>OY856410.1:777271905-777944405 GCA_963693085.1 Alisma plantago-aquatica
CCCATTAACTAACAAATAGGCTAATAATACTTTCTGAACAAACCTTGCTCCTTGTAGGATTCCATCAGTCTCCTAGGGCTACCTAAGAGACTAACCCAGCCATTTATTTGTTCAAACATGACGATATATATACATATATATAGACCCTAATGACCTTTGGAATCCCCAATCAGCTACAGGTGGTCCATATAGCGAGCAACAATCCCTAGGGTTTGTAAAAAACTCTTACATGTGTTTTCATATCACACTTCCATGCACAACATACCTATGTCATTATCGCAGTCATATACCCATATGGCACCACCCTAGATTCCCTTTTTGGAGAAAAAAACTCATTCTTTTATTCACGCTCAAGGTTTTACTCTTTACATTTCATTTCACTAGCATGGGTTTTATTCATTTTTCAGGTTTTTATGTTCTTTTGAGCTTTTTGTGATGTTTTTGAGATTGTGGAAATCCTCTATTGCACATTTTTTTTCGTTTTGGATTCTAGAACTTAACACGAGAAAAAGCGAGTTCCTTCAAAAGATGCAATGCCAACTCTATTTAAATCAAAAACTTGTCATCTGCAAGCCTGATGCTAGAATCATTTGTCGTACATAGCCATGAAGCTTAAGAAAGATAATGATGAAGTGAATCGAGTCCAATAAATAAGCAAGAAGCAAAACCAAGAAAGATAGGAGAAATATCCCAAAGCCATGAAAGATAGGAGAAATATCTCGTAATGATATTTATTGTTTTGTTATATATGGCATGATAATTTTTAAAAATTTCAAGTGGCATTCCTCTTTCCACGTAAGGCAAGCAGAGTGACATCATCCAGACTACAAAAGATCACCCTCGACCAACACACAGGAAAGAACAAAAAGATCACTTACCATGAAACCCCCTCCAAGATAAGCCACACCCAAACAACACAACTAATCATCTATTCAAACCTTGCAAAAATACAAAGACGCCCCTAAGAAGGTTCTCATCAGAACCAGCCTCCACCGTTCCTACCGCCGAAGCCAGCTAAAGAACCAACCAAGTCATCATCATCATCTACCTCGCTTGCATATCCATCACTATCGGGGTTGCTATCCACCAACTCAAAAGACGAGTAGTTCTCAACACTCTGAGGCTGCAATCCTGAGTAGGCATCACCCCACCGAGGCCCCAAAAAATCTCCGAGGCAATGACGTCTCAGACGTCGGCAGGCACCAGCTGAATGGGGACTATGGCAAGAGGGGTTTGTTAGAGTGTGTCTCCTAGAATGCCAAAATGAAGCGATGCTCGCCCACTACTTCTCCATCTCTGACTTTAGTACCAGAGGTTTGCCTTCCATCATACGGGTTGTAGAGATATGTGAATCAACGAAGCACCATGGATCATGGGGTCTACTCCACCGCCTAGAGAAGTATCGTTGAACCAACAACACAGGATGCAACTATTTATGATTTGTATCACACCTATTCCATGTGCTCCGGAGAGCTTGTCTTTGCATAGTTGGTAGTCTTGTATCATATATTTATTGTACAACCTTCTTGTGAAACAGAAAACAGTTTTGGGAAGCGTAGGGTTGCACAATGTGTGCACCCTCATATATATAACATTGAAACATTTACAGAGAGGTCCACATATAATATGGAAATAAGAAAACAACTAACAGAATATATAAAACAGGAATATATGTTAACACTCCCCCTCAAGTTGGAGCATAGATATCAATCATGCCCAACTTGTCCGTCAGTGTGCAGAATTGCTTCTTCGCCAGCAGCTTGGTGAAGATGTCAGCAACTTGGTCTTCAAAACGAGTGAAGGGAGTGCAGATCTTGCCAGTCAGAATGGATTCCCGAATAAAATGACAATCTACTTCAATATGTTTAGTGCGCTCATGATAAACTGGATTATTCGCAATGA
Source organism: Alisma plantago-aquatica (assembly GCA_963693085.1). Taxonomy (NCBI): domain Eukaryota; kingdom Viridiplantae; phylum Streptophyta; class Magnoliopsida; order Alismatales; family Alismataceae; genus Alisma; species Alisma plantago-aquatica. The sequence goes on from OY856410.1 coordinate 777,273,808, forward strand.
AGATAGCAGCTTTATTATCACAGTGCATAGGTATAGCAGAAGAAGAGTCAACCCCGAACTCTTTTAACAGAGAACGCACCCACAACAATACACAGGCAGTATGGGCCATGGCCCTATATTCAGCTTCAGCACTTGACCTGGCCACAACATTTTGTTTTTTACTCCTCCAGGTAACAAGATTGCCTCCAACATACGTACAATACCCAGAAGTAGATTTTCTGTCAACTCTGCTACCTGCATAATCAAAATCAGAGTACCCTGCAAGAGAACAGTGTCCATGCTTCCTGTAGTGAAGTCCCTTGCCAGGAGACTTCTTCAAATATCGTAGAATCTGACAAAGAGCATCCCAGTGACACTGTCTGGGTTTATCAAGGTATCTGCTAAGAAGACCCACTGCAGTAGAAATGTCAGCTCTGGTGACAGTCAAATAAATGAGTTTACCAATCAGCCTCCTGTACTTTTTATGATCAGCAAACAGAGGAGAAGAATCATCATCCCAATTTACATTAGGATCTAGAGGAATATCAGCAGGTCTTGCCCCCAGCATACCAGTCTCCTGCAGTATGTCTAGGACATATTTTCTCTGAGACAACACAAGAGCATTAGAATTTCTAGAAACTTCTATGCCCAGAAAATATCTAAGTTTGCCCAAATCTTTGGTAGCAAAGTGCTTGCCCAGATGAGATTTAGTAGCATGAATACCAAGAGAATCACTGCCAGATATGCTAATATCATCAACATAGACAATCAGAATAATAATACCAGCTGAAGTCTTCTTGATAAAAACAGAATGATCCACCTGAGATCGCAGAAACCCAAAATCAATCATAATTTTGCTCAATTTATCAAACCAAGCCCGGGGACTCTGCTTAAGCCCATAAATAGACTTCTTTAACCTGCAAACTTTGTAAGACTCCCCCTGAGCGACAAACCCAGGAGGTTGCTCCATATAGACCTCTTCTTGTAAATCACCATACAAGAAGGCATTTTTCACATCTAGTTGCAACAGTGGCCAGTCAAGATTAACAGCAACAGACAGAAGAATTCTGACAGAATTAAGACGAGCAACAGGAGAGAAAGTCTCAAAATAGTCAATACCATACGTCTGGGTGTAGCCTTTAGCAACTAACCGTGCCTTCAGCCTTTCAACAGTGCCGTCAGGTTGATATTTGACCGCATACACCCATCTGCAACCTACAGGTTTACACTTAGGAGGTGGATCCACCAGCTCCCAAGTATCTCGTTCAGCAAGAGCTAACATCTCCTCCTTCATAGCAGACAACCATCCAGTACTCTGTAGAGCATCCTAGATATTCTTTGGAACAGCAACAGCAGATAAGGCATATACAAAATTGCTAGAATTAACATTCAGATGATCAGTAGAAACAAACTGAGCAATACTGTGTGATGTGCAGGAACGAGTACCCTTTCTAAGAGCAATGGGTAAATCAAGATCAGAATGTACCTCAGGTGTAGTAGAACCTTCTAGAGGTGAAGATTGGTTTTCATGGGGGGTTTCTTGAGTAGAAGGTGCTCTGTTCCTGCGTTGATAAACTATAAATGGAGGCTTATCAGCCTCAGTAGTGACTTTGTCAGTAGTATCAGGCACACAATCAGAAGTAACAGGTAGAGGTGAGGCAATAAGATCAGACTGTAAACTGTCACCACGAGTCGAATAGTAAGGAGTATCCTCAAAGAAAACTACATCACTGCTAGTATACCATTTTCTTGCAGTAGGCCTGTAACACCGATATCCCTTCTGGGTACGAGAATATCCCAAAAAAATGCACTTCTCAGCACGAGGAGACAGTTTATCAGAAGTAGGTCCAACTAACCGTACAAAACAGGTACATCCAAAGATCCGAGGAGGCACAGTAAATAGCTGAATATCGGGTTGAAGAACTTGAATAGGTATTTTGTTTCCAATCACAGAAGATGGCATTCGATTTATCAGAAAACAAGCAGTCAATATAGCCTCAGGACAAAACGAGCGAGGAACATGTGCATGCATCATAATAGTTCTAGCAACCTCTAACACATGTCGATTTTTACGCTCAGCCACACCATTTTGCTGGGGTGTATAAGCACAGGAGGTCTGATGTATTGTACCCACAGATTTCCAAAAAAAATCCACATCTTTTTTAACAAATTCCAGTGCATTATCAGTACGAAAAATTTTGACAGGCATACCATATTGAGTTTTTATTTCAGCAAAAACGAACTTGATAACAGACAAAACTTCGGACCTACTTTTCATCATAAACAACCAAGTAGTCCGTGAAAAGTCATCAATAAACAAAATAAAATATTTATGACCAGATAAACTCGGCACATGACAGGGTCCCCATACATCAAAGTGCACTATATCATACATATTTTTACTGCTAATCTGGCTGCGTCTAGGATAAACAGCTCTAGTTTGTTTTCCAAGTTGACATGACTCGCACTGAAAACTACAAATGCCAAGATCAGACACTAAATGTCGAAGCTTTTCAGATGATGGATGGCCCAGCCGGTAGTGCCACTGTAATGTAGAAACTGAGGTAGATAATGCAGGAGTCACAGATGCTTTAGCTGCTTTTGGCAAATGATCCAGATAGAAGAGTCCATCAGCACCTTCATACCCCCCACCAATCTTCATCCTTGTGCGAAGGTCCTGAAAAACACAAGAACCAGGAATAAAAGTCAGACTACACTGTAGGCTCCGCAATATCTTGCTAACAGATAACAGATTCAAAAGAAATCTCGGCACATATAAGGCAGATTTCAGCAGAAAGTCAGAAACAATATCCCCCACTCCAGACACCGCAGACTTGGAGCCATCAGCCAACATAACAGATGATGGTCTAGCAGGTTTAAATAATTTGTGAAACAGTGATCTATTTCCAGAAATATGTGAAGAGGCACCGGAGTCGATGACCCACTTAGTATTACCAGGAGTAGAAGAAGAGCTCAGGAAGGCAGTGTCATAACCAGAATAAGTGGCGGCATGAGCTCCACTAGTCGAAGCTTGAGACGACGCACCAGCTCGCTCAAGAAGAAGACGCTCCACCTCAGCACGGATGTAGTCAGCAGTCGCACCCGAGGAGGCAGAGTCAGTAGGCTGAGTCGTTCCCTCTGATGCAGTAGTAGTGGAGTCAGCAGCTGCATTGGCCCACGCCGGCTTACCATATTTCTCCCATCATTTTTCTTCAATATGGTTGGACCGGCCACAGAAGGTACAAAGGCGCTGTCCTGACTGAGGACGCGCACCAGCAATAGGGGCAGCAGAAGAGGCTCCACGACTAGGAGCAGCCCGTCCTCGTCCTCCACCCAGGGGAGGACGGCTCTCAGTAAAGCGACCACGGCCACGACCCCGGCCACGACCAGAAGCTGCAGCAAGGGCCGAAGAGTCTCCAACATCAGTAGTCAGAGACGAGGAAGACGAAGGCAAACGCTGAAGGCGTTTGTAGGCACTCTGTAGTGACGGCAGAGGGTCACTGGCTAAGATCTGGTCCACAACTCCAGCATATGACTCAGGCAATCCACAGAGAAACTGGACCAACTGAAGCTCCTGGCGCTGGCGCTGCATAGTAGCCAGGTCCGTGGAGAGAGGGTGATAGGATTCCAGTTCACCCCATAATCCAGTGAAGTCAGAGAAGTAATCCGCAATGTCCATCCCCGTGAACTGTAGACGTTCCAGCTGCTTGGTGATGTCAAACACCTTCTTGGGGTTCTGACTATGCGAGTAAGTACCGGCGAGCTGATCCCACATCTGCTTCGCCGTAGGTAGGTGAAGAAGTGTGATGCTAATCTTCTCAATGCTGCTATTGAGAATCCAGGTCATCACAGTGGAGTCATCACGAACCCAGTCGTCATACGCCTTTACATCTTTAGCATCAGCGTCCTCTGCGGGTGCTGCCGGACACGCACGGATAAGATGTGAGTACTTGCCCTGGGATCTGGCATAGATCGTCATGGAGCATACCCAGTGCGGATAGTTGCGCCCATCAAGCTTCACAGTGGTAACCTGACGGCGGAAGTCATCATGCGAGGACGCCATGGGAGCAGTAGGCACAGCAGGAACAGGCACGATCAGGCAGAAGACGGGCTACGCCGTCAGACAGGCACAGCAGGCACAAGGAACACGGAGAAGACCTCTCACATACGGTCTACGCCGAAGCGCAGAACAGAACCCGGTGACACAAAGGCCTACTCGGGCAGGCAGGCACAGAACTGAAAAACGGTCTACGTCAGTTCAAGCCACCGGACCTTCACGGAGCCAACTGCCCGGTGGCAAACGGCCGCGGAGGCGCACGAGCCCCCTGCGGCGGAGAGGAGGACCGGCCCTGGCGGCTGGCCCGGCGCCCGCCGACCGGCGGCGGCGGCTGCTGCTGCTGCGGGCCGGCGGCAACTCGACTGCTGCTGGCCGGCGGTGGCTTGCTGCTGGGCCGCGGGGGGGGGGAGGGGGGGGCGGCCGGAGAGAGAGAGGAGGGAAGGGAGGGTGACGGCCGGCTGGATCTACTGCTCTGATACCATGTGAAACAGAAAACAGTTTTGGGAAGCGTAGGGTTGCACAATGTGTGCACCCTCATATATATAACATTGAAACATTTACAGAGAGGTCCACATATAACATGGAAATAACAAAACAACTAACAGAATATATAAAACAGGAATATATGTTAACACTTCTCACAAACTCGTGCCCCCGTGATGCACACGTTAAGGTACCTCTATAGTTCTGCCAAGCTGGGGAAGGTGACAATGTTGTTTTCAAGTACAGAGGTTGTGGAACCATCAATGCCTTTATCGAGTCATACTACTACAATAGAAAAGCACGCGGTTTTGTTTTTCAATGTTAATGAACATATAAAAATGCGCTTTGGTTTCTACATTCACAACATTATAGAGATGGTTTCAACAAGCCGCAAGTGTGTGGGAAAGAATCCAATCTCCAAACAAGGAGTTGGACACCATCCCCATATGTTCTTACCCTCGTCGTCGGAGCCACACAGAAGCATCCTAGTTGCAAAAGTCAACATCGAATTGTACCTAGCTAGTCACTTCATCAAACTACTTTGCAGATACGCCAAAGGAAATAAAACCTAACATTCCTTGTTTTTCACTAATGGAGAGGTCATGTACGAGGCTCTGCGTTCTGAGATTGCAAATACCCCCCATCTCATTATAGTACTCATGGTGGGATCCTCCGACTGAGAACATTAATTGTTGTTTTACACCAACTATTAGCTTCAGGCCTGAATAACCTTCTCTAGACAATGACCATTGGGAACAAAATCCATACCCTAAGGCCATCCATTAGCCTTTATGCAGACACTTACTACTTTTTTATCGCTTCAAGTTCTTGGTTTTGGCTAAATATAGTACTTGTAAATGCATTTTAGTCATTTTATCTCTTAAGTTGTCGTCTAAAGTAATTGGATGCATTTTTATGTAGGTTTTCAGAATGACAAATTTAGATGCTTTCATGTCAAACATGGCATGTCATATCTTAGGCATGTCGTGTCATCATCCAAAAGCAAGCAAGTTCCTTCACAACAAGAGACAATGTGTGTCCAGTCAACGACATGTCATGTCACATCACAAAGGGTCCACACTAAATTGGCCCTAGTCATGTCACAACACAAATCGGCCAAGTTGACGTTGAAAAGGCATGTCGTGCCCGTTCAAAAACACGTCGTGCTCATTCACTAGTAACTGCTCAATGCACTTGTGTACACAATGCATCATGTCAGGCGGTTACACTTGAAATATATAGCAAACCGCTCAAGCAACATATTCTGTCACTCAAGGAGACGTCGTGTCTACCTGACCGTAGAAATATAAATTCATGGAGAACGGTTATTGGGGGAGATATTTTGATTTTCAACTTCTAATTTTAGAAAAAGAGCCAGAAATGAATAAAGGAAATTCTACACACCAAGGGCTAGAAGGAAGAAGAAGAGGAGAATCTACCTTCTCCTAGCAGAGGAGACTTGCCCCTTGCATCTTCGTTGTAGAGAATCTCTCTTTACAAGTATAGTATTTTGCTTTTTTCTCTTTCTTTTGTTTATTCTCCTTTTCGCCATGAGCTTCATTGTAAACATGATTTGCATGTCTATGTGTGAATCTAACATAATTCTCGTTGTACTTGGTGCCTAAATGGCATCTACACCTCACGTGATGAACAACTTCTAATAGTAATTTTCTTCTGTCTCTCTAAATTGTTTTTGTTTGCTTATGAAAATCTTGGCCACAAATATATATTTCTGTTAATTCAAATTTTTAGAATATACTAGTTTAGAGGATTGTATCTAAATGAATAGAAGCTAGTCACAATTTATGTCCCTGCTTTAATTTGATGTAATTCGTATTTCCTTGAAGAGATTTAGGGAAACTCTTGATAAATTTGAGATCAAAAGTTCAAAGAATTTAATTCTGTTTTTTTGGGTATAAGACAAAGAGGAATGATTTCGCATAACTGATTAGTTTACCATATAAGTTGAATGTGCAATGGCACCAAGTGGTTCTGTCTCCGGAATGCGAGTTGAAAGTGATCTAATGATAATACTGATGTAGGACGAGTGCAGCCTTTTAAATGGTCTTTTTAGTAGTTTTATAATGTTTATCAGTTTCCTTGTATTTTAGGGGTTATTTGATATTTTCCCAGTTTGTTTTGTAAAGCATGTGGTTTAGTCTCACATTGGCTAGTTGTGTAGTGAGTTGGGTTCAAACACCTATATATAGTCTTTGCAAGGCTTTCGTCAAAAGCAGACTTGATGAATGAAATCTTTTGATGAATATTTATTCCTTTTGATTAGTTATTTTTAGATTAGTTTAGATCTAGATAGTTAGTCTTAGATCTTATTCATTAGGATCTCCATTAAATACTTTAGTAAACTTTTCTATCATTAAGTAATCAATAGTGTAAATTTTGATATGTAATGATGCCTTCTAAAGGCGACCTTAAGCTCACCTACTTTTGACCTGTCTTGTTATGGGTGATTGTTGTGCTGCTTTGGTAATTTAAAAGATTTAGAGACTTTAATTCTTTTTTTCTGGAGATAAGACAAAGAGGAATGATTTGAATAATTGATAAGTCTACCATATGACTTGTATGTGCTATGGCAACAAGTGTTTCTATTTGTCAAATGCAAGTTATAAGTGATCTAATAGTTAGTTTAGTTTAACTTAGAACTAAATCAAAACCATCCTTTTAATCTTTAAATCATGAAGTAATTGAATAGATTAAGGTTTGATATGCATTGAATTCCTCATGGAGACGGCGTTAAGCCATAGTACTTTTGACCCATTCTATAGTGAGGGACCGTTGTATTGCTTTGGCAATTTCATTGCATGCTCAGATACACAAATTAATTTTTAGGGGAGGGGTAGCAACTAGACTGTTTTAAGTTCTTTCTGTTGTTTGGTTTTTGCATTTGCATTTTTATTTTGTCATTGTAGGTCAAACTTTGTGTTTAGTATAAGCATGTTTAATTTCTGCTTAATACAATACAAATCATTTGTTGTAGCCAATGCCTAGAAATTAATTCTTTTTTAGGATTATCACCGTCTTAAGTGGCATATGCTTTGTTTCTTTATTTATCATATTCAGACCAATGCTTATCTCCTAGTTTGTTTTTCATGTCTTGAAATTGAGTGCCAGTGAAAGTCATCAAAATTGAGTGTTAATAAAATTCATTGTATTTCCGATGAAAATATCATACCAACAAACTAAAATATTGATGGTGTTAATGTGACATCTACACATGAGTCATTGCAATTTCCTAATAGACACAAAAATTTAAACAAAATTTATCTAGTGTGGTTCCATTATTTACAACAAACGACCAATTTACCCAAACATCCTCAAAAATCCCCCATTCTCTAAGTTACATCTCAACACAGTAAACCTGGTGATTTTCCATCCTAGGTACTCCTTATCTAAGTACAACTATCTTCCCCTCTTCTATATGGAACAATTATATCATTTTTTACCAGTCCCGGCTGCTCACTAAGACTTACGCCTGCGTGGGGAGCTGGTTGGGGCATCATTGGCCCTCTTTTTTAATGACAAGGCACCCAACCATCGCGACCAGATCGGATTTTTAAGCTAGATTGGCATACCAAGTTGGCTGTTTCATGCCTCTTTTCGTAAGTTTTATTGATTTTAAAATTTTTGTTTGATTAATTTTCAATTGATACAATTAGGGTCAAGTTGTTACTAGAGATAAATTTTCCTAAGTGGGTTCATCACTAGGTTCTTGTATTGAAATACTTGAGATTGGTTGATTTGTGATGATACAGGGAAGATTAATGCTTGTCATAAATAATGGAACCACAGTAGATAAATCATGTTTAAAATTTTATATCTATTAAGAATTTGCTATCACTCATGTTCTGATATGAATTGTAATACAACAAAAACTGTAGTAAGTCGAATGATATTTTCATCGAATATGCATTGTGACTTTCATTAACACACAATTTAAGGACAAGACAAACCACACTAGCAGATAAGCATTGTTGTGAAAATGATAAATATATTCTAAGAAATAAAGCATATGCCACGTTAGAAAGATTCGATTTCTAGGCATTGACTACACGATAGACTTGTAATCAGGTGAAATAAAACATGCTTCCACTAAATGCAAAGTTTAAATTACAATGTCAAAATAAACATACAAATGCAAAAATAAGACATCTGAAACAACTTAGGATTCCTATGATAAACATGACCAGCTCTAATATAACTATGGTGACCTTGTTTACGCCAAACAAAGGCATAAACTAGCAAATCAGGAATGGTGTACGTCAATGCTTACTAGCATAAAAAGCCTCGGCCCCAAGTCGCGTGTCTTGACAAGTATTACATGAACCATAATTGTTAAACAATCACGGCTCTTTAATTTTCTAATTTAAGTGTGTTTTCTCTAATTAATTATAGCTTTTAGTCATCGAGAGAATTTTTCCCAAATATACATGTCAAATGCCTATTCACAGTTATACAAATATACATAGGTTTTTTGTCAATCCCAAAAGTAAGCCCTATACAATGAATAAATCAATTATAAAATACATTTCATTCATGCTAATTGTGAGGTATGAGTATTTAGGGTTTTTATGATATGTGAATTGGTATGTATCTAGTTAAGGATCACTTCCTTTGGGCACCATGACACCTAGGCTAAAGTGAGCAAGGAGTTTTGTTCACGCTTGGGAACAACAACGTCGAGTTAGGGGCTATATAAAACTAATAGCACTCTATTGAATCTATCTCCTACGCATGTACCTTAACAAATATGACATGAATAAGATACTAAGCATAACAATTACATGAGAAGAACCAAACTTGTTACAATAAGGTGTTGAGAGTCATGGCAAGGTACTTGGTAAGCCTTGGCTTATGTATGTTTTATTTTTAGTCTCTCATTCATAATGTGGCATTTTCATAACATTCATAATCACAAATTATACGTGATTATAAATCTCGTAAAAGATTTTTGAAATAACGATTTCAAAATGATTTTAATTGTTTTTGTTAAATGTAGCATGATAATTCAAAAAATTACATGTGGCATCCTAATATTATTCTTGATTTTATTTTCTTTTCTCTCTTGTCCCTCTTCTTTCCTCTTTCTCTTCCTCTTCACAGTCCTGTATAACCTTCTACACCTCCTATGTTGATTCATGATACCTACACTTGAACCACACATCACCTTAGACCAAATCATCCACTTACTCCAAGTCTAAATTCAATACTTTTCTCTATCAAATGTGTAATAGAGATACAAAATGTGTGCCAAAGGAGCATCATGGAGCATTCGGTCAAATTCTCATGTGACTTCCTTATAGAGTTAGTTACCTTTTCAATTAACACCAAACCTCAGGATTTAACAACATCAGATGCGTAAAAAGCACGCATGATGTGCTTTGGAAAAGCATATTTTGCAATAGAGATACGACATTATCTTTAAGAAGGTGATGCTCTCATATGTCATGGTACAATTGTCTCACCAACTTGTAGTCCCTTGCAAAGGAGCACAAGTGGAGGTGCCTCTTCAGATCTGCGGAAAATAGAGATGATGGGGAATTCCTCTTCTGTGTAGAGTGGTTTTTCTTATTGATAGGAGGGAGCCCCCCTTTCCTATATATAGGATAAGGGGGAAGCATACAGACACAAGATAAACCCTAATGGGCCAAGACACAACTAGGGACATATTACAAACAGACTAAAACGACTTAAGTAAATAGACTAAAACAAATTAAATAAATAGAGTCTCTAACATGATCCACCAACCCAGGGACGGTGAGCATTTCAGCAATCAAGTGCAAGGTTACGGAATCATCAATGCTTTCATCGAGTCGTAAATTGTAATATACAAGCATGAGGTTTACTTCTTCCATGTGAACTATCATTGGAAAATGTGTTGGTTAAGCACTTTTAATCATTTTGAGACATCCGAGGAAAATATTTAGAAATAATATCAAAATCAGATGTGATCAACTATCATTGTTTTTCCTAAGCAAGATTCAATTCAATGAGAAACAAAGGATAATGAAAATACTCTGGCGAAAAAGTTTGAAAAGTCAGTATTAAGCCGTGTTAATATATCTTTACTTTGTGTTTATTTCATATTTCATATTATTGCTGTACCTACATGTAAATTTCCCTTTACTATAAATAGAGAGGAGAACCCTATTGGGTTTCTCACGTTGCCAACGTGCAACAACGCTCCATCCGTCTCTTCCAGTCACATGGTATCGAGAGCAGGTTAGAACTCCAGCCGCCGCCGGCCCTCCCTCCCGCCCGGCGTCGCCCCTCCCTTCCGCCGCCCTCCCCTCTCCCCTCCCTCCTCTCCCCTTCCAGCCGCCGGCCGCCGCCGGCCCTTCTCCCGCCGCCGGCCGCCGGCGCCAGCAGCAGCGGCTGCTGCTCCTTGCCGCCGGCGCGCGGCAGGAGCGCGGGGCCTCCCTGCGGCGCTGCTGATCTTTGGTAGTCCCTCTCATGCTGCCGTAGATCCCGCCGCACCGATCTAAAGGCTCCGTCTACGTCTCTGGGCTCTTTTTCAGCCTTTTTCGGTTCCTTTTTCGGGCGCCGACCTTGCTGCTCGGGGATCTCCAGTTGATCCAACGGCCTTCTAAAGCCCTACCCGGAGGTCTCGTCTCTTCCACCATGGCTTCCTAATCACATCTCCTTCATGTGTGATTAGGAACTTCTCGTTTGAAGGCTGTCGATGCGTCAGTAACGCATCCTCTTTTCAGTTTCTGTTGTGACGTGTATCTCTCCGTCACGGGACGTGTATCTATCCGTCCACTCAGCTTTCTGTGTGACGTGTATCACTCCGTCACCCGTATCTCAGTTGCATCATGGAGAACAAGACCTATTATGAGGTCTCGCCTATTCCTATCAAGCTCAATGGGAAGAATTTTCTGCTATGGATGAATGCGGTTCATACTGTCTTGGAATCGCGCGATCGGGCAAAGTTTGTTGATTCTGCACCTCTCACTAGCACTGACAAAGACTATGCCGAGTGGAAACGTCTTGACAGCCTAGTGAAGACTTGGCTATGGGGTAGCATGGAACCTTCTATTGCTTCGAGGTTCATGTTCTACTCCACTGCTAAGGAGATTTGGGATGCCGTTAAGTAGCACTATGCTCAGGAGAAGAATGCTCTTCGCCAGTTTATGATCTATGATCGTCTGTTTGCAGAGAAACAGGGTGACAGATCCCTTGAAGAGTATTTTGGTGTGATTCAAGCTATTTCTCAGGAATTGAGCTACTATCATCCAGTGAAGGTTGCTGAGCAGATTAAAGATAGAGATGATCTTGTCACTGCTAAATTTCTATCTGGCCTTAGCTCCTCACTTGGTTCCGCACGCAGTGTGATACTTGCATCTGACAAATTACCGAGCCTTACGGAAGCCTTCTCTAGGATTCAACAGTCCACCTTTGAGTCTGTTGATCCTACTCCTGTTGTTCCTTCTGGATATTCTCATGCCTCCATTGCTGCAGCGGTTCGCGGAGGACGACCTGCACCTACTCCAGCTGACAGACCTGGCTTGGGAAGAGGACATGGGACTCGTCCTCGATGCACTTTCTGTGATAGACCGGGACACACTGTTGAGAAATGCTGGAAGAAACATGGGCGACCTGCCGCCCCACCTGTTGGTGCTGCCAACTGTGCTACTTCTGACTCTACTACTGCGAGCCCGAGTTCCTCTAGCATCACACTTACTCAGGAGGAGTATGACAGGTTTATTCAGGCAACTCAACATTGGAGTATGGGCGCCTCTTCTGCTTCTACAGCGAATCTTACCTCTACCGCGGGTAATCAGGCTACATCTTTTATGGCTTCTGGATCTGCAACTCCCTGGGTGGTTGACTCTGGTGCCTCCCAGCACATGACTGGTATGAGGCGATTGCTCCGCACATTTGACTCATATATTCCTCACCCATCTGTTACCTTGGCAGATGGTTCTGTGAGGAAGGTGGTAGCTAGTGGTTCTGTGTCCCTTACCCCAGATATTGATTTGAAATCTGTTCATTTTGTACATGAATTTCCTTTCAATTTGCTTTCTGTTGCCAAGTTGATTGACACTGTAAACTGCACAGTAACATTCGGGCCTTCTTGCTTTGTTTTACAGGATCTCAAGAGTTTGAAGATGATTGGTGGGGGGCCTAGGAAAGGTGATCTCTACCTCTTTCCTGGTGATTATCTACCTCGCCATCCACCTCCTGCTCCAGTTTCCTCTGCCATGCTGAGTGGTTCCCCCTTGTTGTGGCATTGCAGATATGGCCATCCCTCCTTAGACAGCTTGAAGAAATTGGAACCCGATCTAGCTCATGTGTCCTCATTAGAGTGTCAGTCCTGTCAGTTGGGCAAACATCATCGGTTGTCCTATCCTGTTCGTGTCAATAATCGGGCTTCTAGTCCGTTTGAGTTAGTCCACAGTGATGTATGGGGTCCTGTTAAAAACCAGAGTTATAATGGTTTTAGCTATTTCATTTCTTTTGTGGATGATTACTCTCGTATGACATGGATTTATCTTTTAAAAAGTCGTGAATCTGTGCTTTCCATTATCAAACATTTTCATAAACAAATTCAAGTTCAATTTAACTGCAATATCAAAAATTTTCAATCTGATAATGCCCTTGAGTATGTTCAGAAAGCGATGAATGAGTTTTGCAGTTCGGTTGGTATGATTCATCACACCTCTTGTCCTCACACTCCTATGCAGAATGGTGTTGCTGAGCGAAAGAATCACCATCTATTGGATATCACTCGGTCTATCATGTTTGAATCCAATGTGCCTAAACGTTTCTGGTCTGAGGCTCTTCTCACTGCCTGTTTTTTGATTAATCGGCAGCCCTCTTCTGTTTTGCATGGGCGCACTCCCTTTTCTGTCTTACGCCCTATGGATAAACCGTTTCATGTTCCGCTTCGGGTTTTTGGTTGTACATCCTTCGTTCATAACTTTGATCCCAAACAAGACAAACTCTCTCCTAGGTCCTTGAAAACCTTGTTTCTTGGTTATTCTGGTACGAGTAAAGGTTACAAGTGTTATTGCCCAAGTTTGCGTCGTATGTTTGTTTCTAAGGATGTCACCTTTCATGAAACCAGTCCATATTTTGCACATGCTATGAGCAAGGGGGAGCAATTGAGTGAGGGAGTGCCACCCGCAATTCAAAGTGAGGGAGTGCCACCTATCATTGTTGAGGACATACCACATGATTCACCTACCATTCAACCCTATACCCAAGTTTATCATAGGCGAGGTAGACAGGATCCAGATGAGGTAGCAGCACAAGTCCATGAGCCTCCTTCGCCATCTTCTACTCAAGAGATTCCTGCAGAGGCCTCTGACCTTGATCTTCCTATTGCTGTCTGGAAAGGTATACGTTCATGTACTATTCGACATCCCATATCGAATGTATGTTGTTTGTCGCACTTATCTACACAGGCTCGTGCATTTGCTGTTGGGATGGACTCCATTCAGATACCAAGAAACCACTTAGAGGCTCTGAAGGACAGTGGCTGGCAGCAGGCAATGCAGGTGGAAATCTCTGCTCTGATTGACAATGGCACATGGGATCTTGTTACTTTACCTGCGGGCAAGAAAGTTGTGGGCTGTAGATGGGTCTTTACAGTCAAACACAACCCTGATGGATCAATTGAGCGGTTGAAGGCCAGATTGGTAGCAAAAGGCTACACACAGACATATGGAGTGGACTTCTTTGAGACTTTTTCTCCAGTTGCTCGTCTCAATTCTGTGCGGATCCTTATATCTCTAGCTACTACTTTTGATTGGCCTCTTTTCCAGCTGGATGTCAAGAACGCCTTTCTTCACGGGGATCTTCAAGAAGAGGTGTATATGGAGCAACCACCAGGTTTTGTTGCTCAGGGGGAGTGTCAGCAAGTCTGCAAATTGAAGAAGGCTATCTATGGGTTAAAGCAATCTCCTCGAGCTTGGTTTGACAAGTTCAGTGCTGTTGTTTTACAGATGGGCTTCTCTCGTTCCATGACTGATCACTCTCTATTTTATTCAAATTCTTCTAGTGGGTCCATAATTATTGTTGTCTATGTTGATGATATTGTGATTACTGGCAGCGATTCTACAGGCATATCACGTGTGAAGGAAGGACTACAGCAACACTTTCACACAAAGGACCTGGGGAAGCTGAGATATTTTCTAGGGATTGAGGTTCTTAGATCCCATGCAGGTATAAATCTCTCCCAGAGAAAGTATGTGCTTGACTTACTACAGGAAACGGGTATGACTGATTCTAAGCCCGTATCCACTCCTATGGATTATCACATCAAGGAGGTGGAAGATGATACTACATATTCAGATCCAGGTCATTACAGGAGAATAGTTGGGAAGTTGATTTACCTAACTGTCACAAGACCTGATATTTCTTTTGCTGTTGGAGTAGTAAGTCAACACATGTGCACACCACGACAGTCACATTGGACAGCTGTATGCAGAATTCTGAGATATCTGAAAAGTGCTCCTGGAAAGGGGATCACTTATTATAAACCCAAGAGTCCTCTATCTTCTTTGACTCTCACAGGTTATGCAGATACAGATTGGGCTGGTAATCAAGTTGATAGAAGATCCACATCTGGCTACTGCACCTTTCTTGGTGATCATCTGATTACTTGGAAGAGCAAGAAACAACAAGTGGTAGCACGATCTAGTACTGAGGCTGAGTACCGTGCTATGGCACATGCATGCTGTGAACTACAATGGGTCAAATCTGTCTTATCTGAGTTGAAGATTTTGATTCAAACTCCCATGATTCTCAAGTGTGACAATCAATCTGCTATACATATTGCCAGGAATCCTGTCTTTCATGAGCGCACAAAGCATATAGAGGTTGACTGTCATTTCATCAGAGATCAGATAAAGAATGGCAATGTGGTGACGCCATATGTCAAGTCTGAAGATCAACTAGCTGATATCTTGACAAAGCCATTAGGTCCAGCAGTGTTCCAGAATTTATGCGGCAAGCTGGGCATCCACAATGTGTACACTCCAGCTTGAGGGGGAGTGTTAATATATCTTTACTTTGTGTTTATTTCATATTTCATATTACTGCTGTAGCTATATGTAAATTTCCCTTTACTATAAATAGAGAGGAGAACCCTATTGGGTTTCTCACGTTGCCAACGTGCAACAACGCTCCATCCGTCTCTTCCGTTCACAAGCCGCAAATCACCCGTAACAATTTGCTCCACAACAAACATCAACTACGCATACTGAAACTTGCCAATGAAATATCACACAACATCTAAGATCATTGCAAACCAAAAGAAAACTTGTCAAGATAAGAACCATGCACGGATCACCAAAAAGAATCGTGAGAAGTGATGAAGTAAGCGAGTAATCATCCTCTAGAATTTAGACAAACCTTATCAGGAATTTTGCAACTACCACATATTCAAAAACTAAAATAAATAAATAGAAAATACTCTAATGACCTTAGAAATCCTCGATTAGCTACATGCGAGCAAAGGTCCTAGCAGTTTGAGCCAGTTGGCCAAAAGTAGTGAGTCAACCTCATAGCATGCCTGAACCAACCCTGCTCCTGGTAAAATTCCATCAGTCTCCTAGGGGTACCTAAAAAGCACTAATGAGTTTTTGGGTGAATATATCAGGCACAAAATATACCCGTGTCAATGTCGCAATCATATACCCGTCGAGCATCACCCTAGATTTTCCAAAAAATAAAGCTTACTCATGCTTTCATAATGAGTTTAGATTTAATTCATTCAAATAATCTATATATATAAAATAAATCAAAAGGACTATTGACTTTTGGAATCTTCAATCTGCTACAGCCTACAGGTGGTCCATGTAGCAAGCAGCATTGCCTACAGTCTGCGCCAGTTGGCCCAAAGCAATAAATCAATCTCTTTGTACCGCACTCAAACCACCCTGCTCCTGGGAGGATTTCACCAATCTTCTAGGGGTTTTAAAAGATTCTCCAATGAATTTTCAAGCAGCATTGTGGGGCACAGCATACCTTTGCCACTAGCACAGTCATATACCAGTCAGGCACCAGCAACCTCTCCTAAAAATCGAAAAACAATCACACGTTCTTTTATTCATGCTCAAGCTTTATTAGTTGCATTCCATTTCATTGGCATCGGTTTTATTCATTTTCAAGGTTCTTTTTAAAACGTTTTAAAACTAAAGGCAAATGAATCTTGTTTGCACATTAGAATATAATATGGGGCAAAGATATGTCTTCAAAAGGTGTAATCCAACGCGATTTCAATTCAAACCTTATCATCTGCAGTCCAGATTAAAAGGTGAGATCAATTGTGGTTTGAGAATCCTTAAGAGTTTAGACGAATGCACAAAAAAGTCGATTGGAGGTAAATTAAACATCGGTTCAAACAACCACACAAAATCATGTAGAGTTAAGACAAGCTAACAAGCGACTCTGAACCCTAACAGATGTAGAACGCAAACCGTAGAATCACTTGCCAAACATAACCATGAAGCTCAACAAGGATCATGATCAATTGAATCGAGTTTGAGAAATAAGAAAGAACCAAAATCGTGGGACAACCAAATAATAATCATGAAAGATAGACGAAATTCCTCACAGCAGTTTTTTTATAAACAGGGCCGCACATTCCGCATAAGTGGCCCGCATATACTTAGTCGCTTATAAGGCCGATTAGTCGGCGATTTTTAGATGGACATTTGTAATCTCATCCTAAACTAGATTATATTTATTGATAACATTCTCTTATTGTACTTATTTATTGTATGCTTTTTCTACATGAGTCACATGCTTATATAATGTTTGTTGTTATGGACCTCTAGGACATGTTGCCATCTTTTTTTATGATTTGGTTCATCTTTCTTGTTATGTACTTAAGTCAAACCATTATGTGTGCGCTTCATTGGAGTTTATGCTTAAATGATTATAGAATGCATTCTAAATGGTGTTTTACTTTTCATTGAACATTATATATGAATGTATCTCAAATTTTAGGGTCTAAATATGTAATTGTACAAACAAAATATGCAATTACGTGATTTATTTTATATATAATAATGAAATTATTAAAAAAAATCAAAACCGTATATACTTCTGCTTATGCTGCCGTATAATGCATATACTCTATAAGGTGACCTCTCTGCATGCATAACGCATATCGCTTTTTAAAACATTGCCTCAGAGATCAAATCATAATAAATCATAATCATTGAGCTACAAATTATGCAGAGTTCATACTAAGTAGTAAAGCCTGCTCTAGAAAGTAGTAAGCATTGGGGGTCAATACATGGCATGGTAATGAAAAAGAAAAAAAACACTTCCACAAAAAAATGTGAAAATGATAGGGCATGCATGTAAAAAAGAAAACAAAATGGATAGGAAGGGCATAATCTACCACCCCAATCTTAGGGTTCTTCTCATCCTTGAATAATCCTAAACTTCCTACATAAGGGGATGCTAGAAGTCCATGTAATTGCCACCATATTGATGATGGAACAAGTCTGGCTCGAAATAGAATGGTGTCACCTAGAGTAACTTCGATCGTTTATAGTTGTTTCAGGGTACATCCACGAAGCCTCTGATGGACATCATTGTAATCCTCTAGGACACCACAAATCATGCATCTCAACCTTCTTTAATGAGGTTGTCAGTCACTTTTTTAACTTTGATTGTGACATGCTTATCATTCAAGATTTTGATTACCTTCTCGCATGTGACAAATGAGCAAGAAAGGTTGCTCTTCCTATAAAATGAGCCCATATGGCCCCTCCGGTCCTAGAGTATGCAATGTTAGTGGATCGACATAACGCGTCAAAATCAAGATGAGTCTACAATGCCATTGGTTTAACATAAGGCGTCAAAATCAAGCTCCTTTTCTATAGCTCGAGCATTCACCCTGTTTCTCATATTTTGGAAGCCCTAGAAGAAAGATGAATGTCGTGTGATGGTGTGCTACTTCTAGAAGGTGATGGAACAGTGCCATAAGGAAGTGGAGTACGTTGTGTGCCGGTAGATGTGCGGTATTGTGAAGCGAAAGGTTTCTTTGTGAAGGAGGCACATTACACCATAGATGGCACTCAACTAGGGAGGCATGTCTACTTGAAAGCCAGAATGAAGCTATGCTCGTCCATTGCTCCAACTCTAACTTCAATGTTGGAGGTAACCGCTCCATCATATAGGTTATATAGATATGTGAACTGTGTGACAAAGGAGTATCATGGATCATTGGGTCTACTTCTCATGCCACCACCAAGACAGGTGTTGTACAACCAACAACATGATCACAGGATGCAACTACTTAGGATTTGTATATCACATACATGTGCTATGGAAAAAGATATCTTGTAGCAGTGTGGAAGCTTGTCTTTGGATAGTTGGTAATCATGTATCAATACTTAGATACAACCTTCTTACAGACTCTAGGTCCCCCTACGAAAGTAATGCACGCGTCGATGTGTCTCTACAGTTCTTCCAAGCTAGGGAAGGTGACCATTGTTGTGGTCAAGAGCAAGAGGTTGTGGAACCATCAATGCCTTCATCAAGTCATACTACTACGATAGAAAAGCATGGATTTTGTTTTTCAATGTGAATGATCATAGAAAAATATGCTTCGGTTTCTACAATCACAACAAGATAGAAATGATCTCAATAATCTACAAATGTGTGGGGAAGAATCCAATCTCCAGACGAGGAGTTAGACATCACCACCTATATGTTTTTTCCCTCTTCATTGTATCCACGCCGAAGAGTTCTTGTTGCAAAAGTCAACAATTTATACCTAGTTGATCAATTTATGAAACTACTCTACAGATATGACAAGGGCAACAAAATCTAGACATTCCTTGTTTGCCATTAATGGAGAGGTCTGGTACGACCATAGAATTAAATGTCCGATTTCGATGTCGTGTCCGATGGCCCAGAAACAAAAATTTTTCAAAAATTTGCACTAAATTTCGATATTGACGGCCTAACAATTTCGACGACCAAATAAGCGAATTAAATCATGAAAATTTACCAGGATGATCTAAACGCCAAGATCTACTCAAATATGCAATAATATTTCATATTGGATATGTGGGGGGGGGGTCTCCCACATTTGTAAGTGAAGGAAGCTGAACAATTTCGACAGCATTTCAATGGCAATTTCGATGGCAAAATGAAGGAATTAAGCTTTGAAATTCTGCAAACACAAAGTCTAGACATAAACACACTAGATTATATAATAAATTTATATGTTTAGAGGTTAGGGTGGGATCCATGTCTTGATGAGTGAGTGCACAAATGAACAGAAATGTCAAGTCTGCTAGACAGTTAGAGACTAAGTCTATTACAAACTTACAAATTTCAAGTTTAAACAACTACTACTAGACTTTAAAACTTACAGTTACTTACAACTTACAACTTACAACTTACAAGTTACAAGTACAACTTGCAAGCTTACAAATTACAACTTATAATATATAATTATAAAATAAAACAAATTAACAACTAATATTTTCATTTCATTTTATCTTAAGCTTTATATTCACATTCAATAGTTATCACGGGTATCTATACCCCTTTATAAAAACATTAACGGTTATATATGTATCTGTGATTCTGTGTACATACATATTTATGGATATAGGCAAGGAGGCAATAAGAAAGTTATTTGATGATAAGAAAAAATTATACTCTCCCTATTGGAATAAAGATGGGTCAAACAATTGCACATACATTTGCATATTGCTACTTTCTCTACCCAACTTGAGATTGATACCGGGTTGTATGATGTGATTGAGAGAATATGTTTGGAAGTTTCTCAATGTTACAAAAAGTACAAAAGTATTGGAGAAGTTTAGAAACTAAGAAGGCAAGTTTCGAAGAAGATCGGCTCTTTCTTCACTAATGTTTTGGGATGAGCTCCTAATATTAAGAAGATTGTGGTTTGTGTCTTGAACCAAACTTACAGCCATGCTGTTATAAGAGAAACTAGAGTGATTTTTATCATCTCCACTCCAAAAGAGGCGAATACATTGGAGCACCACGGGTTGAATGGCTTGGTGTATGTTAGATGTATCTTGAGGTCTCAAAGCCAGTGTGTTACTTTCATTGTATCATATAGTTGAATTATCAGTGTAGAATTTAGCCTTTCAGCTAGCACAATAATTTCCATCCGTTTTTTGAGGTTGCTGAATTTTGATCTTATTGCCATTGATTGGATTAACGTTGATGAGGAATGGGCAATGGAGGAAGAAGGCGACGACAAAGATCGCATGAAAGATTATTGATGTTATCTTACTATAGACTTGAGATGTTGATGCATCTGAATTTCGAGTTTTTTGACTGTTCTCATGCTTGATATGACTATTGGCCTTTTTTGTGCTTATTACTTTTTAGTGACTCCTGATGTGATTGTTCATCGCTTCATGTTGTGTGTTGCAGCTTGCAAATCTCTAACTCGGTTTGTATGGAAGGATCCTTTAAGAAGCTACAACCAGCTCAAGGATCCTTCAAGAAGCTAGAACCAAAGGCTAGAATTGCCTATGGATAAAGAGGTGTGTGAATGAATGATCTCAACTGAAACCCGCCGAAGGGAACATAATAATCCGCAAACCCCAGTCCCCAGAGGATGAACTAGCATTCTCTGTTTGCCAGAAGAGACAATACAAATAAAAGGCTGACGTAATGAAGCAATCGGTTCTCGGTGTGAGGGGAAAGCGAGATAGGGAGAGGTGAAGAAGTAAGTAACGGGCTCTAGCACTCAAGATTCCCTCTATTTTCCCTATGATCTCAGGTGATAGCTGAGCTACTTTAGGAGAAAACCCCCCGATTGGTTGAAAAACACCAAGAATCGGAAGTATCCGCAGAAAGAAGGAGGCGGCAGGATGATTGATATGGCATGGCGGGGTAAGCATAAGAGGATAAGAATAAGAATCATCATGTGTTACCTGCCTCTGTGCATCCGATGCTGCTGTTGTCCCTCCCTCCCGCCTACGGCCGCCCTTCCTCCGCCTCAACCTCGGCAGCGTCCTTGTCGGGGACATTGCCGGCTGCGCTGGCACTACCACGGTTTCTTGCCGATCAAGCGCCTCCTCCTGTGAACACCAGAGAGAAGACATCGAGATACAGTGAGAGATAGTGGGAAAGAGAGAAACGCCGAAAGCTACAGAAACCGGACGAGGCCGAAGCTAGAATCAGGCGACGGCAGGGAAGAAGGGGAGGAAGGGAGGGCGGAAAGACAGATGCAGAAGGTGGGGTTAGGAGGGGTTGCGGCTTGCCTTCGCTTGGTGCTCGCGTATGCATGTCGCTGTTGGAGAAGCTGTTGACGAGGCACTTGATGTCAGTGGCAGAATGTGGGAGGGTCGAGCTCCCTTCGGACTTACTGCTGGGCTTTGCGGTGGTAGTGCTTAGCATGCACCATGGTGGAAGATGGGTGGGTGGGAACCTCGCCGGGGATGATTATCGGTTCTTGAGTTTGGCTGGGGTTGCTGGAGGCAGGCAAAGGAAGAGGAAGCTGTCAAAGAAGATGACCGGGCTCCTTGATCGTGAGCAACCTGCCGAGATAGCAGGGGACGGAGACGTCGGGGGTCTTGCGTTTGGGTGGGCGTGGTTGGAGCCGAGGTGAAGGAAGACGTAGCAGTGGAGGAAGAGGAGTATAAATCAAAATAGCACACTTTGATAAAAATATGTACTGAAATAGCACCAAAGCCATCTTAATTCCCGAAATAGCCCACTTTCTGGTCCAGCACTTTTGGCGTTTTACTGTATCTGGGGGCCAAAAGCGCCAAAAAAATGGCGTTTTCAGCTGAAAGCGCCAAAAAAATGGCGTTTTCAGCCCCGGATACAGTAAAACGCCAAAAATGTTGGCGCTTTCTCTGGAAAGTGGGCTATTTCGGGAATTAAGATGACTATGGTGCTATTTCAGTACATATTTTTATGAAATCGTGCTATTTTGGTTTATAATCCGGAGGAAGATCTAAGGGCGGCAGTAGTGTCTAGGGAGGGAGTGATGTGCGATACGAGAGGGTCGACTGACGACCGACGAGAGTGGGAACAGAGAGCGGGATACAAGCACAGAAGTGGTGGTCCCTATACTACTGTTTTTTTTTTAAAACCCCTATACTACTACTTTGTTCCCCGATAAGAAACAAAGAAATAAGACCAACCAATAAATATATAGCTAATATATGGTACTTGTTTAGTAAATTAAGAAATCGTTATTACTTTTTTCTTATTAGCATATGATTTTTTTGGATTTCAATCTCGACATAAACAAAATAAACCAGCCAACACAAAAAATAGTAAAAAAAAACATAGGTTCCACTTAATCTCAAGTCAATTCGGGATGTGTTGGATCTAGTTGAGTTCAGTTTGGTTTTGAATTTTCATAGGCTAATGTTACGTCTATAAGAGAGATTCTTACCTTCAACATCAAAACCTATCAATTATATACTGGATGAGCGATTTGAAGTTGTAATGTTTATGTATTTTTTATAAACTTTGGTATTGCTCCTCAGATAGGGGTCAAATTCTGACATATGAAATGTCATTACAAGATGTTGACACTTACTTGGCTGATTTGTTTAGATAAGCTCTTCGTTGGTTATAATTGGTGTTCTAGAGGTTTTTTGGGATCCGTATTTTCTTTTTATGTCAACAACATGATTTGTCGTCACCTCTTCTTTTGTCGTCCCTACATCATGTCTATATGGGAGCACTTCTTCTAACTTTATAGGGATCCAATCAGCATCGCTATTTGGACCGATAACAAGATCTTATGTGGTTTATCTAGACAACATCACTTGAAATATATATGTATGTTGGCTTGTCTTAATAATTTATTGAATGTATCACGCAATTGATATAGGTTTAATGCTCCAAGTTAAGATGAGAACACCTCATTATAGTTGTCTCTATGTTGATGATACCAACTGTACCTCCAAGGGCCTTTTTCACTTTT
Organism: Alisma plantago-aquatica; assembly: GCA_963693085.1. Classification (NCBI taxonomy): domain Eukaryota; kingdom Viridiplantae; phylum Streptophyta; class Magnoliopsida; order Alismatales; family Alismataceae; genus Alisma; species Alisma plantago-aquatica. The sequence goes on from OY856410.1 coordinate 777,297,249, forward strand.
GATTTCCTATCAAACACATGAAATCAGATTAATGTTGTTTTTGAATTTTTATTTTATTTATTTCCAATTGCATATAGGGTTGTCTAAGGGTACCTCCCTTAACTCTTTCTTTCATGTTATAGAAGTTTGTATTAGACACATCTTGTGCCTAACAACTTATACACTCGGTCCTATGTGCTTTAAGGCAACTTTGTGGATGTGATATTGTGTTTTATTTTATTATAAAAGAATTATCAAAAAGGAAGTTCGAAGGGTTATCGTGTACTATGTCACTAAAACACACATATATATAATCTTTTGGTATTTAGCAATAGGTAATAAAGGTATTTTATTTCATAATAGATAATGAGTCTTGTTGAGACTTTAGTTGGTTGTAAGAGTTAAAGGAATAAAACTTACTATCACAAGTCAAAGTCAATAGATCATGATTGATTGAAGATGGTTTTAAAATAAATCCAAAAGTTTCATCCATGTGTAATTTAGTTTTAGGGAAAAGTAATTGTGGTTTTTGTTCGATATTTTTATTGATTATTATATTTTTATTATAAATAATAATAGGAAATATCTACTATATGTACTTGCATCATTTTCATATTATTTTTTAATAAGTCTCACTATTTACTAAGAAATATAAATATATTTAATAGCTTTTTAAACTACGAAGGACTCCACAAATATGTTCTAGGAACAAAAATTAAAGTCATTCCATTTTGCATTAATAAATGGTGAACCCAATTTGTTTAGTTTTTTGGAATGCCACTAATAGAATTATTTTATGTATATTATGATTTTTCATTATAATGCAAAATTATTTTTAAACTCAAGTATAGTTGATGCACCTTATAAGTATCCAATTAGATCTCTTCAAAATGTTGACACATTTTCCCTTCATATGCATAGACTAAAGATACAACTCTAACTTTAAAATGGTTAATCTTAAATTTCTATATTTTTATGCCATGCATGCCATAATCATCTTGTGGGTGTCTAATATTAAACAAACTATGTGTGTATATATCTTATAATAGATTAAGAAGTTAGATAACATTATGTGTTGATTATACATATATAGTGTTGGGAAATATGGGAACAGAGTAAGGCAATGGAAACAAAAATTTTATTTATTTGTATTCCCATAAAAGCAAGATTGTGTCAACTTCTATGAAATAGGAAGGATGGTTTAACGAGTTATACTTGGTCCTAGAGAAAGTCCAGTGACAAAACTCGTTGCATTTGTAACTATCTTCTAGTTGCTCTTGGACGATGGTTGTGCAGCTCCTGGTCTTCACCACGAATTATGAACAGGATAGTTTTTGCAACGACTATTGTGGTCTCGCCACGGACTACTGACTGACTTTGCCCTCCTAGCACCAGCCAAAGGACTCCTGCCTCTAGAGTAGTCCACACACACCGACTAGAACTCTTGTCGTCCTACTAGAACATACAAGAAGGAGTTGTCCCTCCTATTGGCGTACTAGTCACCAACTTGCTCTTCCACAATAATGTTCCTCAGTTGTTCTCTCCCATCGCTATCCCTCCTTAGTCAGGTAGGACTTATTTGGGCTCTCTTGGTTACCACAACCAGAGAGGACAACAATTGTTAGAGAAACTGGTTCTCAATTGTCTGTGTTACTATTGTACTTTGGAAATCCCTCAGTACCCCTCTATTTATAAACGGGGTTAGGGTCAGCGTTTCCAGTCTGTTCGGGTTTTGTGTAAGAGTTGAAGAGACAAACAGATCTTGAATTTTCACAACCTGCAACATCCAAAACGGTCGTCTGGCAGTCCAGACGGTCGTCTAGAACTATGAGACGGTCGTCTCACTATGCCAGATGCTCGTTTGGGCAGTTTCCCAATCACATACGAAATTGGCAACTCGTTTCCCACTAATGCTAAACATTAATTCCTTGCACCACAAGTATTGTGCAATCAAAATGATTCAAGAAAGTATCTAGAACCTTCCTCCAGCCTAACTGGTCGATCTCACATGTGTGAGATGGTCATCTTGCTCATCCAGACGATCATCTGGTGAGCCGATCCAAGCCGATCGGTTCAACAAATTGAACCAGTCAGTTCAACAAATTGAACCGGTTGGTTCACACCTCGGTTTGGACATAACTTAGCCAAATTCACTTCTAATCAGTCTGACAACCCAAACGGCTGTCTCAACACTTGACACAATCATTTGGTGCACCAAACAGCTATCTCACCTTGTGATACGATCGGATGGGGTGTAATCTGTTGATCTATTGTGTGAATTGAGTACATAAACACTTTAGTAATCAATCCAATTAGCATTCAAGATTAAACTCCTCTTCCATATGACTTCCTTTGTGTGTGACCCTATAGGTCCCATATCACTTTGGCAGTGAATGTCCATATCTTTCTTATGACATCACAAGCAGAGAGTGGTGCCTAGTCACACATCAGTGCAACTCAATTGCATGGAAAGTTGGAGAACAACTTCAACCTACAATCTATGTAAGGTGTTGCAGTGATTGTATAATTCCTTTGGCTCTGATATCCAGGATGAACTTGAGGCATGGAATTGTCATCCTCTCAGTGTTCAATCCATGTTCCTTGAACCAAGAGCAGGCTATCTAAGATAATGTGGCCTCAATATCATATATTGATTCACATGTGCATGTGCATGCATTTCTCAACCTTGCTTATTAAATAGCCATGATATCTGTAACACCCCTCCAAGTACATACATGACAGTAGAAGCACATGACATGGGTCACTTGGCTCGGAGGAACATCACAAAACATGATATGCATAGCAATAAGATAAATGAAACACCATGCATTGTTTTAAAATATAGATTCATACATTGTTCTTTAAAAAGGGAAACATAAATTGTCTCATCTTTATCTCAAGCCTAATACATGTAGATTAAGCAAATCTAAAACATGGAAAGATAAACTAGACTGAAGAATCTATTGAGTGGTAGATGGCACCCCACCAAGCTAAAGTCTCCTTGACGTCAGCTACAGTTGAAGGCTCACTTCAATTCTATATTATTTCTTGATCTAGGGACATCTCGTACCATAGCCATGCGAAACAAAGCAACAATGTAAGTAAGCAGCACTATGCATGATATAAGAACTGAAAATAAGCATATATACTTAAGCTAAAATAAAGACAACATGGCTAAACAATAAGAATTCTCATTATGCTTTAGATTTCATTACATAAATGAATTAAGAAACATTACTATATGCATTCTCTCCATCACTGCCCACGTGGGGCACATCATGCTCGGAAAGCCCATCATTGCTAGGAAGCCCACAATGACCATAAAGGTCCATCATTTTAAGAAACATATAATAAGTTACTTGATTATCTTAATGTAATCATCAACATCATTGTTCTTATCTTTCCATCAATGTAAATTGTCCTCATCCAATAATTGCACCAAAATGCTCATCAGGCCGATTATGGCCCATCTTAGTTGCACCAAAGTTCTCATCAATGCCATAAAGACAAAATAATATAAAGAGGAACAATTTACAACTTAAGTGCATTATCTTAATCATCATGAGATTTCTCCCTCTTAATCTTGATATTAACATTACATGAGTTACATGACTTTTTCTTCAATGTCTTAATCATTACTTGATCATAGCATTAAATTAATGAGCATAAGTGATAAACATAAGACTTTATGATTATAGAAGACAACATGCAATAATATGATCCGAAGCATCGTCATTATCTTAATTTCATTCATTAACTTGGAATTTGAAACATAATCTTAAATCATACATAACAAGCAATTCATTCAAAGTATATATGCATAGTTGCATGACCCGCTTACTTGGAGCAAGTAGATCTTAACTTAGTATCCCTGATCTTGATCGAATCCTATGATCCCTGAAATTACATGATTTCTTATTAATTACCATCATTAATACATCCTAAACCCTAATCTTATGTTATTAGGAAAACAAGGTCTGACACTCTTGAATTAGGGTTTGAAACCTAAAAACTGTGTTCCTTGTTGAAAAACCTTTCCAAAACATATTTTCTCATATTTTCTGATAAGTCGTTTATTTATTGTGAATTTGCAAAGAATGAACCAATGAAAAATCGAATAAAATCCACATTATCTAAGTCAGCGGGCAGTTTGACCCGAGCCCATTCAGTCATGGCCCAATAGGAGTTAGTGACCTGGAGGCGGGTCCCTTCCCTTAGGCACGTGAGTCGAAATATTACCAGGATGCTAAACTACTAGTTTGCCCTTGAGTGAAAAGTTAAATCATCATGAGTCTAAGGGGTATACTCGTCAAATGTTCCTCTGATTCTTCGTGTAAACACCTGCAATTTCGGCGTTGGTAGCAAGATGAAGCAAAAACGAAGAACTGGTGAAAAAAAATCTCAAATCCAAACCATCACCACGCGATCATATCCATGAGTAAAGCATCAAATCACAACCTTTACCTCAAATCGAAGCTAGCGCGCCAAATATAGGGCCAATAGATGGTCGGGATACCAAGAGCAGTGAAGCTATTGCGTGCCATGGCAAGCCACAACATAAAGAAGCAGAAAATGAGAAGTAACCCACTCACGAGAAGAGCTAGGATCATGTGCCAACTCTGGGCACCATGGCAGAGGCGGATAGAGACAAAACCCAAGCTAAAAACATCGAGGGTGGGAGAATCCAGGTCATAGAGGTGAAACAACAACAACAAGCCAAAAGGAGAAAAAATAGTACCTATGATTTAGGGCAAAATTGAGACTCGGTGAGGCTTTCTGGAGGCTCAAGAAATGATATGTAGCTTCAAAACTCGTCGCGATGGCCGGAGACCCTCTAGGTCAACCCCAACTGTGGTGATAAGCTCTGGAAGACCGTGTTGGGCGAGGGAAGGTGTACACAGACATCGCTAGGATTAGGGAAATCTGAGAGATGATTAAGCAGGCAAAGAAGATGGTGTAACGAGGTGTATGGGTGCTTATTTATAGGTGTGGCACCTTGGTGTGGCCGGGAGTCCCAACCTCATGGGGAAATAGGGGAGGGGCAGAGGTTCTTGTCGATTGGGAACTATAGGGCATGAAGCCCTATCATATATGGTATGGGGGAGTCCATATAGGTGTGAGGATCCTGAAGAAGGAACCTAATCATGCTGAGATGTTGCGGAGAGAGAGAGATCAGGAACCAAAGTCTCAGGCGTGGAGGAAGTCAAGCGTCGAGCGAGGGGGAAGACCCTCACTCTAATAACATATTGTAACGCCCCTCCAAGTACATACATGACAGCGGAAGCAAACCCTATGTTGTCTATAACATGGGTCACTTGGCTCAGAGGAACATCACAAAACATGATATGCATAGCAATAAAATAAATGAAACATCATGCATTATTTCAAAATATAGATTCATACATTGTTATTTAAAAAGGGAAACATAAATTGTCTCATCTTGATCTTAAGCCTAATACATGTATATTAAGCAAATCTAAAACATGGTAAGATAAAGTATACTAAAGAATCTACTGAGTGGAAGATGGCACCCCACCAAGCTAAAGTCTCCTTGACGTCATCTATAGTTGAAGGCTCACTTCAATTCTCTCTTTCTTCTTGATCTAGAGACATCTCGTCCCACGGCCATGTGAAACAAAGCAACAACATAAGTAAGCGGCACTATGCATGATATAAGAACTGAAAATAAGCATATATACTTAAACTGGCATAAACACGACATGACTTAACATTAAGAATTCTCATTACACTTTAGCTTTCATTACATCAATGAATTAAGAAACATTACTATATGCATTATTTCCATCATTGCCCACATGCGACACATCATGCTCGGAAACCCCATCATTGCTAGGATGCCCATAATGACCATAAAGGTCCATCATTGCGACAAACATATAATAAGTTACTTAATTCTCTTAACTTAATATGCTAAGTGTGATGCAATTTTCACTAGTGGAGGAATAGGAGGTCATGTCACCACGGGCCTCGAGTAATATGGTTGACATTCTCATATTACCCATCATTAATATCAAACTAGGCTCTAGTCTGAGTTCTTTTCAGCTCACAAGAATAGCTATATTCTCTAGGAGATAACTAAGTTACTAAAGAAGATACAAACACATCTTTCAGTTGGTATGATAGGTGGAATCTTCTAATACAAACAAAGCATATTGGTCCATGAAAATTCAGATATGATAGAGAAAGTGCTATATGAATCTCATGGATCAAAGTATATGATGCATCTTGGGTCGACTAAAGTGTAAAATGATATGTAGAGACACTTATTGTAACATCCCTGACCTGGGTTATGAGTTAACCCTAGGTGTTTTGCCTAAATATGTAGTTAAATCCTTGTGATTAACTCTGAGCATGTAATTAAGCTTCTCAGAAACGTATATTTCAGTATTTGCTCCTTTTTATTTAAAGTTGTAGCATTGTTTTGATATACAGGGACCTATGTGCAATTTACCCAGTTGAAAGGGTTAGCTTGCAATTTGCACATGATGAGATGTTCCTCTGATGTTGAGACATCATGAGAATCTCTTTGGCAAAGTTTGAGGGATTTCCCAAGCTAGAGCACCAAGGTGCAGCTGTGGAAGCAATCCCAGGGCCTGAAACCCTAATTTGGGGTAAAATGCAATTTACCCAAATGATGGGAAGCAATTTGTAAAGAATGTCATCTAATGTATCTTTATAGACTTTTGCCATCATTTAGATAAGAAATGATGAGGAATTCACCTCAATTGAGTTATCAAGTTAAGAAATAGGCTTTGTGATCGAATATTCAGGGTATATGTGCAATATCCCTTTAAGTATGAACTTTATTATTAGATTGTTCTTCCTTGCCTTCTTTTCTATAACTTAAGATAAGGTTTGTCCTTAGAATAAAGAGGAAGGGACGAGCAAGTAATAAAAGAAGGACTTATTTGGAATTAAAGGAAACTTATGAACTAATATTGAAAATCCTATCCCATGTATATAAGCCCTCCTTCCCTTAGTTGCAAGGGAACTTAACCTTCGTTCCCTTTACTGTTTCATTTCACCAAAGACGACCAAGGGCTGCCTTGGAGCTAAGGAGGACGAACAAGGGGTGCAAGGTAGGTTTAAACCCCTCTTCTTGCCTAATTCCATGGTTAGAATTCGAATTCAAGGTCATCTTCATGGCTAATTCTCGAAACCCTATCTTTCTAGCCGTCTCTTTTCATCCTTCCTTGGAGTTTTCACCTTGGCCAACCTGTGGGAACTCAAGGACGCCATTAGAGCTTGGAGCTTGAAAGCTTGGAGCTCAAGAAGCAAGCTTTAGGCGGGTTTTATAACTCTAAACCTATGCTTTACTATGTTCATCTTTATATGCGAGTTAATGATAGCTCCTAGTATTTCCCTACTTTTCCCTGCTATTTTGCAAGCAAACCCGTGGGATATCTGTACTGTTCTTGAGCTAGAAGATGAAGGCGTGATTTCCAAGAAAAACCCACCGCTTTTCTTTTCCCTAAACGGTCCTAACAGTCTGCTCTCACGACCTCAAGACCGTGAGAGAGCCTCGCGGTCTCGAGACCGTGAGAGGGCTCGCGGTCTCAAGACCGATTGGCCCTGCTGACCGAGCGTGGACCATATAAGAAACCTGTTCCTAATTATATAGGCTAAATACCCTCAAAATTTGGGAGACTAACTCCAAAGGAATCGGGAGATATGACCTTTTTAAGTCACGACTTTAAATGAATTAATTGCTGATTTTCAAACGGTCTGAAATTGCCTTTTTGGGCAAAAGGTCTCAAGACCGTGAAAGGTCGTTGACTAAGCGTTGACCCCATGAGATTACTGTTCAAAATTATGTTAATTAACAACTCACCAAGTTTGATGGTCTAATTCCAAACGGGCTAAGAGTTAAAGGGTGAATACTAGGGCTAACCCTAGATAACATCAGTACTGAAATTATGGTGACCTAATTAGGGTTTTTAGGGTTGATTGACCTAAACGGTCTCAAGACCATGTGGGGTCCACCCACATGACCTCAAGACCGTGAGGACAATCACCCAAGACCATTTGAAGGTCTAGGGTTGAGTAATTTGACCAATTGAACACCCAATTGCAAATAAGTTATCAAGATAATAAAAAATTCGGATTCTGTGACCAATCATGGTTCAACCTCTATCAAATCACCTTAGATTTTGATGAAATCTTGGGCAAATGGTCTCAAGACCATGTGGGGTCCACCCACATGACCTCAAGACCGTTTGGGTCAAGTTTGGGCCCAATTGGAGCTCAATTGAAGGGTTCAACCTTGTGTTGATACACATTGCTGAGTGATGATGGGTGAACATTGATAGACCTTAATTGAATCGATTTCAATCCTAATTGGTCAACAATTGAGGGTCAATTGAATGACCATTTGGTTAAGCATAACCTTAATTAACTCAATCCATAGGTGGTCAACAGTTATTGGACCCTTTGAAGGCTTCAACATCAGTTGACATCATCGTTTGATTTGTTGAACCTTTGTTGAAGGACCTTGTGGTTGAGACCATGAGAGGCTCACGACCTCAGGACCGTGAGGAGGCTCACGACCTCAGGACCGTGAGGAGGCTCACGACCTCAGGACCGTGAGGAGGCTCACGACCTCAGGACCGTGAGGAGGCTCACGACCTCAGGACCGTGAGGAGGCTCACGACCTCAGGACCGTGAGGTGGCTCACGACCTCAAGATCGTGAGGGGGCTCACGACCTCAGGACCGTGAGAAGGCTCACGACCTCAGGGCCGTGAGAAGGCTCACGACCTCAGGACCGTGAGGAGGCTCACGACCTCAGGACCGTGAGGAGGCTCACGACCTCAGGACCGTGAGGTGGCTCACGACCTCAAGATCGTGAGGGGGCTCACGACCTCAAGACCGTGAGGTGACTCACGATCTCAAGCCCATGAGGAGGCCCACGGTCTTGGAGCTAGAAAGGGGCTCATGGACTTGAAGGGTCAAAGTGAGCAATCGGTCAACACTTTCAACCAATCTTAATTCAATTAATGATTAATGATTGGAATTAATCAATATGACTCATGATTGACCACATTCAATCATGTGATGGTTCAATGTTGCTCAAATCAAACACTAATGATAATCTAAGATAGTAAGGAGTTAATTGACTAAGGTTTTTGGTTATGATGATGATCAATGGGGTGAATTACCAAGATACCCCTAAAGGGTCAATTGATTTATACCTTGCTCAATTCAAACCCTAATTACATGAGAATGATGTTTTTAGTCATAATGACTCTATATAACCTGATCTAGTCTAATGTTATCATCAACCATTAGTATGATGAAAGAGAAAGTACTCTAGAGAGAGAGAAAGTACCCTAGAGAGAGAAAGTAACTCTAATCACTTAATGGTGATGCTTTTGGCTATGTTAGCCTATGATGACTCAACCCAACCTGTTTTAGAGTGATGTTGACATCACCTAACCTTATGATGAGAGAGAAAGTACTTCTAGAGAGAGAAAGTACCTCTAGAGAGAGAGAGTACCTCTTTTAAATGGAAACTCAATTGAAACATCCCCAATACATAGAAATGAGCATAATTAGGGTATGATCCACCTGTGTGAGATCATAGAAACCCTAATTATGATAAATGATGAACCTTTAACTAATCCAGGAGCATCAATGAAGGTGTTACTCAAACATGATGATGTTATGAGTTTAATTCACCTTGATGTGAATAGTAAACCCTAATTCAAGGGTGATGACATGTAATATGAATAGTAAACCCTAATTCAAGGGTAATGGCATGCTTTTGAGCAATAAACTCTATTTGATTTAAATTAAAGATTTAACTCTTAGGACAAGAGTAGGAAGTACATTCCTTATTGTTGTATTACCTTTATCAGATGTATTAATCATGCAGGTTCCGATATGAAGGTAATCATATCCAGGTATGGATGTTGATGTTATATTCATTGAAGGCATGTTGTAGCCTTATGAATAAGTAATGTAATCTGATGCCTTGCTAGTGGCATCCTATGCTGATAATGGGCTATGAGAGCCATGAATACCATCAAGGTCATGCTTTAGAGATGACTTGTGATGAGGATAATGAGAAATGATGATTGATATGAGTTAGGCTTGTTACATTTAGTATTCTTCTTTTATAGCTGTTATGCTACTGTTATTGGTTGAAGAACAATGTATGCTGTTAAAGAATACTGAATGTACCTAACTAATCAAGTATAATGTAGAGCCCTGATCATAGATCCATCATTGTCAGAAATTAAGTGATGGTGAAACAGGTTTTCCTCAGGGAACTCCTGGAGCACATACTTTTGAGTATGTGGGGTACATGGATGTGTAGAACCTTACATCCTAGTGTAGGAAAGTGATGTAGATGTGGAATCCATCCATCCTTCACTATAGTTCCATACCGTATCAGTGGTAGGTAAACATGAAACCTCCTGATGACGAAGAAAGCACAGATATCCGTATCAGTGGTAGGTAAATATGAAACCTCCTGATGACGAAGAGAGTACAGAACGCCACTGTGACTCTAGAATAGCGAAGGACCAGTTTACCCTGGTGAGCTATAGTAGTAGAGACACAAGATGTCCTACAAGTGATCCTCTTACTGACTGAGGAAGATGAAGGTCATGAGAATCCGGCTCTCTTAATGACCTATGTATGATACTGATGCGGCTTCTCAGCGATCAGTTGGAGTATGAGTGGTAAGCCTCATCTCCACAGGGCATAATGTTGTTTGTAAAACATAATCAACCATGTAGTAAAACTTGTTAGAGATGACTCCAAGTTAGTTGATTGATGTTACATTGCAATAATGTTGATATTCTCCATATCTCCTAATTTGTAGAGATCTTGTTATATCTGCAACTGTTATAGAATGCTTTGAAGGCTTTACTGTTTAGAATAATCTTTGATATTGTAATAAAGCTTCTGGCGAAGAGTTATAACTCTCGCTGGGACAATTATGTATAATTGTCTCACCCCGTAGACTTCAACTTTTTAGGTGGACGTCGGAGACGAAGGAACCAGCCTACAGGTGATCAGTCTCAACAGCAGCAGCACCAGGGGCAGCAGTAATCTCAGGTGGAGATTTGTCCTGCCATGTGGTGTAGTTAGAGTCAGTCCTATGTGTCCTCTGTACTCTCAAGTCTTGGAGTCTTGTGTTATGTGATCTTGAGATTTTGTATCTTGATGTATATAATTACTCAAGAAGTAATTATCCTGAGATGTAAACAGTTACCTCTCTTTATGAAAGGAGTTTTTATGGATACAAGTTCTTATCTCGAAAAGTTTTAATTTCCCGTGATTTTTGTCTTCCGCTGATTACCAATTCGCTTCCGCTAAGTTTTAATCGTGTTTATGTCATGGTTTGGAGATCAGACCCCACAATTAATGGTATCAGAGCTCCAGGTTCAGTTGAGTCTACAGAGGCATAGGACTTAGGATGTCGAGTCTACCTTTAGTACTCCTTCCTTATCTAATAGAATCTTCTGCTCCTCAGGAGAAGAAGATACATAAGAATGTCAGAACATCGCGATGAGCACGTGGCTGAGAGTAGTGCTAGTGCACCTCGAGGCGGTGCAAGAGTTCCGAGAATAGAACAACCTGCACCTGAGTCGCCAAGAGAGCCACCCCATTTCGACCCAGCTGACATGAGTGATCCAGCTATACAGACGATGTTCGGGCAGTTTATGACTGCCATGACACATATAACCGATAGGATGCCCATTCCTGCACCTAGGGCACCTGTCCAGCCTGAAGTACAAGGTATTGGTAAGACATTCGAACGACTTCGTCGTGTCGGAGCTACCGAGTACTTCGGAACTGCCGACCCTGCAGATGCTGACTTATGGTTGACAGAGTTGGAGAAGGCTTTCAGGATTCTTATGATTCCAGAAGCTGAGAAGGTTAGACATGCTGTCTATCTTCTCAAAGGCAGTGCTGGTCACTGGTGGAACATGGAAGAGCAGAAGAGACCTGGAGTAGAGTTCTCATGGGAAGAGTTTCGTCGGGAATTTATCAATAGATATTTTCCAAAGACCTTCCTAGATGAGAAGATTTCTCAGTTTGAGAAACTAAGGCAGGGTATGATGAACATTAGCGAGTATGAAGCTAAGTTCATGGAGCTGTTGCGGTTTTGTCCGCACATGGCCGCTACGGATGAGGAAAGAATCAGAAGATTTGAAAAGGGTTTGAATTCCGATATGTCAACCCCTGTGTCTGCCTTAGAAAACAGAGAGAGATTCTCTACCTTCGTTGAGTCAGTCCGAAGGATAGAGAGATCTGTTGTTGAGAAAAGATAAACCCATAAAAGATATCCCCAGTTCCAGGGTTCTCCATCTAGGGATTCCAAGAAACCTAGATTCTCTGCACCTAACCCTCCACCACCCAGATCAAGTTTTCAAACTCAATGGACACCAAGTAGAGGTAGAGGACGGAGTCAACCGCTTCAAGGGACGCACAGTTCTGCATCAGTGTCAGTTACTGGACCACCCAGACCACAGCAACAGGAGAAGAGTTGCTACAACTGTGGTAAGGTGGGACACTTGATGAAGGATTGCCGTTCTAGACCTATCGGTGTGATACAACAACCTCCGAGACAGAATCAACAGGGATCTCAGAATAGACAACATCAAGGAGCAGCTCGAGGACGTGGACAAGCGTCTCAAGCTGGATCATCAGCACCACCTCAACACCAGGCAACCGCGAGGTTCTATGCTATAAACCCACCTGAGGCAGTGGTCAATCCACGGGTAGTGGCAGGTCAGATGAAACTTTTATATTTTGATATGTCTATATCCTGTAATGTATCTGTTCTGATTGATCCGGGTGCTACGCACTCTTTCATCACTCGTGAAGTGATTCGTAACTGCAATGTGACTGTTAGTCATAGAGCAGATAGTCTGTTGTTAGAGACTCCATTGAGTGGGTCTGTCGTTTTGCAGGAGGTATGTTCTCCCTGCATCCTTTTCTTTTCTGACCATCGCATTCAAGTGGACCTTATACCACTTGATATGCAGGGGTTTGATGTAATCCTTGGGATGGATACCTTAGAAAGGTATAGAGTTGTCTTGGATTGTGAGTCCAAGTTGGCTGTGTTTGCTGATGAAAGCAACACATGGATCTTTCAAGGTGAAAGAAAGATTCTGCCCACCTGTCTTGTGTCAGCTATGGTTGCTGATAAGCTGTTGAGGCAAGGATGTTATGCATTCTTAGCCCATGTGGTAGACGTTACCAAGGAAAGTTCCAACCCTGCTGAAGTTCCCATAGTCAGGGAATTCGAGGATGTGTTTCCTGAAGAACTTCCTGGTATACCACCACCTCGGGAGATTGATTTTGAAATCAATCTGATTCCAGATACGAAACCCATAGCTCAAACTCCGTATAGAATGGCTCCTGCCGAGATGGCAGAACTCAAGAAACAGCTTCAAGAGCTACTTGAGAGAGGTTTTATCCGACCAAGCACTTCACCTTGGGGTGCTCCAGTCTTGTTTGTTAAAAAGAAAGATGGGTCAATGCGGTTATGCATCGACTATAGACAACTCAATAAAGTGACAATAAAGAATAAGTATCCTCTGCCGAGGATTGATGATGTCTTTGACCAGTTGCGTGGTGCAACAGTCTTTTCAAAGATAGACTTGAGGTCTGGATATCACCAACTCCGCATTAAGGATAGTGACATATCCAAGTCTGCCTTTAGGACAAGATATGGTCACTATGAGTTCACGGTTATGTCGTTTGGACTAACCAATGCACCAGCTGCATTCATGGAACTCATGAATAGAGTTTTTCGACTTTTCCTTGATCAGTGTGTTGTCGTTTTCATAGATGACATACTGATTTATAGTAAAGATGCTCAGCAGCATGAGCAGCATCTTCGCCAAGCTCTGACCTTGCTAAGAGAACATAAGCTGTACGCTAAGTTTAGCAAGTGTGAGTTCTGGCTGCCGGAAGTATCTTTTCTTGGACATGTAATATCCGCCTCGGGAATTCGTGTTGACCCTGCAAAGGTAGAATCTGTTATACGATGGGAACAACCGAAAACACCGACGGAGATTCGAAGTTTCTTGGGGTTAGCTGGCTATTATCGAAGGTTCATTAAGAACTTTAGTTCTATAGCTTTACCTTTGACTAAGTTAACCCGGAAAGATGTTCCTTTTTCTTGGAGTGATAAGTGTCAACAATCTTTCCAGCTGCTGAAGGAGAGGTTGACAAGTGCACCTGTGCTAGTGCTACCTGAGCAAGGAAAAGGGTATATAGTTTTCTGTGATGCTTCCAAAAATGGACTAGGATGTGTGTTGATGCAGGATAAACAAGTGATTTCTTTTGCTTCCCGACAGCTTAAGAAACACGAGGAGAATTATCCAACACACGATCTGGAGTTAGCAGCTGTGGTTTATGCTTTGAAGATCTGGAGACATTATCTCTACGGAGAGACATTCCAGATTTTCACAGACCACAAAAACCTTAAGTATATCTTCTCTCAGCATGAGCTCAACATGAGGCAACGTCGCTGGATGGAGTTAATCAAGGACTACGACTGTACAATTGATTACCATCCAGGTAAGGCCAATGTTGTGGCAGATGCCTTGAGTAGGAAATCAGCAACATCAACCATGAATAGAACACAACTAAACTCTTTAGTATGCTCTAGAAGAGATATGCTTATCTCTTTAAGGCAAGACAATGTACAGTTGAAGGTGTCATTACTAGCCGGTTTGTTAGCTGAGATGCATATTAAACCTACCCTAAGAGAGCAGATTAAAGAAGCACAGCTAGATGATGCTGCAGTTCAACATATAAGATCTGAGTATGGAAATGAGAAACAAGATGGGTTTCATGACTCAAAAGATCAAGTAGCTTGTTATAATGGAAGAATGATAGTGCCGGATGTGGACAACTTAAGGAAGTTAGTCCTGGAAGAAGCCCATTCTTCCATGTATGCTATGCATCCAGGGAGCACCAAGATGTATCAGAATTTGAAGGATCTGTATTGGTGGCCTGGGATGAAGAAGGACGTTGCAGAGTTTGTTCTGAGGTGTCCTGTGCGTCAGCAAGTTAAAGCTGAACACCAGAAGCCTGCAGGGACAATGCAACCTTTACCCATATCACAGTGGAAGTGGGACCATGTAACCATGGACTTTGTTGTTGGCCTACCCAGGACAAGCAAAGGACATGATTCCATTTGGGTAATTGTTGATAGGTTGACTAAGACAGCACATTTCTTACCTGTCAAAACAACCTATTCTGTGGAAAGGTTATCAGAGTTGTATGTGCAAGAGATAGTGCGGTTGCATGGAGTTCCTGTCACAATAGTTTCGGACAGAGGTCCTCAGTTTACAAGTCATTTTTGGGAACAGTTACACAAAGCCCTAGGTACCAAGCTGAGGTTTAGTACGGCCTTTCATCCACAGACTGATGGACAGTCGGAAAGAACCATACAAACCTTAGAAGACCTGTTGCGAGCATGTGTTCTCCAGTTTACCGGAAGTTGGGACCTACACCTAAGCTTGATAGAGTTTGCCTATAACAATAGCTATCAGCATAGTATTGATATGGCACCTTATGAAGCCTTATATGGTAGACGTTGTAGATCACCCTTGTGTTGGTTTGAGACTGGTGAGCACCAGTTGTTAGGTCCTGACTTGGTACAGCAAACCACGGAAAAGATTAAAGTTATACAACATAAGATTAAGACTGCTCAGGATAGGCAGAAATCTTATGCTGACAAACGTCGTAGACCTTTAGAGTTCCAGGTTGGAGACAAAGTGTATCTTAAGGTCTCACCTTGGAAAGGGGTCCTTCGTTTTGGAAGGAAGGGGAAGTTAGCTCCTAGATATATGGGGCCTTATCCAATCATTAAACGGATTGGAAAGGTAGCATATAAACTAGAGCTGCCCCCAGAATTACAGAGGTTACATCCTGTGTTTCACATTTCTATGTTGAAGAAATGTCACCCAGACACCGAGTCAGTTCTACAACCTATGGAAGTAGAATTGAATGATGACATATCCTATGAAGAGGGACCAGTGTCAATCCTTGATAAACGAATTAAAAAGTTAAAGAAGAAAGATATAAGTCTTGTGAAAGTCCTCTGGAACCATCGTGGTATTGAAGAAGCCACTTGGGAGTTAGAGGATGAGATGAGAAGGAAGTATCCTGCCCTTTTCTCGTAATATGTTTTATCGATTTCGGGGACGAAATCCTTGTAAGGGGTGGATAATTTGTAACATCCCTGACCTGGGTTATGAGTTAACCCTAGGTGTTTTGCCTAAATATGTAGTTAAATCCTTGTGATTAACTCTGAGCATGTAATTAAGCTTCTCAGAAACGTATATTTCAGTATTTGCTCCTTTTTATTTAAAGTTGTAGCATTGTTTTGATATACAGGGACCTATGTGCAATTTACCCAGTTGAAAGGGTTAGCTTGCAATTTGCACATGATGAGATGTTCCTCTGATGTTGAGACATCATGAGAATCTCTTTGGCAAAGTTTGAGGGATTTCCCAAGCTAGAGCACCAAGGTGCAGCTGTGGAAGCAATCCCAGGGCCTGAAACCCTAATTTGGGGTAAAATGCAATTTACCCAAATGATGGGAAGCAATTTGTAAAGAATGTCATCTAATGTATCTTTATAGACTTTTGCCATCATTTAGATAAGAAATGATGAGGAATTCACCTCAATTGAGTTATCAAGTTAAGAAATAGGCTTTGTGATCGAATATTCAGGGTATATGTGCAATATCCCTTTAAGTATGAACTTTATTATTAGATTGTTCTTCCTTGCCTTCTTTTCTATAACTTAAGATAAGGTTTGTCCTTAGAATAAAGAGGAAGGGACGAGCAAGTAATAAAAGAAGGACTTAGTTGGAATTAAAGGAAACTTATGAACTAATATTGAAAATCCTATCCCATGTATATAAGCCCTCCTTCCCTTAGTTGCAAGGGAACTTAACCTTCGTTCCCTTTACTGTTTCATTTCACCAAAGACGACCAAGGGCTGCCTTGGAGCTAAGGAGGACGAACAAGGGGTGCAAGGTAGGTTTAAACCCCTCTTCTTGCCTAATTCCATGGTTAGAATTCGAATTCAAGGTCATCTTCATGGCTAATTCTCGAAACCCTATCTTTCTAGCCGTCTCTTTTCATCCTTCCTTGGAGTTTTCACCTTGGCCAACCTGTGGGAACTCAAGGACGCCATTAGAGCTTGGAGCTTGAAAGCTTGGAGCTCAAGAAGCAAGCTTTAGGCGGGTTTTATAACTCTAAACCTATGCTTTACTATGTTCATCTTTATATGCGAGTTAATGATAGCTCCTAGTATTTCCCTACTTTTCCCTGCTATTTTGCAAGCAAACCCGTGGGATATCTGTACTGTTCTTGAGCTAGAAGATGAAGGCGTGATTTCCAAGAAAAACCCACCGCTTTTCTTTTCCCTAAACGGTCCTAACAGTCTGCTCTCACGACCTCAAGACCGTGAGAGAGCCTCGCGGTCTCGAGACCGTGAGAGGGCTCGCGGTCTCAAGACCGATTGGCCCTGCTGACCGAGCGTGGACCATATAAGAAACCTGTTCCTAATTATATAGGCTAAATACCCTCAAAATTTGGGAGACTAACTCCAAAGGAATCGGGAGATATGACCTTTTTAAGTCACGACTTTAAATGAATTAATTGCTGATTTTCAAACGGTCTGAAATTGCCTTTTTGGGCAAAAGGTCTCAAGACCGTGAAAGGTCGTTGACTAAGCGTTGACCCCATGAGATTACTGTTCAAAATTATGTTAATTAACAACTCACCAAGTTTGATGGTCTAATTCCAAACGGGCTAAGAGTTAAAGGGTGAATACTAGGGCTAACCCTAGATAAAATCAGTACTGAAATTATGGTGACCTAATTAGGGTTTTTAGGGTTGATTGACCTAAACGGTCTCAAGACCATGTGGGGTCCACCCACATGACCTCAAGACCGTGAGGAAAATCACCCAAGACCATTTGAAGGTCTAGGGTTGAGTAATTTGACCAATTGAACACCCAATTGCAAATAAGTTATCAAGATAATAAAAAATTCGGATTCTGTGACCAATCATGGTTCAACCTCTATCAAATCACCTTAGATTTTGATGAAATCTTGGGCAAATGGTCTCAAGACCATGTGGGGTCCACCCACATGACCTCAAGACCGTTTGGGTCAAGTTTGGGCCCAATTGGAGCTCAATTGAAGGGTTCAACCTTGTGTTGATACACATTGCTGAGTGATGATGGGTGAACATTGATAGACCTTAATTGAATCGATTTCAATCCTAATTGGTCAACAATTGAGGGTCAATTGAATGACCATTTGGTTAAGCATAACCTTAATTAACTCAATCCATAGGTGGTCAACAGTTATTGGACCCTTTGAAGGCTTCAACATCAGTTGACATCATCGTTTGATTTGTTGAACCTTTGTTGAAGGACCTTGTGGTTGAGACCATGAGAGGCTCACGACCTCAGGACCGTGAGGAGGCTCACGACCTCAGGACCGTGAGGAGGCTCACGACCTCAGGACCGTGAGGAGGCTCACGACCTCAGGACCGTGAGGTGGCTCACGACCTCAAGATCGTGAGGGGGCTCACGACCTCAGGACCGTGAGAAGGCTCACGACCTCAGGGCCGTGAGAAGGCTCACGACCTCAGGACCGTGAGGAGGCTCACGACCTCAGGACCGTGAGGAGGCTCACGACCTCAGGACCGTGAGGTGGCTCACGACCTCAAGATCGTGAGGGGGCTCACGACCTCAAGACCGTGAGGTGACTCACGATCTCAAGCCCATGAGGAGGCCCACGGTCTTGGAGCTAGAAAGGGGCTCATGGACTTGAAGGGTCAAAGTGAGCAATCGGTCAACACTTTCAACCAATCTTAATTCAATTAATGATTAATGATTGGAATTAATCAATATGACTCATGATTGACCACATTCAATCATGTGATGGTTCAATGTTGCTCAAATCAAACACTAATGATAATCTAAGATAGTAAGGAGTTAATTGACTAAGGTTTTTGGTTATGATGATGATCAATGGGGTGAATTACCAAGATACCCCTAAAGGGTCAATTGATTTATACCTTGCTCAATTCAAACCCTAATTACATGAGAATGATGTTTTTAGTCATAATGACTCTATATAACCTGATCTAGTCTAATGTTATCATCAACCATTAGTATGATGAAAGAGAAAGTACTCTAGAGAGAGAGAAAGTACCCTAGAGAGAGAAAGTAACTCTAATCACTTAATGGTGATGCTTTTGGCTATGTTAGCCTATGATGACTCAACCCAACCTGTTTTAGAGTGATGTTGACATCACCTAACCTTATGATGAGAGAGAAAGTACTTCTAGAGAGAGAAAGTACCTCTAGAGAGAGAGAGTACCTCTTTTAAATGGAAACTCAATTGAAACATCCCCAATACATAGAAATGAGCATAATTAGGGTATGATCCACCTGTGTGAGATCATAGAAACCCTAATTATGATAAATGATGAACCTTTAACTAATCCAGGAGCATCAATGAAGGTGTTACTCAAACATGATGATGTTATGAGTTTAATTCACCTTGATGTGAATAGTAAACCCTAATTCAAGGGTGATGACATGTAATATGAATAGTAAACCCTAATTCAAGGGTAATGGCATGCTTTTGAGCAATAAACTCTATTTGATTTAAATTAAAGATTTAACTCTTAGGACAAGAGTAGGAAGTACATTCCTTATTGTTGTATTACCTTTATCAGATGTATTAATCATGCAAGTTCCGATATGAAGGTAATCATATCCAGGTATGGATGTTGATGTTATATTCATTGAAGGCATGTTGTAGCCTTATGAATAAGTAATGTAATCTGATGCCTTGCTAGTGGCATCCTATGCTGATAATGGGCTATGAGAGCCATGAATACCATCAAGGTCATGCTTTAGAGATGACTTGTGATGAGGATAATGAGAAATGATGATTGATATGAGTTAGGCTTGTTACATTTAGTATTCTTCTTTTATAGCTGTTATGCTACTGTTATTGGTTGAAGAACAATGTATGCTGTTAAAGAATACTGAATGTACCTAACTAATCAAGTATAATGTAGAGCCCTGATCATAGATCCATCATTGTCAGAAATTAAGTGATGGTGAAACAGGTTTTCCTCAGGGAACTCCTGGAGCACATACTTTTGAGTATGTGGGGTACATGGATGTGTAGAACCTTACATCCTAGTGTAGGAAAGTGATGTAGATGTGGAATCCATCCATCCTTCACTATAGTTCCATACCGTATCAGTGGTAGGTAAACATGAAACCTCCTGATGACGAAGAAAGCACAGATATCCGTATCAGTGGTAGGTAAATATGAAACCTCCTGATGACGAAGAGAGTACAGAACGCCACTGTGACTCTAGAATAGCGAAGGACCAGTTTACCCTGGTGAGCTATAGTAGTAGAGACACAAGATGTCCTACAAGTGATCCTCTTACTGACTGAGGAAGATGAAGGTCATGAGAATCCGGCTCTCTTAATGACCTATGTATGATACTGATACGGCTTCTCAGCGATCAGTTGGAGTATGAGTGGTAAGCCTCATCTCCACAGGGCATAATGTTGTTTGTAAAACATAATCAACCATGTAGTAAAACTTGTTAGAGATGACTCCAAGTTAGTTGATTGATGTTACATTGCAATAATGTTGATATTCTCCATATCTCCTAATTTGTAGAGATCTTGTTATATCTGCAACTGTTATAGAATGCTTTGAAGGCTTTACTGTTTAGAATAATCTTTGATATTGTAATAAAGCTTCTGGCGAAGAGTTATAACTCTCGCTGGGACAATTATGTATAATTGTCTCACCCCGTAGACTTCAACTTTTTAGGTGGACGTCGGAGACGAAGGAACCAGCCTACAGGTGATCAGTCTCAACAGCAGCAGCACCAGGGGCAGCAGTAATCTCAGGTGGAGATTTGTCCTGCCATGTGGTGTAGTTAGAGTCAGTCCTATGTGTCCTCTGTACTCTCAGGTCTTGGAGTCTTGTGTTATGTGATCTTGAGATTTTGTATCTTGATGTATATAATTACTCAAGAAGTAATTATCCTGAGATGTAAACAGTTACCTCTCTTTATGAAAGGAGTTTTTATGGATACAAGTTCTTATCTCGAAAAGTTTTAATTTCCCGTGATTTTTGTCTTCCGCTGATTACCAATTCGCTTCCGCTAAGTTTTAATCGTGTTTATGTCATGGTTTGGAGATCAGACCCCACACTTATGGTGGAGGAATATGAAAATTGACATTGTTTCTTTTATCTCAAGATGTCTAACCTATCAACAGAACAAGGATGAACATCAAAGGCTAGGATGTCTTCTAAAACCCTAACATAATCCCAATTGGGAATGGGAAAACATCACCATGGATTTTTTTCTATGATTACCCAGGACCAAAAAAAAGGGAGTGACACCATTTGGGTTGTCATTAACAACTTAACTAAATAAGACCATTTTATTTCCATGAATACAACATGATAAGTTTCAGAGTTAGCATAACTTTATATTTAAGAGATAGTCAGATTGAATAGGAATTATGTATCTATTGTGTCAAATTGTGATGTAAAGTTCACTTCTCATTTATGGTGACTGATTTAGGATAACTAAGAATCAACTCAGCATTGGCACATCATATCATCCATACACTAATGGACACTATCAAAGGATTATTTAGATTTTAGAAGACTTATTGATATTGTGTGTGCTTGACTGGGTTTTTTGTGGGACCACTACCTCCCTCTGGTACAATATTCCTACAACAAAAACTATCAACTAATATAGGCATGCCTCCTTATGAAGCCTTATATGGAAGTTCATGCAGTTCTCTTCTTTAATGGGATGAAGTAGGAAAAAGATGGATTTTTGAATCCAACGAGTTGTACTCCTATTATGATAATGCCAACATTATCAAACAAAGGTTGAAGGGGGCACATATAGGTCAAACGTGCAATAATTCATGGTGGTGATCATGTGATTATGAAGATCAAACTGATTAGAGATAATGCTAAGAACAAAGGGAAAATTAGCCCTAGATACATGGGTCCATTTGAAATCTTGGACCGTATCTTGAATACAATAAGAAAAGTTACACTCCTCCACTTCAAGCATCTTGCTATGATTCTAGGACAAACATCATATTGAACCTCACCCAAGTTACATAATTTATCACATATTGGTACATCCATTTCATCCAACTTGAACACACCATTCACAATTCTAGAATGGCTAAAATTTCTACGCATTTATTAGATTTTGGTTCTAATGGTTATAAATCCATTAACTTCCAATGCCTTTGTTCAAAATTCAGCTTTATCATTCATTTTTGTTTCTTTCATTAGTCAAAACAATATCACTTGAAAAAAACATGCTCTAAGGGATTTCATTTAACATACTTTATCAACTCATACATGATAAGAAAACATAGATATGGACTGTGTGTTGATCCTTGATGTACCCCAACATCAACATGATAAGTTTGTGTATCTCCTATAGGAGTCCTAACACTTGTAGTAGATCCATCATACATGTCTTTAATTAGGTCAATGTATTGTTTTGGCACATCACTTTATGCAAAACCCTCCATAACACTTCCATGGCTTCTCAATCATGGGCCTTTTCCATTACTATAAACACCATATGATGATCTCTTTTATTTCTTTGTACTTCTCCATAAACCTCCTGATCAGAATAATATCATCTATTGTTGATCTTCCTGACATATAATTAAATTGTTTTTCTAATATCTTCATTATCAATCTTATCATGATCTCATTAACACTCTTCGAAAGCTTCATAGTGTGACTCATCAACTTGATACCTCTTTAGTTTATGTAGATTTGAACATCTCCTTTATTCTTATAGATCAGGATTATAGTTCTATTTCTCCACTCATCTGGCATCTTCTTTGTCTTCATAATCTTATTAAAGGATTTTGTTAAGCACCTAGCTCCTTCATCCCCATACTCTTCCATACATCAATGGGAATACTATATAGATTGCATGCCTTTTTAATTTTCATTTATTTTTGAAGCATTCTTGACTTCAGATAGTGAAACTTGTCATGTGTAAGTAATATATATTGCCTTCATGTCACCTGAGTCTCTGATATTTTTTGTAGTATTTGCATTGAAGAAATTATGAAGGTAGTTTCACCATTGGTTCTTTATATCATTATCCTTCATTAACACTACTATCTCATTCTTGTTGAACTTCACTTCACTCAAGTCTATACCTTTCCTTTCTCTTATACAAGCCATTTTATAATTTTCTTTTCCCCTTCACTAGTGTATAGCTTCTTATATATATCATCAAATTATCTAGACCTTGCCTCTTGAACTGCCTTCTTAGCATCTTTCTTTGCTTGTTTGCATATTAAAGTTTCATCATCTTTAGGTTTGGGCAAGCTCCTATAGATCTCTTCTTTGAGTTTAATAGTCTTCTACACTTCATCATTCCACCATCAACTCTCATTTTGTGGAGGCACACACCCTTTAGACTCTCCCAAAACCTCTTTGGAAATTTTTGTTATGCAGGAGCTCATACTTTACCACATAGACACAAACAAACAAAGAAAGATTCTAAGAAGGCAGTTCAAGAGGCAAGGTCCAAACACTTTGATGATATATAAAGAAGTTGGGCACTAGAGAAGGGGAAAAGGATATTTATAAAATGGCCAATAAAAGAGAAAGAAAAGGAAGAGGATTGAGTCAAATAAAATGCATCGAGAATGAAGATGGCATAGTGTTGGTGAAGGATGATGATATACAGAACCAATGGAGAAACTCCTTTCATAATCGTTTCAATGGGGATATTGTGAATAATGTAAGAGACTTGGGTGACATGAATGCAAGAAATATCACTTACACATGATGAGTTTCACTATCTATGGCTAAGATGAACATGAAAAAGGCATGTGGTCCATACGATATCCCCATTGATGTATGGAAGAGTATGGGGGATCAAGGAGCTATGTTGTTAACAAATTTCTTTAACAAGATTATGAAGACAAAGAAGATGCCAGATGAATGGATAAATAGTACTATAGTCTTGATCTGCAAGAAGAAAGGAGATGTTCAATGTAGCATAAACTACAAAGGTATCAAGTTGATGAGTCACCCTATGAAGCTTTGGGAGAGGATTATTGATCAAAGGCTAAGTTTGATTACACAAATTCAGACAACTAATTTGGTTTTATGCCAGGAAGATCAAGAATTGATTCTACTTTTTTATAAGGAGGCTTATGCAGAAGTACAAAGAAAATAAAAGAGACCTTCATATGGTGTTTATTGATCGTGAAAAGGTCTATGATCGAATACCTAGGGAAGTGGGATGGAGGGTTTTTCATAAAAGGGTGTTCCTATTCAATACATTGACCTAATTAAAGGCATGTATGATGGCTCAACTACAAATGTTAGGACTCCTAGTGGAGAGACAGAAACTTTTCCTATCACCATTGGGGTACATCAAGGATCGACACTCAACCAGTATCTATTTGTTCTTGTTATGGATGATTTGACAAAGAACATTCAAGATAATTTCCCTTGGTGCATGGTAATTGTTGATGATATTGTGTTTATTGATCCAAGAAAAGATATATTGAACGATAAAGTTGAACTTTGGAGAAATACATTAGAATCCAATGCATTTATTATTAGTAGAAGCAAAATTGAATATATGCATTGCAATTTTAGCCAATTTAGAGTTGTTAATGGTGGGGTCAAGTTGTATGGAATGGATGTACCAACATGTGATAAGTTTTGTTACTTGGGCTCTATTATTGAAAAGGAGGGTGAGGTTCAAGATGATGTTTGTCATAAGATCACAATAGGATGGTTGAAGTGGAGGAGTTCAACGGGAGTAGTATATCACTGGAAGATCCCTCTTAGATTAAAAAACAAGTACTATAGAACAACTATACGACCAACATGCTATATGGGGGTGAATGTTTGGTAGTGAAGAAACAAAGTCTCAACAAGATGAATGCGGCTAAAATGCGTATGCTGAGATGGATTTGCAGGAAGATGAGAAAAGATCATTTAACGAATGACTATGTTGAAAACAAATTGGGGGTGGTGAGCATCAAGGACAAGTTGTGTGAAGGATGTATAAGATGGTATCGACATGTGCAACACAACTGAAAATTACACCTATTCAAAGCAAGGTTATTCAGTTAAACAAAATCAAAAGAAGCAAAGGCATGCCTAAATTAACTTGGTAAGAGCTTATACAAAGAGATTTTAAATCTTTACATCTTGATCAGAGTATGACCCATAATAGAGATGATTGTAAAAGAAGGATCCATGTAGCTGACCCCAACATGGTTGGTATTGAGGCTTAGTAGATGATGATAATGAGGAGGAGGAGGAGTTCATACTTTACCACATAGAGTTAGCATCAAACTCCAAGTGCCAAGTTCTCTCCTTGATAAGATTGTCACAAAATTTTGGTTGCTCTTATCCATTAAGATTCCACCACTTATTCCTTCTATCTTGGCTTATATTATGCTTATATTTGCTGATTTTCATGTTAACATCCAAAAACACCAGCGTATGTTAGGTGGTGAGTTCTTCACAAGGGATCACTTTACAATCCTTGAATACTTTTAGATCAAGTCATCTTGTCAACTTTAGCTTAATTGATCATGTTACTCAACTTAACTAATTTGTGTATATCAATTGTCTCTTAATATTTTTCTATGGATTTAAGAGACTTATATGAGGTAGTGGTCAAAATTTCGTCAAATTTGAACATTACATCTAAGAGATATGACTTTTGTAAGAATCTACACTAAAAATGTACCTAATTATATAATGACAATCTAAACCTAGCTATGCAAACCCTAACCCATATCCAAAAGGGACACACTCGATTAGGGGTCATCTACCGTACCTGGTTATTAGAGAAACAAGCACACAATCATGCAAAAATGAAAATGCTTGTATCTCCCTCTCACCACCTCCACTCTAGGTCAAATTCATTCTTCATATTTGACTTTCTCTCCTCTACCAAACCAACCTTCACAATCTACATGCCAATCATCAGCTTAAAAAATCTCAATTTCCCCACCATCTTGACACATAACATCCTCCCTATGATGCAACCCTAGGGCTCATGACTCCTATTTAAACCCTCAACAACCTTATATGCACCTCTTAATTGCCAAATATAGTAAAAAATGAGCCCAAATCACCCCCAACTTCTCCCCCATCTTTACTTTCACCCATCTGAACTGGAGCACTTTTTTCTTGACACCATCCTTGTCATCCCATTGGTCAAACCTGAAGCTTAAGGGAATCCTGATGGATCTTCCCTAGCCATAAAAAATAGGTGTGATATCATGGAGAGCCCGACCGAAGAAGCTTCCCTTGCGCCACTTGCATCAACTCTAGAAAGATTCACCAAGCACCTATGAGGGGAGGTGAATATTACATACATTTCCAAAAGGCTCACAAAGATTTTCTAATCCTCATCTCCCTCTTGTTTGAGGTAATTCTCTCTATCATGCTCTTCTCAATTTCCTTGCTTCAATGGTCATGTCAGCCCTTGTTTTGCTTAGGTTTAAGCCATCTCTAGATCTTTGACCTCAATAAAGTATATGAGGTCAATAGAGACCTTAGCTAGCCTAGTGAGCTGCATCATTCAATCTTTCTTCTATTAGTCTTCCCCATTTTCTTGTACTACCATGGCATGATTTAGTTCCTAAATGATTGATAATGATTATGATGTTGAATATGCACTCATGATTGATAATGATTATGATGTTGAATATGCACTCATGATTTAGTTCCTAAATGTGACCAAGGTCTAGATCATTCATCAATCTTGAAAATACTTTGTAATGAAATAAATATTGAAATCTCAAAATATTGCTAGCTTATAGATGAATGACCACACTAAGTTCTAACTAGGAACTACCAATTCTAACATTGAATAATGGAAACCCTGATATTTAATATCCCAAACTTAACCCTTGATCCATGTCTTGTTTGACAAGGATCCAACTCCAAAATCTAGTTGATCTTTAGGAATATGAAATCATATGTATGGTACACTCATATTTCCTCTTTGAAAAGACTAGTGAGATTGAAGATACTTGTATGAACTCTTTGAAAATATACTTGGATATGTATTTACTTGAACATGTTCCCTACTGAGTAATGTTTTTATTTGTTATACTAAACCTTACAAAGGAACTTGAACATAAATGATATGATCCATTATGACTGCCTGAATGATAATGTTGATATTGGATACAAGCAACCTCCTCATGTCAGTGTGATGGATCTTGAACATATTGGAAACCTCCTCATTTTAAATGGAGGATGGACCCAGATGACATCCCTAATATTATTGGGGAGATGAAGCCATATATATTGGTGTTATCAACATAATGGGAAAACTTATAGTTAAAAGTCTTGTCAAATAAATAAAGTTTGAAATCACTTGTTGTTTATTTGAATATAAGTTGTATTAAGTATACTATTATTCTATTAAATTGTTTTAACCATTTTTAATTTTACCAATGCAGAACACGGATTGTGTCTCGATGGTTTATTTTAGGTAATGCAAGAAAGTAAAGAACTTGCACCTACTCATATGTTGTTTCATCAATTATCTGCTGAAATAAAGAATGCTACACCACATTGGAACAATACCAATGTATCATATATATATATATAATATATATATATATATATATATATATATATATATATATATATATATATATACAGAGAGAGAGAGAGAGTCAGGCTAGAATAAACTCAAGTGTATCCAGAGCGGAATACACTCAAGTCGTTTTTCATGATGCAATATTTTTTTTGAAAATCTAATCTGTTGATCCTCTTAAACATCTCGTGAACAACTCATTAGCAAAATTTGAGCACATTTGGATATGTATAGCTCATGTTATGAAGACCGCAAAAATTATGCATTTCAAATTTGTTTCACGGGTTGATTTTGTTGCCCTTAGATGAGTGGCTTTCACTCATCCAAATGGGCTCAAAATTTGTATGTAGCCTAGTTATAGTATGACGGTGAAGATTTACATTTTGCAAAAAATAGTCTTGATATACAAACACACTTGAGTGTATTCGTGCGATCCGTACACTCGAGTGTATTCTAGCCTGACTCTCTCTCTCTCTCTATATATATATATATATATATATATATATATATGGGATTTAGTGTTAGCTAGATAGTTTCTTCATTTTATCTCTTTCTTTCCTTGTTGCCTATGGGCCTCTATGCAGAAACACTACGGTTCAATTTTAATAATGTGGAATGTATTTCATTCTTACATATGATTTTCTTTGAGATCTTAGAGTTACTCTAATACCAATGCTTTAATCCCCTTAACATTGTACACCCAGACAGTGGGCTTTGGATGAGGGTAAGTATTGATTCGTGACAATATATCTATACTAACTCACACAAAATAACTATGAATTTTATAGTCTCACTCATTCAGAGGCAGACAATATCACTTGTAACTTTTAGGAGGGTTAAAGTCCATATAGATCACTGATAATGTTCTCCATTGACTTCAATAAACTCAAATAATCATCCATATAGGTCACATTGGATGGTGCCAAAACTTATTGACTAAGTGCAAATTTGTGTGACTTCAGGTAAGGACCACTACACCATCTCACATTGGAAGATGGTTATGACATTCATACATTGATCCTTAACTCACACAAATTGGGTCCATGAGCTACAACGTGTTCTCTGTTTTTTTTAGTGAAGTCGAGAGGCTATCTTATTCATCCCACCCTCCCCTTGTGAGAAAATCCAAAATGATCTTACATTCACTAATTAAACATGCTGAATTCAATGAGGTAGTACTACTACCCTTACATTGATCAATTAAGAGGATTCTAGTCAGATTAGTAGGGGGAGTAGGAAAACTCCTGTAGCCTATCGGGCCATGTTTATTAAGTTTTGCCATACCATCTGCAGCTTGATTGCCTTCTATGCCTATGTGTCTCACGAGCCAGCTAGCATGCTTAAGTCTACACGTCTTCCACAGAGTCTTTGTATACCTGGGGTAACTCTCTTCTGCTGCATTGATCATGTCCACTGCCGTCTTCGAGTCAGACTCTATGATGACATTGTTAAGGTTGTTACGATTGGCAATCTCCATGGCTAAGCTCATACTCAGCAGCTCTGCTTCAACCACATCTGGGGAGGCGGTACTCTGGGTTACTCCGCCCACCCACTTTCCGGCATCATCCCTGATGACTACCTCACCAACCGCCTCACATCCCTTCACCGCAGTGTCGCAATTAAAAATGATAGCTCCAGGTTCGGGTGGGCGCCAGAGGGCAGGCTCCCCTTTTTGACGTGGAGGACTTGTTATGCTATAGGATTCCAGTTGGGCTGTAGTTTCCCTATAGATTGTCAGCACCTAAGTAGCAGTTCCGATCCTTTCCTCAGCGAAGACGAGCTTGTTCCTACTGTTCCAAATCGTCCAACATGTTATAATGAAACGAACAACCTCTTCATTAGTTCCTGATATGTAGCTCTCCATCCACCCCGTCAGGTCGGTTATAGCGTGGAAATTCACACTTGTGCCTTCAGGTATATGAGCTCAGACCTCTCTTACAGAATGACAATCTCTTACAACATGGAGAGTGGTTTCTTCTTCTTCTTCATTGCATCTAGGGTATTGTCTACTGTGGGTCATACCTCTTTGGAATCGTCTGGCATTTATAAGGGTAGCCTCATGCATGAGGAACCATGCAAAAGCTTTAATCCTCTCTACAACTTTGATCTTCCAAATCATGTTCCACTTCCCGACCACCGGTCTGTTTCCAACTTCCATCATTTTGTAGTATGCAGATTTTGAGGAGAAATTGCCATCGAATGTGAGCTCCCACACCCTAACGTCATCACCCTGCTCCCCCTCAGGTAGATGGATTCTCAAGATATCCTCCACCAGGTTTTGCGGAAGCCACTCCCTCAAAAAGGCCTCATCCCACTCGCCCTGCAGGTTCACCAGTGACTCAACTTTGAGATCTAAGAGTTCTGGTGGAATAGGCCTAAGGGTGTGATCGCCAAGAACTAGCCCCCCTCTCCACCATATGTCCAACCACACCCAAGTATCTTTACCATTCATGGGAGCCATGTACGAATTCAAATCCATGAATTCCTTTTGCTTCAGCGCTGCGTTTCCTAGCCTCAATCACCTACTATGGATCCTTTGCCTCAGCTTGAACTGGTCCCTGATCGCAGCACACCACATTGAGTTCCTGTAAGTGCTCAGATCCCATGCATGTCTACAGATCAGCATGTTATTTCATTTCCTCATCTTTCTCAGACCCAAGCCTCCTTCCTTCTTTGGACAAGTGACTTTATCCCATGGGTTCGATTTGTATGCTCCCCCCATATGAACTGCCAATCTTTTTGTCAATAGAATTACACAGCTGCACATGCAATACCGCTGTTTGCATCACATAGGTTGGTAGTGCAGCAAGGGTGGCTTTCTCCAATGTGATTCTGCCCGAAAGAGATAATCACCTTGCGGACCAGGCATTAATCTTGTTATTGATCTTGTTGGAGATGTCACTGTAAGTATCCTTGTTGACCCGATTGTGCAACACTGGTACCCCGAGGTACTTCCCCAGGCCCCCGGTGGTTTCAAAGCTGCAACAATCTTGGACGCCCCTCTTCAAGTTTCTGTCTATGCTTCGCGAGAAGAAAAGCTTAGTCTTCATCATTGATACCGTCTGTCCCGACGCAGCTTCGAACTCAGCAAAATATTTCTTGATGGTCTCTATTTGGGCAGAGTTTGCATGAGCGAACACTAGCAAATCATCAGTGAAACACACATGGGATACAACTGACCCATTACGTCCAAGCTTAATCGGTTTCCATCTACCAGCATGCACCTCCCTCTATATGATCTGGGACAGCCTCTTGAGGCAGAGCACGAACAGGTACGACGACAATGGGTCTCCCTACCGGAGGCTTCTACTGGCCTTAAAAGGGAGCGATAGTCTGCCATTCCACACAATGGAAGAGTATCCGCCAGTGATAGAGCCCATGATGTAATCCCTAGTTTTCTTCGGTAGACCGGTGTGTTTTAAAGTATCAGCAATAAATTCCCAGTCCATTTGATCATACACATTATTCAGATCAATTTTAATTTCCATTGTCTTCGCTCCCTTTCTTCTTTTTCATCGAATGGACGATCTCTTGGACCACTACAATATTATCTGTAATGTTTTTGCCTGGTACGAAGCTTCTCTAGGCATATGAAACCTAGTTCGGCATGTGATGTTTGATCCTCTCCACAAGGAGTTTGGAAGCTACTTTGAGCACAACATTATTTAAGGAAATAGGGCGCATGTTCTTGCATTTTTCCAGATTGGTGACTTTAGGAATCAGGACAATCGTCGAGTCACACATATTGTTCGGGAGTTGTCCCTCGTCAAGAGCTTTTCTAACAGTGCTAACAATGCTTCCGTTGACAATGCTCCAGTTCTTCTGTAAAAAATAGCAGCTGACCCCATCGGGCCCTGCGGCCTTCCCGACTTCCATTGCCATCACAGTTCTTTGGACTTCTTCCTCGGACGGGGTAGCTTTGATAGCCGCGAGTTGAGTAGAGCTCATCCGGCTGAACGTTGTTGGGATCACCAATCTTCTCACATTCTGATTCTATCTCGGTGCCTGGAGGACACGTTCGAAATGCTTCGTCACCATGTTCATGAGATCATCCTCGTCAGTTATCCACTGGTCGTTATCATCCTTCAGTCTCATGATCGTGTTGCTTCTTCTCCTCTGGTTGATATAGCAGTGGTAAAATTTGGAATTTTTGTCCCCCTCTTTTAACCACATGATATGGCTCCTATACTTTAGATCGATCTCCTCATTACAAAGGATTTCATCTAGCTCGTTTTGAAAATCAACGCACAGAGCATCTAAAATATCATTGTATTGAGCAGTCAACTCCTTTTGAAGTCTATTGATATTGTTTATTAGCGTGTCTTTCCGTCTTCTGATATTCTTCTGCTGCGTTTTGTCCCATCTTTGTATTCATGCTCGTGCCTTATCCAGAGCTTCCCTGAAGTCAATAAAAGGATCCCAATTCTCGTTGAGCATATATGTAAAGCCCTTCGTGGACTGCCAGGAGGCCTTCGTTACGAATAGGTATGGATCCCTTCTATGCAATCTGCACTTAACAAGTAGAGGGTTGTGATCTGATCCCAATCTAGGGAGATGTTGTAAGGTCGCATAAGGGAAAAGGTTGATGAAATCTAAGTTCACTACCACTCTTTCCAACCTCTCCTGCTTTAAGTCGTGTCTAAAAGTAAATCTCATCCCAGAAAACCCAAAGTCGTTAAGGCCAACTTCCATCAGCGTATTTTGAAACGTGCGAGCCTTAGCCTAGTTGAACGTGCTGCATGCACTCTTCTCTCTTTGCTCTAACATAGTGTTGAAATCTCCAATCACCATCCAAGGACCCCTGATCATGTTACTTGTATTAATAATGTGTTTCCATAGCAGGCCCCTAGTGCTAATCTGAGGACTAGCGTACACCACAGTCAGGAACACTACGTTGTTGACTCGGCAGGTGATAAATTGCATGTGGCTCTGGATAACTTTGATCTTACACAAACAAGTGTTCTAGCAGAACCATATTCCCCTTGAGAAACCCCTGGCTTTGACTTTATAAGAGTTGGGAAGTCTCAAGTATTTAATAGTCTTCTCGGCTCTGTCCGCACTGATCCTTAGTTCAAGAATAGCTGCTAGTTTGGGTTTGTGGAGGACCATAAGTTCTTTGAGGACCCTACGCCGTTTATCACTACCTATTCCTCTTGTATTCCAGCAGATGAGATCAATCATCATGTCAACAGGATGAGGGAGAATTAGGCCTTTAGGCCATCAGAAGGCATCGACTTTAGAGTCCCATCATCATCTACCTTATTCACATTGTTCTTCCCCGTCTGATCATCGCTCAGTCTTGGGCTCTTCCTTCTTGGTTCGTATGGAGGAGAGACCCTACTCTTCTTTGCTTTGGGTACTGC
Organism: Alisma plantago-aquatica; assembly: GCA_963693085.1. NCBI lineage: Eukaryota > Viridiplantae > Streptophyta > Magnoliopsida > Alismatales > Alismataceae > Alisma > Alisma plantago-aquatica. The sequence continues at coordinate 777,330,311 of OY856410.1, forward strand.
ACTTTTAAGTCTCCTACCAATTGACTGCGGATCGGTGTTGCTTCTTGTACTTCCATTTTCTTTATTTCTATCCTTCGTCTTCTCCTCTTCTCGTTGCTTTTGACTGTTATAGACTTCTGTCTTCTTCTCTTCCGTACTGGTTGTTGCCTGGCTTGCCATGTTACTGTTTTCTTTGTGATCTTCTTTAGTTTCCACCATGTTCGCCTCCTCTTCGATTTCGATTACATTTTCTAGGATGTCCGCTTCCATCTCTTAGATAACTTTGTCGACCTCAGGGTTGATTGCTATGTGTATCTGCTCTTTAGCCCACGAGTTTTCTATAGTTGTGTGAGCATGTTCTTCTCCTCCTTCTACCGCCTGTACCTCCCCCGTCTGACCCACTGTATCAACTTTATCCACTAGTACTGAGCCTTTCTTCTTTGGTGTCTATCTCTTTGTCTGCCTTGGCACCGTGTTCTCCGTTGCTTCTGTCGAGTGAGATATATGTGGTTGTTCAACTTGTTCTTCTGCGTTCTCCTCGAATAGCAGATTATCAAAATGATTACTGACCTACGGTGGATCCGGAAGCTTGTCATGTCTCCTTGATGGGTTTATCATTCTTCTGTGTTTTCTGCCCCTTCCCCTCTATTGTTGCCAACCTCCACCTTCTGTGTTTACTTCACAGGTGTTTCCTCTGTATCCATTTTCCTAGGTTTGTCCCTTGTTCTGATTGGGTGCTACCATCCGACAGTTGTTGGCTCCATGGCCCGCCTTCCCGCATGTCATGCATGTAGCTGACATAACCTCATACTCGATCTTGTAGTCTATTCCATTGATTAGTATTGAATCATGGAGGGGCTTTGTGGTGTCGATTTCTATAGCAAGCCAGGCGAACTTACTTCTATTTCACAAGGTTGTGTGGTTATCAACCTTGATGAGCCTGCCCAACGCCATGTCGATGACTTCAAACAGATTAGATACATATAAGTACAGCAGCAAGTTCATCACTCTCACCCACGTGACCACGTATTTGGGTAGTTCCTCAGACGGTCTGAATGTAGGGTACCAGTCCCAGACTGCCAAGCAGCATCTGAACACCTTCCAAGGTCCACCAGTCATGGCTACCTCATAGTCTTCCTTGCAAGATAACTGAACGACGTAGTGTCCCATGTTGAGTTCGTAGACATTAAACCTCCCTTTTGGGTTCCATAGGAGCTTAATACGGTCTCTTAGCGTCATGAATCCAATTTCCGTCCCCAATAAGCGGATCACGACAACATATTTCCAGGGCTTGGCTAGACCCTCTTCCACATCTGGGTCTATGTAGATATCAGGTTGTCCTTCATCGTATGAGAGCTCTATGGCTTTGTGGTCAAGAAGTTCCTCGTATAGCTTCTCCAGGAAGAAAGAGTCCTGCTCTTATTGATATTGTTCCTGGATTTTCATACCTCCAACCACCTCGCTGAAAGATTGGGTCCTCGTCTCCCCCACATGTTGCTCCAGGATTGAGATGAGGGAATTCCGTTCTAGGGGAGATCACCGATCTGTTAGTCGTCAGTGGAGTGGCCCAAACCTAATCCTGCAACATCTCCTCGTCCAGGTGGGTTTGCGCTCCTCGCATCCCGACAACTTGAAAATCTATTCCAACAAAAGGTATCGAAACCCTAGTCCCCGCCGCCACGTTCCCTTCACTGTTTGGGCTCCCTCGTGTTTGGTTTTGATCCCTACATGTGCCTCCAGCAATATCCTTTCCACTCTGCCCTTCGACCCTCCATGTCCGACGGTCCTCCCCTGCCGTGCAACTCCTGCCGCCGCCATCGCCGTACCCCGTTCGCCCCATTCGCCCCCCGTCACCCCCTCACGCCCCTTCGCTCCCCATAAATATGAAATATGATATTACAATGTGTTCTCTAGTAGTACTTATTTTCAACTCGATATCTAGTATGACCCATGAGATTTGATCGTCGCTAGAATGAAATACCAATATTAAAGTATTATCGTTATCCCTATTACATAATAAAACTCAAATGTGGATGCTTGACAATATAGTTCTTAACATCCATTGTGAATCATCACTTGAAAATCTTGCAAATTTAGATCAATCATTCTAGTGAGTATTTGTTATGCTTGTTAGTAACAGATCCTTGAATGACCACAAATGAAAATTCTATTATTAATAATAATACAAAAAAGTAGAACTATGACATTAAAATGTCACATGGTTAGGTTGATGGAATTTACATATAGACTACCCTCTGAAGAACATGTTTGCCATTATGACTGGCACATTATTCATCCATTTTTTCCCTTCACATTTATCCAAAAATTTATGTTATTTTTTACTTATCACTTTTTTAAAATGAAAATTATGGTGATTTATGTATTTTTTTCATTTATCAATCAATCCAATGACATAAACTAGTCTTACAACATGTCCAGTACTTAGTGGGTTTAAATCTATGTTATCTTTAATTGTTCATAGTGTTATGCATAAGATGGATTAGCATGGCAAATTTCAAGAAGTTCACTGGATCATATTTATTGCTCTTTTAATTCGTGGTCAACATACAACAACTTGGTGTAAGGAGTGTGGCCCGATAAGTGAGCCACTATCCTACATGGAGGGAATAATTGAAAACCACCCAATGTCAAATTTGAAAATATTTTTTTGCAAATGATAGTAGACTATAATTCAAGTTATGTATTGTATCAAATACTAAAAGTGTAGCTGCAAATGATAAAAATCTTACTATTACAATATTTATGTCTATCATTATTATTCACCACACCTAGATCCAAACCTGAGTCGAAAATTACCTATTAGATATTCAGAAAAATTAGGGTTCTAAACTCCCATGAACAACCCTAAAATGACCCATTTTATCATTACGAATTTAGGTTATGCAGATTACATAATAAGATAGGTTATGGTTTCTCCATTTCGAAACATATTTATTTATTAATTTCTGACTTCTAAATCATTATATATTAATTTTACAAAATTAAAGATAACTAAGAAAATATATAAAAATCATGTCTTTTATGTATTACAATTAGGTCACAAAATCTATACCAAATATTGCGTCCTATTTTTTAGATTCAAGAACATATCTTAGTTTATTTTTTTGAGCTTTTGATGAATTAGTATGGATTTTTCAAGATAAATTGATTTACTACATTTTAAAAATAGAACCATAGACAAATTTACCCAAATTACTCATGCACCACAGTGAGGACTATAATCATGTGACGGGGTAGATTCATAAAACCAAACACATAATCAACCCACAATATAAAACCATGTTTGAAATAAAAGGACCAAAATATTTATATAATCTCTGATGAATATGAAGTTAAATCTAGGGCGAGTTTGCAAATTGACCGACTGTCATCTTCTTTACCAATGTGAGAATAACACATACTAGCAATGCTCAGAATCCCAATGTTCAAAACTCAAAACTTGTGATCAATCATAGAGCTTCTCCAAGGAGACATATCTCTTTATCCTGGGACTTCTTTGGCCACAAACAATGAAGGCCAAGACCAAGAGTAACCAGAATTCTCTAGGGAAATATGGAGATAGAGTGGATAGTGGAAAGAAAATTTTATGTCCATAATTTATAACTAGTGAATCACATTAACAACGATGTATTAGGAAAGAGGGTGTAAGATATACCTTGTCCTGGAGTGAGTCTAGTGACTATCCTTGCATAGAGATTTGCTTCCTTCTTAAGCAACACACAGACAACGCTCGATGGCATCCTCCTGGTGTGGAACCCATGAACGACGGTAAACAACATCCACCTAGCATAGAAACAAAAGCTTCCATACCTCTATGTAGTCTATGCAGACCACCAAGAACTCCATGTCACACATCTTGAGCCTGTGGGAAGGATCAATCCTTTCATTTGTCAAAGTCCTAGCGTTGACTTTCTTCTCCCTTGCTATCTCTCCCTTTCACAAGTAAGATTGCTCATGCTCTCACATTACACAACTATGATAATAGAAGTGTGTTGAGAGCCTTGGCCACCCCCTCCTTATATAAGAGTGGATAGAATATGGTTTCTAAAACCCCTAGGATACAGAAGGTCAAGTTCTCTTGACTGGATGGCAGTTGTGCACAACCAATCAGTCAATTGGCACAACCAGTCGCTCGATTAGATAGTCTAATTTTGATTGTCTTATGGTCCATGATGGAATAATAATGGCTTTTAACTTGAAAATTAATGGACATAATTACACCTATTATTAATCATTTGACCCAATCATGGTTGTTTGAATCTTTGTTTGACCCGGTCCAATTGGTTGGTTTGACAGTTCACTCAAATTTCCAACCAATTGACTGATGATTCTTATCATCTATTGGATGACACAATCTAGTTGGTCGACTGGACCCTCAAGCTAGTCGATTGGGTTCTCATAAACCATCATGTAGTCGATCAACTGGACATTCCAGTCGGTCGAATGGTCATCCATTCAATTGATTGGACTTTCCTGTCGATCGACTAGCCTTCCAGACTGGACAATTCCAATCGGTCGAATGACAACAAGGGTTATTTAGATTAATTACCTAAACACATTACTAACCAAATTAAATCTTTTCCATCAATAGAATCATGTTCCATGTGCATCCTATGTGTGTGACACTATAGGTCTCAAATTACATTGTTAGTGAATGTACATAACCAAAATTATGACATCACAAGTAATGAGTGGTATCTAGCAACACATCGTTGCTACCTGAGTAATTGTAAAGTTGAAGAACAACTTCAACCTACATATGTGAACAATGTTACTATGATCATATAGTTTCTTTGTCTCATATATCTAGATTGAGTGTGAGGCATGTAATTGATATCCTATTAATATTCAATCTATGTTCCTTGAACTAGAGTAGACTAATGAGATGCATGTGAGTTCAATGTCACATATTGACTCACATGAGTATGGCCATGTGTTTCCCGATATCATTTATCAAGTAATCTGGATTCAACCCTGGTAGGAGGGAAAAATCCCATCTACATCACTCATAGTCAACCCTTATGTGTCACACTGTACCCGAGCATCACCTTTATAGCAACCCTTATTCAAAGTATGTTGAATGTTGTCAAAGTTCATCAAATGGCATGCAATGAGTGTAGTGATTTCAGGTCAAGAACCACAATCACTACTATCACTTTGAGAGCTGACTCTAACTACCATTCAATGGTTCCATCTATCGCTCTCAATGTGAGTTTGTCTAGTACACTTGTTCTCTAACAAGTACCTATGTGTTTAACTTGATATCAAATATCATTACTAATGAGATCCTATCATCAGTTGTTTAAGTCCTCAACCTAAAATATTTCATCGAGTAACATCATTTTTTAGAATTCTATCACCCTTTCTCATCACATTGTAACTAAAAAAACATAATAGACATAATTCCCTTTACAATTATTATCAAATCTAGTACATGATGCCATATTATAGTCTTCATATGAATGGTTGTCTGGGCATACATACCAGTAGACTCCCACTTGCACTTAGTGACAATCATCCATGAATCAAATTCTAAGTGATCTAACATGACCATCATGTTTCTGCTACGAAAGTGCTTTTGTCAACAAGTCAGCAACATCGCTCTTAGTTAGTACTCTATAAATCTTCACATCTCCTCATTGCACAATCTCTTGTATGAGATGATAATTCCAAAGTAAATGCTTGGAATGTTGATGTGATCTAGGTTCCTAAGTTTGTGAGATAGCTCCATTGTTGTCATAATACAACTCTACTACATCGCTAAAGCTTGGAATCACTCCAAGTTCACCAATGAACTTCTTGATCCAAACAACTTCCTTTGTTGCACTAGAGGTAGCAATGTACTTGGGTTTTCTTGTAGAATCAACAACTATATCTTGCTTAGAACTTTTCCAAATTACAACTTTGTTCAAGGCAAAACACAAATTTGGATTGTGACCAATAATCATATTTTTCATTTTGGAGGCTTACATCAGTGTAACCCTTTACCACCAACTCTTCCTCACCACCATAAAATAGGAACAAATCCCTATTCCTTCGCAAGTACTTAAGGATGTTCATTAAGAAAGTCAAGTCACCATCGTCGGGCGCTAACTGATATATGCTTGTCATGCTCAAATCATACAAGACATCAAGATGACTACATAACATTGCATACATGATAGATCCAATAGAGGATGCATACAACATTTTACTCATGTGTTCCCATTCTTTACAAGAACTAGGAAAATGGGCTCTAGAGAGACAAATTCCATTGTACATGGACAAATTTCCTCTCTTTGAGTCCTACATGTTGGAACTTTTCAACACAATGCCAATGAATATACTCTGTCTTAGGCCAAGAATTGTTATAAATCTATCTCTATATATCTTAATGCCTAAGATGTTGCTTAGCCTAAGTCTTTTTTTATTTAAATAAAGCCAGGGGATCTTCTTATTCATCCAACTCTCCTCTTGTGGGCCAAATCATCAAAAAAGATTTACAACTGTTGCTTATACTAATGTGGTGATATCCCCTCTATAAACCCCACAAGGGACATCCAGACAAACCAACTACAAAACAACACGGAGAAACAAACCTAGAAAAAGGTCGAAGGCTCCTATGGATCCTCAATTTTCTCTGCTCAAAATAATATATGGAGTTGCCCACTTCTCTAAAAGAGCCATCCCCCTGATCTTTAAGGTTAAAAAGCTAGGGTCCGTACAATAAAAGATATCATTTTGGTTGCTCCCCCACTATCCCAATTCCTTTGGGATTGAGTTAACAATCTTCGGAACAACATTGCCCATAATGGCAACTTCCTCCAACTCTAGATGAATATCTCTGACGCAAGAATGTGCATGCCAAGGTTCAACTGCACTTCTCCAGAGAATGTTATATACCTTATTATCATCAATTTCATAATAGAAATCATAAGATTATGGTCCCTTTAAGGTTTTTGGTAGGTTGTTGGATCATCATCTCATTGCCTTCTTGAGTCACAAGATACCCAAAATTTTCAGGCTCAAAGGGTGTCCTACTAGATATATGAGGTTCATGTCTTGCATAAGGAACTTGAGTTTCTACAACAATTTGTGAGTTTCCTAGTTCCTTCTGTACCTCTACACATTCAATGTTTTCTTGTTGGTCTCAAGCCTCTTTGAGTTATACTTTCCTCTAACGATTTCCTTTGAAAATATATTCCTTTTCTAGGAAAACGACATCAATAGAAACAACTACTTTATTGTCAGATGGGTTATACAAGTAATATTTTGATTTCCCTAGGATATCCAACTATAAACATTTTTCAAATTTGGGTCAAAACTTTTTAGCAAATTATTTTCTCACATAAGCTTCATATCTCCAAATCTTCACAAAAGACATATTGAGACACTCCCCAATCCATATCTCATATGGTGTCTTTTGAACCAATTTATATGGTAATGGTTTAGTGTAAACATTGAGGTCTCTAAAGTATATCCTAGAAGGAAGCCAAAATATTAGCAAAACTCATCGTTATAACATCGTGTCAAACATGGTATGATCCCTTCTTTCTAATTAGGGTTTTCAATGAGGAAAGTATGGGAGAGTAAGGTTATACCCTTACACTTATCCTCCAGAGGGTAGTGGGTAAGGGTAATTACCTACATCACCTATTCCCTTACCTTCTCCTCACCCTTACACTCTTCCCCACCATGTAAATGAAGAGAATCAGGGTAAAAGGGTAATCTAGATAAATATGTACTTTAAACACATTATATATTGATTTTGAAATCTTTTAGACAACTGATTGAACATGAGATAGAACATAGATCCACACCATATGATTACAATTCTATATAAACCATATTCCATGTGCAAAGATACTAAGTTTTCACAACAACAAAGGGTTACAAAACACCAAACAAACACACCAACAAGTAAGTTTTCCAGAAATTAACAACCATAATAGATTAGCATTGCTCCCAAATGACACTCATAATTTCCATCTAGTGAATCTTTCTAGACTGTCAAAGAAAATAATCATGCCATAGTTAAAAAGCAAGCCACATCAATTTCAACCAGCATAGCTCTAGGTGAATATAACATCAGTGACGAGGTTGAGGTCCTCAAATACTTTCTTTGCATGACTATCACTTTCTGGGAATAGGTTCCAGAATGTGACCTTGTCTTCCTACCCCCTAAGAAAGATTTCCACCTCTAGTTCACCCCACAGTGTCCCATAAACCTCACCAGCCACACCAAGAGAAAGGTTCTAGTGGAGATCTATTGCTTAGCCTTTCTCAGGAAGAACATGTACTCAAGTCGTCTACTAATTCACCACTTTGGCAGATGTCATAAGAGGAGAGGCACAAAGGAGGGAGCCATAGAAGAGGGAGGTGCTAAGAGGAGAGGTCATAGTCACAGGGGAGGCACTGAGGAAGGAGCACATGATGTTGGCAAGAGAAAGTCAAAAGTGGGGAAGGTGATAGCCATATAGGGTGTGCGGTCGTTAGTCTGCGAGAAGGCTAGTAGGACAAAGTGATCTGGACTCCATAGCAGTTGTGCTATGTGCATATGTCCATGAGTCCTTATAAGTTAGCTTATGCTCAACATCCAAGGTTGTGTTGTTTCTCTATAACACCCTATAAATTATATCTATTAAGTAGTTTTAAGAGTAATGATACACGAACCTCATTTTATAACCCCAACTGTACTAGTAGTACACTATCTCCAACAAATAGGAATGAGGTTCTGTGTGGTAGGAAAGACAAAGAAAAATATGAGGGATAAAATAACCCAACAAAATAGAAAAAGCAAAAGAGAGAAACATATTTTGTTTGTAACTATAAAACGAAAATGATTTTTTTGATGAAAAATAAATAATTGAAATCCTTATAAAAATACAATCCTACGAAGGAGACCAAAAAAAATCCTACAAGACCAATGTTGACATGCTTTTGACAAATTGATATGGAATATAAAAACGAGTATAGTATATTGGGGTAATACTTATATTCTAAGTAACACATTAATTCAAAAATAATCATTCTTGTTCTTTGGATAATACTAGTTTTGGTATAATACTCATTTTTATACCATTACATTCTAAAATAAGTATTAGAAAGAGTACTAAAATATATTTTATAGTACTCATTTTTCATTCTTTATATTCTAAAATAAGTATTGTACCCATAAAATAAAGCACCATACATATTTTAAAAAACAATGACATAAAAATGAGTAATATATCAAAAATGATACAATACTCATTTCTGAGTTAGTGAGTTACTCTAAAATGAGTATAATCTCATAATGCATTATGAATTTAAAATAAAAATATTTCTAAGAGGTTATACACATTTAAAAAAAAACATAAAAAATAGTATTATATATACATTTGGGATAATATTCATTTTTTGCATATATATATATATACATATATACATAACACTACTCATTTTCATATTTTAAATTATTTTTTTCAAATATATATCAACGTTAGTGTTATTGGGTTGTATTTTTTGTAGAAATTCAATGGTTTTTATTTCATTAAAAATTTATTATCATTTGAAAGTTATAAGCATAACAATTTTCTCTTATATTTTGCTTCCACTTATTCTCTCTCATCTCTTTATTGCTATTTCAGACCACTTAAAATGGTGAATTCTCATTGGCTCCCATTATTTGGGAGTGGAAACAAGGTACAAAACTAGGTTCAAGTGGGGTTATGCATATCATTTTTCTAGTTCTAAATAGTGTGTAAACAACGAGTGGAGAACGTCGCTGGAGACGAATCAGAGAATTGAGATGACATGAATTGTTGTGTTGCATTAGTCAGGGTTATTTATTTATAAATGGTCCCCTATATTAATAAATGTTTTCTATTACTTGGAGGGTAAAAGGGTATAGAATAAGGTTGTTTTTTACCCTATCCTTTTAACATAAGCGGGAAATGGGTAATGGGTAAACAAATTATTACCCTTACCTTTACCCTATAGGGTGTGAATAAAAGGTTAAAGGATATTACCCTTCCCATTGATTGACTAACCCTTCCAATCGATCAATTGTTCCTTCTATCAGTTGTCTGGTCTCTATTGGTCATTTGACTGGATCCTGGCTCAAGTGGTTGGATGGACTCATCCAGTCGGTTGGTTGGGCCTCCACCTGATTGACCAGCTCTTTTTCCAATCGATCAATTGGGTCTTCAGTCAGTTGACTGGTAACTCCAATCGGCTGGCATATTTGATTTTCTAGTACCTTTGATCAATCGAATTGACATCTAGTCGGTCAACTCGCCTGGTCAGAATGCCTTCTCTTGCCAAAAATGAAGACTAATGTTATTCCAGTGTACTTATTACATTGCATAATCTAAAAAACTGAGTTACGTTTGAGGGGATTAACAAATACTTACATGTATAGAAGAAGGAAGAAGACTCAATATGCAAACCAAATTTATAAGGAAAGAATAACCCATTCAATCACACAAGTAACCAAGGGGTATTGACCATAACCATGCATACATCTAACAAGAAAGCTCATTTTAGGGCGATGTGATGCACGTGAGATGCATATATATCATATCATATATATAGACGATCTACGAGACATTTCCTATAATATGTGGTATTTAATTAGATATGCACATTAACCATTTGAATGTTTGCATCGTATGCAAATGAGTAAATTTTAAGACAAAATCCAATTGTATCCATTAAATCCCAATACACCATAAGTTGACATGGTTATGATACCACTTTTGGGAAATATGAAGACAAGGTACACATCAAAAATAGCATATCCTATCAATAATGATTTATTAGGAAAGAGGGTGCATGATATACCTTGTCCTAGAAAAAGTCCAATGACTATTCTTGCATGTAGATTTTTTACTTCTTAAGTACACACTAACAGTGGTCAACAACGTCCTCCTGGTGTAACACCCTTGGACGGTAGTGGACGACATCCTCCTAGCATAGCAGCAATAGCTTCCATGCCTCTAATTCGTCCATGCGGACCTCTAGGAACTCTACATTGCACTTCTTGAGCCTGTGACAAGGAGCAATCCTTTCGTTTGTCAGCATGACTTTATTTTCCCTTACTGTCTCTCCCTTTCACATGTAAGATTTCTCAAGATCTACCAAAACTATGAGAAGAGAAGTGTTTTGAGAGCCTTAGCCACCCCCTCTTTATATACGAGTGGATGGGAAAGGGTTTCCAAAACCCTCGAGAGTTGAAAGGTCAAATTCTCTTAACTAGACGCCACCTTACGCACAACCAATCAGTTGACTAGACAATCCACTCGGTCAATTAGCTTGCGGTCAATGGTGTAATAATGTTGGATTTTTATTCTACACTTTATGGATGTCATTGTGTCTATCATTAATCATTTGACCTAGTCCAATCATTTGAATATTTATTTAACATAGTCCAATTGGCCAGTTTGAATTAGTCGGTTGACTTGACTTTCCGGTCAGTCAAATGATGATTCTTATCATTTGTTGGGTGACATAATTTAGTCAGTAAATTAGACCCTCTAGTCAGCCAATTGGGTTCTCATATACAATCTATAGATCTTGTATCTAGATAGTCAACTGGATATTCCAGATAGTCAACTAGTCATCTAGTTGGTCGACTGACAACATGTATTATTCAGATTGATTACCTCAACACTTTAGTAACCAAATTAAATCTTATCGATCAGTAAACTCCTTTTCCCAATGCATCCTACGTGTGTGACCCTATAGGTCCCAAATTACGTTGGCAGGAATGTCCATAACTATATTATGACATCACAAGTAATGAGCGGTATATAGCGATACATCATTGGTACATAGGAATTGGAAAGTTGGAGAACAAATCCAACCTACATCTGTGATTAGTGTTACCATGATTGTATAGTTCCTTTATCTCAAATATCCATATTGAATGTGAGGGATGGAATTATCATCCTCTTAATATTCAATCTATGTTCCTTGAAGTAGAGTACATTGTAGAGATGCATGTGAGCTCAATAACACACATTTCCTCACATGAGCATGACCATACATTTCCTAGTCTCACTTATCTAGTAACCAAGATATCAATGCTACTATGAGGGACAAATCCCATCTACATCACACATAGTCAATCCCTATGTGTCACAGCGTACCTGAGCACAACCTGTATAGAAACCCTTATTCAAGCTTACATTTAATGGTGTCAAAGTTCATCAAACGGAATAAGATGAGTGTAGTGACTTTAGGTCTAAGAACCTCAATCACTATTATAATTTTGAGAGCTAACTATACATGCCATTCATGGTTCCATGTATCACTCTAAAGGTGGGTCTATCTCATATACTTGTCCTCTAACAATTACTGATGTTTTTTACTTGATATCTAATATCATGACTAATGAGACTTTGTCATCAATCAAATAATGTCCAAATAGGGATGTTATAAGAATGTATATACACTTTATGTGATCTCATTGTTTAGGTACTCAACCTAAAAATATATGTCATCGAGTAACATCATTCTTTATACATCATCACCATGTGTCATCATCTCATAAATGAAACAAACATAATAGAAAAAATTCCTTTGTTATTATTATCAAATCAAGTACATGATTCCACATTAAAATCACCATGTGACTGGCTTTGTGGGCATACATACCAACAAATTTATCCTCTAGCTGCTGCCATGGAAGCTAGGTGGATGAACTCAAGCACAAAACTAGATTAACAATAAAATAAGAGAAGAGACCCTAAACCAAAACTAGGGGTATTAGTCATGGAAAACCAACAAACACAATACAACTAAAACTTGACATACTGGGCATTAAACTAGCAGGACAATACATGAGATTGAAACTAGCATACTTAGGATAGGTAAATCAAGTAGTTAGATAAATAATATATCATTAAATTGTTTGAGCACATGGGACAAAAAAAGGACAACTGTAGAAGTCCCAAGTAAGGAAAGTTAATTAGGCATGAAAGTCACTTCAGATAAGGCTTCAATAAATCTAAACTTGACCCAAATTTGAATCGAAATAGCTACAATCATTTCAAAGTGACTATAACTAGTAAGCACATGGGAAAATATGATAGGTATAAGGATATGTATTATGACTCTAGATTTGTTGATCCCAATTAAACTGAGACCATGAAGATCCTTTTCAGCTTGATTTTTTCCTCAAAGGTTTGCACTTCATAATCATTCTAGTTCCATACGCTATTCGTAATGCTACTAGTCCCACCCCCCTATGAGAACAACTTCCCAGTCCAACACATTTTGAACTGAGAACAAGTTTCAACTGGGAAGAGAATATCTCAATCCAATTTATTTCTCATACAGATAGAACCTATCCACTACCCCTCATATTTGTATTGAATCCTCCATTTGAAGTCGACATCATCATGCAATCCTCATGTTGCTATGAATCTAGAGAACAAATTCTTAGGAAGAATTGAGAGAGGAGAAGACAGAGATGAATAAAAAACTAGATAGACCCATAGTAGTTGCACTGCCTAATAGATGAGGTTCCTTGCATGTTGTGGGTGTGCACATTCTCATATTCACCATAAGATATATACACAATATTACTTCTCCATTGTTCCTACTATCACATTTTTGAGACGGAGTCCATTCTAGATTAGGGCTAGCAAAATCATAAGGTAAGAGAACAAGAGAAATGAAGGAAGATGATTGACGTGGGAGTTATCAATTCATTTCAAATTTCCTTGAATGTATCAAGGTGCCATTCAATTCAAATGATAAAAAAGTTTTACAATCCTTTTCATATAGGAGTCTTTGATAGGTCAGCCAATTGGTTTCTTACAACCCCTTATTAGATTAAGATACGATATTATTAATGCAAGTAACTAAATTTGGTTGATCAGAGCATATTCACATAGTAATTAACCAATACTTCAAACTAGACTAGAAATTTCTAAGACCCACTGTGTTGCAAAAGTAATGTGAGTAAGGTTAGGAATAGATTTCATGAGTACATCAACAACTTGATCTTCTATTAGAATTGTACGAGATAACAATCGGTTGAAGAGAAACTTTTTCTTCTGCAAGTGATAACCATTATGATGTGTTAAAGTAGGAAAAGTAGGACCGCTATCAAACTAAATTACACTTTTAGGGTCTATGAAGTGTGTTATCTTTCTGTATCCTCTAGTTGGGGAAACCTTGAAAACCTAATTGAGATTGAGGGATAAGTATAAGCTAGCACCTCAAAAATCAACAACTCTTACTAAATTTACTTGGGGTGCATGATACATTGTTATAGCTAATCGCATGATACCTTAAAGGAACACATATTTGTCACATGGCTGATAGAGAAACGAACTGCACTTTTATTTTCACAGGCAACATCAGTGTGAACTACTTTAAGATCGCAATAGAGATAACATATCCATGTGACATATGCTAAGGTGGAAGCCATATGTATATATTCAAGCTTTGTGAATGATTAGGAAATTGTTGATTCCTTCTTGTAGCTCGATGACAAACATGTCTTCCCAAGCAGGATGGCATGTTTTGTTGTAGAACTATAAGTAAGGGGACAATTGGTGGCCCAACCATATTCACAAAAACTAGAAGTTCTTTAGTTGATGCAGGTTGAATGTGAAGATCAAGTGATAGTAATCTTATAATATACTTAAATATCCTCTTCACTCACACAAGATAAAGATAATTGGGGATAGACATAGACTGACATGATGTATTAGTTGGAAAGGTTATTTTAGTGCATGAAATAGTGATGCACTGTCTACTTCCCATATATTTTTGGTACACACTTGGATCAATAAATAACCCATCAATTGATAATTTGTTAAAGTTTTAAGGGATTGGAGTACTTAAAGGATTACAATCTTGCATTTGTTCTTGAGTAAATACTTCAATGTTGTATTTCTCTTGATGGACAAGAGACCGTATTGATGTATTCCAAAATGGAATGCCCAAATAATTATGTGCTACACCAAGATCTCTCATGTTGAAGGTGTTATTGAGTTTAGTGATTAATTGGTAAAAAAATGCATATATTACTGGTAAGTAGAATACATTTGACATAGAGTTGTAGATAGATAACGCTAGTGTTATTTTGAAACACAAATGAAGAGGAGTCAACCAAATTGGATACAAATCCAAAAGAGAATAGAAAGTCATTTTATTTGATAAACCGTGCAAGAGGTGACTATTTTACCCTTACATAGTCTTCTGGAGTTTCCAAGCATGTCTTGGATTTGTTAATTAATGAAACCTAGGGGCTTCTCCTTGTAAACACATTCACTCAACCCCTAATTCAGAAATGCAAATATCAATTTGTTGAAGTTGCCAACCAAAAGTGATATTAAGAGTAAGAACTATTTTAATAGTTGGAGTCTTCACTACAAGAGAGAAGGCTTAAATATTTTGTCTTCGTACTAAATGTAACCATGTGCTACAAGTCTTGCTTTAAGTTGTTCTATACTACATCAACATTCAACTTGGTCTTAAACACCCACCTAGAACCTATAATATTCTAGTCATTTCATTGAGATACCATAGATCAAGTAGGTTAAGTCGTTAGGGATTGAATTTCTCACTCCTAGCATGTTTTAAAGTTTTAATGAACTTAGGAAGCACATGTATAGTAGAAATAGTCATAGAAAATTCAGGATAAGGCCTTGCAGTCCCAGTTTTGACCCTTGTAATCATAGGAGGGAAATTTTACAATTATTAACATGATAAAGTTGTCAAATCTACATTATTACCCATAGGCAGTAAACATACATGACAAAGAATCTTGGCTGCTACTGCTTGATTCATTCTATATAACTATGTTATTAGAACCTTGAGGTATAATATGACTCAGATTTATGTGTGGCTAAGATGAATTTAATGTGAAATCAAAATCCTTAGTAGTGTTAATATATAAGAGAGCATAATGTGCTTCAGAAGATTCATTTGTATCACCCTTAATATTTGCAACAATAGTATCAACATGATCATCAACCATGTTTAAGAAATCATTGTAACACATAACTCTCCCAAGATTGTATCAAAAAGAACTTTAGTGAAAAAAGGAAAGACGAGTTGTCTTAAAAAATCACATGTACTGATAGATGAATGTTATTTTATTTCACATTTAGACATATATATTCTTTAAAGGTTTTGTATCAAAGAAATAGATAAGGAAGTGAACATGGTTCTAAATTGTGTTTAGTTGTATCTCTTAAACAAGGAAAGTAGAGACAACAAAATATTCTAAAGATAAATAATTAGATGAGACAATTAATTAATCACCATTCTTTGTCGAAAGTCTATATAATAAAAAATAGGTAGACGAGAAGCTTCAATAACATAACTCTTAGGAATTTGAACGATGATCATCATGGCTAGGACTAACTCAACAACATGCTTATGCTTCCTCTATACTCTACTATTTTAATCATACACATAAGGACAACTATGTTGATAATTCAAATAATGATTAATAAATTGACCACCATTAGATTGTATAACTCTAGGTTTAGACTTGAACCCAATGTCTACCATTTTGTGAAAATGCATGAAGCAACTTATAAAATCATATTATATTTCACAATATAGAACCACATATATCTAGTATTATCATAAAAGAGAAGAGCATAGTAATTGAATCCATGTACACAGATTATTAGAGACTCACCCCTGAGATCAAATCAAAGGTAACCTATTACTTTTACTCACATCAAAACTGTTGCAGAATTTAGATTTATATCTATTAGGCATATAACTCCTTCATTATGTATAGTATGAAATAATTGTTCATTATTAACTCCCAATCGTATGTGAAAAACTTCAGGTGATAGAACCCTATATCTACTTGAGAGAAAGGTAGTTGATACAATGACCTTTATCACATAGAGACTTCCTTTTAAGTTGACCCTTGGGTAATGTTGTATGAGTCTATAGATGCTTAGTATAGAATTTATATGTTATAAAGAGATAAAATAACATGTATTTTAATTTGTAATCTTGGACACAAAGAGCAAGTTCTTTTTGATGTTAGGAACAACCATAATTTGATTCATAAGAATAGATGTGTTTGTATAACAATGGAATCAACAATGTGAGTATTATGAATAATTGACCATTGCCCACCATAATGAGATGATTTCCTTATAGGAGACAATCTTATTTACAATATTTGGATCATGTGTAATATGATCAGTACTAGTGTTGACATGCCAATCCGTTAGGTTCTTAAGACATTGATTACTAAATCCAAGAGCAAATACAACTTTGACCTCATCAGTAAAGGTATTAGGATATCAATTGACTGATGACTATTATCATAATTACACTAACATCATAGTGTAACATGGCTGCACTTTCAATAGAACATGAGGATCTTCCTACCTTGATCATTTTGTTTGGTACATAGATTGAATCCTCAATCATGTGAAGTTTAACCACTAGGATCTCTTTCAATATTTCCTCTCTCATGAATAGGTTGTGGAACAAGCCCTTTATTATTAAGTTTGAATACAAATACTCCTCCAAGTTGTAGCCACATCCTACATAATGCCTACAATGCAATAGCTAATGGTAATGGATGTTTTCCCCATCACATGATCTTTATACAAAGATGAAACCTTATCAGTGGTAGGAAGAAGATAACACAACATAGAGATAGAAATGCATAGTCTACTTTGAGACCACCAAGTAAGATATACACCTTATCATCATTAGACATGTGTTTCCTAATTGTTTCTATCTAACCACAAATGGACTTCCATTCTACAATTAAATTAGATGCCAATCTATTTCTTTTAGAATCCCTCTTAGTCTAGTCATCAACTCAAAATTGCACGACTATGGAGATTCACATATTTTTTATCTAGGGTATTCCAATTTTGACTTGAGGTAGATAAGCTGACAACAAACACAAGAACTTCTTAGGTGAGGGTTTTGATGATCCATCCTTAAGTCTATCAGTACACACCTAGATAGTATAAACATGGTTATAAGTGATGTTACCTTCATCATCTATCTAAACTTTCTCTAGCACCAACTTAGTTTCGTCTATGAACACCTCTAGCTCATTGCTTCCCATGAGAGCTCTGATATGTACCTTCCATTACAAGTAGTTAGTTCTATTAATCTTCACAGACATAAGGTTTACTACATTAACCTCATGAGGATAGGGATATCTAATTCCTGGAGGCAGTGCAACATCAACCTTTAGACTTGAATTCACTACACATTTGGTTTCTCACATCTTGAGGGAAAGTGATGATGATAGAGGGAGACAAGACTGGTGATAAATTTAGAAGGAGAAAAGATGAAAATGAAGATTTAATATGTATGATTTGATACCATGACAAATTCTATAGATCAGGTTAACCCTAGATTAGGGTTAGAAAAATTATAAGGGAAGAGAAGAAGAGAATTGGAGGCAAATCTATTGAGGTTGGAGATCTCTATTCATTTCAAATTTTCCTGAATGAATGAAGGTGCAATTCAGTTTAAATGATGTATAAACTACCCAAAATTTTTTTACACGTGAGTGTTGGACATGACAAATAGGTGGAATCTTCCAACCCCTTCACCAAATAAAGCCCATTATAGAGTAAATGTGTCTAATTTGTGGCCAGAGAGCATGGTGAGGATGGTAGTTAGTCAATAGTTGCCATTCTTATGTTAGTGCACATGGAAGATATGTAGTTGTCACAATAGTTGTCACTCTTAATGGTATCCACAATGTCAATGCACATGGAAGAGCTACAATTGTCATAATAGTTTCCACTCTTAATTCTATCCACAATGCTAGTACACATGGAAGAGTTGCAGTTGTCACTAGTGATAATTTCATTATAGGTGTCAACGTATCTAGCCATGCCTACTAATGAAAGATTTTGTGGGACATCTCAAGTTCTACAAGACGAATGTCCCATCCATCATCACTAGCCAAACTTTCATGGCATTAGTGAAGCTCATTGTGCCCTATAGTGATACAGGAGGAGTAGATCCTAGTTGACAGTTATACGTCTATGAGAAAGTGTGGGATATACTAGTAGGATATAAGCTCATTGACACACACGCAGACACAGACACATCAACATGATTTTCCATGGTGACAGGGAGAAAGAACCAGATAGGATGGATTCCCATCTCTGGGATCATAGAAGTTATATTAGGTAGAAAAAATGATAGATAATGCATTTAAACATCTTTAACATAACTAACCATAAGTGCATAAATCAATTACAATTTAGGGGTACAAATATAACCATGTATCAAAATCCAACCAAACCACATTTTAAGGCATCATAGAGGAATGTATATATCAAATACAGTTTGTGGAAGCTAAACTTGACATTTATAATAACTTTAATACATACATTTGCAATCGATTCATATGAAATATAAAAGTAACAATGTGTAACTCAGAATCAAAATTTGTTATACTAAACCACATGTATCCATGATATCACTGTTTGGCTTTTAAGAACAAACATGTTGAGAAAAAACATTTTCCTTACAAATATTCAAGAACGATAGGTTAACTATATATATAACTAATTGAAGGTTGTAACAAACATGCCTTAATATGGAAGACATTCCAATGATGTGTATCTCATCTTGGACCTAAATAAAGTGCATCAAGATCTTGACCGATATGGGTTGCATTACATGACCATGAGACTCTAGAAAATATATGTATCTTCCAATCTCCTCTTAAGAATTTGTGTGCGTGTGTTTTAAGGAGAACCTAGGTTTTAGGAAGTTGGATTAGCTGACAACTTTGACATCTATGAGGGACCTCCTTGGAACATGGTCCCCTCAATATCATAAATAAATGTTTATCACTAGAGGTTCTTTGATGTCTACATTTAGGGTGCACATGAGTGCAACACTTGTTATTGGGCCCTAGCTCAGGAGTGATGAAGTTACAAGTAATGCCAATGGCTGATTTTCATAAATTGTGTCCATCATTTAAATAAACCACCACTAATAATGCTACCATGAAAAAGATGATTCTCAATGAAGGTCCTATCAAACTAGGCCATGTCAATGAAAGATGTGTGCCCATAAGGCATCATTGCATATAGTGATAACATCATATCATGTGTTTAAAGAAGATCACGTAAGATCTCTCAAATTGTTGATAGCTCCATATCTATCTATATGATTCAAATATTTATGGTTCTATGTGAGGGACCTCCATTGGACTTGCTCCTCTCAATATCATAAATAATAGTAAATTTTCAAGAGACCCTGCTTTTGAACATCTAGGGTTCATGTGAAAACAAGACTTCTTGTTGAAGGAAACTACAAGAAACATTGATGGCTTATTTTCATAATTTATGTGTCATTTCATTAAGCCCACCACAATCAATTATACCTTGAATAATGTAATGCTCATTTAAGTCCTACCCATCTAAGTATTCCAATGAAATGTTTGCCTTTAATGTTTCAATGTGATTATCTATATCAATGTATCATGACCGCAAAGAAAAATGAGTAAGAACTCTCAAGTTTTTTTGATATGCTAGATTCTACTTCACAATCTCTAGTTAGTCTTTAAGGTCTCCCCAACTAGAGGCAATAGAAATAATAACAAACTTCTTGGCCCTATATTTACAATATATAGAATACCAAACTTCATGGGATCTGAGTTGTCCTCCCCAACACACATGTACACATATATATGTCATAAGGATATGGGGTTCTAAAAATCATAATAGAATGATACTTTATATTCATAAAGAAATAGGATTTTTTTTATCTTGAGTATTTGATAAAAATATTATTACACTTGTGCATGGTGGAATTTTCAAATATGTTAGTAGTTTAACATACCATGCATCCCATTCATATACTTTTTTTTACAATCACACCCTTTTCCATTTTCTCCGACATTTTTTTTGTGTGAACTTGTGACCTTCATACCACATTGCCATTGGTACACATAATCAATGATACACACCCAAAAGTAATGAGGTATGCCTAACATCACGTCATTGATACCCAAGTAATAGGATGTGTTTGACATCAACTAAATTGTTTGTTATCAATGCATTTTATATCCCATGTGCCACTATTAACTAGATTTGATTAAAGGGATCAATAATCCATCCTTATATTAATTCAAGTTCCTCGACCGTTGACCATACTAGTGAAAGACATCAACTCTATAGCCTTATACTAACTCACATTACCAATGGCTATGCATGTTATAGCCTCACTCATAAAGAGACCTACAATGTCACTCCTAATAAATAGGAGGGACAACGTCCATCTGCACCACTCATAATGCTTTCCACTAATCTCAACACACCCTACTATCATACCATTGTAATAAACCATTTTCAAAGTCACCTTGAGTGGTGTCAAAGTCTATCAATCATGTAACTATTTTTGTGACCTCGGGTAAGCGGGTGACAACACCTATGTCGCATTGAGACATGATTATAACATTCGTATAATGATCCTTTAAATTACTCAGAAATGGATCAACTACAACAACTCATTGCCTAACAAGTAGGGATGTGTCTACCATGATTAACCATGAGATTTCACCATTACACATCATATGACTAAATGAGTATAAGAAAATTCTGATGTTATTCAAAATAATAGTACAATGGCATCCTTAATAAAATATTACATTTTGTTTTTATGTCCGCTGCACTAATATTAACGTTTCAGAAACATTTCAACCACCAAGCAAGTCTCGTGTTTAGCTACAATTTCTAATTTTATCATCTCTATCCATCAATTTTAAGTTGTGTTTGGAAAAGTGCTTGGGTAGTAGTAGAAAGTGATGGACAATGAGGGGTAGCAAATTAAACTCTACAAATCACTTTCACAAACACACAACCGTTAGCCACTCTTACTTAACATTAAGTATTCTGACAATGAAAATTAACATACTCTACCAAATGTTCATTTCTCACTATGAAATTCTATTGAGATGACTTACTAGCAATCAACAGTCGTGTCTCTTTTATGTTATCAATTCCATTTATTGTCCTAGGGAATCTTATAACATGTCAGCTATATGGTAGGTTATGGTATACACAATTTTCATGACCTTGAGCACAAGGTGGACAAACATGGGAGTATGGGACACTTCAAGGAATATTCATTAAGTTCTAATTTGTGGTCAACCTACAATGGCTAAGACATAGTATAGAAGGTTATACTTGAACACACAAGAAAACACTTGATGATCCAATAATGCATACAACAAAGGGGATCAAGCACCATCTCACTACGTTCCAATCAAAGAAGACAACATTCTGATACAAGACACTGATGACCTTCAAGAAAAAATGTATTTTTTATATTTAGACTCAATTATCTTCATCAGTAAAGTTATTCAACAAAGTCAACAGAATGTAATATTCAACATGGTAATTAAAAAGGAGAATCTAAGTATAGAAGTTGGTATAAACTTGTTTTCCAAGCAAACATATGACATCTAGTCAATCATGTCATAAGATAAGTAGTATAGGACTAAATAGATAAGCACATGGGACAAAAACATGACACCCACTACGGAAAGAAATTCTAGAACACCCGATTGATAAGAATGGAAACTATAAACATCAAATAACATATGTTGACCAATGTTATTGCATGTGGTTAAGGTTTAAGAAGTAGCAAACTAAATTGAGTTATATTTACATGCTTCTCGAGTAGTCTGTCAAGGTGGGGCAATCAGACATGAAAATCACTCAAGATTGAATTTCAATTAATATAAATCCTAACTCAATTATAGCTCAATTAAAGTTACAACCATCCTAAACCAAACATAACTAGCATCCACTTGGACAGATATGATATGTGTAGTGCTATAGGTGTGATTTTGTGGTCCCGTAAAGGTTGGGTCCTTGTCATATAAAAGTGTGTCAATGCTGGATTTATCAACCTATATTGGCTACAACAGAACACATAAGGGACAAAATGATAAGTATTCAAAGCATATATTCTACCATTTTTTATCCAAAGGAATCTTGCTTCTTATATTTTGGTGCTTCATGCACTCTCATTCTTAACTAACAATTAAAAGGCGCAAAATAATGAATTGAAGTAAACAATGATGACAATTTCACAAGTCCCATCAACACAATAGTAAAACATTCTGAATTCCACGATCTAATATTTTTGAAAAAGAAATTCGAGTTTGTTAATACATATTTAAACAAAAAGTGTATTCTAAGAAAAAGGAATCAGCATCCCGATGATCTACTACCAACTGGGTTACTGCTCCATTCTTCTCATCGCACAGAATCACAAAGCAAGAGAAGGAAGAATAAGCAAACAACTATTAGAGACAAAACTCACAAAAGTTAGTGAGCAGCAATGTCAACATTTTACACCTATTCTGGCAAAGGAGATCATTTCTTGAATCGCTGCTATGAGAAGACGGCCCTCCTGATCTCAAGTATACAACGGAGCTGATTGGGTTGCAGATGACCTCTACTTGAGCTTCTCCTTGCAGTCCTTGACGCCTGGTTCTCGTCTAGCCACTCCA
The DNA here is from genome assembly GCA_963693085.1 of Alisma plantago-aquatica. Lineage (NCBI taxonomy): Eukaryota > Viridiplantae > Streptophyta > Magnoliopsida > Alismatales > Alismataceae > Alisma > Alisma plantago-aquatica. The sequence continues at coordinate 777,353,781 of OY856410.1, forward strand.
GGGCCTCCTTTTGGGCCTCGTCAACCTAGTCTGACTCATCATGTTAAGGCTTGTCGGCCAGCTTGTCCTTGTCCCTGATGGCATTCTTCAAGTGGTACACGTACGCCTCCAGGGAGTTGCGTGCGTCCATGTGGTCCTTGATCTTTTTAACCTCCTCTACAAAATCCTCAGCCCCACGTACCATCCACTCAATCCTTCCTGTCTAAACATTGATTAAGAGCCATACGGAGATACACTGACAAAGAAATCTAATTTCAATTAAAAATTTCATTACAACTTCCAAACAAATTCCAGATATTCAAACAACATGTCATTTACGTCAAAAAGTTTTGCAAACTGCAACTAGGTGGCTACTTTATGAGAAGAATGTCCCCAGTTCTTTTGAAGTTCTGCAGAAAATTTTCCCCAACTAGTAGTGTTTGAAAGCTTCATTTTGAATATATTGACATAGCCACCTTTTCCTAATTTTGGTAAAGACTATAATGCTTTTTAGTCCAAATGCATGTATAACTCAGATGGAAGTAGTCCTTCTGTTTTGAAGGTACCCATACCTGGTAGTAAGAATATATAAAAGAAAATGCAGTCTTGCATTTGTATTTTAGTTGCTGTAAAAATATATTTTCTTGAAATAAGCTAAAAAATTTAACTGCTTTACTAGGTACACGTAATAAAATAAATAAGTTAAGGCTTCTAATTGTCAATGGGACAAAGAAAAAGGTCTTTGTAATACATTCTACCATTTGTGTTTAGAGTATATGGGATGTACCAATAATATAAAGAGCTCCAAATTGAACCTATTCGAAACAATAGATAAATAAAGTGTCAAAAATACATCATATGAGTCAAATTTATTTTTGATAAGACATCAAATAAGAATGTAATATTTTATTGAAAAGAAAAGGCAACTAAACTACTACAAGGGTAAGAGTATAGTTTTGCAAGATACCAAAGAAGAATGTAGTATTTTATTGAAAAGAAAAGGCAACTAAACTACAAGGGTATGAGTATAGTTTCGTAATACTAGAGATTGACTGGCTAAAAGTTTAGAATAGAGATAGTTGGTTGCTGGTTGGAAATTTTTATTCATAGACCTAAATGAACTGGACTGACAAAATTCCAAGACAAAAATATAACGAAACTGGTCCCAGGTTAAAACTGGGATCATGCTGATTCATGCCAACATGCATGATGTGTGTCCTCAGATGGCTGCTCTCCCTACTTCTGCTAGTCCCACCCCCATATGAGAATGACCGTTCTGGTTTAACACTTTCTGAACCCGAAACAATTTATGACTGGGAAGTTGGCGCCAACATGAAATCCTCGTGTTGATATGTAAATTTGCACTATAGCTTCCTAGGAAGCATTGAGGAATGGGAAGGCAGATCCGGATGCAAAACTTGCAAGGCGTGGGGGGTGTACATTGTTGTGTTCATTACAACATGACTACACAATGTGTATGTTCTTACAGTAATCCTGAGTGCTACAAGATAAACATCATGACCAACATGTCGTTGGTGAATCTCAACATTGACATGGTGTGTTCTAGGAGGAGCAGAGCCTATACAATGATGAGAGCACTTACAAGAAAGTGTGGCATGTACTAATGCTCCCCAAGATTGCTACTCTCGTGGGAGGATGATGAGGATGGTGAATGGCACTACAATTAGACAATACCACGTGGGAAGATAACTATTGTCATCTTATATCAAGTGCATATGGGACATAGGGAGCCATTTATATAAGAAAAAGCTTCTACTAGCATTAAGGTAGGCAATTGAGTAACGAAAGCACATACTTGCAGACTGTGGTGTTTCCTTCAATAATATTGACTGAGATAGCATTGCTCGCATGGGTCTCACAGATGCCTGAAAACTTTATCATGGAAGTTTAATTCCTAAAATATAAAAAACATTATAGATTAGTTTCTCAAAAAATAGTGCAGGAAAATTAATCTACTACTGATTAAATTGCTGAAAATTCTCACCAAAAGATTGTCATATCAAGTAATGATATCCCTATCCTACAAAAAATTTGTGTTCATGATCAAAAAAATAGCTATTTGGAGCCCTTGTTGTCCTTCCAATCTTTAAAAAAATAATAATACAGGGGTCAATAATATTCATCCCACACCCGAGAGCAGGCTATCACAACCACATTACAACTCAATATGAAAACCTCACAACATCTGACCCCCTTTTACATGATTCCTCTAACAAGATCACTAGGATATAATCAAACAGTGAGACCAAAAAAACAAGAACATCATGTGTATATCTACTATAAAACCACAAAACCCCTCTCATTATATCAACATATCAATCATCTATCTTTTGTCGATAGAAATAATCACCCAACTGTCTCGGACCGGCTAGCCAACCACCAGTAACCTCCCCCATACAAAAAAGCAACCTTCTAAGAACATCATACCCTTTGGAAAGCTATCTAACCAAGAAACTCATCTAGATAAACCACCAAACATCCAGGCAGCCACCCACCACTCTTAAACTAGAAAAATGAAAGGTGAAAGACCACCATTCACCAAAACCAAATGGCCAAAAAACAAGAGAAAGAACAGAGAATTCAACCATAACCAAGGTTCACATGTAAGCAAAACAAGCTCCAAGCCTAGCAAAATTCAAACATTGTGTCTCTTCAAACTGTGACCCTTACGACCATCCAAACACCTATAGAGCTCATCAAACTCGTAATCATTATCAAGTAGCATGTTATGCCAGCATCATCTGAATATTTACCATCATCCCTCGATCTATCTCTACTACCGACCAAATATTGCCCCCCTCTCGCATGCCACAAGCTAGATTATCTACCCCTACTGAAGCTCTTAATCTGGTGCCTCGACAACATCTTCCCAGAAAGCACCCGGGTGTTGAGGAAGTCCTCCAGGAAATGATGAGGTAGGATATGTCGATTCCCATCATGCACCAAGACACAATGACCAAGAAAGGGATTCAAAGAGGTGGAGGACTGTAAGAGATTACCACCTGTAGTTGTGGGTAATTCTACTCCAACAAGTCCATCCCATGATAGGTCTAGCACCAGAGAAGAGGGCAGTGAGAATTTCAAGATATGCCAGAGGATCTACAAACAAACTCCAAAACCTGAGAGAAAGTGTAACGTCCCCAGATTTTCACCTTCTCAAAACCCCATGGAGATGAGAAGACAAAATCCGAAAATGTTAAGCAATTGTATCAAAGTGCGTTGCGGAAGAAATATGCGCATACCTGAACATTAAACCATAACATACACCATAAAAATTTCTCAACATTCAACATGTATATTTATACAACATAAATTATTACACAATGATTTACAATTACATATTGAATGAAGATTCTACAATCTATGAACATGTATGCTAACAGGAACTTAAACAATAGGTACAACTTGTACAACTTGCTCACATCCTATTCTTTTATCCCATTCTAGCTCTGGACCTAGAAAATATGACAAACAAAATCATCAACAAAAGTTGGTACGTGGTAAAAGATACACATGTAAGGTTGCATAAAGGAAAATACTTGAAGAAGGAAGAAAGAGAGAAAAACCATTTCTTAAGATGAAAATCAGGTAAACATCCTTTTTATTACATTAATTTGATGCGGTTGTACTACACTTATCTGTACTTGACTTACATCTAGTATGGGCAAAAAATATATCATCATACATCTAACATGGGCCAAATCATCATACATCCATGTTAGGCAACATACATCCATACCGGGCTAGGTGCACTAGTAGCTACAACCCATCTATATCCTTTTATGTTATATTAGATTTTGGCAAAGTATAACTCATAATAGTTCAACCAAGCAATGAATATCCAAATAATAGCATTCATGATATTACATATCATAAGCAACCAAGAAATCTAGTTTTATACTTATAAGACCACGTACCTGAGTTCAGAGATTCTTTATACATCCATGATCATCTACAACTTTGTCCATGACCTGATTAATAACAATTATTCATCATTAACACATGGTTCATACATTCTTGATATTATAGGTCCAAATTAGGGTTTTGGTCAAACTTAGGTCAATGTGATGTTAGGATGGTGTCTAGTATTTTTAGTCTGATCTATATGCCATTAAAAAGGTCTGGTATGATTTTCATATTTTTTTGATAACTAGTCTATTTTCTAGAATTAAAAAGAGGTTACAAACATGGAATTGGATTTTGATGAGAAATGACCTATTATTTTGACATAATAGTCAAATTTGAGTTCATATTTGGTTTCCACATCATACTAGGGTTCAGTAATATTTTTCTCAGATTTAATTTCCATGATATGATAATTATACCAATAATATGATCACAAAAAGAAGCATTATCATCTACATTAAATATCATCATTATTTGTTCGTCAAAGGTACGATCTAAGGGTTGAGTAATGTAGAGGACATTTTTCTGAGTCTAGATATATTTTTGGGTAACAATTTGAGAATTGGAGCTATTTTTAATCATATTTTTGAGACATGTACAACATTTGATGTATTTAACTTTTTTGTTTTGTTGTGGCCGTTAGATCTAGGGCTTGGACGTCCCAGATGAGTGCCATGAAGCCAACCAGTGTGCGGGCCTCCCATGTTGGCTAGAGTTGACCAGGTGGATTGGGGTTGGACCGGTCCAGCGGGATCAAGGTCCCGACACTGGGATTGGGAATCTGAGTTCCCATCCCGGTCTTCTCCCTCACGCAATAGGGCTCCCGAGGCACGTCTCAGACCCGCCGCCACCGCTGTTCTTGGACATGATGGCGAGAAAATAGGTGAAACTGCCTCCTCCTCACTCGTTCCAACCTCCACCATGGAATCTAGATGCCTCCTGATCGCTTCTCGTTGCTGGTTGGAAGTCTGGCTACTCTCCGAGACACCATCGCTGCATGCTCGTCATTCTCTGCCCCACTCCTCTATTATTCCATAACGGAACCACCGCCGTTAGGGATCTGCGGTGAGAATGCCAGGTCTTAGAAGGCTCCTTGCGGCTTGACCCTTCATGGTGAACAACTCCAAGGCAGGTAGACAAAGCTCTTTAGCCAGGAAATCTATACCCCACAATCATCCCCCGACCATGGATCTGAGCATCCCGATTAGTTCATTATAGGCGATGATCAGGCTGAGTAGTAGGAATCATGGGTCTTCTCCTATGGCAACCCCTGGATCTGCATCCACTTCAAGGATGGTTGTGATCTCATTTGATCCCTCTTCAGCCTAGCAGGTTGGTGTGGGACTTGGCAACATGAGGTGCCACGATGAAAAAGAAGAACATGGACTTGTTGGTTTCTCGTAGAGGGATTAGAAGCTCGATCCTTGGTGGCTTGCTGGTTCCACCACCACCACAAGGCCTAAGAAAGTGAACAATTGCTGAATCAGGCTCTCTATTTTTTATGGATTCTCTACCTTTTCCAACCCATCTGGAGCCCCGTTGCTAGCCCCTAAACATATGCAAGTGTCGATCTTGTGCCACTGTGACGCGATACCACACTGATGCATCGTATGGTCGCCACCTCCTCACAGCCTCGAGTTTGTGGAGTCGTCCTTGTTGGATTCACACTCTCGAGTCAGGACGCTCCATCATCTGTAGAGAGGTACAGATTAAGGGGAGATAGCTTCAGAGCTCCCAAGACCAGAGGAGATTCTTCGTCTCCTTTTGAACCTGTAGAGGCCTGTGCAAATTATTGGGATGATGAAGCCTGCGCACCTGACCAGTATGCAGACTCTATTTTCCTACTGTGAACAATGATGGAGGGTGAGGGATTGATGGGGTCGATATGCCTCCCTCTCATCCATTGGCCATGATTTACGGGCAGTTGAGAAGATCATTCCAATGCGGATCAATTGACTATGTCAAACGACGTAGCTCCCCAAGGATTCAGAATACCCAGTGCTCATAATCTTAGATCTAACAAATCCACTCCTTTCGGAGGTGAGAGACAATCCAGGGACCACACCCGATGATCATCCTAGGGCCAAAGGTTTCGTGTTCAGATCTGTAGCTAGGATGGGCCATGTAGCCTCAAGGGGTGTTGTGCGTGACATGTTATTGAGACCTGAAACAGAAGCTAAATCATATTCCAAAGTCCACACTAATCACTTATATCCAAATCATCTTTTGGACTTTAAACCTCCATACCCCATAGTGTAATTATGAATCATTAAAAAAAATGTAAACCTAGATCCCATACTGCTAAATGCAACTTCTGCCACGCTTGAGACTTATCAAACATTTCATAATATCTAATATAATTCCTTAATCAGTCTTATATAATTCTTATGATCAACATCAATCATTCAAACACCCTCAAGGTTATCTATTGAAACCATATAGTATATTATATATGAATGATACACTCGAGGTCCACCATTTAATCACTTGAATCCATGTATACTTATTTGGACACTTTATTTCCTAAGTAGTCAACTTTGACTAATAACTCATATTTTCCATCTCCATGTATGAAAATGGTAGTGGATAACCATTATTAATCCTCTAATGAACTTGTAGTCATATTCGAGGGTCAAAAGTATCCATATTTGGTTAATATTCACATCAATTTGGGTTTAAAAAAAGAATAATATTCATGAACCGCAAATACTACTTTGGGTATTAAGACCCTAAAATCATGGTCACCACAGAAAGGGTTGCTCTTTAGCTTCAGAAAAACCAATCACCTTAGAAAGGGATATATCAAAGTGGACGTCCAAGAAAGAAACACCCACAAATGTCGAGACATCTCCTCATAAACCTCAAGGAGCACCAACCGATCCAAGGGATTGGAAGCACTAGACCTCTAGGGAGAAATCACCCTCACATTGCCAAAGGTCTGCAACATCTGCCTAATGGAATCATCATCCCTACAAAAAATGGAATCTGGTCTGCCCAAAACCAAATCAGAGATCTATGTCTTCCCAAATTAGCTAAGAAAGCCTTTGAAATTAACAACACTTCCCCACACATTCGATGCACCACATACTGCAACAGACTAAGAACATCTTCCTCATTAAAAAAAAGATCAAGGCTTGTTGATTAGTAAACCGCTCAATCTCATGTGCATCGGGCCAAAGACTTGAAAGGATACACACCAAATCTTCCCAAAGACCAACTATAGACCACCTGACAAGCACCACAAAGCGCAACCTCATGATCATATCATCGTCAACAAGCTTGATGAAAGGCCCTTTTGGAGTAGGCATGAAACTCATAGTGGACCATGTGCAATGGGCAGAACGTCGCCAATTGTTGGAGAGATGGCAATCGCTCACCAAGTGACAACAACGTCGACATCGATAGCAACAACACGTTGTCTTACATTGGTTCTGCTAATGTCCTTGTTTAAGACGGTGATAACAAACATTTTTAGGGATGGGGAAGAAGGTTGGTCCATAGCGTCGCCCACTTACTGAAGGCATTGGTCAAGGAAGCGTCACCAAAAGGCATCTTAGGATTAACTAGCTTTCCTACCACAGAGTGGTAGGCTCAGAGACTATACCCGAGGAGGAAGGCCGAGCGGGCAGCATGTGCCAACCTATGGTGATGGAAACTCTTGCTTGAGGACGGGTCCCAATAAGAGAAAGGGGAATAGCAATCACAACGGCTAATTAGAAAAAGTATTCAATGCTTGTACTCATGTCGTCCATTCTATTAATAGGTAAAGCACAAGTGTCAGCTTTACCTGGACACTGCCTTACAAGGGGCAAATGCCCAAGAGGTTGCAACGACAATAAAGCAAAAGACAACTAGCTAATGGCCATCAGCCTTGGGGGAAAAAGGGAAAACCTAGTGGTGTGCACATGTAGGTGCGGGACACATGAGAGAGTCCTATCAAATACCCCCCCAAAGATCCTACCACTTCCACAGGGTCGGACCAAGTCAGGAATTTGGATCGGAGGTCCGAGTAAGGCATGCATTGGGCCTCTTCTGGAAGAGTGTCCACCCATGAGACGAGGACCTCCGTGATCGCATGATTCCCTCTCTTGGTCATTTTACACTCCAGGATGCTATTGGGGAAGCAGTATGCAGTCTCTGTTGGTGTCCACATATGTGGCAACGTCGGTGCTATTGCTTGAGGTGCGTGATCTTGGTGTAGCTTCAGCTGGGAGATGTGGAAAACTGGGTGAATTAGAGAAGATGGTGGAAGTTGCAGCTTGTAAGAAACCTTGTCTATGCGTTCCAGGACGGGGAATGGTCCATAATATTTAGCAGATAACTTCTGGTGTGCTTGGAATGTCATCGAGTTTTGTCAATACGGCTGGAGTTTGAGATAGACCAAGTCCCCTAATTGGTACTCCTTGGCTTGGTGGTTCTGGTTTGCTTGTTGTTGCATTCTGTTTTGGGCGTGATGGAGGAAATGCTTCAATTATGCTAGGGCCTAATCTCTAGCTGTGAGAAGTTCATCAACTACATGTAGTTTAGTTGTACAGTTGATGTATTGAAGCACCGATGGTGGGGGTCTTACGTAGATGATTTGGAAGGGAGTGGTGTTAGTAGCAGAGTGCCAGGAGGTGTTGTACTAGCATTCAACCCAAGGTAGAAAGGTCACCCATTCTTTAGGTGTTGTGGAGAAATAGCAATAGAGGTATGTCTCAAGGCAGTGATTTACAACCTTTGTTTGGCCATCAGATTGGGGGTAATAGGAGGTGCTGAAGCAAATCTTGGTTCCCAACTTAGAAAAGATCTCCTTCCAAAAATTTGATTGGAAGATTTTGTCACGGTCGAAGACGATTGTTTTGGGCAGGCCATGAATCTTGAAAATATTCTGTATGAAGGTAGTAGCTATTGATTTTTCTGTGAATGGATGTTTGAGTGGAGTGAAGTGGGCATACTTGCTCAGCCGATTAACAACCAGTAGGATGGTAGAGACGTGGTGCGTTGGTGGTAATCGTTCAATGAAATCCATAGAGATGTCCTCCCATATTTTTTGTGGAATCGGGAGAGGATGGAGCAGTCTCGCTGGTGATGTAGTGATGTACTTTTGCTACTGACAGGTTATGCATTCCCGAACAAATGCCTTGACATCATTGCTAACTCCTTGCCAATAGAAGTCACACTTGATGTGGTGCAACGTCTTTTTGAATCCAGAATGTCCCCCTTGAAGGGATGTATGAGCATAATGTAGAATCTAATTCTTTAGGGATGAACTTTTGCTAAGGGGTACACACCCTTTGTAAAATAAAATTCCTGCTTCCTCAGAGTAAGTGTTTGAGTTTAGTGCCCCTTTATTATATCATTGACGGCAGTCGAGCAGGTCCTCCAAGGTGTTGTACTCCTGACGTATTGTGTCAACCCAATTGGGTTCAATGGATGAGATATGATAGTTTTCCATGGCAGAGGGTAGTCGGGATAGTGCAACAACTGCATTGTTGCATCTGCCAGGCTTGTACTCCATTGTGAAGTCATAGCCCATTAGCTTTGCGATCCATTTTTGTTGGTACATGGCGCGTATCCGTTGCTCCAGGGTATGTTTGATGCTCTGGTGATCCGTTTTGACTATGAATGGTGCTCCCAGGAGATATTGTCGCCACTTTGTGATAGCTATCACCAGCGCCAACAATTCCTTTTCATAAGTGGATAGGTAATGTTGGAGGGGTGATAAGGTGTGGCTGAAATATGCAATCAGATGTCCCTATTGCATTAAGATGCCTCCCAGTCCCACTTTTGAAGTGTCACATTCAACCACAAATGGCTACGTGAAGTCAGGTAGGTAGAGCAGCGATGGTTGATTGAGTGCTTTCTTCAGGTCCTACATTGCTCTGTCAGCAGTTGTGTCCCAATGATAGGCATCCTTACAGAGAACAAGATCAAGTGGACATGTGAGGGAAGCATAACCGTTAACAAATTTGTGATAGTAGTTATCTAGGCCCAAAAATCCTCTCAATCTTTGATGTTGCGAGGTGTTGGCCAGTCCTGGATGGCTTATAGCTTGGTAGGGTCTGCATGAATGCCTTCATCGGAGATGATGTGACCCAGGTACGACACCTCAATGACCCCGAAAGCACACTTACTTAGTTTCACATAGAGGTTGTTATCCCTCGAAAGGAGAAAGGTGGTTGTGAGGTGGAGTACGTGATCTGAGAATGTTTTGGTGTATATCAAAATGTCATTGACAAAAACTAAGATGAATTGGTGTAGGCGGGGGTAAAAAATCTCATTCATCAGGGCTTGGAAGGTCAATGGTGTGTTACATAGGCCGAAGGGTATTACCCAAAATTCGTAGTGTACCTTGTGTGTTTGAAATGTTGTCTTCTTAGTGTCCTCTGCGGTGACCCTGATTTAGTGGTAACCCACACGGAGGTCGAGCTTGCTGAAGATCATCGCGCCATGTATTTCATCCACAAGCTCATCTATTACCAGAATTGGAAATTTGTCTTTAATTGTTTGTTTGTTGAGAGCTCTGTAAATACATAGATGCCAACTGCCATCCGCCTTCTTGACTAGGAAAGCTGAGGAAGAAAAAGGACTAACACTATGCTGGATATACCCCTGCCTCAGGATATCTATAACTTGCTTCTCGATTTTAGTTTTTAGAAGTGAGGGTATTGGTATGGTGGTGTGGTGATGGATTTCGATTAATCTACTAGGGAAATTCGATGATCTTGGTGTCAGGATGGTGGTAGGGTAGTGGGTTTTGAGAAGATAGTGGTGAATTTTTGGATGATTGTTGATATCTTTGGGGAAATTGTTGTGGTGGTGCTTTGGGGTTCAGAGGCTCAGGTAGATGTGTCTAGCCTTTCATATTGATGACATGATGTCCCCATGTGTTGAAAGTTCAGGTGAGGAGGGCTTGATACCCAACAGCTTGAATGGTGGTTCCCCGTATGTGAATGTGATTATGTGATTGCAAAAATCCCATGTTGATGGACCTCTGTTTTTCAACCAAGAAATCCCCAGAACAACATCATAGCTTCCAATGATCATGAAGTATGCATTGATGTGCTCAGTCCGACCCTGCAGACTCAGGAAGATTTGTTCCCATTTTGTCATACGGAATAGTAACCTCCTCCTGCGATTGCAACTTTGCCCCTTACTTATATGAGGTGTGCATTCAGGGTTGGATCCAACGCCCTTGGGTCGATGAAGTTCCGATTGCTTCCAGAATTAAGGAGCACTAGGACACGTCGTGGCCCCAGCAAAGCCCACAGACGTATTGTGTCTGAGACACCCTCTCTGTCCATCGTGAAGGAAGATATAGTTGATTTGTCCTCCAGAATTGTCGATGGTGTTGCTTCAGTGATTTGTGTCTTTGACGTGTTGCCTTCCTCTTCCTTGTCATCTTCGATAAGGAATAGGGTTGGTTGTTTGCACTTATGCCCCTTAACGTATTTCTCTGGGCAGTATTAGCACAATTTTTTTGAGTGCCGCTCCTCCATTTCCATGTCGGTGATGCATTGAATTTGTGTGAGGGGTTTGGATCTCATCGGTGCTGCTTGGGCACCTTTAGTGTTGGTTTTTGGGTGGAAGTTGTTGTAAGGTTGGCGGGTCACTCCCCGTCAATCTGTTTGTTGCTCTTCTACCAAACGAGCTCTTTAGGCGATATCTGCTCTGGACAAGATCTCTGGTACCTCTCTAAGACATAGTTCCCTTTGTATCTCATCCTTCAATCCTCAGAAAAACATTTCAGAAAGGTGACTCTCGAAAGCATGTAGTGAATTGGGCGAGAGTCTCGAATTCCTTATGGTACTCCTTGACTGACTTCATTTGATGGAGTTTGTAGAGTTTTCCTTATGGTAGTTGGGTGTTCATCTCACCAAATCTCTCGATGATGTCATCATGGAAGAGTTCCCAGGAGAGATCCATATAAGCTTCATCAAGTACGGTTGTCTCATACATCTGGTACCAATCCAGTGCATCGTCGTTGACGTGTAGTGCCATGAGATTGAACTTATCTCTGTTGGTGTGGATGTCTCCATGGTGAAAGTAGTACTCACACTTCCGTAGCCACCTCTCCAGTGGGTTCATGCTATCATACTCTGGAAAATGCAACTTGAAGCGGTTGTGTATACAGAATCTTCCTTCACCTCCCATAAAACTACGTGTGTCCTCGTACTCTATTTCCTTCCCTTTCTTCTTGGTGCCTGTGATGCGGAGTTGAGATCTCTCTTGAAGAAGTGTGTCCAACTTCTGAGAGAGTTACTCAATTCCCTTCTCATGACAGTAGACAGACTAACAGAGGAATTTCATCTCCTTTGGATTCCACATTTTGTGTGGTTGGTGGAAGGGTTGGGTGGGTGGGTCGGTGACGACGGACGGTGTGCTCACGGCCTGGGGGGGGTGGTTGGGTGGGCTACTGCGGTGGTAGGAGCGTCATGCTCTGATACCACTTTGGTAGGCTCAGAGACTGTACCCGAGGAGGAAGGCCAAACTGGTAGCCTGCGCCTACCTATGGTGATGGAAAACTCCCGCTCGAGGATGGGTCCCAATCTAGAAAGGGGAATAGCAATCACAACAGCCAATTGGCAAAAGTATTTGACGCCTGAAATTAGGTCGTTCATTCTATTAATAGGTAAAGTGTCATCTTTATTTGGACACTGCATTACAAGGGGCAAACACCCAAGAGGTTGCAACGACAATAAAGCAAAAGACAACTAGCTAATGACCATCAACCTTACAGGAAAAGGGGAAAAGCTAGTGGTGTGCACACACAGGTGTGGGACACGTGAGAGAGTTCTATCACAGAGAAGGCCAAATATTCAAGCATCCCAGGTGATACGAGCTCATCTATCCTTGGGAGAGTGTCCTCTGTCTCCGTTGTTGCTATGAGAGGGTGGCTAGAGCCAAGGACCTCCTCCCTTTGTTCATGGTGCATTGGTCAGACATTCACACATTGGCTAGTGGGTTCAAACTGATTTTGTTGGATGGGAAGCATATCAAGTGAAAGATGAAGATTTCTTCCTGCTATATTGTCTGATGACAAAGGATCTCTTGGCAGAGCCTTCACTTCCTGTCTGAGGTGCGAAGCCTCAACCAGGTTGAACATGTTTCCTAGATCCTCCATGGCCGCTTTCGGATTAATCCTAGTTCCGGATCAATTCTGGTAGTTGCATCCCTAGCTCTAGGTTTGTCTGATCATAAAATCACAGAGAAGGGGATGGAGGGATGCAACCACGGAAAATATTAGTTCTGGAAACCACCAAAGGTTGGGGCTCCAGTCAGCGGACATATATACCACAAATTTCAAATAGTTACGGTTACTTCTTTATATAGCAATGTGAACGACTTACCATCATGCATCTCATGTAGGATGCCAAATGCTGACTACAATGATGTGCCATAAAGTATGAATAAACAATTCACCTTTACACCGTGGTTACCAATTAAAAAATTCCAAAAACTTTGTAACTATCTGCCGAAGCAACAAACAACCTCACCTTTCAGAATCATATGATCAATATAAGATCATATGTTTGGGTGATGCATCATCCATTGCTGCCTGAATGATGACATCATTTCAAGGCAGAGTTTAACTTATGGCAACGAAAATAAAAGCAAACCCAAAACCCCCTAGTTGCTTCCCCAAATATACTCTTTCCTAATCAGCCTGCTGGTTATAAATTGTAACATTATAACGGTGATAGGTAAAAAGGGGAAATAGTTACTTTTTTATAACATATGGGCATAACTATCTGCCTTTTTACAAACCAGAATTGTAGAAGTTCATGGTGCACATTCCATTCCTGAGGTTGGTTGTGCATATAACCACAGGCATTCTCGGATGTGCATTAGATAAATATGTGTTCTGAGTAGAAACTTGACTGCCCGCATGTAGAATCATATTTGTTCTTCCCCCAGTTCTCCATGGTTCATTTCTCTCTCTCTTTCTCCTCTATTTCTTACTCTCTTAGTTATGGACATGGCATTTCCTCTTTTGGTCATCTAGATTTGGAATCACAAGCCCCAACCCACAAACCATGGAGGGAGGGGATGACACGGTATAGTGCAGCTCGGTCAAACAACAATGACCAGTGAAGGTAGTGGCACCGTTGCAATTGTAGGAACTTTAGCCATATATGGGAGCATGAGGAGAGTAATGGTCATAGATATAGCATGCAACAAAGATGTAGAAGTAACAGACGAGTGACTCTAAAGTGATCAACCAAAAGCTCCACAAAGGTCACAACCACCATTTCAAACCAAAACTTGTTGTAGATCTCACAAGGCATACATAGCAGAGATATAATCAGTTTCTAACAGAACTTGATTCGCTCAAGCATGTTGTGCTTCTTATAGAACTTCTCCTCTACATGATTATTCCTCTAACAATAATTTTAGTAGCTATATGAGAACCATAAGAAATAATAGAAGATGACTGATACAAGCAAAAAGAGAACTAAGCAACTGAGCACCAAGAGAGTGACAAAGCAAACTAACCCTACTGGTTGGTGAGAGGAAGGTCTCTATATGAACTCTGTGCAAATGCTTTGTAGTTCTGGATCATGGGACAAAATGAATAGAATTCCCAATCAAAAGATAATTTATAAGTCGAAAACAAAACCACTTTGGAGCGTATTTCAATTATGCTATAATTACGCACTCATCAAGAATTTAATGTTTCTTGAGTTTTAGGGTGTGACTTATCTATAGTTTATCCCTAGTCCTAGATGATCAATATGAAAGATAGTAAGCTCAAATGCAGCTCTTAAAAAATAATAGATTTCCAATAATGTTGTTATTGAAAAGAAAGGCTATGCATGTAAATTAATGCATATTGTGAGTACTAGCATCCAATGAAAAGAACAAAATTTTCTTTAATTTCCAATAAGAGATACAAGTGTATCCTAAAAGAATCACATTTATATCAAAGAACTCAGTTGTATATAAATATGAGACATTCTATAAAACAAATAATAAAATGATAATGATTCAATTAATCTCAGCTCAAGAATATTTTCTAGACACAAGAACAAAGGACAAACCATCTATACGATCTTAGAATAAGTGAGAAAAATAGAAGTTATACTGTCACAAAAACGTCATCTAAGAAACAATATTTGTATGAAATCTAATTGATACAACTATGGCAAAAGTACAGGGATAGTAAGAACAAGAATTACAATTTCCACAAGCTAGTAAAACACATAATTTTTTTCCATTTCTACAAGAAGCAATGCACGAAAATTTGGATTTTGGCATACTGGAATTTTTAAAGATGTTATATATGTCGAAGGACAAACAACAAGACAACTAGAAACTTAGTTAAAATGTTTGAGATTTTTATTGATATTGCCGTCTTGCAGTTAAATTTGAGTTGATATTCAAAAGTTTTGTGTAACACCCATTTTAAGCATTCGGGTAGCAACGGAAGCAACACCCACATTTTCTATAATATGGGGTACTCTATCTCAAGGGATGTTACAATCATAATAATCATTGCAAATTTAGTAAACAATCACCATGCATTGATATTGAAATTGGTTCATACATTGGTTACAAATGGTTTCTTGAATTGAAGCTAACTAGCATATATATGATTTAAATATTATTAGTGCATGAAGTTATCTATAATATCATGGTCTTCTATTGTAGATGGCATCCCACCATATGTGTCATTTGGAAACCTTGATCTATTCCTTGATTTGATCTTCATATGATTTATCCTTGGAGTTGTTCTGTACCTGCGGGCATCACGCCCCCAACCATGCATGCAATAAAAACTACATTAGAGTAAGCAACATTCAGTATTATTATAAAAACTTAGTAACTTGGCAATAAGGAAAAGCATGAAACTAATTGAACAATAGATTTAGATTCACATAACATAATTTTTTTGGGTGATTAAAGTATCCTTGATACTTATGCACCAATGGTGCTCATAAGGCCCGTAGGCTCAACATATGATGAGGATAAAGTTATCCAACCTACTACATATTTCATCAATATCTTGGAAGTAATTAACTTTACTTGGATTTCATATGAACATGACAGGAATTCTTGAAATAGCATTGAGGGATAACATTAAAGCAATAACTTTAGAGGAACTTTGATGCTGTTAAGGTTTAATTTGAAACACATAACTATGTATATTATTCATCTTGATCATCCTAATAATTATAAGACGATGAAAGCTAATACTAAATACTCAAAGTGCATGGATCTGCTTACATGATCATGAGGAGGTATACGAATAGTAGATGAAGTCCAGATCAGTCCTAATGTCATGTAAATAACATAAATTATGAATTAGTTTCATTTTCTTAACATAGGTGTATGATTCTTTAATTAAATTTTGGAAATTGGGTCAGGAGTCTGGGTCTAAAACTATGACCATGCGATTGATCTCAAAAAATTGATCAAAAATCATATATGGATCGTCCCCATCTGAGATATGGATTATTTTCTATGAATTTGTAAAGATTAAATATATTCAGACCAATCAGAGGCGAGGAAAATTGATCCAAGCTATTTCAGTAAATGTAGTAGTCGATTTAAAACAAACTATCAATTAACTATTTTGCCCTTGCATTATCAATCCGAGACGAGAGGCATGACAGGGCATATGAGTAAAATACTCCTTAGCATACTCGCAACTATATTGATATATGAATTTCTAATTATCCGTAATACCCCTGAACATGCGATGAATCAGATGAAATCATGGGGATACCGAAGTAAATTAACCACCAAGCTTCTTCCTGGTTTAATCCATGGCGCGACCAGCTCTCCTGGAGCTCTGGAGTTCCAATCAAATGTGGAGATCGGGAAAAGATCGTGACTGGGAAACCTTACGAGTGCCTTCGGCTGGCTATTTTGATCTCAGTGAGCCGAAAATAACACGAGGCGCGGTGGTTGGAGGCCTTGGCCAGACCGTCATCCTTCCATGGCATAGGAACCACAATGAATAGATGGAAATAAACTAGAGAAACCCAAAGCTTGAAGAATCTATAAGGCTTGTGAGTGTCAGGAGATGATTTCAAAATAACTAGAGGTTAAAAAGGACACCTGTATCTCGGTGCCAGCCTTGAGTTCACCAGAACTAGGACAATGGAGCTCCAGGTAGAAAATGATGACGTGCAAGCAAATCAAGTAAAATAACCATTGGATCCTATTCGTTGTTGTCTACTGAAGTTGGGGGGCCATTTTCTATGGTCTAAATGTGCTGAGAGGACAGGTCGGCAACGAGCTCTATAGGCATGAAACTGGACTTTGTGGGTCCAGTGTTCAGGTGAAAGGGGTGACATTATAGCTTGTAGAAAAGGTAGGACGAGATCTTAGGAAGCTTACTGGAGGTTGAATTCTGCTGGAAAGGTCGGAGGTGCTTACTAGCTCTCGCCGTCGTCGTTGGAGAAGGTCGAGCTTGTGGTGCTAGCTTGCATTGACTCTGATGAAATTGATGGAAGAGGGGGGCCTATCGGGGGCCGTCCTTGCTTCTTGGATGGATTTCTCTCGATCCGATGGACCCTCGTAGCCTGGGGTGGTGGCCGATGTGCGTACTGGAGGGGAAGGTCAAATGGGCATTTTTGTGAGGGACGCTTATAGCGGTCGAGCTAGGGCTCACTAGACTCATGGTGATCTCCCGAGTTCTTTGGCGTTGAGATAAACGCAATCCATTGAGGAGGGACCGAGAAATCATTGGCTATGGCTCAGGGTTCTGTTCCCCCTCCCTACGCGGGTAATGTGGGAGGTAGGGGATGAGGGACGTGCCCTCGGATCCCCATCCGATAGTCGAAAAAGAGTCCGGTCATCATAAGCAACGTGTGATAGTTTGTATCAGCCTAGACTTTGGTCTAAAAGGGATAATCATATGCATTGTTGAATAATTAGATCACATAATATCATTCTCTCTCCCTTTCTTCTTAATAACATTTGGAGCCTTTAGAATTATCCAAAAGTAACCAAATTTGGTGGGCGAGCTAATTCGACCATGAAGAATCTAATTATCCAATTATATTTCAAATAAGAGTTAAGGAAACATGTGCTTTACATTATTAGCTACTTAGGGTAAATAACACATTAATAATCATTGAAAAGGAATTTTATTACCAAAATCCAAGGGAAGCTCTATTATTCTATTAGCTACTCTTATACTAACTAGTGGGACACATTATACATGTATGTGGGTCCAAACTATCATTCTATCCCAACTAGTCACCATTGCATAATTAGGGTTAGGTTTTTGTGCATTATACATGACATTAATGTGATTAAGTATTGATGTAAAAGATTCAATTCAAGCCCCACTTGGCATATTTAGCTCATATTGGAATATGAATTAAGCATGGTCTTGACTTAAGTCAACAAATGAAAGACAAATTCTTTCAACTTAGGGTTTCATCTTTATTAAATTTAAGAAATTTTGGGACTGGATTTTGAGGGTCGTTACAACCTACCCACCTTATAGAAATTTCGTCCCCGAAATTTCCATGTACTACCCACCTTAGGGTTTCGCTTATTATGTACATTTAAAATCTCTAATATTATCTTAGAGTCTCATTAACATACTTAAGACATGACTTACTCATAGTTAACATAATTTCATGAGAACTTGATTAACTTGACATAATATCATAATATGATGATATTTTACTTGAGTTGATATAGTCACTCTCCTGATTGCACCCACAATGCTCATAAGGCCGGTTAAGGATCACATAAGACCGATTAAGGCTCACATAAGGCCAATTAAGGCTCACATAAGGCCAATTAAGGCTCACATAAGGCTGGTTAAGGCTCACATAAAGTCGGTTAAGGCTCACATGATGCTCCCACAGAGCTCATAAGGCCAATTACGGCTCACATAAGGCCGATTAAGGCTCACATAACATGATGGAGAGGACAATTATCAACATAACATGATTTCTTATATGTAGACATGATTTTTCATAATTTCATAATTCATAAGCATAGAAATAACACATGATGTTCAATCCGAACACATAATCATAAAATGGAAGAGAACATTGTTTGGTAGCATGTGCATCATTTTTCTTTCATATCCCTATCAAATTATCTACCCCTTGTATGCATATTTGGTCTTATTATGTAATTAATTATGTTTAGATGGCTATATGTCTCAAACTTTATTGTCAACTCTTATCTCAGCACCTCCCTCATGCACATGTCCCATACCACATGCACTTGAGAGGATGGGACAAGTACAATTTTGCACATACCATTCTCTCTAAAAAAACCCAATAGCCCGTATCCCATACCACAAACACGTGGGAAGAAGAGAGAGCATGCTATATACAATTTCAAAGTTAACACAAAATCTAAAACATCTAGGCATATAACCCTAACCCTTATCTAACTTGTGTCTTATTACTAGACCCTACTTTGGTTTCCCATATCTTGAACTTACTATTCTATACCTATGGCTTAGAACATGTGGATGTGATTTCTACATGGTGGCCATCTACTTATTCGCTTTGATACCATTTTGTAACACCCCTTTTGAGCATTCAGGTAGCAACAGAAGCAACACCCACATTTTCTATAATATGGGGTACTCTAGCTCAAGGGATGTCACAATCATAATAATCATTGCAAATTTAGTAAACAATCACCATGCATTGATATTGAAATTGGTTCATACATTGGTTACAAATGGTTTCTTGAATTGAAGCTAACTAGCATATATATGATTTAAACATTAGTAGTACATGAAGTTATCTATAATATCAGGATCTTCTATTGTAGATGACATCCCACCATATGTGTCGTTTGGAAACCTTGATCTATTCCTTGATTTGATCTTCATATGATTTATCCTTAGAGTTGTTATGTACCTGTGGGCATCACGCCCCAACCATGCATGCAATAAAAACTACATTAGAGTAAGCAACATTGAGCATTATTATAACAACTTAGTAACTTGGCAATAAGGAAAAGGTTGAAACTAATTGAACAATAGATTTAGATTCACATAACATAATTTTGTTGGGTGATTAAAGTATCCTTGATACTTATGCACCAATGGTGCTCATAAGGCCCGTAGGCTCAACATATGATGGGGATAAAGTTATCCATCCTACTACATATTTCATCAATATCTTGGAAGTAATTAACTTTATTTGGATTTCATATGAACATGACATGAATTCTTGATATAGCATTGAGGCATAACATTAAAACAATAACTTTAGAGGAACTTTGATGCTGTTAAGGTTTAATTTGAAACACATAAATATGCATATTATTCATCTTGATCATCCTAATAATTATAAGATGATGAAAGCTAATACTAAATACTCAAAGTGCATGGATCTGCTTACATGATCCTGAGGAGGTATACTAACAATAGATGAAGTCCAGATCAGTCCTAATGTCCTGTGAATAACATAAATTATGAATTAATTTCATTTTGTTAACATAGGTGTATGATTCTTTAATTAAATTTTGGAAATTGGGTCAGGAGTCTGGGTCTGAAACTATAACCATGTGATAGATCTCGAAAAATTGATCAAAAATCATATATGGATTGTCCCCATCTGAGCTATGGATTATTTTCTATGATTGTAAAGATTAGATATATTCTGACCAATCAGAGGTGAGGAAAATCGATCCAAGCTATTTCAGTAAATCTAGTATTCGATTTAAAACAAACTATCAATTTACTATTTTACCCTCACATTATCAATCTGAGAAGGGAGGCGTGACAAGGCATATGAGTAAAATACTCCTTAGCATACTCGCAACTATATTGATACATGAATTTCTAATTACCCGTAATACCACTGGACATGCGATGAATCAGATGAAATCATGGGGATACCGAAGTAAATTAACCACCAGGCTTCTTCTTGGTTTAAGCCATGGCGCGACCAGCTCTCCTAGAGCTCTGGAGTTCCGATCAAACATGGAGATCGGGAAAAGATCGCGATTGGGAAACCTTACGAGTGCCTTCGGCTGGCTGTTTCGATCTCTGTGAGCCCAAAATAACGCGAGGCGCGGTGGTTGGATGCCTTGGCCAGACCGTCATCCTGCCATGGCATAGGAACCACAAGGAATAGATGGTGATAAACTAGAGAAACCCAAAGCTTGAAGAATCTATAAGGCTTGTGAGTGTCAGGCGACGATTTGAGAATAACCAGAGGTTAAAAAGGACACCTGTATCTCGGCACCAGCCTTTAGTTCACCAGAACCAGGACAATGAAGCTCAAGGTAGAAAATGATGACATGCAAGAAAATCAAGTAAAATAACCATTGGATCCTCTTCATTGTTGTCTACCGAAGTTGGGGGACCATTTTCTGTGGTCTGAATGTGCCGAGAAGATAGGTCGGCGGCGAGCTCTATAGGCATGAAACTGGACTTCATGGGTCCAGTATTCAGGTGAAAGGGGTGACATTATAGCTTGTAGAGAAGGGATGACGGGATCTTAGGGAGCGTACTGGAGGTTGAATTCTGCTGGAAAGGTCGGAGGTGCTTGCTAGCTCTCGCCGTCGTCGTTGGAGAAGGTCGAGCTTGTGGTGCTAGCTTGCTTCGACTCTGATGAAATTGATGGAAGAGGAGGGCCTATCGGGGACCGTCCTTGCTTCCTGGATGGATTTCTCTTGGTCCGATGGACCCTCGTAGCCTGGGGTGGTGGCCGACGTGCGTACAAGAGGGGAAGGTCAAATGGGTGTTTTTGCGAGGGACACTTATAGCGGTCGAGCTAGGGCTCGCTGGACTCACGGTGATCTCCTGAGTTCTTTGGCGTTGAGATAAATGCACTCTGTTGAGGAGGGGCTGAGAAATTGTTGGCGACAGCTCGAGGTTCTGTTCCCCCTCCCCACGCGGGTAATGTGGGAGGTAGGGGATGAGGGAAGTGCCCTCGGATCCCCATCCGACAGTTGAAAAAGAGTCTGATCATCATAAGCATCGTGTGACAGTTTGTATCATCCTGGACTTTGGTCTAAAAGGGATAATCATATGCATTGTTGAATAATTAGATCACATAATATCATTCTCTCTCCCTTTCTTCTTAATAACATTTGGAGCCTTTAGAATTATCCAAAAGTAACCAAATTTGGTGAGCGAGCTAATTCGACTATGAGGAATCTAATTATCCAATTAGATTTCAGATAAGAGTTAAGGAAACATGTGTTTTACATTATTAGCTACTTAGGGTAAATATCACATTAATAATCATTGAAAAGGAATTTTATTACCAAAATCCAAGGGAAGCTCTATTATTCTATTATCTACTCTTATACTAACTAGTGGGACACATATACATGTATACAGGTCCAAACTATCATTCTATCCCAACTAGTCACCATTGCATAATTAGGGTTAGGTTTTTGTGCATTATACATGACATTAATGTGATTAAGTATTGATGTAAAAGGTTCAATTCAAGGCCCACTTGGCATATTTATCTCATATTGGAATATGAATTAAGCATGCTCTCGACTTAAGTCAATAAATGAAAGACAAATTCTTTCAACTTAGGGTTTCATCTTTATTAAAGTTAAGAAATTTTGGGACTGGATTTTGAGGGTTGTTATATTTTGCATACCTATAAAGTTACAAGCTATGAATTTTTATAGTCTTGAGGTAGCATTTCAAAATGTTAGTACCATATTAGGTGGTTTTCCTATGAATGTAATAATATGTATTTCACATTAACTTGCATCCAATTTTCACAACCTCTATGTAGTCGAATTTCAATTAAAAGGACAACATTCCAAGAATCTCTTGTGAAATTTTCATAAATATCTATTTTGACGGTGGCCAATGGTGACACAATTGTCATATCAGATGCTTGGGTGATGTTTAAATATTTAAATCAACCCTATACCTAGATCCAAAATGAACATATTTCCCAATTGAAAGATAGTTTATAAGTTGAAAACAACACCATTGAGTCTATTTCAATTATGCTATAATTATACACTCATCAAGAATTTGAAGGCATGAAACAAAATTTTGATCGAAATTGTAAAATTTTGCTCAAATGTTTTTTTTGCAATCGGACATCAAAACTTACGATTGGCATGCGAAACGCAAAAATGCAAGGTTTCAAACCTAGGTGCAAAATTTTGCCAGACAGGGTGAAATTTTGTAGCAAAAGCCCAGTTTGGGCCATAATTTCACAAAATAGTATAGAAACACAACTTAAATTTTGAGAAATTTGTTCCTAAGACTATTAATTCTACATCTGAGGTGTTTTGGCATTTCTTTTTTGATTTCTTACTTCTTAAGGCTATATTTCTGAATTCTAAGTTTTGTTTCCCCTATCCCTAGACTATCTATACCGTCATCATTTTCTACACTTTTCTATTGGAGAAATAGTTTGAAAAAACAAAGTTCTTTCTTGGATCTAACTGCTAATAATAGACTTATACAAGGTGTAGTTTGTAAGTTTGTAACTTGTATTTGTAAGTTTTAAATTTTAAGATGTAACTTGAAGTTTTTAACAGTCTCACTATGTAGCATATTTGAGATGTCTTTTCAGTTGTGCACTTACTCGTCAAGACATGAATCTCACCCTAAGATCTAAGCATATAAATTCTTTAAATAATCAGCGTGTTTATGTCTAAACATTGTGTTTGCAAAATTTCATAACTTAATTCCTTCATTTTGCCATCAAAATTTTGTCAAAATTGTTCAATTTCCTTCACTTACAAATGTGGGAGACCCCGCCCCCACATATCCAATATGAAATATTATTGAATATTTGAATAGATCTTGGCATTTAGATTGTCCTAGTAAAATTTCACGATTTAATTCACTGATTTGGTTGTCAAAGTCTTTAGGGCCTTAAATATCAAAATTTTGACCAAAATTTATGTTTCTGGACCATCGGACAAGACATTAAAATCTGACATTTAATTCCTAGTTTGATGGTTTCTTGAGTTTCATGGTGTGTCTTAGCTACAATTTATCCCTAGGCATAGATAGTGAATATGAAAGATAGTAAGCTCAAATGCAGTTCTTGAAAATTAGTATGCTTTCAATAACGTTTTCAATGAAAAGCAAGGCTATGCATATAAATTAAACCCTATTGTGAGTACTAGCATCCAAATTGAAAAGAACAAGATTTTCTATAATTTCCAATAAGAGATCCAAGTGTATCCTAAAAGAGTTACATTTATATCAAAGAACTCAATTGTATATACACTTGCATGATATGAATACTGATGAAAATATAAGCCATTCTATAAAATATAGAATAAAACAATCATGATTAAATTCATCTCAGCTCAAGAATATTTCATGAACACAAGAACAAAGGACAAGACACCTACACGATTTTAGAGTAAGAGAGAAAAAACAGACAAACACAAGTTATACTGTCACAAAAACATGATCTCAGAATGCAATATTTGTAGAGATTGAGATTACAAATATTGAAATTAACACTAAGATGTAGAAGCCAAGAGGAAACATATATTTTCAATCCACATGTACTACAAGAAGCCTGAATGAAGACGGAAAAAATAAGTATCGTGAAACATAATATAATCAATATGTATAAAATCTAAGTGACACAACTATGGCAAAAGTAAAGGGATAATAAGAACAAGAATTGGAACTTCCACAAGTTAGTAAAATAGCACATTTTTTCCATTTCTACAAGAAGAAATGTGGGTTTTGACACACCGAAATTTTTGTGGAAATTATGTTTGTCGATGGAAAAACAACGAGATAAGTAGAAACTTAGTTAAAATGTTTGAGATTTCATTGATATTGGGGAAAATTTGATTATAAAAACAGCTGTCTTGGGTCAAATTTGAATTGGTTCTCAAAGGTTTCACATAGCTAAAAGTTACAACCTATGAATTGTTTTAGTCTTCATATGGCATTTCAAATTGTCAGTACCATATTGGGAGGTTATTCTATGAATATAATAATATGTATTTCATAGTAACTTGTAGCAAATTTTCATAATCTCTATGAATCAAATTTCAATCAAAAGGATGGAATCCCAAGAATCTCTCGTGATATTTTAATAAATTTCTATTTCCATGGTGGAAAATAGTGTCACAATTGACACATAAAATTTTTGGGTGACACTCAAATCTTTAAATCAAACCAAACCTATACCTAGATCAAAAAAAATAATGATTTACCATGCCCACACATTCTGTGGCTAAGTATAGTAGCCATCTGTCTAAATAAGAAATAATATTACTGTGATTCAGGAAGCAATTTATTAGCAATAGAAATGGTTCTATATGTAAATGACAAAATTATCAATAAAAAAATTCAAAGCAAGAGACACATTATCCATTTATTCACTCAACCATGAGAAGGGTGACTATCAAATTTTTTACCTTCCAAAAATTTCAAAAAGAAATCAAAGTGATATTTTGCACTAATCAGTTAACAATGGCCTATCTTCAGAATTCTACATGAAAAATGAATAGAACATGCACTTTTTTTCATTACCTTTCAAGATAATTGTCATTGACAAATCCCATATATATGGTGATAGGACTATATCCAAGAGCCTAATTGAAAAAGATAGCAAATCACTTAGGTGATCTTGGGAGTCCAATAGATGTGGAATATTGATTCCAAATTGACATTCCAATGGTCTTAAAGAAAATCAAAATGACAGGTCACAAAGAAATCAAGGGCACATGATGTAAGATGGTACAAGACCACATTCACAATTTGGAATGATGTGTATAGCAAGGCACCCACTTATGTTTTGCTGAGAAAGTTGTCCAAACCTACCATTTCCACAGACATGATGGACTGTGCATGTGGATGAATAAAAATATTGCAAGAAGTGAGATGAAAGAGTCACTATTCAAGGGAGGGGGATAGACGTCTCATTTATATATTGCGTCTAGAAGCATAAACCACAACACACTCAAGAAAATAAAAGCAAGTAGTTTTTTCTAAGTATATCAGTGTTTCCTTTACCATGAAATCAAGAAGAGATCATCATAAAACTAGAAACATGTTCACTTCAGTCTTTTAGAACTAAAATGAGATATTAAGTCAGATGTACAATTCACATGTGTCCATAAATAAATCAAGTCAGAGTTTAGGTAATAAGTTAGCAGGCTCAATAGAGTTTGGTCAAGCCAGTGATTGTGTCACCTCTCCTACAAATAGGAGGGTTTCTCTTGTATTAAAATCATTGTGAATATGTTGTCCATATTGTCTCCACATTATTTTCTACTAAGAGTGGGCAGTAAATTTTTATGTGGTGGCAATCACCTACAACACAACTCTTTGCAGTTGTTTCTAACTTGCCATTACTGCCATCAAACTACAGCCTGAACGTGGGTAATGAAACTGGATCCAACCCTCATTTTGAATTATCTCACAACATATATTACTACATACATAAGTGAAGCTTCCTATGTTGATCTTTTGAGTATAGTATCCAACCTATGCAAAGAATGTCATGTAATTGCTCTTCCATGTCAGTTTTGTTTCTATTCAGTCAAAGCCACCAAATATCTAACATATTCTTAGAGCAGTCTAGCATGCTTAATTCCTAAAAAAAATTCTCACTAGTTTGTTTCTGATATTTATGTAACATATGCCTCCTACAATTTTGTACATCTTCTGCACACACACATATATTTCATATTGTTGTTACAAGACAGAGCTAAGAAGAAGAAAAATGTGTTGCATATGTCAAATATACCAACCGGTACAAGGTTGAAACTAGGAAAAAAAGGCAATGTGCAAATGCAATAAATGACCTTCAGTATGCCCCTTAATTTTATTGTTGGTCAATATACATCTCTAAATGAGAACTGGGCATAAGCCCACAAAAAGGATAAAACTTGGGTGACATGTGCTCACATATTAAAACTGTTTGTAGTTCCAAGGTTACAAAAACCCACAAGACAACTTCATACCTAATTTTTTGAAGAATCCTCAATCAACACCTCACACAAGAACACAAACTCTATGTCTTAGAGACACCAGAGCTAGAAGAACCTACTCTCATTGTGCCTAAAGCTGACAAGGATGCTTACAAGAAGCACTCAGAAGATGTTGTGGATGTCAAGTGCATGATGTTGTTCTCAATGAACTATGAGTTGCAGAGACAACATGAGAACACACACGTTATTGAGATGGTAACACGTCTTAGGAACATGTACCAAAACCAAGTAAGATAAGAGACATATGATGTCTCAAAGGCATTGTTCAAGTACAATATGGCTGAAGAAGATCCAATAGGTCCTCATGCACTCAAGTTGATTGGGTATGTGGAGAAGATTACTAGATTGGGAATTTCCTTAGGTCAAGAGTTGAACACAGATGTGATTATGCAGTCCCTGCTAGAGTCATACAACTGGTTTGTCATGAACTAAAACATGAATGATTTTGACAAGCCATTGTCAAAATTGCTTGGCAACTTGAGGACAGCTGAAGCACAGATGAAGAACAAACCTAAAATGTGAAGATGATCAGAGGGCAAAGGCAAAGAGAAGAAGAGTTCTAAAGATATCCAAAAACCAAAGTCTTCTGCACTGAAAGCTAAGGGAGGAGTAAATAAGGAAGAAAAGTGCCACTATTGTACCAGTCGAGACACTGGAAAAAGAACTATCCTCTTTACATAGAGGATCTTAGGAAGAAGAACGAGATAGAGATCTCCACTTTAGGACCCAAGAATAAGTAAGCTATAATGTTGCAGAGTAAGAGTTTATGCCACTATAGTTGGATCTATCATTCAGCTTAATGGACATGTAATAGAATTAGTGAATTTGTATTATGTAACTTTCATTAATGTAAACATCATGTAACTTGTATGGATAAGAATATTATGAATAAATTGACATTTCATTTTAAAAGATAAAAATCTTATATGATAGTGCCCTTTGTCTCATAATCTATACTTCATAGCTGTAGAGATAAAAGTGTACAACACATATATTGAATGACTTAATAACTCATTTAATGATACATATAGAATTATCATCTAGGAAACCTAAATGATAAATACATTTCTATAATCCATAATGACGGTTATCTAAACTCTTTTGGTTATTTAACCATTATACATATGCAAGTCTTATTTATTGGGCAATATGACAAAAGAATCTTCACTTAATGTAGTTGGAAAGCGACTATTCTATTAGGGCTCATACATACTGATGTATCTAGACCTTTTAGAACAAATACTAGAGGTAGTTATTACTGCGTCATTATATAAACTGATGATCTCAATAGATATGGTAGTTTGCATATAATGAAATACATGAATGAATATGTTGAAGTATTCAAAAGATCATGAATGAAGTACATAATAAACTTGGTAAAAGTATTGAAACATTTCAATATGATCGATATGGAAAATACTTTGACCCAAGAGTTTAAGAACCTTCTGGGAGATTGTGATAATGTATCACAATGAACTCCACCTAAAGCATGATGATGTATCAGAAAGAAGGAATCACACCCCATTTTTCATGGTGTGATTATCAAGATATCTAGCTAATCTTTCAATTTCCTTTTGGCACATGCTTTATACTAAATAATGTACTATCTAAAATGGTTCAAAGACACCATATGAAATTTGACATGGGAAGTGTCCCGATATGTCTTCTAATAAAAATTAGTAATGAAGGCCTTTATATAAAAAAATAATTTCTTAAAGACTTTATCTACAAATCACATAAATGTTATTTTATTGAATACTACTTTTATTCCAATCCTACAACAAAAGTATTTGTTACCATGATGGCTATATTCCTAAATGGAATTTAATTCCAAAAGAGTCAGTGGGAGAAAAATAGAGCTATAAAAGTTCGAGACCAACAAGAAAGCATTGAACCCAAAGAAGGTACGATAGGAGCAAGGAGAATCACAAATTTTTGTGGAACCTCAAGTTCCATATGTAACACAAAAAACTCATATATCTAGTAGAACACACCTTGAGCTTGAAAGATTATGATATCTTATGACTCAAGAAGGTGGTAAGCTGACATATATGAAGAGTCAAAAACATATATAGATGCTATTGAGGGACCAGAGTCTTGAGAAATGGCTTCAGGCCATGAGATCCAAGATGGAATCCTAGTT
Source organism: Alisma plantago-aquatica (assembly GCA_963693085.1). Classification (NCBI taxonomy): domain Eukaryota; kingdom Viridiplantae; phylum Streptophyta; class Magnoliopsida; order Alismatales; family Alismataceae; genus Alisma; species Alisma plantago-aquatica. Next base: position 777,382,714 of record OY856410.1, read on the forward strand.
CAAAAACAAGGTATGACATTGATGGGTCCACCTGAAGGGGTAAAGTCCATACGGTGCAATTAGGTCTTTAAGAAGAACATGGAATGGTAGATTGGTTGTTAAGAGTTTGAAAAAAGTTCAAGATGTTGAACATAATGAAGTCTTTTCACCAGTTGTCATGGGGGGGAAAATGGACGTGGATCGATACACAACAGAACTAGTAGAAAAGTTGCTTTGCTCTTCCATTCCATAAGGTGCAGTGCGGTTCCAGTGAGGGACGAAGTAGCTCGACCATAAGGGAGAGGGATTCCATTAGGATCATGCTTGCCATTGCATCTTGTTATGACTATGGGATTTGGCATATGGATGTTAAAACCACATTCCTTAATTGGAATTATTATAAAGATGTGTGCGTGAGACAGTCTAAAGGTTTTATAAATCCAATAATGCAAATAAAGTGTGTAAGCTACAAAGGTGAATCTGTGGATAGATGCAAGTATCTCATAGCTGGAATCTTTAATTTGACAAGGTAGTCAAAGAGTTTGATTTCAATCGAAATGAAGATGAAATATATGTTTACAAAAGATTTAGTGGGGCATATTTATATTCCACATAATGGTGAGGAATAACATCCTTATACTACAAAATGTTAAAACCTGGCTGGGAAGTACCTTCTCTATGAAAGGTTTAGGTGAAGCATCCTATGTGATAGGAATTGAGATCTATAGAGACAAATCTATAAGCTTCTTGACATGAGATAGAGCACATACATTGACGAGATGTTGAAGGGGTTCAACATGCATGACTCGTTGAGAGAAAATTTGTCCATGTCCCATGGGACTATTCTCTCAACAGTATAGTGTAGTTCTTGTGAAGAATGAGAAACACATAAGTAAGATGTCATATGCATTCACAATTGGACCTATCATGTATGTAATTTTATGTGTTTGTCCTGTCATCTCATATGTATTTGACATGATGAGATGATATGTACACATCCCGTTATCTCGTATGTATTGGACATGACGAGGGGATATGTGTCAAATCCGAGTGAAAGTCATTGGACTGCCATAAAAGACCATCCTTAAGTACTTGAGAAGCACTAAAAGGAATAGTTCCATGGTTATGGTAATAAGGAAGAGTTGGGTACAAAGAGTTACACTTATGCAAGCTTCCAAAATGATATAAAAATGTTCACAATCAAAATATTGTATGGACCAAGAAGTTATATAGATGAACTTATGGGAGGTTCCGACCATTGATGACACAATAGAAATACTATGACAACAATGGAGCTACTTGTTAGGCAAGGAATCTCAGATAGCATACTACGATACTTCCATCTCATATGAGAGGTCTTACAACAAAAAGACGTGAAAACTTGCAAAATACTAACTTTTAGCAAACATTGCTAACCCGCTATAAAAGCTCTTGTGCAATGGAAACATGTGTACATGTTAACATCATTTTGAATAAGATTCATGTGTGATTGACTCTAAGTACAAGTGGGAGTCTGTTGGTATGTATGCCCAGAGAGCCAATCATATGATCATTGTACTGGGGCATTAGATACCTGATTTGGTAATGATAAAGGTAATTCCATCTATTATGTCTATCTCAATCATGAGATGATGGCACAAACATAGTAGATGTATAAATAATGATGTTACTCGATGACATATGTCTTCAGATTAAGGACCTGAACAATAAGATCATATGGATGATAAGAGTACATACATTCTTGTTATTTACCTAGTGAGATATTATTGTGGAAGCAAAATAGACAACAATAATACATAAGACTAGAGTGTGATGATTGATGACAAATCTCACTAGTCATGATATGTGATCTTAAACCAAGCAAATATGTACTTGTTATAGAACAATAGACTAGAAAGACCCACCATGAGAGTGATACATGTAGACCATAGAATGGTAGTCAGAATCATCTCTCATAGTGATAATGGTGATTGTGGTTCTTAGACCTGAATTCAGCACTCTCATCACATGTCATTCGCTGTACTTATACATCATCCAATGTGACCTTGAACAAGGGTTTTCATAAAGGTGATCCTTAGGTACTCTATGACAGATGATGATTAAGTGTGAGTGATGTAGGTCGAATTTGTTGATTCTCGGATACGAAGATATCAAATGGGATATATTAAACTTGCATGTCCAGTAACCCATGTGTGGTATTTGAAACGTCTTCCTAGTTATATCACGAATCTTTTTCCCTCCTATAAGAGATTGATATCCAGGGCACTTGATAAGTGAGATTGAGAAATGAATGGACATACTCATGTGACTCAATATGTGATATGTGAGCTCACATACATCTCAGACAGTTTGTATCAGTTCAAGGAACATGGAATGAATGTTGAGGAGGATGATGATTCCATGCCTCAAGTTCAATTCAGATATCAAAGACAAAGGAACTATACAATCATTGTAACACTGATAATTGATTGTAGGTTGAAGTTTTTCTCCAACTTTCTAAATTACTTGGGTAGCAATGATGTGTTGCTAGACACTGCTCATTGCTCGTGATGTCATATATTGGTTATTGACATTCAATGCCAACGTAACCTGGGACCTATAAGGTCATACACATAGGATGTACTTGGGATAGGAGTTTATTCATGAATGATGTTTAACTTGATTACTAAAATATTTAGGTATTCAATTTAAACAACTAAGGTTGAAAATTGACTGAATGGATTGTGAACCGACCAGTTCAAGTGTTGAACCTATCGATTCAAGTGTCATGTCAATTGGAAATAACATTGGCTAAACTAGGGCATGAACTGACTGGCTCACCTAGTGAACCACCGATTCAAGGTCTGAGATGACTGATTCAAGTTGTGAACTGCCCGTCTCAATGATCATGATCAAGGAATTATACTGGCATAATGATGTGAATTAATTGGATATTAAAAGCCGATATATTTACAAATAGGACACATGCTGAACTGACTGGTTCAAGGGTTGAACCAACTGATTCACCAATGAACCAATTGGTACACTACTCATAGGTTCTGAAAAATTTAGGAAAAATTGTCCCTTCAACTCCCATATGGACTGGAAACCCTGACCCTCCCATAAATAGATGAGTATTGGGGGCTTCTGAGACACAACAATAAACTCAGATAATTGTTGTCCTCTCTAGTTGTGGTAACAAAGAGAAACTGAGCAAGTCCTATACATAAAAGGGAGGGACAACAAGGGATAGACAATTAAGAGAGTGAATCAATCCACGTAGATTGATGTTCAAAGGGACAACTTGTAACATACCAAAAGTTGGACATATTCTCTTTTTGGCCCTTTTCCAAACTTCTCCTATCTTTTCTATCCCTTTTATCTTTGATGTTGAATTTGTGGCATTATTAGTAGTTTCGAGTGAATTTGATCACCCTTTATGCCAATGTATTGGTTTATGCACAAATACCTCAGTTAACATTTTAAAAATGGTCTAATATGCAAATTTACCACTTATGGGAGATAATGATAAAATATATTCATTCTAGAATATTCTTTAGCCTTTTTGATCAAGGAAGAGAAAAAGGAATGAATAATGATGCTTTAAACATGTTAATGTGATATTGAATTATTTAATATGAGAAAAAGTGGTAATAATGTATAATAGGCTAAAATTCATAAAAGGAGGACTAGTTGGTTAAAGATAACTTGAGATCTATTTTCCTTGGATTTGTTTTGGCTTAAATGCTAAGTTTCATAATTTTAGAATAATAATAACTATATCTCTTTTATTTTGAAAAGATAATGTGAGTTTTCCTCAAAATATGAAATAAAATACTTAATGACTCCAAAAGTAGAAAATAATAGTGGATTCATAATCTACACATTAAAAATAGTCTTTGGGTGAATTTTCATGTAATTTGGATAATCTTTAATATAAATATGTAGATTAGGAGAGAGAAAGTATGTAAAAGTCCAAAATATTAAATAATGAGAAAAATAATCCCAAAGGATAAAATTAATGGCCAATTCGTCTTTCACATGTTTTGGTATGATTAAGAGTAATGTTTCACATTAATTGGTATTTTCTAGAAGTCTCTAATGTGATAAAAAGAGAAAATATGATTTACTTTAAAATAATTAAATAAAATATCTAGAGTCTTCAAAAGTGAAAACTAATGCTAAATTCAGATTCCTCATGTCCAAAATATGCTCATTGCCAAATTTTATTTAATTTGGATATCATTTGCACCCTCAATTGAGGAGAGAGAAAACAAGAAATAAATGCATTCACACTTCATTCCAATTCGATTTAGGATTTCATTTATTTTGTCATGCAATCTTTTATTTTTGATTTCACGTGCATCGAGGACCGTAGGATATCTAATCGGATGGTTGTCCTGCACCTTCTACCTCACACTCGCGAAAGAAACATGCGTCAGTTTGGCGGACTGGTAATTTGTAGATTTCTCGTTCAATTCTTAGTCTTCTTTCGAGATTCTTTTTGCGATGCGTTCATGAGATAATTCCGCACAAAATGGTCCCTTACTCATGAGTTATTGGCTCTAATTGACCTGACACTTGAATCGATTGGTTCAACACCTAAACCAGTTGGTTCATAATCCAATCACTCAATTTTCAACCCCAGTTGTTTCAATTGAATGCCTAAACACTTTCATAATCAAGTTAAACATCATTCATGAATAAACTCCTATTCTAAGTGCATCCTATGTGTGTGACCCTATAAGTCTCAATTTACCTTGACAATGAATGTCCATAACCAGTTTATGACATCACGAGCAAAGAGCGGTGTCTAGCAGCACATCATTGCTACCCAAGTAATTTGAAAGTTGGGGAACAACTTCAACCTACAATCTGTGATTAGTGTTACCATCATCATATAGTTCCATTGTCTCTGATATCTGGATTGAATATGAAGCATGGAATTGTCATCCTCATCAACGTTCAATCCATGTTCCTTGAACTAGAGAAGACCGTCTGAGATGCATGTGAGCTCATATGTCACATATTGAGTCACATGAGTATGGCCATACATTTTTCAGTCTCACTTATCAAGTGGCATGGATATCAATCTCCTATAGGAGGGACAAATCCCATCTACATCACTAACACTTAATCCCAATGTGTCACAAAGTACATGAGCTTCATCTTTATCCAACCCTTATTCAAGGTTATATTGGATGATGTCTAAGTACAATGAACGACATGTGATGAGTGTCGTGACTTCAGGTCTAACAACCACAATCACCACTATCACTAGGAGAGATGATTCTGACTACCATTCCATGGTCTCCATGTTTCATTCTCAAGGTGGGTATGTCTGGTACATTGTTCTATAACAAGTACCTATGTGATTGCTTTAATATCAATATCATGACTAATGAGATTCTGTCATCAACCAACACACACTCTAGTCTTATGTATTATTGTTGTCCATTTTCCTTTCACAGTAATATCTGACTAGGGACATAACAAGAATTTATGTACTCTTATCATACACATGATCTCATTGTTCAAATCCTCAACCTAAAGACATATGTCATCCAAGTAACATCATTCGTTAGATATCTACTATGTTTGTGTCATTATCTCATGATTGAGACAGACATAATAAATAGAATTACCTTTATCATTATCAAATCAAGTATCTAACGTCCTAGTACAATCATCATATAATTTACTCTCTGGGCATACATACCAACAAAATGTGCATACAGTCTTTATATGAATTTCTTCCTGAACAAGATGGTTGCCCATTTCAATGTGTTTTGTCCTCTTTTGAAAGACTATGTTGTTGGCTAAATAAGGAAGCTGCATTGTCGTAGTACATTGGCATATGCATAGATGGTGAGAGACCAAGTTCCTTAAGAAAATTTGAGATCCAAAAAAAGTTCATTAAGAAAATTTGAAATCCACATCATGGCACAACTAGTATGAGCCATTGTTGGATACTCTACCTCAACGCAAGACCGAGTAGCAACAACCTACTTTTTGTTATGCCATGAAATGAGATTTTCTCTAATGGAAATATAGAATCATGAGGTGGAGTTCCTATCAACTTACTTACCAACATAGTTAGAGTTAGAAAAGGCAGTGATATCACAATGACAATCTTTGCGATAACAGAGACCCTTCCCATGATAAAAATGTTAGAGTCTAAATAGTAAGAGAAAAGGCATAATAAATCCAAGTAGCACTTAAAGTCACCATCAATAAAGGAGGTCAATTTTAATAATCAAATAAACTAGGAACCACAAAAAGTACCCACACATAAGAATGTATGGGATCAAAAGTAGCTTCACTAGATAAATAAATTTGCATGGAAAGGAAGCACAACGTTAATTGCCTAGTTGGAAATATTAGAAAAAAAAATCTTCAATTTAGAGGAGATATGATGGCCCATTCAATAATGCCAATGAGATGCAGATACCAAGGAATTAAAAGCGATATACGCAAGTGCCTTAGTGTGATATTTAGGGTAATATACATCATTTGGACCCTTATCCCCCACCAATCATCAATTTCATACGAACTATAAATTGCAAGAGTCATAAAAAAGCTTAGGGAACACTGCATTTGGAGAAAATCAATTATTTCTCTTCAAATGAGCAATCATGGTTGGCAATGCAAGAGACTTATCAACCATATGCTTGACCTTTTCATGAAGGGTGGCATCAATCTTTATTGAGAGATGCCATTAGAGATAATTACTCTACACTGCAACTGAATAGTAGTGACTTGGTGAGGAGGAGGATCTGGCATAGAGGCGACCAGGTTCAGGAGAGGGGCGACAATAGATAATTCCCAATCCACAGAGAGAAATGAATAGGAATATGCACAATAGTAGAGGGGCTTATATAACTAGGCACAAAAGACATAGTTCACAAATAAAATGCAAGAGATCATTAATCAGAGCATGACGGATACCACCAAAATTATCTAAACCCTATACCACCCATGAAAGTTTGGAAAAGGATTTGAAGGATAGTGATGGGGATAAAGCCACACAAAAACACTAAATGCTTAATGCAATGTCCCATCACAATCATCACTAGTTTTTTCACCGTGTCTTCTAAAAATAGATGAGAAATTTCTCATCGTGATTAGACATTATTGTGCCAGGAAGTCATGCAGATCAACTTACTTGTTTAAGAAAAGATAGGAAATAGGTCGACATCAGAGCGTGAAAGACACTCAAACTCTTTTGGGAGTTTAGCAAACATATAGCTTGATCATCATGCCACAAGATGAATTCTTAGTTAAATAGATAGGCTACTGACACAAAGACTAAATGATGACTTAGAAATTCTTGTCATAAATGGAATATTTGCGATTGGTGTCATATATTTTCCTATTGAAGAAGCCAATACGGGTTGGGCTCTCAGATCACTCTGATATAACCACAACATAAAATTCCTTTTGAGGAATCATAGTTCTCAATAGAATATGAAGAGGGTCGGATTTGATGATGGATTGGGGGCATGGTAGCAAATGTCACTGTGAAACCTCATGATATATTCAAGGGTTTGGTGATTGTTAGAGTTGTGGGGGCAGTGCCAATTTTTGCTTTCCTTACCCTAACACAAATTTAGTATCGTTAGTTGCTACTTGCAGGCAAGGCAATGAATTTCAATCTACAAGCGACAAGTACCACATGTGTTCCTACAAGCTTTTAAAGTCCACTTTTATGAGTGGATGGTTTGAAGCATCTTCAAAAGGATAAGCTTCTTTTTGGTTTTGGATCATTTCATTAAGTCATTGATGGACTGTAGTTGGGACGCCGGGCGGGCTTTTGTACACGACCTTGAGACTTTGGGCTAGGATGGAGGCTTAAGGATGACAGTGGGAAATATGATGTTTCCCAAATTCCAACAATGTTTAGATCATTTTCCTTGGCTGAGTTTTACTCTTATTTCCCATTGATTTATTGTTCAATCTCTAATAGGTACCTATAATCCTATCTGACCAATGTCACAGAAATAGCTATCTCTTAACATTCTTTCTCAAAGGTGGAAAATTCAAACTGTAAGAATACAAAACACTTCATAAATGTGTCATGTATGATGGTAGAAATGGATGTGCCCCATATCCTTGATTGACATCAAATCTCACTTGTGTACTCGTTTAACGATATTGGTTGGATCGTAAAAGAAATATCATTATTAATAAAGGGATGCACAATGTTGCTTCTTGAAAATACCTTTGAATTTCTTATGTATCATGCATGTATTATCACATTACCACTTTAATATGACATGGCATGGAGCTTCAAACGCACAAGATAAATACTTCAATATATCGACTTTAATGTAGGACCCTAGTTACTCTCACCAATTACCAATATTACTACACCAATCTATACAATCGTGTGTCTTGATCTTTGGAGTCACCTGTTTGGATGCAACGAGATAGTACTAATGACTCCAAGTAGAAAGTCCCTAACAATATCATTATCTTTGAATCTGAGTTCCTCTGAGTTTGATGTAGTGAAATATTATTACAAACTGTAACTTTGTAGTTACATTCTTCATGGATCTGGTCTCCATTCTCCTTGTCAAGGATACACTATGTGGGATATCTCACTTTTGTGCAAGTGCCTATACATGCTCATATCACATCTTTTCCTAATGATATGCATCGTCAATACCACTTGAATTAAGAGAATGGCCAAATAGATGAATTCAAGCATTTGCTAACTTGTTGAGAACGAGAACTAGAGACTGTAGTTTACAAGTAATTGTCTGCACATGTGGGAAAATATTTGCATATTTGACCGATCATAAAGAAAGGGGAAGGGAGAGGACCTCTAAGGTGGAGATAGCTTGTAATATTTAGGAATATATCATCAAACTAGAATGAAAAAACATTGTTTCAAGTAATTGCATGCAATCAAATAAGTGTCACTAACTCCTTCCACCCACTATCCAAGGATTCAAAGAATCCAAACACTACCCTACACATTGAAAACATGGTCACAAGATAACCTCGATACTATTTCATATGAGGTTTTCCAAATATAGGAAAGATGTCAATAAGATGTCAACTGGGAGTTTTAATTCTCATATGTCAATAAGATGTCCCACCAACTAAAGATCATATGTTGATTGCCCAATAATAGAGAACTTGCTAAAGTCTTGACAGTATAGCTAAAGCGCGCTGATCTTTAGGTGATAAGAAAATGGCTTCAACAAATTCTTCTCCAAAGTCTAGGGTAGGGTTAATGGCTAACGAATCTAGACATTGAGTCAAACCCCTTACTAAAACCAAGTTGGTCACCAATTTGGCCAATCGACATGGTTCTAGTGCCACCTTAGGTCAAAATCCCATGTATCATGTACATGTGCCAAGGCCTAATTGTTGCAATGATATACATGAAATAACAATCTGTAGCCTTACCTTCCTCCTTAGTCATTGTAGCTTCCTTTTTCATTATCTTCTTAAAGTCACAATGGTACATCAACCAGGACTTGTATGTGAATACCTCTATATGACCTGGTATATTGAAAATATAATGGATCTACTTGGATCCACAAATATTAGCATCAACTTCTCTACCCCAAATTCAAGTAGATATGTCCCATCAATAATTATTATTAGTACAATTAGGAATGACATGCACATTTTAGGTATTGTATCCTCTATTGAGTAATAATAACTTTGAAATTCTCCCTTATGTTTTCAATCCAAGCTTGATTTACACATCATTCACCTTTTATGTGGTCCTAGAAACTGTGAAGTTCAATTTATTTGCGTACAAGCCACTAGCATGCTTTCAATTTGTCGGTATCAACCTCAACACTTGCAGTACATACAATGAAGCCACAAGAAGTGAATATTTATTGGAGAAAAGAAAACTTCTTTTTTATGTGTGATTTACAATCTAAGAATTTTATATAAAAAGTCGAAGGTGCTCAAGGTGATCTTTTTTGGTCTTGCTAAAACATTCTCCAATTAGCATCCTTCTTTAGAGCAAGTAAAATGGGTACAACACATGGACTCTTGGTCTCCTGAATGAATCCCATATGGGGCAACATTTTGTAACCTCCTTGATGCATAAGACATACATGCACCTAGATCTATGACTAGATTGCTCCGATTATACCATATAAAGATAATTATGTGCTTTGGATTGGATAACATCTTAGGTTTAGTGTGTCATTAGAACATGTTTATATTATTGAGATGACAAATACTAGTATAAAAATTATCCTTATATAGGATAGGAGGAGTCAATAAACACAAAGTTTACCAATATAAGACACGACACTAAAGAGAGTATAGAACAAATAAACAAATTAAATATATTAACACTCTTGCTCAAGTTGGATCATGGATATCATGCATGCCCAACTTTTGTCCACCGTATAGAGTGATCATGTCTTTGGAAATGATTTTATAAATATGTCAGTGAGCTCATTCTCAATCTTGATGTATGGAGTAGGTATGCTCGTGGAATGTAGGATTACTTGCAATGAAGGTATCTAATTTATAATATCACAGCACATAGAATGGGGTTAGAATCACAAACTCTAAGTTCCTTTAATAGTTCTCCAACCCACATTAGCTCACAAGTAGTATGTGCCATGGCATGATACTCAGCTTCAACATTGGATCTAGACACAACAACTTGCTTTTTGCTTTTCCAAGTGACAAGGTTACCACCTACAAATGTGTAGTAACTTGTAGTAGATTTATGATCAACCCTATTGCCAACACAGTCTGAGTAAAAAAAACTAGCAATATTGCAGTGCCCATTGTTTCTTTAAAGAAGACACATTCTGGATGAGCTTTTTAAGTATTTTGAGAATGTGGAACACATAATCTGAATGACATTGTTGAGGTTTATCAAGATACCTACTGACAAGTCCAATAGCTAAAGTGATATCTAAAATTGTAATAATAAGATAAATGAGTTTACCCATAAGTCTTCTATATTGTTTTATATCAGGGTAAGAAGGAGAAGAATCATCATACCAATTGGTATTGTGATCTAAAGGTGTGATGAATGGCTTGGAACCACACATTCTAGTCTCTCGTAGTAGATCAAGTACATACTTTCATTGAGATAGACAAACTCCAAATAAAGAATGTGATACTTCAATCCCAAAAGTAGCACAATTTTTCTAGATCTATAGTAATGAATTGTTCTCTTAAATACTCCTACGTATCTAGATACCCTGATGATCACTCCCAGAAAGGATGCTATCTTCCACATACACAATCAGGATATCATGTCCCTTAGAAGTTTTTTTTAACAAAATAGAGTGATCCAAATATGAGCGTCAAAAGTCAAATTTAGCAAGAACCTGACTTAATTTATCCAACCACGCTCTTGGGATCTATTTGAGTCCATAAAGTTCTTTCTTAAGACAACATACTTTAGAACACTCCCTGAGCAACAAATTTTTGAGTTTTCTCCATATACGCTTCTTCATGTAGATCACCATATCAAAATGCATTTTTGACATCAAGTTTAAATAGAGGCCAACTTTTATGGACAAGAATGGAAATAAGAATTTGTATTGAACTAAGTCGAGATATAGCATAGAATGTCCAAAATAATCAACTTCATAAGTTTGTGTGAAGACTTTAGCAACAAGATGATCTTTAAGGCGTTCAACTGTGCCAACATGTTGACACTTCACAGTAAATATCTGGTGACAGACAATGGCAGAAACATGATTACGGACATCAGCTAAGTTTCAAGTTTATTGTGTGTGTAGATCTTCAATTTCCACTTTCATTGCATGACGCCAAGCAGGATGTGTTAGGACCTCAATCATAGTATTAGGAATATAAATCGTGGAAAGAGCATCAATAAAGTTTGCAAAACTTGAACCAAAATTAGCACTAGAATAAAAATTGTTGATAGGATGTAAGGTACAAGAATGCACCCCTTTTCTTAGGTGGATTTGATTATTGATTGGCATTGTGATTTTCCGACAAAGATGAGGGAGGGGTCGTAGAGGAAGTTGGGGTCTTGCGACATCTTTGGTAAACTTGGAGAGGAACAATAGTAGATGGAACAATAGAGTTTGAGGAATCTGGCTCAGTAGTGACGGGAAGCGGGGTATCAACAATCAAGTCCATAGACAGAGTCGATCCCACAGTAGAAAAATACAATGTATCCTCAAAGAAAACAACATACACAAAAATACCATATCATTACAGCTTACATACAAAGTATGCATTCTAAATTAGAACTAGGTATATCATAGAAAATCTAATGTATGCTAATTTAATATATTATAGTCAATACTAATCAGGGCATATAATGTACTTAATATTGTATGCTTACATCTATTAAAAAAAAGTGGGAAAAAGTGAGCAAAAAGCGGGTTAAGCGGGCAAAAAGTGTCTGCTTTTCTCAAATTTTCTTAAGCGGCGCTTAAGGGTGTTTTTAGGCAGACAACACCTGTTGGTGCTTAAGCGGTCGCCTAGGACACTTTTTAAAGCAATGCTGAAGATTCTGTAGAAAATAAGTATTGTCAAAAATTCTATGTGGTAAGGAGAAAAGGGGGGATCTGGGGTATAACACAATATAAGGGACTTGGTTGTTCAAGATAGACAAGGACATCCTATTGATTAGAAAATAGGCGATGGAGACAACATAGGTCCAAAAAAGATTTAGGGACATTATAGTGAAACATAAGGATTCTAGCTACTCCAAGCAGATGTTGATTTTTGCATTCAACAATCCCATTCTGCTGAGAAGTGTAAGAACAGGTGGTTTGATGAATGGTGCCCTAGTTTTTCACAAAAATTGCTAACAGATTGTTGCAAATATTCAAAGGGCATTTTTAGTTCTAGAATTTTTTATGGGCTTATTAAATTGAGTTTTAATCTCAGCAAAGAAATCAGTGATACTATCAAGAACATGGGCCTTGTTTTTAAGTAAGAACAATCAAGTAGCGCTTGAGAAGTCATCGATAAAGGTCATAAAGTAACCAAATCCAGACATACTTGAGAGATTACAAGGTCCCCATATATCAACATGGACAATGCCAATAATAGTTTTTGAGCCTGGAATTGTTTTTCTAGAAAAAATACACCAAGTTTGCTATCCTAAATGGCATGCTTCATATTTAAACATAGTTTTAAATATATTAGGAATGAAATGCTTGAGCTTGGATGCAGATGGATGTCCCAATCTTTAGTTCCATTGAAGTCCCATAAAAGGATAGAAGAACAATAGTTTATGGAGCATCGAGGTAGTATAAATCGTCCGGTCCCTCATAGCGTGGACCAATCCTCATCCTCGTGTAGAGATCATGAAATACACACCCATATGAGTCAAACTTATTAGAACAATGAAGTTGTTTAAAAATTTGACCAACCTAAAGAAGATTCAGAGGGAAGCGAGCAACATATAAAGTCAATCTGAGCAATAAATGGTTTGTGTTGTGAATATTACCAACCCCATGAAATGGGGCTTGAGAGCCATCAAAAATAGTCACAAGAGGAATAGAAGAAGAAGAAAAAGAAGAAGTAGTGAATTTAGATAAAGTTCGGAATTGCCAGAAATATAGGTAGAAGAAACAGAGTCAATGACCCATTTGTTTTTACCATAAGGGGTTGAGGATGCTAAAAAGGAAGAATCACCATCCAAGTGTGGAGCCGACATTGAAGTATGTACTCATTTTTTGGAAGAGATTTTCATATTCAGTGTGAATCCAACATGTAAAAGAATTGGAGGTGGGGCCATTTCATCCTCAGTGTACTCAATAGAAGCTTCATTTGCCCATGTGTTTGGGTAGGCATGTTTCACCCAACAACAACCTTCATTGTGGTTGTTATGAACACAAAAGTTATAATGATGAGATCCAATAGGAGGGATGTTTCTTTGTCCAACAAAAGGCTGACCATGTCCTGGTTTAGTAAGGAGGTGGACCACGTCTAGGTCCTAAAGGGCCAAAACGACCACGTCCAGGTCCTCTACCATGGCCCCGTCCAGAGTTTCTGTATCAAACTGCAACAACGGATGCCTGACAAAATTCAATAGGATAAGATGAGATAGACGATAGGTGTTGGAATCTTTTGAGGACATCACATGGTTTAAGTAGTGAATCACTAGAAAGGATTTGATCGAGACCATCTGCAAAAGAGTAGGTAATTAGCAAGGTACTAAACCAATTGAAGTTCATTCCACTATCTTTGAAATTAGTGATATCATAGGTCAGGGGATGGTATATTTCAAATTCAACCCACAAGTCGCATCAATGATAATAATAATCCTCAGCATATGTATCATTAGAGAATTACTTTTTGGCCATATTTTTAAAGATTTTAAACACCTTAGGGTTTTTTGGTGTGAGTACACTTGTGCTAACCGATCTCACATGGCCTTTGTCATTTAAAATCATTAACAGAGACTTACTTATTTTTAGTTCAATATTGTTGACTATCCAAGTTATTACTCCGAGTTAAACTTGATCCACAAGTCATAGGATAGTTTAGCTTGCTCATCAACTTTCCCGACATTAATACATGTGTTTTAGTGATAAGGTGAGAGTACCGACCTTGGGCCTTGACTTACAACTCAAAAGAATCAGACCACATATGGTAATTAGAACCATCCAATTTAACTGTGGTCATACAAAAAATTCTTAAGGTATCATTAGAAGCCATGATGAGAAGTGGTACTAGGATCAATGCTCACAAGTAGACAATACAGAACGATGTGATGTATCACGCGAGGCTCAAGTAAAAGATTTTAGAAACCCAAAGGGCATTTAAGAGATTGAATGATAAATTCAACTTCACATCAACTTAGACTGACATGTGACGATGGTTGATGGGAGGGAGCAAGTCCCTCCCAAAAAAAGTTAAAAAGGGAGGAGGGGTTTTATACCAGGAATATCCTAGATGTAGTGAAACTATGGAGAATCAAGCAAATATGTGGTATGATAGACGGGGTGTTGGAATCGATGTAGTTGTGGGAGTCGATGGGGTGCTAGCAGGTCGATAGGTGGGGGTTTGGATGGGTGATGGTGATGGTGGGTTGATAGAAGGGGAGGTTGATGGGGTTTCATAGATGGTGGTGGTTGATGGGTTAATGAGGCAGTAGAGGTTGATGTGGTGGTGAAGGTCTATGGTTTAATGGGATGGTGGAGGCCAATAGGGTTGTGGGATGTCGATGGGGTTGGTACTTGGTAGGAGGTCGATGGGTTGATGGCAAAGAGATAAGAGGTTGTGGGATGGCAATAGGTGGATGGGTAGATGGGGTAGTGGAGGTTGATGGGTTTATGGTTTCTTGATGTGAGTACACTTGTGCTAACCATTCCCACATGGACTTTGTCGTTCAAAATCATTAACAAAGATTTACTTATTTTTAGTTCAATACTATTGACTATCCAAGTTATTACTCTGAGTTAATCTTGATCCACAAGTCATAGAATAGTTTAGCTTGCTCATCAACTTTCCCGACATGAATACATGTGTTTTAGTGATAAGGTGAGAGTACCAGCCTTGGGCCTTGACTTACAACTCAAAAGAAGCAAACCACATATGGTAATTAGAACCATCCAATTTGATTGTGGTCACACAAAAATTTCTTAAGGTATCATTAGAAGCCATGATGAGAAGTGGTACTAGGATCAGTGCCCACAAGTAGACAATACAGAATGGCGTGATGTATCACACGAGGCCCAAGTAAAAGATTTTAGAAACTCAAAGGGCATTTAAGAGATTTAATGATAAATTCAACTTCACATCATCAACTTAGACTGACATGTGACGATGGTTGATGGGAGGGAGCAAGTCCCTCCCAAAAAAAGTTAAAATGGGAGGAGGGGTTTTATACCAGGAATATCCTAGATGTAGTGAAACTACGGGGAATCGAGCAAATATGTGGTATGATAGATGGGGTGTTGGAATCGATGTAGTTGTCTGAGTCGATGGGGTGCTGGCGGGTCGATAGGTGGGGGGTCAGATGGGTATTGATAATGGTGGGTTGATAGAAGGGGAGGTTGATGGGGTTTCATAGATGGTGGTGGTTGATGGGTTAATGAGGTGGTAGAGGTTGATGTGGTGGTGAAGGTCGATGGTTTGATGGGATGGTGGAGGCCAATAGGGTTGTGGGAGGTCTATGGTGTTGGTACTTTGTAGGAGGTCGATGGGTTGATGGCAAAGAGATAAGAGGTTGTGGGATGGCAATACGTGGATGGGTAGATGGGGTGGTGGAGGTCGATGGGTTTATGGTTTTTTTGTGTGAGAACACTTGTGCTAACCGATCCCACATGGCATTTTCATTCAAAATCATTAACAAAGACTTAGTTTTAGTTCAATACTGTTGACTATCCAAGTTATTACTCCGAGTTAAAATTGATCCACAAGTCATAGGATAGTTTAGCTTGCTCATCAACTTTCCCGACATGAATACATGTGTTTTAGTGATAAGGTGAGAGTACCGGCCTTGGGCCTTGATTTACAGCTCAAAAGAAGCAGACCACATATGGTAATTAGAACCATCCAATTTGACTATGGTCACACAAAAAGTTCTTAAGGTATCATTAGAAGCCATGATGAGAAGTGGTACTAGGATCAGTGCTCACAAGTAGACAATACAGAACGACATGTATCACGCGAGGCTCAAGTAAAAAATTTTAGAAACCCAAGGGCATTTAAGAGATTGAATGATAAATTCAACTTCACATCATCAACTTACACTGACATGTGACAATGGTTGATACGGATGGAGCAAGTCCCTCCCAAAAAAAATTAAAATGGGAGGAGGGGTTTTATACTAGGAATATCCTAGATGTAGTGAAACTACGAGGAATCGAGCAAATATATGGTATGATAGATGGGGTGATGGAATCGATGTAGTTGTGGGAGTTGATGGGGTGCTGGCGGGTCGATAGGTGGGGGGTTGGATGGGTGATGGTGATGGTGTGTTGATTGGTGAAGGTCGATGGTTTGATGGGATGTTGGAGGCCAATAGGGTTGTGGGAGGTCTATGTGGTTAATACTTGGTAGGAGGTCGATGGGTTGATGGAAAAGAGATAAGAGGTTGTGGGATGGCAATAGGTGGATGGGTAGATGGGGTGGTGGAGGTCGATGGATTTATGGTTTTTTGGTGTGAGTACACTTGTGCTAAACGATCCCACATGGCCTTTGTCATTCAAAATCATTAACAGAGACTTACTTATTTTTAGTTCAATATTGTTGACTATCCAAGTTATTACTCTGAGTTAAACTTGATCCACAAGTCATAAACAATTTAGCTTGCTCATCAATTTTCCCGACATGAATACATGTGTTTTAGTGATAAGGTGAGAGTATCAGCCTTGGGCCTTGACTTACAGCTCAAAAGAAGCAGACCACGTATGGTAATTAGAACCATCCAATTTGATTGTGGTCAGACAAAAAGTTAAGGTATCATTAGAAGCCATGATGAGAAGTGGTACTAGGATCAGTGCTCACAAGTAGACAATACAGAATGATGTGATGTATCACGCGAGGCTCAAGTAAAAGATTTTAGAAACTCAAAGGGCATTTAAAAGATTGAATGATAAATTCAACTTCACATCATCAACTTAGACTGACATGTGACGATGGTTGATGGGAGGGAGCAAGTCCCTCCCCAAAAAAGTTAAAATGGGAGGGGTTTTATACCAGGAATATCCTAGATGTAGTGAAACTACGGGGAATCCATCAAATATGTGGTATGATAGATGGGGTGTTGGAATCGATGTAGTTGTGGGAGTCGATGGGGTGTTGGCGGGTCGATAGGTGGGGGGTTGGATGGGAGGTTGATGGGGTTTCATAGATGGTGGTGGTTGATGGGTTAATGAGGTGGTAGAGGTTGATGTGGTGATGATTGATGGTTTGATGGGATGGTGGAGGCCAATAGGGTTGTGGGAGGTCTATGGGGTTGGTACTTGGTAGGAGGTCGATGGGTTGATGGCAAAGAGATAAGTGGTTGTGGGATGGAAATGGGTGGATGGGTAGATGGGGTGGTGGAGGTCGATGGGTTTATGGTGTTTTGGTGTGAGTACACTTGTGCTAACCGATCCCACATGGCCTTTGTCATTTAAAATCATTAACAGTTCAATACTATTGACTATCCAAGTTATTACTCCGAGTTAAACTTGATCCACAAGTCATAGAACAGTTTAGCGTGCTCATCAACTTTCCCGACATGAATACATGTGTTTTAGTGATAAGGTGAGAGTACCGGCCTTGGGCCTTGACTTACAGCTCAAAAGAAGCAGACCACATATGGCAATTAGAACCATCCAATTTGACTGTTGTCACACAAAAAGTTCTTAAGGTATCATTAGAAGCCATGATGAGAAGTGGTACTAGGATCAGTGCTCACAAGTAGACAATACAAAACGTCGTGATGTATCACACGAGGCTCAAGTAAAAGATTTTAGAAACCCAAAGGGAATTTAAGAGATCAAATGATAAATTCAACTTCACATCATCAACTTAGACTGATATGCGGCGATGGTTGATGGGAGGGAGAAAGTCCCTCCCAAAAAAAGTCAAATTGGGAGGAGGGGTTTTATACCAGGAATATCCTAGATGTAGTGAAACTACGGGGAATCGAGCAAATATGTTGTATGATATACAGGGTGTTGGAATCGATGTAGTTGTGGGAGTCGATGGGGTGCTGGCGGGTCAATAGGTGGGGGGTTGGATGGGTGATGGTGATGGTGGGTTGATAGAAGGGGAGGTTGATGGGGTTTCATAGATGGTGGTGGTTGATGGGTTAATGAGGTGGTAGAGGTTGATGTGGTGGTGAAGGCCGATGGTTTGATGGGATGGTGGAGGCCAATAGGGTTGTGGGAGGTCTATGGGGTTGGTACTTGGTAGGAGATCGATGGGTTGATGGCAAAGAGATAAGAGGTTGTGGGATGACAATAGGTGGATGGGTAGATGGGGTGGTGGAGGTCGATGGGTTTATGGTTTTTTGGTGTGAGTACACTTGTGCTAACCGATCCCACATGGCCTATGTCGTTCAAAATCATTAACAAAGACTTACTTATTTTTAGTTCAATAATGTTGACTATACAAGTTATTACTCTGAGTTAAACTTGATCCACAAGTCATAGGACAGTTTAGCTTGCTCATCAACTTTATCGACATGAATACATGTGTTTTAGTGATAAGGTGAGAGTATCAGCCTTGGGCCTTGACTTAAAACTCAAAAGAAGAAGACCACATATAGTAATTAGAACCATCCAATTTGACTGTGGTCACACAAAAAGTTCTTAAGGTATCATTAGAAGCCATGATGAGAAGTGGTACTAGGATCAATGCTCACAAGTAGACAATACAGAACGACGTGATGTATCACACGAGGCTCAAGTAAAATATTTTAGAAACCCAGGGGCATTTAAGAGATTGAATGATAAATTCAACTTCACATCATCAACTTAGACTGACATGTGATGATGGTTGATGGGAGGGAGCAAGTCCCTCCCAAAAAAAGTTAAAATGGGAGGAGGGGTTTTATACCAGGATTATCCTAGATGTAGTGAAACTATAGGGAATCGAGCAAATATGTGGTATGATAGACGGGGTGTTGGAATCGATGTAGTTGTGGGAGTCGATGGGGTGCTGGCAGGTCGATAGGCAGGGGGTTGGATGGGTGATGGTGGGTTGATAGACGGGGAGGTTGACGGGGTTTCATAGATGATGGTGGTTGATGGGTTAATGATGTGGTAGAGGTTGATGTGGTGGTGAAGGTTGATGGTTTGATGGGATGGTGGAGGCCAATAGGGTTGTGGGAGGTCTATGGGGTTGGTACTTGGTAGGAGGTCGATGGGTTGATGACAAAGAGATAAGAGGTTGTGGGATGGCAATAGGTGGATGGGTAGATGGGGTGGTGGAGGTCGATGGGTTTATGGTTGGTGGAGGTGGAGGTCGATTGGCTGATATGGGTCGATGGGGGTTTTGAGAGATCGTTGGGTGCTAGAGGTTGATGGGGATGGAGGAGGTTTTCTAGATGGCAAAAGGTCGATGGTCGATGGAAGGTCAGTGTAGAGGGGAGGAGAGACAAAAAGGCAGTGGGATGGAGATATGGCTAGCTATGGGGAAGAAGGGAAGGTGGCAACGACTGTAGGTGGTGTAAAGGAGCGGAGTGGTGATGGTGGTGGCTTGGGATGACATCTGGTATGGGAGGAAGTAGGAGTGGGGGAAAGACAAGTGGCAAAGATGGTGGGGTGGATGTGACTGGTTGGAAGATGGTGGTATGTTGGGAGGTGACAATGGTTGAAGAACGCACACATGTGGAAGGGGGAAAATGGGTGGCAGAACGACAGCAAACATGAGTGAGTAGACGATGGCGGCTAGGATGGGAAAGAGAGGTGGAATATGGTGGATCAAAAATTAGCTCTAGTACCATGTGATTAGAATAGGTTTGTATTATTGATATCACAAATACAAGTATAGACACCCTCCTTGAATAGGATAGGAGGATTCCATAAACATAGAGTTCACCAATATGGGACAAAACACAACACACTTAAGAGAGTACAAAATAAAATAATAAATTAAAGATATTAACATAGTGATTTGAGGAGTAGAAAGGAAACATGTAGGATTAAATCGTACAATCTTGTTCTTTGGTTTAAAGGTGTAGACATTGAATTGCATAGTATGATAGGACCAACATCCACCAGCAAGGAGTCAAATCAAATGTAATCCAAATAAACATCCAAGGTGATTCACACAACACAATGTTGGTTGATGGGTAATTTCACTTGATTCACTCATTTACGAGTGAGGCTGAGAATGAGACTCGGGGAGAAGATCTATAAACCCCAAGCCAGAAGAGAAAGTGATGTTATGCCAGTTGCTATTATCAATCTAAAGTTTGCAAATTTTTCCTAGTTGTGATAAAATAGTTTGGAATGAAGTGAAATATTCTTATTCATTGTCATTAGAAGGAGAAACAAGAACATGCATTACTTAAGGCTAAGAGGCAAAAATAACATATTTATAAACAACAAACACTGAGGACATGAGACCAAGAGTCCATGTGTCAGAGGACAATGGGGTTTTGGGAGATCAATGGGTGGTGGAGGTTTTCTGGATGGCGGGAAGCTGATGGTCGATGGATGGCTGGTGTAGAGGAGAGGAGAGGCGCAATAGTAGTGGGATAAAGATATGGCTAGTTGTGGGGAAGAAGGTATGGCAACGATAGTTGTAGGTGGTGTAGAGAAGTTGAGTGGTGATGTCTTGGGATGGCGTATGGTACGAGGCAAAAGTAGGGAGTAGCGTCAGGACAGATGATGGAGAAGACTAGGTGGATGTGGCTGGATGGAAGATTGTGGTGTGATGGGAGGTGGCAACAGTTGAAGAAGGCACACAGGTGGAGTTGGGGGAGATGGGTGGCGAACATGGAGCAGATAGGGAGTGGGTGGAAGGTGGTGGCTAGGATGGGAAAGAGAAGAGGATTAGGGTGGATCAAAAAGCTACTCTAATACCATGTGAATAGAATAGATTTATATTATTGGGGTAACAAATACAAGTATAGACACCCTCCTTATTTAGGATAGGAGCCGGTAAACATAGAGGTTACAAATATGGGACAAAAGACAAGACACTAAAGATAGTACAAAACAAAATAAAAACATTAAATTTAGTGACATGGTAATTTTAGGAGTAGAAAGGAAGCATGTAGGAGTTCACCAATATGGAACAAAAGACAAGACATATTAACATAGTGATTTTAGGAGTAGAAAGGAAGCATGTAGGACTAAGCCGTACAATCTTGTTCTTTGGCTTAAATGTGTAGACACTGAATTGCATAGTATAATAAGGATCAACATAAACCGGAAATGGGGATCAAATCAAATGTAATCCAAATAAACACCCAAGGTGATTCACATGACACAATGTTGGCTAATGGGTAATTTCACTTGATTCACTCATTATACGAGTGAGGTCTAGAATGAGGCATGGGAGAAGATCTATAAGCCTAAATCCATAAGAGAAAATGATGTTACCTAATTTGCTATTATCAATCAAAAGTTTGCAATCTTTTCTTAGTTGTGATAAAATCGTTTGGAATGAAGTAAATATTTTTATTATTTGTCACTTGGTGGAGAAACAAGAACATGCATCACTTAAAGGCTAAGAAGCAAGAATAACATTTTTATAATCCTTTGTATCCTTAAGGAAGATGTTGTCCCAAAGAATCATTTAACACATACAACAAACACTAGGACACATATAAGAAAAGTGGTCATAGTTGTCACTTTGGAAACACACCCGACCACCAAGTATAGTCATCGATTTTGGAACCTTACTTGAAATAGGGGCAAAACCCAAAGCAATCTAACCACTAGAAGAGATCTAGCATACAAGTGTACAAGTAATCTATGCATTAGAAGTAGCTGATTGAGAGGAACCACAATAAGAGTTTACAAGTAGGGGAGAAAGTTTACAACATGGGAAAAAGTGGATTAGAATTGATTAAGCATGTTCAAACCACTCAGATACCAGGTAAAATTTGGAATATATTCAGGACAAGAAAATACAACAATTACAATGAAAATTATCCACCATAATCGTGGAGAAATTTACCATTATAGCTATTAAGGATGAAAAAATAAGTGGTCGCATATTTCCTTTGTTGGTCTTTGTTGTTAATACCATTGATGCCAAAAAATTTCATGCCATTGCTATTATCAATAACGAAGGATAATGTATCTTATCACTAATGGATATAACGTCAATTTAATTGTCTTTCATACTTGGTAATCATGATAGCATAGTTCTACCACAAATAGCAAAAACAACAACTTTATTAGTACTCTTATCAATGTTGATTGGGACATAAAATTTTCAATTATAAAAAGTTATAATGACATACAAAAAACTTTATATAGTTTTCAAAATGGATGCATACTATCTTATATAACATTATTTGTTAAAATTACACAATTGGACAAATCATGGGAAATTCACAAACCCTTTCTTTTATTGTATTGACCAGAATATTGATTAACTTAGTGGGGGGACGTGAGCACAAAACTTCTTACAATTGTATATTATGAATATTGGCCACAGATTCAAACTCTAGTGCCTAGGTTGTGCCATGCGAGCAAGGTAAAGCAGAGAACATGCAGATTTGTAGTTAAAATTTTGTAGAGCAGAGGGATGAAGGTGGGGCAGGACAACCAGGTTTTCTTCTCTCTAAGTTGTGAGATAGTCGCAAGTGAGAAGAGGAATGACAAGTGAACTGTGGAAAATTCTGGTATAACCTCCATGCCTTCCACAAAATCAACAACTTTCAGAAGAACATCCAACTGTGCAGCCTGCGATAAACAAAATCATGAAATAATATATAATATAACACTAAAGGCCGAACTTCATGTGTAGACATGGCTGAATATCCAAGATAAAAAGAATTTATTTGACTACTCGATATACCATATATAATTGCAAAGAAAAGGCAAATGATGCTCCTCTCCTCAAAGATGAACGAAGAAGCACATAGCTCAAAGCAATCAAAGATTGAGAAGGTTAGTTCTAAGGATACATTGTTACATAATTTGATGAATATCAAACATCCAATATTTCCCAAGTTAAAAAGTTGAGCAGCAAGACAAGCATGGAGGAAGATCAAGGGGAGTTAGGAAAATCAGTTTCGTCAGCCTCCAAAGTGAGAGCTCTAAGAAATCTGTAGACAATGAAGTTAACAAGGGATTTGCCTTAGAAAATATTTTGGAAAGTGTTTTTTTTGCCCCACATAGTAAGGTATCCATAAACACCTAGGGGTAGGAAATCCTCACACCTAATTTTTATTTAGTATCATGTGATTTCAGTATTAGTGTCAGTGCAATGCAATTGTTTAACTCCGCGGTAGCAGGAAACATAATGTTGTACTTGACTCACCGCGTAGTGCATCCATTATTTCCTTCATCAAGTACCATGCCATCATCTCCTTCAATGTCACTATCAGAATTTTCATCACCAGTCTCATCAATAATGCAGGCAGCCTACATATAATAAAAATATGAGTAAAAGAAGATACAGATATACTATGCTATATATAAAAATCAGTCCAGCTGAAATAATTTTTAAGGCAGAAGCTTATTTCTTGCTTTACTAGCTTTGTGGACAGCATCAGCTTCAGCCATCTCTGTTTCTATCCGTCAAGGCTGACCAAGAGAAGCAAATAACATTTATACATTTTAGAAAATAAAGCATAGAATGGCATATAACCACCACAGTAGTGTGGGATAAATATAAGTAGCTACTGCCCCCCCCCCCCCACACACAAAAACATCCAATGTGTGTAATGACTTTGGAGTTGGTAGACTGAAAAAATGAGGTCTTATAATGTTGAATTCCCTAACCAACAAAAATAAATAGAAATAAAGATAATAGGTTTCTCTTGTTCTTTTGCTGGTGCTATTGAGAGCATCTCAATTGATAGGCAGTGACATTGGATTCACCTACTGACGGCTTGTGAGCCTTTAATTCCTGGGTTCTTATTAAAATGCAACTATGATGAATGTGGTAGGGTGTTCCCAAATTGCCTCGCAGCTTGGTTATGTAAAAACCTAGTCATTTTCAGAAATGAATGTCGTGTGGCACAACTGACAACTCACACCATAAGAATTTGGGATGCAGATTTCCAAATAATGCATATAACAGGCTAAGTGAATCAACCTAGAAGCAGCCTAAGGGGCATATTATAGAATTCCCCAACCCCTAGAGTTATTAAGGCGTGCACAGACTCTGCCCTCTTTCATGATGGTTTATCCATGTGGGGACTGTGTTATTCCATCATACATGAGCACAAATGGCAGCCAAGGAATAAATACACAACCATGAAGATTCTAAGGAAGAGGAGGAAGTGTTAGACTTGTGCAACATAGCAGTAAAGGTATCTGGAAGCATAAAATGGAGTGAGAGGACAAAACAAAACACGAAGCAATAAACAAAAGAAATCAAGACAGCAAGGGGAGCCTCTCAGAAACTCTAAAATGGAGAAACAAAGAACTACAGAAAGGTCAAAGTACATCATAAATATACGAGTAGAGGAGAAAGTGGCAACAAGTAGAACAACTACAGTCATCCCAACTGAGGACGTGAAAGTTTAAGAAAGCGAGCTCCTTAAACAACCGTTGATAATGAGTAATTTAAATGTAAGCACCAATGAAGGAAAATCGAGAATCTCTAGCAAAGGCATCCACTGTGGAGGTTGGTGGTTATCATCCACCCTATCCACTTACATTTCCGTCTTCTTACCATCTTTTTTCTTCTATCCAAACCAACAAAAAAACTACACGAGAATCCATGCTGCTCCTAACCTTCATAAGCGCCCGTTGATATTGCTGCTTTTTGCACTCTTTGAACACAGTGGTTCTTCTATTATTTTTAGTTTCTACATCGAGCTTTAGGGTGGTCGACGCCCACGTCCCATCTGTTGAGCCACATCCTCATGGGTGTTGGTTGTTTCAATGCTGGTCAAAATCAGACACAACCTTCTAACTCCAGCATTTGGGTCACCAAAGTCGAACTCTGTGGAGCCACATCCTCATGGGGACAACTCTACATTGATGTCCTAGTTTGGCACGTCCACACCATTATCCTATCCACAATGACAATGGAGAAAAAATGATGACGACCACTACGTCCGACGCCCTACATGAGGTTGAACCAGTCTGTTCGCTCCAAGTAGAGAAGCTCCAAGTAGAGGAGTGATAATGCTCCTACTGCAACTGACGCTAACGATCAAGTAAGGGGGTTCCTGGGCGCCACAAAGTGATGCTACAGCTGCTCTGGTATTTAGAGCCCTCTTCTTCTCCAACTCTATGCCCAAAACCTCAGATCTTTTGTCCCTGCTCGCCGCCTCAAACTACATGTCGCTTACCTCACCGGACTACATAAGATATGACACCTGGCAAGATTGTGCTTAGGTATGGTTTAGATGAAGCAACACCTTTTAAAGGACACTTAAAACAGTGAGAACTTGGCAACCATGTATTTTGACATTTTATTCAATGCTCTTATTGACCTAAACAGTTATTGCAGTGGGCCACAGATAACCCCCAACTTTTTCACCCTAAGCAGTTATTGCAGTGTGTATCCATGATGAGCTTCTGCTACGAAAAAAAGAAGTATCCATTCCAGGAAATTTTAGTGTGCCTTTGCAACATATAGAGGGGAATTTTTGAAAATCACACAGCTTGGGCTCTGAAATACATCACCCTTGTGGAAATCCATTTCACACCAACATAGATACCCTAACACCTTGTCAAGAACTAATATCCAGTCATATAGAAATACAAAGGTATGGGGTACATACAGGATGATGTATTTGTTATAAAATAAAAATAGTCAACTGATGCATTCTTTGAGAGTTTGGATAAACTAAATACTATATCAACTGGCCAGGATATAAACAAGCTCAAACATTCAGGCGGAGAAAGTGGTGTGACCTGAAGATACTATATTTGATTGTTCAGTAAACATGGAAATATTTAGCTAAAAGAATAAACAACAAATGTTATGAAATTCTACGTGTCGGTAGTTGAAACTCGAAATCATATGGAAACTTGAACATTTCAAGCCTAAACACACACGTAGAACTTAACAATCACAAAAAGATAATAAAAAAATCATAAACTAATGATCAATATCAACTATGTTGGAGCTGGTGAAGTATATGTTATGATGTAAAAGAAGGCTATTCATTATAATTGATAAGAGGAATCCCCCTTCTTATATAGGAGGAGGAGGAAGCATACAAACTTTAGACTAAACCCTAATTGGTTAAGACACACTTGGGCCCATATACAAATAGACTCAATTAAATTAATTAACTAAATAAACCAGACTCTTTAATACTCCCCCTCAAGCTGAAGCTTGGGAGAATCTCAAGTCAGCTTGCAAACAGACTGACAGACTAAAGATAAAGAAGCAGAACAAAAGGACAAACCAAACCCTTATGTAAAGATTGTGAAATATATAACAAAAGGGTTTCACAGCCGAGGGCTAAGAAAACATTGAAGAAGTGGTAACGTATCAAAGGTCACTTGACTTAGTATAATAAACAATCATGAAGAAAAACAATTAATAAAGGCACATTAGTTATGAAATACATACACTGAATAAAAGTTTAATTTTGAAATAATTGATTTCAGTAAAAAAAAAGCAAGAACGAATATCCACTTTTTATGTTATGCCACCATAAAAGTAGCAATTAACAGTAAACCATACAAAAAAGACCAGAGTCTTGCATATAGGAAGAGAAAACTGAGCACCAACAGATGCCATGATTAAATTATAAGGTGAATTTTCAGATCAATGTATTATTATATATGTACCTTTTATGCAAATTCTAAGTCATTTTTTATGGACATATGACTCCTTGGAAGTTAATAATGTCAAATGTCAAAGATTATTTAATGGATAGATGAGCTTTTATGTAGCTTATCCAATTCTAAAGTGATAATAGGGCATGTTAATATATTTAGTTTTATGTTATTTATTTATTTTGTACTCTCTGTAGTATCTTGTTTTTTACCCCATATTGGTGAAGTTTGTGTCACTGACTACTCCTATCCTATATAAGGAGGGGGTTCGTGTTGTATTCTTCATCTAAATAATAGAATCCAATTATTCTACTACATGGTATCAGAGAAGTTTGATCCCCCTTAACATCTCCCTAACCTTAATGTGTCTCCTCCTTTCCTAGCTTCCCCCTATACCTGTAGTTGATCAACCTCTCCCTCCCACGGCATATGTTTCTGTCCCTCCCTCCCTACCCAACCGCATCTTCCAATCCCGTCACCCCTATCCTCACGCCACTCCTACCCTCCTGCCACCACCCCATCCAGCCACAGCAAAAACCCGTCCTGCCACCAACCCTCCACCTGCTCTTGATGCCTTCAACCCACACCACCCTTACCCGTCATTCTACCTTCAGCCGGCTATCCACTCCACCCACTGGCCATCACCACCAGCTGCCCCTCCACCACCACCCATCCACTCCTCTCCGCCCACTACCAATGAACCTCCTTACCGCCATCCACTGCACCTAGCTAACCCTGCAACCCAATCATGCTCCCCTCTACCCGCCACCTTAAAACCACCACCCCACAAGTCCCATGTCCTCTCTTGTGCTCCGCCGTCCCACCAGCCCCCTACTCCACCATCCACCACCTCCATCTATGCAACAACCCAGGTTGTTCCCTCCTAGTATAAAAACTACCTCTTTTATCGGTTCGCTTAATTATTAGGGCCCTTTTACCTTCATCACATGTCGGTCTAAATTGACAGTGTGAAGTTGGTGTCTTAATTAATTTCTTAATGCCCATGAGTTCCCTTTTTTTAACTTTGTTGCTTTTATTTAGAGTGATGCTTCACACCCCTCTCCACTGAGCTATTGTTCTACCACATCTTCTGATAACTTGTGTGGACTGAGCAAGAATTGGGTCCCAACATGGCCTCTAATGATAACTCAAGAACTTTGTGTGTGACCACAATAACATTGGATGGTTCTAACTAACATTCGTGGTGAGAGAGTACACCATTAAATCCCAAGGCCGAACTCTCACCTTATTACTAATTCACCTGCTACTCCTGTCGAGACTGCGGATGGGAAACATAGCGATCCTATGAATTCTGGGTCAAGGATGACATGGGAGTGATAACTTGGATGGTCAACAACGGAGATTCAAAAATTAGTCATTCACTTTTAAGACTTCGAATGGCGAAGGCCGTGTGAGATAAGTTATCTCATGTTTATTCACATCAACAAAACCCTAAAAAGGTGTTTGAAATCTTTAAAAATCTGGCTAAAAAGAATTCTCTAATGATAGACCAATTGAGGATTATTAAAATAAATGTTGTGCCCTCTGGGATGAGTTCTGACCTTATTGGAGACAGTGAAACGAAATACAACAAGACAATTCCTCATTGGACTACATGCTTCCTTTGGAGAATTGTGGATAAAAACTTGTCCAGTGATGCCTACCTAAACTATGAGATGTCCTAAAACGGGTCAAATGCCTAATGTTTGTTTTTTCACCTATTGGTTCTGTTGAAGTGTCAACTTTTGCAATACATTTTTGTGACTCTAGTTGTGGCCTTGATAGAGGGTGTGGTCATTTTGGACCATCTAGACCTAGACTCAGGGTGATCAACCCTCCATTAAGGCCCTTTTGGACCGGCACGTGATCAACCCTCCACTTGACCTAGCAACGCCCCCCTCACGGACCTCGTCATTGTAACTTTTGTGGGAGAAAGAATCATGATGAAGATCGTTGTTCTGGTTACCCCCAATTCCACATGGCTAATCAGGCGTCTAATGACTACACAGAGGACGAAACAACCCAAACCTCCATTGCTTTTATGAATTGGGTCTGAGCTAAATTTGAAACACTATTGCAAGAACGACTCACGACTTCGACATCGGCTACATGCCATAGAAGGTGATTCTATTTTTCTGGCATCCACAACCATTATGGTAAAAACAAACCAGTCATAGACTCTGCTGCTTAAATGATTGTAGAATGCATTCTAAATGGTGCTTTATTTTTCATTGGAGCTTTATATTTAAATATATCTCAAATTTTAGGGTCTAAATATGTAATGTACAAATTAAATATGCAATTGTGAGATTACTTTATATATACTAATTGTTATTTGAAAAATATTCAAAACCGCATATACTTCTGTATATACTCCCGCATACCGCATATACTCTATAAGGTGACCTCTCCACACGCATAGCGCATACCGTATATAGTATCTTCAGTTGCTATGGGAGTTTAGTGGCACTATAGATTGGGACATTCATTAGCATCCAAGTTGAAGCATTTAATTCCTTTTGTATCTAAAACTTTGTTTAATTGTGAAGCGTGTCAATTAGAAAAGCAAACTCGATGTGTTTATCGGAGAAAAATGACGGTCTTCAAAATCTATTTTTGATATCGTCAATGCTCAGTCACACCTATATCTTCTTGGGGGTACTCAAGAAGGGGCACATGTTCTTTATATTATTATTGCCTTCTTTGATGAAATTAAGACTTAATTTAATAAGCCCATAAATAAAATTCAGACAAACAATGCCCTTGAATTCATGCAACAGTCTTTTAGTCTTTTTGTAAAAACCTTGGCACCATTCATCAAACCTCCTATTTTTACACTCAATGAAATAGTATTTTCGAGCGGAAGAATTGCCATATCCTTGAAGCTGACATAAATCTTTTTGGGCTGATGTTGTCTCCAATGTTTGTTTTCCAATAAATAGAATGTCCTCTTCTATCTTGAACAACTAAGTCCCATATAGCATTTTGTACCCCGGGGCTCCCCAACTTTCTATGCCACCTAGAATGTTTTGGTAGTACCTGTTTTTCAAGAAAACTTCAATCTGGTTTAACAAAACTTGATTCATGATCTACAAAGTGTATCTTCTTGGGGTACTCAAGAACTCATAAGGGGTACATATGTTGTAATTCGGCTACTAAGAAATGGTTTGATAGTGTGGATGTCATACTTCTGAGGATACACCATCTTTTTATACTATGGATTCGACTCTATCAACAGATCTGCTCATTGATACCCCTCTTCCGGTTCCTGTTGAACCAAAATCTCCAAAACATGTTGCTCCTGCTATTAATGTTCCTCTCAAGGTTTACCAAAGAAGTCGCAAGACTACAACTCCCTCTATGCCCCACCCCTCAGCCAATCCCTCATTTGCATCAATAGATCAAGACACCAATCAGGTCTACTCTAACTTGGACACTCCGATTAGCATACAGAAAGGGTGCATTCTAGTACTTTACATCTTATAAGAAATTTTTGTTCCAATGCTACTCTTAGTGTAAGCTTTGGCAATTTTACTGCTACACTTTCCACTATTTGTGTTCCTAAAACTGTGGTTGAAGCCCTGACAGATCCTTCATGGATTCGTGCCATGGAGGAAGAAATGGAAGATCTTCATACACAAAATATGTTGGACTTGGTGGATACTCTTGCTAAAATCTCTCCTATAGGCAAGGAATGAGGTATCGTATTTCGATGTCATTTCGACAACATTGATACAAAAATTTATTGAAATTTGGACAATTTTTGATAAATACAACCATGCCCATTTCAACGGCAAAATGAACGAAATAATCTATGAAATTTCACAAGCATGATCTCTACACCAAACTGAATCATTTTATGCAATTAAATTTGACAAGGGGATCGGTGGGGGTCCTTCATATGGGAAGAAAAGAGACTTTCCAATTCCCTGGGGAAATTTGAAATTTGGGCAAAAAAATCCGATGATTTAGACATAGTAGCACATTTGCAAGGTTTCATAGAAGATGGCGTCGAAATTGAAAATTTTGACAAAATTTTGATGATTTCGACTAAACTTCATAACTTGCCTATATGCTTAAGTATAAACCAGATAGCACAGTTGAACGCCTTAAGGCTCGTCTTGTTTCTAAGGGCAATACATAGACCTATGGCGTAGATTATTCTGAGACTTTTTTGCTTGTTGCTCGCCTTAGCTCTGTTCGTATCCTTATCTTTGTTGTTGTTAATAAGAGTTGACCTCTATTCTAACTCGACGTCAAAAATGCTTTCTTATATGGTGATTTGCATGAGGTGTATATGGAAAAACCTCCCGAATTTGTTGCTGGGGGGTGTTATAAAGTGTGCCGCCTAAAGAAAGCCATTTATGGAATAATAGAGCCCTAGAGCGTGGTTTTATAAATTAAGCCAAATCCTTGCTAATGTTGCATTCTATTACATGGCAATGGGCTTTATTTCTTTTTTAGATTTTTATTCTCTTTAGAGCCTTTTTTAGATGTTTCTGATATTCAAGGCGGCCAAGCCTCTTTGCACATTTTTACTTACTTTTTGGTCTCTACAACCTAATGTCAGATGAAGCAAGGTCATTCAACAAGATGCAATCCACAAAACTCATCATCCACGAGTCTGATTAGAAGTGAGATCAACTATTGTCCAAATATTCTTAAGAGTTTAGATGAATGAATGAAAAAATAGTTTGGAGTTTGATCAAACACCGGCTTAAATGACCACACAAATCCTAGGAGAGTTGTCCACAATTTGAAATAGGCTGATAAGAAACTCTAAACCTTAGGAGATGAAGAACACAAATCGTAGAATCACTTGCCAAACATAACCATGAAGCTCAAGAAGGGTAACAATGAATTGAATCGATTCTGAGAAATAAAGAAGAACCAAAATCTGGGCCAAACAGATTACAACCATGAAAAATAGATGAATTCATACTAAGTGATAAAGGTTGATCTAGAAGCAATAAACTTAAGAATGGAGTAAAGTAGAAAAAAAATGCAAGTTCCCAAAATTATTTTACGATGTGACCAAGGATCTGTCTTGGAAATAAATATCCAACAACAAATTTATTTTCCATGATGATATTGGGAAGATTGGCTACTAGTCATAAATACAGAAACATTGTAAATAAAGCATCTTCTAAAATTTAATGTCTATTAGAATTTGCTATCACTCACGTACTTATATGAATTATAATACAACCAAAATATTAGTTGGTTGGTATGACATTTTCATCAAAGATGATAGTCATTATAATTAATACTCAATTTTGAGACAGGATAAACCAGAGTAAGAGATAAACAATGCTGCAAAAATGATAATGTTTATTGAGAAACAAAGCATATGCAATGTCATATGGTGATAATTCGTGAAAGTTTTAGTTTTTAGGCATTGGCTACATCTGAATACTTGTAATCAACTTAAATCAAACATTATTACACTAAATGCAAAGTTTGAACTATAATATCAAAATAAACATTCAAATGCAAAAATAAGACAACATAAACAACTTAAGATTCCAATGATAAACTGACCGACTCTAATATAACTATTGTGATCTTGTTCATGCTAAACAATGACATAAGCCAGAAAATCGGGAATGGTATAGGCCAATGCTTACTCACTTAAAAAGCTTCTGCCCCGAGTCACGTCTTAACAAGTATGACATGAAACCATAACCGTTAAACCATCATGGCTATTTAATTTTCAAATTTAAGTGTATTTTCTCTAGTTTTAGTATAGCTTTTAGTCATAAAGAGAATTTCCCTAAATAAACATGTCGAGTGTCTATTCATAGGTATACATATTTACATACACTTCGCGTAAATCCCAAAACAATGAATAAAATATTTATGAAGTACAGTTCATGGATGCCAACAGTGAAGTATGAGTATTTGGGGTTCCTATGATATGCAATTTTGTTTAGCTTTGAATAATGCTAATTGTTAAGTGTAAGTACTTGAGGTTCCTATGATATGAAAGCTGGTCTGGATTTGGTTAAGGAGCATTCCTTTTGACACCATGACACCTAGGTTGAAGTGAGAATAGAGCTTTATTCACACTTAGTTAAGTAAATGTCGAGTTAGGAGCTGATAAAACTGATAGCACTTTAGTGAGAGTGCCTCCTAGGATGCACCTTAATAGATATGATGCAACAATGATACTAAACATAAATAGAAACATAAGCGTGAACCAAACTTGCTAAGACAAGGTGTTGAGAGCCAAAGCAAGGTACCTTGGCGAGCCTTGGTTCCTTTATATTTTTATAATCTCACATTAGTAATATAAGGTGTTGATTACATTCGTAATAATGAATTATGCACCATCATAAATCTTGTAAAACATTTTCAAAATAACAAGTTTCGAATGATATTTATTGTAAGATGAGGTATGACATTTTACTAAACATGAACATAAACATGAGCACAAAAAAACTTGTTAAGACAAGGTGTTTAGAACCAAAGAAGGTACCTTGGTGAGCCTTGGCTCCTGTATATGGAATAATTACATCATTTTACCAGTCCTGACTGCTCATTAAGACTTATGCCTGTGTGGGGAGCTGGTTTGGGCATCATTGACCCTCTTTTAATAATGACAAGGCACCCAACCATCATGACCAGATCGGTATTTCAAGCTAGATTGGCATACCAAGTGGGTTGTTTCATGCCTCGTTCTGTATGTTTTAATGATTTTAAATTTTAGTTCGATTATTTTCAATAGATAGAATTAGGGTCAAGTTGTCACTAAAGATATTTTTTCGTGAGTCGGTTCATCATTCGGTTGTTGCATGAAGTACTTGAGATTAGTTTATTCATTATGATATTGGGAAGATTGGCTACTTGTCATAAATATAGAAACATTGTAAATAAAGCATCGTCTAAAATTTTATGTCTATTAGAATTTGCTATCACTCATGTTCTTATATGAATTATAATACAATGAAATTTTAGTTGGTTGGTATGACATTATCATCAAAGATGATAGTCATTATAATTAATACTCAATTTTGAGATAGGATAAACAAAAGTAAGAGATGAGCAATGGTGTAAAAATGTTAAATGTGTATTGAGAAACAAAGCATATGCAATATCATACAGTGATAATTCGTGAAAGTTTTAGTTTTTAGGCATTAACTACATATGAATACTTGTAATCAACTTAAATCGAACATTCTTACACTAAATACAAAGCTTGAACTATACTATCAAAATAAACATTCAAATGCAAAAATAAGACAACATAAGTGATAAACATGACCGACTCTAATATAACTATTGCGATCTTGTTCATGCTAAACAATGACATAAACTAGCAAATCGGGAATGGTATAGGCCAATGCGTACTCGCTTAAAAAGCTTCAGCCCCAAGTCACATGTCTTAACAAGCATGACATGAAATCATAACCGTTAAACCGTCATGGCTATTTAATTTTCAAATTTAAGTGTATTTTCTCTAGTTTTAGTATAGCTTTTAGTCATCAAGATAATTTTCCTAAATAAACATGTCGAGTGTCTATTCATAGGTATACAAATTTACATACACTTCTCGTAAATAAAAAAAAACACAAAACAATGAATAAAATATTTATGAAGTACAGTTCATTGATGCCAATGAGTATTTGGGGCTCCTATGATATGGAAATTTGTTTGGCTTTCATTAACGCTAAATGTTAAGTATAAGTACTTGAGGTTCCTATGATATGAAAGTTGGTATGGATTTGGTTAAGGAGCACTCCCATTGTCACCACGACACCTAGGCTGAAGTGAGAATGGAGCTTTATTCACATTTGGTTAAGACAATGTCGAGTTAGGAGCTTATAAAACCGATAGTACTTCCACGAGTCTTCCTCCTAGGATGCACCTTAACAAATATAATATGATAATGATACTAAACATAAATAGAAACACGAGAGCGGACCAAACTTGCTAAGACAAGATCTCAAGAGCCAAAGCAAGGTACCTTGGCGAGCCTTGGTTCCTTTATATTTTTATAATCTCACATTAGTAATCCAAGGTGTTCTTTAGATTGGTAATGATGAATTCTGCACCATCATAAATCTCGTAAAACATTTTCAAAATAACTAGTTTCGAATGGTATTTATTGTTAAGACGAGGTATGACATTTTCAATGCTAAACATGAACATAAACACGAGCACAAACAAACTTGTTAAGAAAAGGTGTTTAGAACCAAAGAAAGTACCTCGATGAGCCTTGGATCCTGTTTGTTTTTTATATGGAAAAATTACAACATTTTACCAGTCTCAGCTACTCATTATGACTTACGCCTGTGTGGGGAGCTGATTCAGGCATCATTGGCCCTCGTCTATTAATGACAAGGCACCCAACCATCGTGACCAGATCGGTATTTCAAGCTCGATTGGCATACCAAGTGGGCTGTTTTGTGCCTCTTTTTGTAAGTATTAATGATTTTACATTTTAGTTCGATTATTTTCAATTAACATATATTATATGACAATGATACTAAACATAAATAGAAACACGAGCGCGAACCAAACTTGCTAAGACAAGGTGTTGGGAACCAAAGCAAGGTACCTTCGCAAGCCTTGGTTCCTATTTATTTCTATAATCTCACATTAGTAATCAAAGGTGTTCATTACATTCATAATGATGAATTATGCACCATCATAAATCTAGTAAAACATTTTTAAAATAACAAGTTTCGAATGATATTTATCGTTAAGACGAGGTATGGCATTTTCAATACTAAACATGAACATAAACATGAGCACAAAAAAACTTATTAAGACAAGGTGTTTAGAACCAAAAAAGTACCCCGGTGAGCCTTGGCTCCTGTTTGTTTTTTATATGGAAGAATTACAACATTTTACCAGTCTCGGCTGCTCATTAAGACTGACGCCTGTGTGAGGAGTTGGTTCGGGCATCATTGGCCCTCTTTTATTAATGACAAGGCACCCAACCATCATGACCAGATCGGTATTTCAAGCAAGATTGGCATACCAAATGGGCTGTTTCATGCCTCTTTTTGTAAGTTTTAATGATTTTAAATTGTAGTTCGATTATTTTCAATTGATAGAATTAGGGTCAAGTTGTCCCTAAAGATATTTTTTCCTGAGTCGGTTCATCATTCAGTTGTTGCATGAAGTACTTGAGATTAGTTTATTCATGATGATATTGGGAAGACTGGCTACTAGTCATAAATATAGAAACATTGTAAATAAAGCATCGTTTAAATTTAATGTCTATTAGAATTTGCTATCACTCATGTTCTTATATGCATTATAATACAACAGAATTTTAGTCGGTTGGTATGACATTTTCATCAAAGATGATAGTCATTATAATCAATACTCAATTTCGAGACATGATAAACCAAAGTAAGAGATAAGACATGGAGTAAAATGATAAATGTGTATTGAGAAACAAATCATATGCAATGTCATACAGTGATAATTCGTGAAAGTTTTAGTTTTTAGGCATTGGATACATCTGAATACTTGTAATCAACTTAAACCAAACATTCTTACACTAAATACAAAGTTTGAACTGTAATATCAAAATAAACATTCAAATGCAAAAATAAAACAACATAAACAACTTAAGATTCTAGTGATAAACATGACTGGCTCTAATATAACTATCGGGAAATTGTTCATGCTAAACAATGACATAAGCCAGCAAATCGAGAATGGTATAGGCCAATGCATAGTCGCTTAAAAAGCTTCGGCCCCGAGTCACATTTCTTAACAAGTATGACATGAAACCATAACCGTTAAACCATCATGGCTATTTAATTTTCAAATGTAAGTGTATTTACTCTAATTTTAGTATAGCTATTAGTCATCAAGAGAATTTTCCTAAATAAACATGTCGACTGTCTATTCATAAGTATACATATTTACATACACTTCTCGTATATCCCAAAAAAAACCCAAAACAATGAATAAAATATTTATGAAGTACAGTTCATTGGTGCCAATAGCTTTGATTAACACTAATTGTTAAGTATAAGTACTTGAGGTTCTTATGATATGAAAGTTGGTCAGGATTTGGTTAAGGAGCACTCTCTTTGACACCTTGACACCTAGATTGAAGTGAGAATGGAGCTTTATTCACACTTAGTTAAGACAATGTTCAGTTAGGAGCTTATAAAACCGATAGCACTTTAGTGAGTCTACCTCCTAGGATGCACCTTAACAGATATTATATGACAATGATACTAAACATAAATAGAAACATGAGTGCGAACCAAACTTGCTAAGACAAGGTGTTGAGAGCCAAAGCAAGATACATTGGCAAGCCTTAGTTCCTGTATATTTTTATAATCTCACATTAGTAATCCAAGGTGTTCATTACATTCATAATGATGAATTATGCACCATCATAAATCTCGTAAAACATTTTCAAAACAACAAGTTTCGAATGATATTTATTGTAAAGACGAGGTATAACATTTTCAATACTAAACATG
This sequence comes from Alisma plantago-aquatica, assembly GCA_963693085.1. Lineage (NCBI taxonomy): Eukaryota > Viridiplantae > Streptophyta > Magnoliopsida > Alismatales > Alismataceae > Alisma > Alisma plantago-aquatica. The sequence continues at coordinate 777,420,437 of OY856410.1, forward strand.
ATAAACATGAGCACATAGAAACTTGTTAAGAGAAGGTGTTTAAAACCAAAGAAGGTACCTCGGTGAGCCTTGGCTCCTGTTTGTTTTTATTGGTACTCTTCTCTCATAATCATGAATTATGCACCATTATTTATCTCGTATAACATTTTCGAAACGACTATTTTCAAATGAAATTATTTATGTAACATTACTATTTAAAATTACAGGCAACATCCTAATAATACTGTTGATTTTATTTTTTTGTCTCTTTTTCCTTACTCTTTTCTCTTTTTCTTACATGCACTTGAACCATACATAACCTTAGACCAAATCATCCACTTACTCCCACTCCAAATTCAATACTCTTCTCTTATAGAGATACTGGGTCTAATTGTCGGCCTCACAGAGTTAGTTACCATTCAACTTGCACCAAGCCTTGGGATGCAACTATCTTAGTCTCTTAGACGAGTAAGAAATCAAGAAACTTGTTGTCCCTCGCAAAGAAGCACAAAATCGGGGTTCCTCGTCAGGTCCACCAACCTAGGGAAGGTGACCATTTTTGGCAATCAAGTGCAAGGTTATAGAACCATCAATGCTTTCATCGAGTCATTTGAATGCAATAGACAAACACGGATTTTCTTCTTCAATGTGACATCACAGAAACATGTGCTAGTTAAGCATGAGACATCCAAGGAAAATATTTAGAAAATAAAATTAGATCTTATGGTCTGGCAAAAAAGAAGGCTTGAAAAGTCGATATCAAGCTACTAGTCACCAGTGACAAGTTGCTTAAAACTTTTCAGAATAAGAATTGTGTATGGGTCGTAGAAAAGAGTCATGACTATAATAGGTAAGCGTGAATTTTCTTCTGTAATGTGAACGATGCTAGTTAAGCGCTTTTACTCATTATGAGACATTCAAGAAATTGTTTTAGAAAATATTGCCAAAATCAAGTGTTATCAAATACCCATTGCTTGTCCCTAAGCAAGACTCAGCTCAAGACAAACAAAAAACAAGAATCATTCTCAAAAATTCATACATACCTAATCAGGAATTTTGCAACTACCACTTACTCAAAAATTACAATAAATTAAAAGAAAATACTCCAATGACCCTAGAAATTCCCAATCTGATATAAGTGTCCATGTAGCGAGCATTGGTTCGTGCAGCCACTTGGCCCAAAGTAGTGACTCACCCTCATATCATGTTGGAACCAACCATGCTCCTGGTAAGATTCCATCGGTCTCCTAGAGGTACCTATAAGACTAATGAGTTTTAGGGTGATTCTACCTTGCGCATCATTTTTTTTGGATCTGCAGGGGCCGAAGCCCCCCCTCTCCAAACAGGTGCTAGAGCCCGGATGACCCAAGATGTTGGTAAATACAATGTGAAACGGTAGGTTTTGAACCCGAGACCCCCGGGGGGGCCAAGCCGTGCCTAACCAACCGAGCCACAGCGGCCATGTTTTGTGTCACTATCGCAGTCATGTACCCATAAAGCACTACCCTAGACTCTCCTAAAAGAAAGTTTATTCATGATTTTATAAGGAGTATAATTCATCCTTAAATACATTCAAAATTAAGATATATATATATATATAAGGACTCTAATGACCTTTGGAATCATTGATAAGCTATAAGCAATCCATGTAGCGAGTAATGGTCAGCCCAAAGCAACGAGTCAACCTCTTCCTGCATTGGTGCACTCAAACCAACACTATTTTTGGGAAGATTTCACCAAGACTCCTAGGGGTTCCTGAAAGACTCTCAAATGAGTCTTGACACTACCGGGTGCAACATATGTTTGTCACTGTCGCAATCATATACCAGTCGAACACCGCCCTGGACTCACCGAGAAAGTAAAAACAAACTATTCTTTTATTCACTCTTACACTTTTATGAGGAGCATTCTATTTCACTAGCATGGGTTTTATTCATTTCTTAAGTTCTTGTGCTCTATAGAGCTTTTTTAGTTGTTTTTAGATTAAGAGCAGCCAAGCCTCTTTGCACATTTTTTATTCTAAAACCTAATGTGGAAAGAAGTTAGTTCTTCAAAAGAAGCAATCCAACTAGATTTAAGTTCAAACGTGTCATACACAAGTCTAATTAAAATGTGAGATCAATTATGGTTCAAAAATTCTTAAATGTTTGGACGAATCCATGAAAAGTTGGAGTTTGTACAAACACCAGGTAAACAACCAAACACAAATCCTAGAGAGTTGTCCACAATCTGAAACAGAATGACAAGTAGCGCCAAACCCTAAGAGATGACGGTGAAATGAATCACTTGACAAACATAACCATGAAGCTCGAGAAGAATATCGATGAAATAAATCGAGTCTGAGAAATAAGAAAGAACAAAATCTTGGGGCAACCAAATAACAACCATGAATGGTGGGTGAAATTCCTTAAAGATCAAATCATAGTTACCTCTTAATTGTTGATCTATAAATTACGTAACCCGAGGTGAATCACAATGCTGATTACAACATACTAATAGTGTGTAGTGAAAGACACCATGTACTATACATACATATGTAGTGAGAGACATTATGTATCCAGTCAGTCGCTTGCCAATATAGAGGGGTTTTCAATAAGAAAATAGATGAATGTTAATCAAGATCGAGTTGTGCTTACAATGTCAACAATGATACTTTTATTTATATTTGAACAATGAGTATACATGGGGAGGACATTAACCTGGCCCCTATTTTACAATATGCATGGAAAAAAGATACATGTATACAATATCTTCTTCTGACTACATCTATCCACTGCAGACTACAAAGCACAATATAAAGAGGGCTCATCTCCCTTAGTTCATCCACCTAATTCACAATGAGTTCAACAACCCTATGAATCTTAGCTTTAGTGGTGAATCTTCCAATCCCAAACATGATTAAGGTATGTGACATGTCCTCATCAACTCCCAGAGCTCTCAACACATAGGACTGAGCACAAGAGTTGTAACCTTTCCTGTTGGCAACATCATGTAGAGGTTCATGTGTGGTTAGTTTTGGTTGACAAATCTCCTGGATGAGAACATATTGGCATTTCTTCTCATAATCCATACGTTATGTACTTTTGTATGTCGTGGATCTCAAGTGCCATCAAGTTGATGGTAGCATCCACTTTGTGTGAACCACCATGGATACCTACAAAGAAACATACAAGTTTTGAGATATAGCTCACGAAAGAAACAAGCAAACATAGTTTCTCCTACTCATAACTTACCTATTCCATAAGTTGTCTTCTCCCAGTGAATGAGAAGTATGAAGTGAATGAGAAGTATCAATGTGCTTCATGCTTTCAACTTTCTACAATTCAATGTATAGTCTAGTTGCCCCGATGACGATTTGTGAACTGTAAGAATTTAAATGGATACTAACTGGTCAGAAAAAGAAGATATAAATCGAATCAAGAAAATCCTTCAAATTGAAAGATAAGAGTCTTCAAATTGCTTCTATATAGATGGAGGACAATATTTGTAGTGCTTTGAAGAAATCATAATCATACTAAAGAACAATAATTAGCATAATATAAACAAATAACTAACAGTAACTTCATATGGATCATGTTCTTTACTCCCTCCATAACTGACTCAACCATGTAGTTCAACATCATATACATATGATTCAGCTGCCCATACATGCTATAAATATAGAGCCTAATCATTCTAACGGTCAACTATTTTTAGATTCTTGTACTATTCAAATTAATCATTCAAGGATCAGCCTACTATAATCCATTCAAGAAGAGGAGAGAGCATCATGAATGTAATTTATAGGACTATTGAATTGGGTATAGTAACAAAATCAATAGAAGACAACACCTATTTTTCTACTGCTGACCCTTTCCAAGAGTTAAAACAATCAATCTTTAGAACCTCTAGCTTGATCCACAGTACTATCTATGCACAACAAACTAAGGACATTAACACAAAATGAATTTCGAAGCTACAAGTACCACAACTAGAAGTTGAAACCATACAAAATCTAGCATCAAGACTACTCACAAGTTGACACTTCATATAAACTAAATCAACAAATTTAAACTTAGATGCTAATATAGCATCACAACAGTGACCAAGAACCTGACTTGTGGTCTGAGCAGAATTTAGTTCAAACACCCAATTCAAACTCAGCTCAGCACCAGTAGATTCCATACAGTTGACAGCTATATAAGTGGGGTCTCTGCAACATTGTGCTGGCAGCCCAAAATCTGTGAATCTTCAAACTAGTTGGTAGAAAACCAAATTCTCCTGGTGTTCCATTTGTAGAAACAATATTGCATACAAAGGAACATGATATTCATATCACTACAGGTGTACCTATAGTAAATAACTTGACCTTGAATGCACTAGGACCCCCCATATGGGCCAGGGTTCTTCACATATAATCATATGAAGAAATGGATTGCGAACAACCTAAATAAAAGAGAGGGTTCATAGGACTGGTGCATGAAATATGCAGTGGCGTGTTGGTTATTGCGGATGGCACAAAATTCCTGTGTTAATAAATTAGACCTCCAAGACACAAGACTTGTTAGTCAAAATTTAGGCTATGGTTAAAATAATTAAATAAAGCTTTCACATAGAAGACTGATCTCAACTCTCAAGGGTCGAAGAACATAGTCACTTTAGAGTAGGGAGCACGCCTCCAAGGTGCACAATTATTGAATAGAGCATGCACTATTGTATTGCAATGTGTTTATGAGGGCCTAACTATTAGTCAGTCGAAGGATATTATACTAGAAATTCAAAATCAGTAATTTACATTGACATTTCAACACCTTAGTAGAACAACCAACGAAGCTTGAACTAGAGGAATTCATGACCAACAGATGGGCAATCTGGAATTGCAGCAATGATGCTAGTTTCGGTGAAGGAGAGCCTACATTTGACTATAAATCTTAACAAAAGAACTGATTACAGAAAGGATAACCAGTAGGTTCCTCAGAATTAGTAAAATCAAAATTCCCTTCACTAAGTTTATCAATTATCCTTTCATGATTATGCAAAAGAAAGCATGAGTAACAAAGAGGAGTGAGTTAGAGTTAATAGGTATATACCTTCGACCCTTTGTGTGTGTGTGGTAAAATCCAAGACAAATCTCTTCTAAACATTTTTAGATGTTTCAATTTCCCATGGTCGAACTGATCTCCTATTCTATTGAACCTCAACATGCCAAGATGAAGCTTTTGTAAGGCTGTGTGGCTATACAAGTTGATTGTTACATAGCTGTAACAATAGCCCAAACTAGTAACCTAATAATTTAGTGTTTCTTTATTAAAAAAGTACTTAAATTTAGGATCAACATTATATGTGTAATAAGGATCAACATGTTTTCTCGAACAATGAAAGGAGTATACCTTAGTTTTGCTATCATGGTTAGGTGCTAATTCATAGCCATTTTGAACACTAGGTTGATCTTTCTCATTCCAAGTCTTCGTTTATCCTCAATTCGTACCACCCTCTGTTGGAAATAAAGCAACAGCTGCAGAACAGTAGGTTTAAAACATTCAACAATCTCCTCTGAAGACTCGAGCCACATAATCAAACAATCTCATCTTTGAATTTTTCAAAACAGGGCACACTCAAAGGATAACAGGAAATAGAAAAGACTTTCTGTCTTTTTAAACTTATGAAAATGAACCGAGCTTCAGAAAACCAAAACATTCTAAGAATGAATCCGGATTTAGTAAACAATCCTAATAATCTCATTTTACAAGTAAAACTAAACTCTATTTTCATATGCATTTGAAGTCTAATTGCATCAAAGCTCCAACAAGCATAACAGCCCATGAGAATAACAAGTATGCACTCTCCATCAGATGATATCTACATGATCATCTTGATGTAAAGGGTGCAACACCCAAGAACAAAATTTTATACTTGGACTTCATCACCTTGAGTAATTTGTTGATCAAATCTATCTATTTAGTTTCATATATTGTGTGATTACTTATTTCTTCAGTGCCTATGAAAACATCATTTGGCTTGATGATCTTCATGAAGATGCTCTCCATGTATCAGTATTTCTATCACACTAATACCAATGAAGCAGTTGGGTTGGATGCTAGACTGAGAGCACTGTAAGATACAATTAGCCTTTCTCTTGGATGGCTATAGGTTGTAGGAGTACCTTCATATGTAATTCTAAATGGAGTGGTCCCATGAAAATTGCAAGTTCATCATGGTTGTAGTGACTTCATACACATATAGGTATAACTTTATAGTGCTTGATTTCTGGTTAAAAGCCCTATAAATACCAGCTTTGATAAATATGATCCTTCTGTTCGGAAAAACAACTGTCACCATAATCTGTTTCTCCGTAGTCAGACATCTCTTGGATAAATTAGCAATCTATAAGCTAGTAATATAATAATGTGATGCCATACATCTAACCTAACCAAGTAGGTTCCTCCAGTGGTTTTCTCAAGTAGAATCTTACTAGATACACCACAGTAACTTCCTCTTAGAGGTAGGGAGGGTTCTCAAAGCCTAAGATTGAACTTAAAATACTAAAAAGCATGTTGGTAGGATCAGAATTAGAATACCAAGTCTACTTGGATGCTACCAACCATTGCTAGACTTAGAATACCCTATAGTCTAAAGATAAACCAGACTATGAAGTTGGAGGTTCAATAATTCTTATGCCTTACACAGGCTCCTACCTCTAAAGAAGGCTAAACTGCGGCAGCTTTACTAAAAATGATGGGAGCATAAAGCAAAATCTCACCCTACCTTAGCTCTCTACAAACCGCCAACTGAATAGGGAGAGGCACCTACAGATATTCTGCCTCATTTTCTTGTAGTCTTGTTCATCCCATTTTGAATGATAAAAATAATGTACCAGCTTCCATACCACGTTCTCTATGGATTGAGAATCACGGAGTCGTTCTTGGACATACCCCATGCCATATTCTCCATGGACTAGAAACTCAAGTAGAGAATCACCAAAATCTTTTCCACCCAAGTAAGTGTTCCCATTATTTTTTTCACCTAAAATGAAGATATACATAATGAATTTATGTAGTTCATATAGCAAGTCATGTTCACACCTAAACGTAATACGATACCTAAAAACCACCATATGATATATCTAGTAAATGAAAATATCATATGTTATATCACCAAGATCAAAAATTGAAATTAATCCCTCATTGTTATTCATACCATAAGATAATGTCGTAACCGTAGGTTCATTGATAATTCATTATGCATCCGACTCAACAATTATTCTTGCATCTTTTGTATCCTGGCACAAAAGCATCATTAGCATAAGATGTAACATAAATCATTTCTTTTGAATCATATTTTCCTAGATAGGACTCACCAGTCTCCTAGAAAAAAACTTTCAAATAAAGCATTGTATATCATAAAACAAATAATCATTGCTGACAGGGAAAGGATCGAGAAAAAGTAACCATAAATGAATAAATAATCATGACACAAATGCAAGTAACATATGTGGGATTGATGATTGACCATCTAGGATCACGTTTTCTATATTAGTTGCTTTAGCACGAGTAGGTTTTGGTTTGTCTCTCATGCTATCCACCATTAAAGTAATGACTGTAAGTTTACCCTCCATATTATAATTGCCAGGTTGTGGAATTACAACCTTATGGGACAGGGCATCCATCTCATGAAACGTTATTTTGCGTTTCACATACTAAATAATGCATCAGGATGCAATGTCTAAGGACCAAACCCAATTAAATTTTAATACATATGCATGCTCATATGTCAATAAAAGATGGTACATCAAAAAGACAAAATGTCAACCATTTATAACCCATGAGCTCTGAAGAGTCTTTCAGAAGATATTGCTGGTTTAGTTTTAGCTACAACTATGTATTTATTGATGCCATGCCTTGCTGTGAAATAGATTGCATAAAACTTAGAATTATAAGCTAGGCCTCAATATTTTCAATGAGTTTAGACATGTATCCTGGTCTAGCTTTACACCAAACCTTGAGACTAATGAAACAGTGTTGGATATATACACACTCAAAGCCTTAGACATATAATGTACATACATAAATGAACAAACTGTCAGTAGCCATAGTTAAGTGGTCAGTTGATGAAGAATGATCCAAGATGTATTACTTATACATTCCAGATCTAAAAGGAGGTGTGCTTTCTACAATAGCATAGTTAAGTGGTGATCTTGTTACAGAGGGACAACCACAACATATAATGCCTCAACTGGTGAAAAGGTCCATTTCACCTATTGTCCTGCATCATCTAGCATTTGGCTGAACAATACTGGCAATTACTAACCTGTACCAACAATAGTAAACAAAGGACAAGAAAGTCAAGGGTATCCTTCAACTCTAGTGTACATATCCATCTCAAGATTAGGAACTGATTCATGAGCACATCAAAGACACAACATTATACATCTAGTATCACTACAGTCCTGGAATCCGTGCTATTAAACATGGATTAAGATATCATCTAACTTTATGTGGCTGCAACTATAAATGCATGCATAACATTAGCTAGATGACAGTGAGCTATAGAGGATGTTGATTGGAGTCAATCAGTGTACTAACAAGTCTTTTGTTCAATCTCAATTAGTTGTAAAGTATGACCCACTCATGATTATTGAAATGGTTGTACAAAGCATGAAGAAAATCAAATGTTGTGGGACTAAACATTACACATGTAATATGTAAACTGTGTACAACTACTTCACACAAGATAGAGTGTATGATTGAACATGCAAATCTTAGAAACTAAAGAAAATAAAAAGAATAAGCCATTCGGTAAAGTTATCAGATCACATGTCTTACTACCTCGTATTGCTGTCAGTAGCTTTCCTTTAACCCTACTCCCCCTCTTCACCTTGTCCTCATTACAATACTCTACTAGAAAAAATCAAACCAGCAACAACTATCATCACAAATATCCTTTTTGCATTGTCCTCCCTCCTCTGCAAGTGATGATCACTGCAATGGTTGTTGATTCCACAACAATTGTTGGTAGGTGGGGATAGGAATCCAAGGAGAAGGATAGTGAAAAGCTAGCTGGCTGCAGACAAGAGTGGGGGGGAAGGATAGTGGTAACTAGAGAATGGAAAATAGTATAAAACAATGATAAGTACAACATTTAGCTAATATAAGATAAAACACGAGATACAGTATAATTATTGAATGTACAAGAACCTGCTGCTACAGATCCACCAAGGGAATTTATAGATAGTTTCATGTCATTTTCCTGGTCCTTGACATCCAAAAACAATAGTTGACTGGTCACCAGATCCGAGTCTCTGTATCAAACTGGTCATGAATGGAAAATAAGTCAATTAGTATTGAGCTCAATACAGATTAGGTAATTGATATCTATTTGTACTAGAAGAATTTTCATGCATAGATGGAAGAAGAAAACTAGTTTCTTGAAGCTTATTTGGTAGTTTGTTGGTGCTTTCAAAACTAGTTCCAGTCTTTTAAACCCCTTCAACTCTCTTATGTGTCAGTACATTAACAAGAACTTAGCTAAATAATAGAGTGGAAGCACCTACAATGGTGTTAAGGTTCTTCTAATCACCCCACATAAAGGTGGCTCACCTACAAAGTTTGTCCAAAGGATCTAGTAGATTACAAACACTATATCAACCTGTTAGATATATTTTCTTTTTGAAAGGATATTAAGTATAACTTAAATTTGCTGCTACCAGACTTGAATTATTACATATCTCTATGGCATACAATACATTAATACTCCAGTTATATTCACCTGCTGACAAAAAAATAAGTTGTACAGTTCTCATTGCATAGGGAGTCATAATAAGTTCAGTCATTGTAAGGCTAGCTAGAGCAACCTCCATATGATAATGTATATGGGGTTCATAGGATGATCGTTTCTATGATCTTTCTCAGCTCATTTTTAGTATGAGAGTACCATGTTGATAAAGAATGTAAAAGGCACCATAGATACAACAACATGCAACATTAAGAACATAGAAGGGAAGAGGCAAGAGGTTTAGAGGCAGCGGGTTTAGAAAAATACTTGCACTATACAAATTTAGAAGGATATCTATCGCCATTCGAAAATTGTCATCTAAAGAGATTCTTTCTCAATTGGAGGCTTGAAATCTAGAACTAACTCAAGGAAAGCAAGCCATAAGAAATTTCATTCAGCATGTACTAATCTTTTGGAATGTCATCGAAGACTGTATCAAGTGAGCTAGCAGAAGACCAACGTTGGTCCAGAAGAGATCATTTAGACAACTTCTACTAAATTTTTCATCATTAGCATCCTGCTAGAAGAAATATGCAGGTTTAAAAAGGTAGTAGGAATATGTTATAGGCATAAAATATTTAAGTAATTCAAATAAAAAATCAATATCATACTATCAAGTGTAAGAAGAATATTCTCAAATATTGTGCATGAGAAAAGTAGCAATTGTGTGATCAAGATGCTAATCACAATGAGAGCTGAGAAGTATTTTAATAACTCTCTAATGTAATTAATAGATAAAACTGTGTAATAATATACCATTGAAATTACTGCTCTGGAAAATTCCACTATGTGCAGACCTATTGTCATATCCACACGCTCTAAACTCACATCAGCTATCCTTTGGGCCTTGAAATCATCTATTGAAGAATGTATCACCCAAGCTAACAAAATCACTGTCTTGTCAAAGCTATAAGAACTAAATTTAATTGTGAGGCTCCAATGGACAAGTATACTGCTGCTCACTCCAACCTCAGTCAAGGGGAACATAAATGTCTTTTACGAGAATAAAAAACATTCTCTGCAATACAATCCCAAAATTTTCACTAGGTGAACAAGCAGATCAACCAGAAATAAGGTCATAAATCCAATCAATGTTTCTATAGATGAACAAGCAGATCCTACAAAATAGATACTTACGTGGGCAACATATCAATGTCATGGGTGTTGTAATGTAGGAGACATCCTTGCCCGTCATTGCTGCAAGACTGTTTGAAATCACTGGATGATTAGTGTTGCATTAAATCAATTGCAAATGAGATATCTAAACATGGTAAGGACAAGAGAAGGGCTCCGAGAAACTCTTAAATATAACTACTAGATAGTGGAACCACAGGGAAACAATATCTACTCAACAGTAAACTGTTGCTCTTAGCGACTAGAGCCTCCTTGTCTTTACAATACAGATTCTACCAAGCTAATCCTATCCAATATAGACATCCTTTTAAATTATAACCTCATTGAATCCACCAGGTTCATGTCCAAAATTGTTACTAACCATCCTTGATTTTATGTTGTTTTCCCGACTTCCACTTTTGTTGATATCTCTCCTCTCTCCATTTACCTATCCACTATTTAAGATTTCCACTCATTCTATATGCCTATGATTGTACACATTAAACAGGTGTCACACAAAAACAATCATCATAATCATCTTATTCTCAATTTATTGTCACCTTGGAGTTCGGGAAGGGGTCTTAAAGTTCATTAGTATCAAACAATTAACGACTAGAATTAGACCAAAAATCTAAGTAACTTCAATATAAGAAAGAACAAGAAAATACCTTGGAATGATCATATTGTACCTTGCATCTAAGGGAGGGATCTTAAAGTTAGAAAGCAACTAATTGTATACCAAAAAATCTAGATATATTATGCACTAGCAAGAAGATAGACATACCTTAAAATGAGAGGATTAGATTACTTAACCACCATCAGATAGGAAAGACTGTTGTCAGACCTTCTTCCATATGCAGTTGAGGCCAGATCAATGCAGGCATAGCCATCCATGTTAGTCTTATGGGAGCTAGCCTGCATCAACAATAACACTTTCAATAAAATAATATACAACATAACTGTTTCAAATACAAAGAGAAGAATAAATTTCATTGCTTACTATAGTATAGGATAACTTTCTTATGCTCAATATGGTATTATCTATGTAAATTTCCATGTTATAATTGTGATAACTAGTAGCATATTAAGATTGTTGGGCCACAACACTAATACATCTATCCTCTTCAATATATCACATTGCCCTTCTATTTAGCCATGACACAAAACATGTTGATGCTTTGTCGCCTCAGTCCCTGAGAATAATCTACAAGTACACACTTTCCATTAGAAGCATGGTATACTAAAGCTATTTGGATGTTCTCAAAATGAATAAAGTTTAGTTTATCAATGTCGATGTCTCCAATGCAATACCCATAAACAATATATCATACTTGAACTTCTGCACCTTGAGTAATTTACGATCAAATAATGTTATTTTATTTTATATATTGTGCAGTTACTTACTGATCCATCACCTATAGAAACACCATTAGACTTGATAGTCTTCCCAAACATGCTCTCCATGTCCAAATACTTCTATCATGTCGGGACCTACCAAGCATTTTGTTATGATACTAGACTAAGAACATTGCAGGCTACAAGTAACCTTTCTCTCAAATGGTTAGGTTATAGGAGTACTTTCTAGATTTCATTCAAAATGGAAATTTGATATATGATTTACCTTAGTGACACCATGAAAATGACATGTTCTTCGTGGTTGTGGTGACATATTTCTGTCAAATTGGACTTTATTAGCTCCTACAAATACGTTTCACTTGATAGGCATTAATTAGAAAATAAGACTTTATAAATATGCATGTGTGTTGAAGATAAAAAGTAAGTAGATAGATATATTTCTACGACATCAATTCTCTTCCACGAGTGAACAATAATTTCCATTCAATTGCACGAAACAATAATAAAAAAAGAAATTAATCTAAGATATACGATGTAAGCATACCTAAATCGACCAATGAAAGATCACATGACATCTAAGCATTATTAAGCAAGATCGTTGCACACCAACAAAACTGGTCAAGATAATAAGTGTGTACGGGTCACCATAAGGAATCAAGAAAAAGAAAAGTTATGAAGAGAAGAATCATCCTCAAAAATGTATACAAACCCAATAAGGAATTTCGTAACTACCACTTATTCAAAAACTACAATAAATTCAAAGAAAATACTCTTATGACCTAATGAATCCCAGATTAGCTACAGGCTGCCCATGTAGCTAGAAATGGTCCCTACAGTCCAAGATAGCTGGCCCAAAGCAGTGTGTCAACCTCCTAGTGTCATGCTTGAACCAGGCCTATTTTCAGCAAGATTCCATCAGTCTCCTAAGGGTACCTAAAAGACTCTACTGAGTTATCGGGTGATGCTACTGGGCACAACATACCCATGTCACTATCACAACCATATACATGTCACTATCACATTAATTGAAGTCAACTCCTCGTGTCATGCCTAAACCAGCCCTATTTCATCAGTCTCCTAAGGGTACCTAAAAGACTCTGATGAGTTTCTGGGTGATACTATCAGGCACAACATACCCATGTCATTATCACTATCATATATATGTCGAGCACCATCCTAGACTCTCCACAATAACAAATTTTACTCAAGTTTTTATAATGAGTTTAATTCAGCCTTCAATTCATTCAAAAATTAAGAGATATATAATACCAAATAAAAAACCTCTAATGACCTTTGGTATCTCCAATTTACTACAAGCGGTCCATGTAACGCTACACTCTTGGCCAGTTGGCCCAAAGTAGTGAGTCAACCTCCTCGTACCACACTCGAACCAAGCATGCTCCTAGGAAGATTTCACCAGTCTCCTATGGGTTCTTAAATGACCATCTAACGAGCTTTTAAGCAACACTACCAGACATTCTATACATGTATCCATGGAACAAGACTTCGACTTCGAGCCGACTTCGACAGGTGTGGACGTGGAAGTTTGTGGAAATTTCGAGGACTTTTACAACCAAACTTCGACGCAACTTTGACAAAAATTAAGCTAAAAATAGTCATTTTGTGATTTAAAAATCGACATATTTCATCAAATCTAACTAAAAACCACAATATATGTTTACATATAGCCATCCATATAGGTTTACATACGTAGATAAATACACGATTACATACGGTCGTCTCCGAACTACAAAGTTCTTCCATATATAAAGTTTGTGACACTAAACAAACTACATAAAAATGGTGTAAATCTATGGTAGATTTAGTAGAGAGGGGGTCGGTCTAATACTATTACCTTAGAATAGTAAATGTCGCGGACATTTAGTACCATGCATGTATCACTATTGCAGTCATATACCCAGCGGGTACCACCCTAAACTCTCCTAAAAAGGTTATGGTTGAGTCACGACTGGTTCTAACTTTAAAAATAAGGAAAATTTAAAAGACAATACTTAATCCTCTTGGGATCTTCCATGGTAAAGTTTCTTCCACCATACAAAATTGAATTATATTGGCTTTATTGAAACGGAGGCTGATTATGGGTGGTGATAATAAAATCTTTAATGGATAATTGATGCAAAGTTGTTATTTTTGGGTGGTTGTTACGTTATTAACGGTGAAGAACATGACGAGCACAATGAAGAATTAAAGAATAACATAAAACTCCTATTTTGCTTTTTCATTTGTCAATTTGATAACCTCCTATATGTTGGCTAAATGGACATCTATAAATCCCTTTGTTTTGATTATGACAAACATTTCATTCTTATTGATCTAACGAGCTACTTGAGTGTGCAGGATTAAGGTGGATGACAAAGCAACTAGGGAAATCCATATGCTTACATTTATGTTTTTCATGCAATGTAATCACTTTGTAAAAACTTGTACAAATATATAATGTACAAGTACTTAGATTGCATGTAAATCAAGCGTTAGATCTTCCCTAGCTAAACACCACATTTAGATAAGTCATCCCCTTCATATAGGATCACATTTGCACACTCATACATATAATTAGTGCCTAAATTGAAACATTGAAACAGGATCAGTCTCGGTCGACAAACTCCTCGACCGAGACACTCTCGGTCGACAATCTTTTCGACCGAGAAAAGATCCAAAGTAGCCGTTAGACACAACAGACAAGTTAGTTGGCAGTTGGAGAAAGACGTTGCAAATCACTTGTTCCAGAGTGCCTGTCGGTCGACAAAAGTTCGACCGAGTAGGTGTCTCGGTCGACCATTCCTCGACCGAGACGGTCTCTGACAGCAAATGCAGAATTAATTAATTAGCCGTTGTTAAAGCAACAACTTTGTACCTAATGGCTAGTTAAGCACTTAGAAACCCCTAGAAGTTGTCTAGAACGTCCTTAAGCATCCTTAGGCCATTCCTATAAATAGGACAAGCCATAGGACACTCAAACTTACTTGTTACACTTGAGAAATACTTGAGCATACTTGAGCAATCTGTTGTGAGCAAAATTGAGCTTTGTGAACATTGGCTACTTCCTTCTTTAGCTCATAATTCGTGTCCTATAGGCTAGTATCTCCTATCCACTGCAATCACAAGTCCACACACTTGGTTAGGAGATCTATACGCTTGATCTAGGCAAATCAAGCCTTGGGCTATACAGGATAAGTTGTAATTTCTTTTTTCTTTCTTGTTCCCTATTATTGTTTGTACTCTCCTTGCTACTCCTAGGTTGGAGGCTGCAGATTGGAGAGGGTGAAGATCTTCTTGGTGAAGAAGGAGACTTTGAGCTACTTCGGAAGGCTGGTGCAACGGGAGATTACTTCTAGAGAGGAAGGCTACTTCAAGGGGGAGCTTGGAGTTACTTCATAGAAGGCTATCTCAAAGTTGGTGCACCTACTTCAAGTGAAGGCTGTTCAAAGGGTGTAAAGGAAAGTATTGTATTTTGTATAAATCCTCGAGAGGTAATAAAATAAATACTTTCAAATCCCGGTTGGGTAAGCAACCGGGTAGTGGACTGACAACTATAGTATTTGCTATAGTTGGAACCACTCTAAACACCTGTCTCTCTCTTCAAATTTCAATTGTGGTTGTTTGAATTCAATAAATTGTTAAAACTATTCAAAAACTCTATTCACCCCCCCTCTAGTAGTTTTTCAATTGGTATCATAGCGGGCTTCAAGGAACCCTAACAAAGTCATGAAGAAATGGGTGATGGAGTACTCAACAACCTCAATCTCGAAGGGACACTTGTTGCTAGGCCTCCAGCGTTCGATGGAACAAACTACCAATATTGGAAGAGAAGGATGCAGTTCTACTTCCAAGGCATCAATTGGGACCTATGGAGAATGGTGTCAACTCCATATGAGCTCCCTCAAATTCAATTTGCAGAATGGAATGCAAATACGGTAAAGCTAGCTCAGATGAATGCAAAAGCTGTTAGCATTTTATATTGTTCTATATCGGTAGGAGAATTTAATAGAATATCTAATTGTGACACAGCCTATGATATTTGGCATAGATTATCCATAACCTATGAAGGAACAGTCCAAGTCAAAAATTCCAAAATTAGCATGTTTAAACAAAAGTTTGAACACTTTCGTATGGATCCTGATGAATCTATTAGTGAAATGTTTGCAAAATTTTCTACTATTGTTAATGGTTTAAGTGCTCTAGGAAAACCTATCCTTGAAGAAGATCAGGAATCAAAGATCCTTCGTTCACTTCCTCCAAAATACAAGCCAAAGGTGACAGCCATCGAAGAAGCAAACGACCTCACTCGACTGAAAATGGAGCAACTTATTGGCAATTTAGAAGCTCATGAAGCAACCCTAGAAGAGGAAGAAAGAAGAGCACGTGAACTTCAGCAAGGAAAGAAGAAGGATGTGGCTCTAAAAGATTCAAAGGCTGTCACACAAGAAAGTGAGGAGTCAAGTGAAGAAGAGGGAGAAGAAGCCTTGATAGTAAATGGTAAGAAATACAGAAGATTTAAATCTAACAAAATTTCCAGCTCTTCTTCTACCCCTCCTAGGTGCTTTGAATGTGGGAAGAAAGGGCATTTCAAAAATGAATGTCCTAAAGCAAAGAAAGGAAAGAAAAGCTCACACAAGAAGAAGGGAGAAAAAGCCTATAAAGCTGCATGGGACGAGTCAAGTAGTGAAAGCGGAGAAGAAACGGTGGATTGTCTAATGGCAAGAGAAGATGATGAAGATTCTCAAGAGGTAAGCCTACTTGATCTTTCTAAAGAAGAGTTAGTTACTAGTCTACAAGAAATTCATGATAAGTATGTTGATGTCAAGAAGAAACTAAAAAAGGTTATCAAATCAAATGATGAGCTAAGCGCTAAATTAGATACTCTTTCTTCTGACAAGAATAATATTGATCTTGAAAATTTGTCTTTAAAAACATCCTTGGATGATTGCACTAGAAAGTTACTCACTTTAGAAACAAATGTTGATCTTCTTTCTAAAGAAAAGACTGACTTGTTATCTAAACTAAAAGATTTTCAGACTCAACCCATTTTGTGTAACCATCTAGACTATGATAATTTTATAAAAGAAAAAGATTCATTGCTATCTGAATTAGATCAAGCAAGAAAAGATCTACACAAGAAAACGAATGATATTGCTCAGATGCAAAGAGAAATTTATGAGTTAAGAAGAAAAGATATACTTGATAACATCCTAAGCATTGGTAATGTTTTCAACGGAAGAAAAGGTTTGGGATATGCTCCAAAGAAAAATCAACCCAAAAGAACTCAAACTATGTTTGTACCCAAGAACACAACGGCTAGAAAGAGAAATGACGTTGATTCTATTACTTGCCATTTTTGTTTACGCCTTGGACACTATTCCTTTTCATGCCCTTATAAAACTAAGGATTCCGAGTTAGTTTGGGTCCCAAAACCTCAAACTTAGTAGAATCAAATAGAATTTAGTTGAGATATGACCAAAAAGTTTCACCTTGCTATTTATATTGTCTTATCTCAACTAAACAAAAGATTTCATGCTTATTGTTAATTCTCTGCATTATTGTACTGAAACAGAAACTTTGTCGGTCGAAGTATTGTCGACCGAACCATTAATCGGTCGAACAATTGTCGACCGACCGAATGTCTGTAACATATCAAAATTTACAGAAATTATTTCAGTCGAAAATTGGTCAACCGAGCTACATTTTTGTGTTTTCCAGTTTGAAATACAGTAATCTTCTCGATCGACAATTTGTCGACCGAGACATATGTCGGTCGAACAATTGTCGACCGACTGGACTTCTGATTCAGAATTTTTATACAAATCTATACTTAAATGATTCTAACCATATCGGACCATCACATGGGTACCAAAATCTACATTTTAATACAGGAATGGGTGGTTGACAGTGGATGTTCCAAACATATGACCGGAAACAAAGATGCATTCCAAACCTTTGAAGAAAAGAAAAGTGGAACAGTCACCTTTGGAGACAATGGTAAGGGCAAAATCGTTGGAATAGGTAATGTTGGTACAAACCTCGAAATAAAGAATGTTCTCCTCGTTGATGGTTTGCACCATAATTTGATAAGTGTTAGTCAATTATGTGATAGTGGTTATGATGTGTTATTTAACAAAATTTGCTGCAAGTTATTGATAGAAAACACTACAAATGTTGTTTATGAAGGAAATAGAGTTGGAAATCTTTATATTCTTAAACCTAACTCTATGAAATCAGTAGTGGGAAAATGCTTGCTTGCAAATGAAAACACCTTACAAATATGGCATAAAAAGCTAGGACATGCTAGTTCACATGTTATTAGAAAATTAGTGAAATATGATCTTGTTCGTGGATTGCCTACTTTATCTTTTGATCAAGTTGAAAACTGTGAACCATGCACAATGGGAAAGCAAATCAAAACCTCTTTTAAACCAAAACATGTACTAAGCACCAGTAGGTCCTTAGAATTAATTCATATGGATTTATTTGGACCCATGAGGACACAATCTATTGGTGGTAAAAGATATTGTTTTGTTATTGTTGATGATTATAGTAGATACACATGGGTACACTTTATTGCAACTAAAGATGATACTATTCATGTTTTTACACAATTTTGTTCCAAAATTGAAAATCTATTACAAAGCAAAATATGTACCATTAGAAGTGATCATGGTGGAGAATTTGAAAACCATACATTTGAAGAGTTTTGTACATCTCAAGGGTACACTCATAATTTTTCTGCTCCACGCACCCCACAACAAAATGGTATAGTTGAAAGGAAAAATCGATCACTGCAAGAAATGGCTAGAACTATGATGCTTGAACATAACACACCCAAAACCTTTTGGGCTGAAGCTGTAAACACTGCATGCTATGTGCTAAATAGAGTAACTGTTCACTCTCATTTAAAGAAAAATCCATATGAACTAATACATTCTAAGAAACCTAGAGTTGACTATTTTCATACCTTTGGCTCCACATGCTATATCTTAAATACCAAAGATGATAGAGATAAGTTTGACTCAAAATCACACAAAGCATTCTTTTTGGGATATTCCACTTCTAGCAAAGCTTTTAGAGTATATAACACTATATCTAGAAAAGTTGAGGAATCTATTCATGTTTCTTTTCATGAAGAATCCAAATCTGAAAATCTAGAAATCATAGATCTCACTAATCAATTCGAAAATTTAAACATACCAAACGATAGTGAGAAAGGTTCTACAAATAATCACCAAGCTGAACCACAACCTACACCTAGACTTATTAAAGATCATCCTCAAGAATTAATTATTGGAGATCCTAATGATAAAGTCAAAACTCGTTCTTCCTTTAAAGATGTTGCAAACATGGCTTTTGTTTCTATCATTGAACCTAAAAAGATATCTGAAGCTCTTAAAGATGACTATTGGATAATAGCATATAAGAAGAATTGAATCAATTCACTAAAAATGATGTATGGGATTTAGTTCCTAAACCACAAGATAAAACCATAATAGGAACTAAATGGGATTTTAGGAACAAGCTAAATGAGTCAGGAGAAGTAATAAGGAATAAAGCTCGGTTAGTAGCACAAGGATATAATCAACAAGAAGGAATAGATTTTGATGAAACATATGCACCGGTAGCTAGACTTGAAGCTATTAGAATGTTACTAGCTATTGCTGCACATAAAAACATCAAACTCTACCAAATGGATGTAAAAAGTGCATTTCTAAATGGCATCATTCAAGAAGAAGTATATGTTGCCCAACCACCTGGTTTTGAAATACCGGAAAAAGGTGACTATGTTTATAAACTTAAGAAAGCACTTTATGGTTTAAAACAAGCACCTAGAAATTGGTATGAAAGGCTCAAGACATATCTTTTTGATAATGGTTTTTCTATTGGAAATTCAGATTCTACTTTATTTTTCAAAACATATACATCTGATTTCCTTGTTGTGCAAATATATGTTGATGATATTATTTTTGGAGCTTCTAATGATTCATTGTGCACACAATTTAGTGATATTATGCAAAAAGAATTTGAAATGAGCCTCATGGGTGAACTAACCTTCTTTCTTGGTTTTCAAATTAAGCAAACACCTGCCGGAATATTCATAAGCCAAGAAAAATATACTAAAGAACTCTTAACACGTTTTGGGATGGATCAGTGCAAACATGCTACTACTCCTATGGCTACTTCTATTAAAATTGATAAGGATGAAAATGGGGAACCTATTGATGATTCCTTATATAGAGCCATGATTGGTAGTTTGCTTTACTTAACTGCTTCTAGACCGGACATTATGTTTCCAGTTGGTCTTTGTGCTCGATTTCAATCACAACCTATGCACTCTCATTTTCTAGCAGTTAAACGAATTCTTCGTTATCTAGCCGGCACTACTTGTTTTGGTTTATGGTATCCAAAAGGACAATCCTTGGATTTTAAAGCTTATACTGATGCGGATTATGCTGGTTGTCGCCTTGATCGCAAGAGTACTAGTGGTGGTTGTTTCTTGTTAGGAAGAGCTTTAGTATCTTGGTTTAGCAAGAAACAAAATACGGTTGCCCTATCTACAACTGAAGCTGAATATATGGCAGCTGGATCTTGTTGTGCTCAAGTACTTTATATGCAACAAGTATTAAACGATTATGGTTTTACTCTTTCATCTATGCCTATTTTTTGTGACAACACGAGCGCTATAAACTTAGCACACAATCCTATTTTACACAGCCGAGCTAAACATATTGAAATCCGTCATCATTTTTTAAGGGATCACATCTCCAAGAATCATGTTTCCCTTCATCATGTTGATACGGAAGATCAATTGGCTGATATTTTTACAAAACCGCTTCCACTAGATCAATTTAACAAAATTAGGAAGCAATTACTTATCACTCCTTTGGAAGATGTTTTCTTTGATATTTGTGCTACTTAAACAAAAACTCTTAATTACATCATGATATTTTGGCTTCTAAATGGACATATTTTTCATTAGATTTGATGGGACATCTCATTAAGGGGGAGTTTTTATTTCTAAACGGATATCTTTTTGAAATGACAAAGGGGGAGAAATAAATACAAAACTAAAACTTAAAAAAACTCAATCAATGAGTTTCATAAATAAACTCTTGGCTTTACATTGAAAGTTGCTATATTCCCTAGTGAATTGGATTTCATGTTCCATAATTCAAGGGGAATAATAAGCACACATTTTATAAACAAGAGGAAAAGCTACAAAAGGTAATCTAAAGGTATGAAACTCATATGGTTTATATTTCCTTTATTTTTATATTTAGGAAATGTTTGTCATCTTCAAAAAGGGGGAGATTGTTGGCTAAATGGACATCTATTAATCCCTTTGTTTTGATTATGACAAACATTTCATTCTTATTGATCTAACGAGCTACTTGAGTGTGCAGGATTAAGGTGGATGACAAAGCAACTAGGGAAATCCATATGCTTACATTTATGTTTTTCATGCAATGTAATCGCTTTGTAAAAACTTGTACAAATATATAATGTACAAGTACTTAGATTGCATGTAAATCAAGCGTTAGATCTTCCCTAGCTAAACACCACATTTAGATAAGTCATCCACTTCATATAGGATCACATTTGCACACTCATACATATAATTAGTGCCTAAATTGAAACATTGAAACATGATCAGTCTCGGTCGACAAACTCCTCGACCGAGACACTCTCGGTCGACAATCTTCTCGACCGAGAAAAGATCCAAAGTAGCCGTTAGACACAACAGACAAGTTAGTTGGCAGTTGGAGAAAGACGTTGCAAATCACTTGTTCCAGAGTGCCTGTCGGTCGACAAAAGTTCGACCGAGTAGGTGTCTCGGTCGACCATTCCTCGACTGAGACGGTCTCTGACAGCAACTACAGAATTAATTAATTAGCCGTTGTTAAAGCAACAACTTTGTACCTAACGGCTAGTTAAGCACTTAGAAACCCCTAGAAGTTGTCTAGAACATCCTTAAGCATCCTTAGGCCATTCCTATAAATAGGACAAGCCATAGGACACTCAAACTTACTTGTTACACTTGAGAAATACTTGAGCATACTTGAGCAATCTGTTGTGAGCAAAATTGAGCTTTGTGAACATTGGCTACTTCCTTCTTTAGCTCATAATTCGTGTCCTATAGGCTAGTATCTCCTATCCACTGCAATCACAAGTCCACACACTTGGTTAGGAGATCTATACGCTTGATCTAGGCAAATCAAGCCTTGGGCTATACAGGATAAGTTGTAATTTCTTTTTTCTTTCTTGTTCCCTATTATTGTTTGTACTCTCCTTGCTACTCCTAGGTTGGAGGCTGCAGATTGGAGAGGGTGAAGATCTTCTTGGTGAAGAAGGAGACTTTGAGCTACTTCGGAAGGCTGGTGCAACGGGAGATTACTTCTAGAGAGGAAGGCTACTTCAAGGGGGAGCTTGGAGTTACTTCATAGAAGGCTATCTCAAAGTTGGTGCACCTACTTCAAGTGAAGGCTGTTCAAAGGGTGTAAAGGAAAGTATTGTATTTTGTATAAATCCTCGAGAGGTAATAAAATAAATACTTTCAAATCCCGGTTGGGTAAGCAACCGGGTAGTGGACTGACAACTATAGTATTTGCTATAGTTGGAACCACTCTAAACACCTGTCTCTCTCTTCAAATTTCAATTGTGGTTGTTTGAATTCAATAAATTGTTAAAACTATTCAAAAACTCTATTCACCCCCCCTCTAGTAGTTTTTCACTATAACCCACATAATTCAAGTTCCACTTGTCGCACCTAGCACTCGAGCACCTTGCTTCTAGAGGAACAATCTTCTAAAGAGGGAAATGATCAAATTAAGAATAGCTTTGTGTCCAAAGAATGGCTTGGAGTAATGTAGTAAGGGGACAAGGCATTCAAGTCTTGTGGATGTATATCTGCCTTCTATTTTAAGCTTTAAACTTAATTGAATAGTTATTACGGGTAGTTATACCCCTTATAAAACATTAATGGTTATATACCATAGCGATCGTTGTAAAATAAATTATATATGTAACTATATACATAAGTTTTTGTTATCCAATAATGAACCTTAAAACTATTTAAAACAATATTGAAGTATATATGTAATATTAATGCCCACTTTCACATCTAGGGTTCACACAATGTGCAACAACAGTTCCAACATAATTTAAATCTGTCGTATTCCAACAAATAGCCTACCAAGATAACACAGTCCATCCAACGATTTCCTGCGGAAAAAATATTTCATGTCATCTATCACCCGAACAAGGCGTACATACACATAACCTAGGAAGCACATACACTTCCCGGAGGCTGTCGTGTCCGTGTCCGACACGTGTCCAACCCGGACATGCCTTGGACACACGTGGACACGCGGCAGACACTCCTCCAACGTGTCCAGTTTTATTTTTTTTATTTGCAAGCTAGACACGGCGTGGACACATCTAGGACGCTTAGTGGACACGTCCAGCCCAACCCACATAAGATCTAACTAAAAAAAAAGAGAAAATAAGACCCAACCCCATAGACTCCTCAACCAAACCCCAACTCCTCACCAAAACCTTCATCCCTTCCCTCGAGAGGTGACCAACAAGCCCCACCCTCTAATTGTTGTTGTTCCCGTAAAGAACGTATGAAACCGCTTCTAGTAGCAGTTGCTGCAAGTAGAAGCTAGGTCCTGAAGTTACTGCAAGCAGCTACCATAAAGAGATGGAGCTGCTACTAGCAACCTTTGCATCAGCAGCCTCTAGGAGCTAAAGCCACCATAGGCAGTAGCCTTTTGTGAGCCATTTGCGGCAGGAGCTGCCAACACCTAGAGCAGCCACTGAAAGCAACTTCCTTCCCTTTCTAGGAACTCTTTCCCTCTTCTTCCTTTTTTTTAAGGTAAAGGTCATAACTTATATTTAAAAAACAAAGCAAGCAAACACCTGCTTTGGCGAGTCATACAGGATGTGATTACGAAAGGAAAAGTTCCGTTGGGTGAAGAAAATGAGTGATGTTTAAAAGGTTTAGGGGGAGTCACCCCTTAACATGCCTCTAGTAGTACTACTCCAAAAACAATTCTGAGAAAAGTACAGCTACTGGACAGAAATGTATCACTGATGTTGTTGCAGCAAACTGATTCCCATTTCATCGTCCACCGTAGCCTTCAGGTCGCAGAGAAAACGGGCTTCAGATTCACCTTCTTCGGAGTCCTCCAGCCCATCATGGTCCTGTTTACCTGCACATTGAGAGCAAGTGAAGGTCTGCATCTATTTGTGAGATAATATTTTGCCTCATTTTCGGAGTGTTGTTGAAGATTCTGTTGTTTCTCTCAAGCCAAAGGTTCCAACTGATGATGATGAAAATGTCGTTTCCCCTGAAGGAATTGTAGTTTCTATTTGGTGTAATCTGAAGGGGAAAGGTAGCTGCTTGGAGTTCTAACTGGTAATTTCTTGTGAAGTGTGAGATGATGTTTAGTGAGGTGTTGCATTTAAAGAAGATGTGGTCTACCGAATCAGAGTCCGATTTGCATAGAGGGCATCTGGAAGGACCAATGAAGCCCTTCTTGGAAAGGTTATCTCCAGTAAGCATCTTGTTGTGAAGGAGCATCCAAAGGAAGGTTTTATGTTTTTGTTGCCATTTTTGTTTCCATATTTTTGTGGTATGTGGGGAAAAACCTCTATAAGAAAGGTGAGTGTAAGCTTTCTTAACAGAGTAGGAGTTTCCCCATCGCCAAGTGATATTGTTTGATGAATTGTATTCAAGTGTCTGCTTTAAGGCACAGAGGTCATCAGGTTTGAGATGCATGAGAATGCATCTTTTGAGTGAGTTTGTTCTGTTGCTGGTTAGAAGGTGGAGGGCCTTGATAATGTTGATCTTGAGGAGATTGTTTGGGATGGTCCAATTTGTGTGCAGGTTTAGAACATAATTTTTTTCAAACCAGGGATCGTTCCAGAAGGAGATTTTTAGGTGGGAGTGTGGAGGAGTGTTGATGAGTTGGGTTAAAATTTGGATATTTTTTTTTATGTATTTCCAAAGGGGTGAGGCTGATTTTTTTGGAACTTTGTGCCAGGGAGGGGATTTTTGATAGTATTTGTAGTTGATAAGGCTCAACAATATTTTTGTCTTATTTTTGACCAGACTGTTGATGATTAGAGGCAGAAGGCATGGGTTTCAATGTTTAGTATACCCCAGCCACCTTGGTCTAAAGGGGCAGTAATAGTTTTCCAATTTACAAGATGATAGTGTTTTCCAGATTTTGTGGATGGGTGATAGTTATTCCAGAGGAATTTCCTTCTCACTTTGTCAAGGAGTGTTTTGGTTTTGGATGGAAGGGGTATACAACTTAGGTAGTGTGTGGTGATAGGAGTGATGACACTGTTAAGAAGAGTGAGCCTTCCCGAGAGATTTAGAAAGTTATTTGTCCAATTAGAGAGTTTTTTTATTTATTTTCCCTATGATGGGAGACCAGGTAGCATTTGTGATGTTGTGGGGGGTAATTGGGAGACCTAGGTATTGAATGGGGAAGTCATCAATTTTACATCTAAGGAGATCTCTATACCTTTCCAGGATAGGTTGTTCAAGGTGAACCCCAAAGATGGATGATTTTTGGAGATTTATTTTAAGCCCCGAAATGTAGGAGAAAATGCTTAGGATTCTGAAGATATTGAGCAGAGAGGCATCCTCTGGGGAGGAGAGGATTATGGTATCATCGACAAAATGTATAATATTTTCTTTGCATTCCTCTAGTGAGTTAATGAGGCCACTGATTTTTCCAAGTTGTATCATACGAGAGAGGATGGTTGTGATGATAATAAACAGGTAAGGGGAGAGGGGGTCGCCTTGTCTGAGGCCATTTGAATTGTGGAAATAACCAAATGGAACTCCATTTATGATAGTTGAAAAGTGGTTTGTGGATATGCAAGCATGTATCCATTTGACCCATTTGTGTGGAAATCCAAAGCCAGTGAGAGTTTTTGTTAAACAGTTCCAGTTAACAAAGTCAAAGGCTTTTTCAAAGTCCAATTTGATGGCCAGCAGTGGTGTTCTATTTTTTTGGCAGAGATGTATTGTTTCGTTAACCATCAGGTACGCATCTTGAATGCTTCTACCTTTGAGAAAGGCGTTTTGATTGAGGGGAATGATTTTGTTCATGAGAGGTTTTATTCTATTTGCTAGAGTTTTTGCTAAGATTTTGTATTAAGTGTTGATAAGGCTGATGGGTCTGTACTGGGAGATAAGGTCGGGTTGATTGGTTTTTTTATTAGGGTGATGAAAGTTTGGTTTAAGTGCTTCATGATGTTGTGGAGGTTGTCACTTTCATAGAATGTCTTAAGCAAAGCCAAGAAGTCAATTTTGTAGTGATTCCAGTTTGCAAGATAGAATTCTACATTAAGATCGTCAGGTCCAGGTGATTTATTTAATCCTAATGTAGAAATGGCCAAGTCCAATTCCCCTGGGGAAAAAGGTTTTATAAGGTCTAGAGGATTTTCAATGTTTGTAGGGCAGATCATAGACCATTCCAAGTCGTTTAGGCATGAGGGATTGTGGTTGTTGTTGAAGATTTTTTTTGAAATGGTCAGTGATGTGGTTTGTGATAGATTGTTTGTGGGTTGTGATCCTTTCATTTATCAGAAGGTATGTGATGGAGTTTTTTTGATAATTTTTGTGGCAGATTTTATGAAAGTACTTTGTGTTTTTATCCCCTTCTTTTGCACAAGTGATTTTAACCCTTTGTCTCCATCTGGTGTCAATATACTTTTTTGTGAAGTCAAGATCAGCTTTAATGGATAGGACAAGAGCAGGGTCAGCTGAAGGGTCCTTGTCCACAAAGAGGAATTGTTCTTCTAGGTTTTTTAGTGTTTCAGAGAGCTTGTTTGGGTTTGTATGTTTCCAGTTTTTGATGTGTTTTTTGATGCTTTTAGTGTTTTGGAGAATATGGAGGCCTAGGTTTGTGGTTTGGGAGTCGGCTAATTTCCAATGCTCTACACATATGGTGGTAAAGTTGTTTATGGAGAGCCAACAATTTTCAAATTTGAAAGGGCGCTGACCTCATGAAAAGGTTTTAGTATCGAGCACAAGAGGGAAATGATCAGATATGGCTCTGTGAGAGATGTGAACCGTGGAGAGTGGGTGTTTGTCTTCCCATGGGTGGAGCAGATGAAATGGTCGAGTCTGGCAAAAGTTTGATTTCTAGACCATGTAAAGGATGCATTTGATGGTTTTAAATCAATTAATGTGTGTTTAGTGAGAAGATGGCTAAAAAGTTTGTCAGTTGCAGACATAGTTTGTGTGGAATTTGTGGGGTTGGATCTATCAGAGTTTTGGGTTATCAAATTGAAGTCTCCACTAATAACCCAGGGAGTCAAATGGTAGATTGTCATGAGCGATTTAAGTTCAGTCAAGAAGGCATATTTATTTTGTCCAGGTTCCCCATAGACCCCAGAAAAGTTCCAACAAAAACCATCAGATGTGTTTTTAAAGGCGATGGTTATGGAGTAGTCTAGAGTGGTGGTGTTTAGGGCGGAGAAGGTAAGATTGTTGTAACCAACTAAGAGACCTCCTTTAAAGCCAGTGGGGGGGATTTGGACCCAGTCTGTGATTCTGTTACCTCCTATGCTTTTGAGAGCAAAGGGGGACAGACTAGTTTTAGTTTCTTGGATAGTGATCAGGTCAATTTTATTTTTGTATATGTGTGAGCGGATTTCCTTACGTCTATTGAGGTTAGCAGCTCCACAGACGTTCCACGAAGTAAGACACATATTTGGTGGATATGCTAAGAAGGGAGAAGGTCAGTTCAAAAAGCAGGCTAGTCGATATTGAGAAGTTCAAAGTTTTTCTTAGTAGTTTCCAGAACTCTTTTGTTTGTCCAACCCATAAAGAGTTCGATATCATCTAGAGATTTATGTGCCTTGTCTTCATCTTCAAGATGTATTCCTATATTTTTAGCAAAATTTGTAAAACTAGTGATGTTTGACCATGATGCAAGGTCCTCGATGTTGTCTATGTCACAGTTTATAGACTTTGTAAAAAGAGGGGAAGAGGTATCAAGGATAGAAGATATTGCACATGATGAATTGAGTGAAGTGTTTGTGGATATACCTGAAGCCAGTCTGTTGACGATGATTTTTTGGTTTCACTACTACAGAAAATGCTTTTTACAACGGGAAAAACACAACAGTTCTGTTGGTTGTGTTTTAGTTAGCATATCTTTTACAACAAGTCTATTTGTGTGTTGTGAATTATATATTTTATATAACACAAGTTATATACAACGTTGTAGTATATGTGATACTACAACAGGTGCTAAATTGTTGTAATAGACTGTAATATCACAACATACTCAAGCCCGTTGTAAAACACCATAATTACACAACATGCTCTAACCCGTTGTAATAGTCACGTATGCTAACTTGTTGTAATAGATCATCATTACACAACATACTCTAAACTGTTGTAAAGGATCATAATTACATAACATGTTCTAACCCGTTGTAATAGTCATTTATATTAACACATTGTAATAGACCATCATTACACAACATACTCTAACTCATTGTAAAAGATCATAATTACACAACATGCTCTACCCATTGTAATAGTCACATATGTTAACCCGTTATAATAGACCATCATTACACAACTTACTATAACCCATTGTAGTATACTATAATTACACAACAGGCTTTCACCTATTGTAATAGTTACCCGTTGTAATAGACCACAATCACACAACATGTTTGCACGTCATTTTTTGTATATGTACAACAAAGAATATGTGTTGCATAAAATGAAACTAGTTCAGCGGTTTGAGGTGTGCCTTACTTTCAAGTGGTCTCAAGTTCGAAACCTTGTGTCTATATGTATTTTTCTTTTGTCTCAACATGTTATATACAACACCCCTATTACAACAGGTGTGTTCAATGAACTACAACATGTATTAACTATTGTATAAAATATATATATTACAACACGCGCAACACCTGTTGTATAAAGAACCCCCCATAAGACCATGCAATCTAATACAACAGTTGACACCCATTGTAAAATGGAAAAATGAACTGTTGTAAAAACCATTTTTTGTAGTAGTGTTTGCCTCTTTTGGACCTTGCATCATAATCTTCTGAGTATAGCTGTCTTCTTGCCTTTGTTTTGGGCTCTTCTGCTGAGGACTCTGCGAAGAGCTGACATCTTTTAGCTGGTAAGGTTTTTGTTTACTTAAAGAGCTTTGGTTTGGGTTTTGTGCTTGGCAGCTTTCCTTGGTAGAAGTTGGGGAAGGGAAAACTGTGCCAGATGGTGGAGAGGTGTTTCCATGAAGGGAGGGAGTGGAGGTTCTAGTTCTTTTTTCTGCTTGTAAGGAGGTTTGTGTTATCAGAGGAGGTGGTGTTTGAGTTTTTTCTTTCCCAAACATGGTGTCTATCACCTGTAAATCGGGTAAGAGTAGGTGTATTTCTATCTTTATTTGGGCAAAACCATGAAGGTGGATGGTTTGAAAGATCAGAGAAGGTTGTTCTATTTTCAGAAGGATGTTCGGAAGATAGTTTGATGTTATAGATAGATTCTCCGATCCTAATATTGATGGAAGGTGGTAAGGAAATGGTTGCTTTGACTGCAAAGAGGAAAAAAGCTTTTATATATTGGGTAGGATGCAGGGTTTCTGGGCTTATATATTGTAGAGTAGCCCCGATGGAGTGAACTATGCCTCTGAAAATCTCAACTTCCCAGAGGTGGGGTGGGAGGTTGGAGATTGCAACCCAGTATGAGTCGCTAGCTGGAGCTGGGAAAGCTCCAAGGTCAGCCGTCCATTTTGACAATCTAGCTGTGATAAAACTAGAACCACATGGTATAGTGAGGATCTGGTTGAAGAGATGGTTGATTTTTGTACCTTCAGGAACGGTGTATATCAGTTGGGTTGGTGAAAAGATTTTTGGTTTTAGGATTGTCTGACCAGGGATGAGGAGGGCTAGAGCGCGGGTGATATCTAGGACATTTATTGGGTTGTTGTCTATGTTGTTTTCAATGGAGATGAGGATGCTTCTCACGGTGAGGACTTTGAGAAGCCTCATGGAGTTTGTAGCTAGGTCACGGGCTATCGCATATTTAAGGTGTTCCGGAGTTTTCATAGCTGATGGTGTAGGGATGGTGTGTGAGTTGTGAGTGGAGGTACCGGAGGGAGTGTAGGAGGAGCGGGGTTTTGGTGGTGAGGCTAAGTGGTTTGGTGGCTTGTGGTAGGTTTTGATAATGGCACAAATCTGGTGTTTATATGCTGGTGTTGAGTTTTGGGTGTGCCTGCATATTCGGGCGGGAGGTTTGCAAGGCATGCAAAGGCATTGCTTGTGAGTGGAGGAAATGGAGGGGGATGGTTGGGGCGTCTATAGACCGTATCACTTTTTTTTGGAACTCGCTGGTTTTCGCAGAAAGTCAGACCTTTTCTAGGAAAGTACCTAGGGAAAAAAAGCTCGGGGTCTGCATGTGTTCTGATCTTTACTGGGGGGGACGAGATTTACAGTTCCTTTTGGTGTGACCTACTTGGTGGCATCTGAAGCAGGTGAAGCGGGAAGGGCATCTGGAAGCTGAATGGTGTTTACTTTTGCAAAGAAAACAGTGAAGGGCCCGAAAAGGTTTTCTGGGAGGGGCTGAACTCTAGGTTTGGGCGGTGGGTTTTACCTTTAGGAGTTTGTTGATGAGGTGTGTAGATTTTTCTTGTCCTAAGATAGGAAAAGTGCAGTTTAGGAGAAGCGTGTCTTTTGGGATGATATCATCCGCTGAGAAGGATTGGGGTTTAGGGTTTTGTGGAGCGAAGAGAGAGTGAGTCTTGTGGTCGTTTTTTTCTTTTGGGAAGAAAAAAGATGGTACCTTGCTGCGATGGAGCTTGTTTGATGGGGTGTTGATGCTGTGTCTGCAACATCTTCTTCCTCTGAGCAAGAGGAGACAGAGATGGGCCAAGCCTTTGTTCCTACCGGGGGTTGGTGGACATCCCATACGAAGAGCAGATCAGCTGAGTTTGATGAAGTTGAGCTTTCTTGGTTGTATTTTTTATAGAGATGTGCTAGCTCAGGTGGTGTGTCAGCATTGAAATCCCTAACCCAAGCCAGGAAAGTTTGATTTCCAATCGACTTGATGAAAATAGTCCATTCCGGCTTGAGCTTGAGGTCTGAGATCATCAGGTCCCAACCCTCCGATATGAGAAGGGTTGAAGCTTTGTTTTTCCAGTGGTGATCAGTCTGGGAAGACCAAGTGACCATCACCGGGAAGGAGCGGTGGCCAATGTTGATCATGCAAGACCCCGGTGACAGGTCAAACTTGTGGTAGATCCAAGATTTCGGTAGGGGAATATTGGTTGAGTACGAAGGGTTTGAGAGTGGAAACTCCATGAAGGTGAATCATGAGTCCATGTCTGGAGGTGTTACTGAAACCCTTGGGCAGTCGTCAAACGCCGAGGTTTTTCTCTATTTTAGGACACTCCTGAAGATTTTTGTTTTGCCTTTTTTGGATAGATGAGTCTTGTTCATGCATGCGGCCAGGGTGAGCAGGCCGCCCGTTCTCATGATGTGGTCTTGGAAGAGGGAGCATGTGAGTAAATTTGAAAAAGATATTCTCTAGGAAACAGAGAATCGAGACCGATGAGACTGCAGTTAAGGCACAGGGAGGGGAAGCGATAGCCGGAAGAATGGTTTGTAGCTAGACAGACTTTTTGAAAGGGATGTTTTGGAGAATCAGACTGTCGAGGGCGTAATAGAGAGAGAAAGTGGCCCGGCCGCTATTGTTGGGGAAAAACAGATGTTAAGGTTTAAAGGTCTGCATGTTGCCATATTGACTAGGGTTTGCAAGCTAAGCGTCTCGGGTGTGATTCAAAGCTCCAGGATTAATTGTATAGGAGTGAAGGGGGTGGAGGAGTTAAGAGGAAGTACCTTTAACGCCGCCTCTAAGTGCACCAGACAGGTGATGAATCATCGGGAGAAGAGGGAGGGGAGGATGTGCCAGATCTTTTTCCGATACCTGATAAGAAAAAAAACTCTCCCACAACGTTGAGAAGTTCAAAGGTGGAGCTCGACGGACAGGGAGGGGAGAAGGCCGAGCACTGGGTGGCCCACTCCACTGAAGCGCTATCGGAGAGGGCAGAGGGGCGGATGTTAGGGTTCGCCGAACTAGGGCTCACCAAGGTGGAGAGGATGATGATGTGATCTTGGGGATGTTTCTAGAGAGAAGTTGGTGCTATCTCTCGCTTACCACCCATATTTTATTTGTGATCGGAGAAAAAAAATGGGGCGGAGTTCAACGGACAGGGGGAAGAAGACCGAGCCCGGTGAAGCCCCAATCTTAGAGGCGCTAACCGTGGAGGGCGGAGGAGCGCAGGCTGGGGCACGCCGGACAGAGGCTAACCAGAGCGAGAGGGATGAGACCTAGGGGATGTTTCTAGAGAGAAGATGGAGCTTTCTCGCACTTACCGCATGTTTGCTACTCTAAGTCATCACCAATTGTTCCTTCCCTCTTCTTCCTCTTGATTCTAATATATCATTTTGTATGCTAAATTTTATAGCATCAAAATAGTGGGTTTGAATACAAATGTGAATATAAAGTGGATATCACGATGATTGTTGTTTCTGCTTGTTAAGAATTATGGAGCTTGTTGTGTTTACAAATAAATTATATACATATGTATGTCTTTAACTGTATATATTTATGTAAATATATGTATGCATATATGTATATATATTTCCGTGTCTGACGCCGTGTCCGTGTCCTATATTTCTGAAAATTGTTGTGTCCTGTGTCCGTGTCTGAGCTTCTTAGCACATAACATATACTAGTTGCAAATGTCGGTACTTGGATTTCCTATATTATGCATGACTTGCTAACATAATTATTGTGAGCTTGTACATGACAAACAAATGCCTAATATGCAAATGAAGATGAAAAGTCATCAATACAAAAGACAAACTTGAGGTGCAAACAAAGATGAAAAGTCATCAATACAGAAGAAAGTTGAGGTACAAATGAAGGCATATAAAAAAGTAGACATTTAAGTGTGTAAATACCTAATCAATTAAGTGTACCTAATATCCATTTATGCACCAAATATTGACCAGTATCACTAGTTAAAAAGTGATAATCAAGAACATTAATGTCCATTTGTAAGCATTGTGACCAATGGAAAAGATTGATACCAACAAATTGAGATTGACGTAGGCCACTGCGTATTTTCTTAAAAAGCCTTGACCCCAAGTCGTGTGAATTTTAATCCATCATGGTGTTTTCATTTTCATAGTAAAGATTATTTTCTCTGGTTTCGTATATCTTATAGTCATGGTTTCCAAACACAACCTGGCGGTTGAACTAGTTGAACCTCCAATTGGGAAGCTTGGCGGTCCACCGAGTTCAAATAGTTAAGTCTATTTTCTCTAGTTTTCATATATCTTATACCAGAACCTGGCAGACCAACCGATTGAACATCCCATACGAAGCTTGACGGTCCAAGTGGATTCAACCCCAAATTTTGGCCTAAACCAATGATTTACCTAGTGGAATGAGCGGTTGAACTACTCGCCCGCTGACGTATTCATTGTGTTGTTTTCCTGGTCCTGTTGACTTGGAGGCCTCAATCGATGAATTTAGATTTTTTTAGTCAAACATAGTGTGACATATCTTAAGCGGGTCGTGCCATCATCCAATCTTCCTTCAGAACAAGAGACACAACGTGTCCGGTCAATGACATGCCATGTCACATCACAGAGGGTACTCACCAAATGGTCGTACAAAAAAGGTTTGAAGAATCAGTATAAAGTCGCAAGTCACCTGAGACAAGTTGCTTAAGGAAAAACAACTAAACATACCTAAACCGGCCAATGAAAGAACACATTACATCTAAGCATTATTAAGAAAGATCATTGCAAACCAGCAAAACTGCTCAAGATAAGAATTGTGTATGGGTCACCATAAGGAATTAAGAAAAGTTATGAAGTAAGAGAAGAATCATCCTCGAAAATGTACACAAACCCAATAAGGAATTTCATAACTACCACTTATTTAAAAACTACAATAAACTAAAAAAAAATCTAATGACCTAAGGAATCTCAGCTACAAGCCGCCCATGTAGCTAGAAATGGTTCGTACAAGCCAAGATAGTTGGCCCAAGCAGTGAGTCAACCTCCTCGTGTCGTGCTTGAACCAGCCATGTTTCTAGCAAGATTTTATCAGTCTCCTAAGGGTACCGAAACAATCATATACATGTCGACGACCACCCTAGACTCTCAATAAAAACAAAATTTACTCTTGTTTTTATAATGAGTTTAATTCAGCCTTCAATACATTCAAACATTAAGATATATATCTATACTACCATAAAAAGAGGGAGTTTTTATTAAGATTTACAATCATGCCACTTCAAAAAATGCTATCCAATCAGAAGGCAAGAATTTAAAATCTTGAGATCTCCTTAACCCTCTCTCTTCTCTCAAATTTTTCTCCTTCTTTTTTCCCAAATCCAACGACATGTATCCTCACGAAGAACTGAGTCCCACTATCCCCACTATCTATTTCTAACAGAACATCCACCGAGTCTTGCTTCTACTCACTTCTAATACCCACTCCTCATCCACCGAGTCTTGCTTCTACTCGCTTCTAATACCCACTCCTCACTGTTCTTGGAAACTACCCTCCTTCATCTTATACTAGCGTCCATGTCTCTCCTTCAACCCGCCGCAAGAGGAAAAGAGAAGCATCTATAGAACGCCCACTCGGGTGTTATCTGATCCCTCCAACAAAAGTGGTGTTGTATAGTTTTTCTCCATGACCATTTCCTAATTTAATATCTATCTTGATAAATAGATCCCGCCTCCAATAGTGCATGTTCATCACGCTTCCACTCCCTTTTCATCTCTCGCTGTCGACCATGGAAACTATCCTTCTTCATCTTGTTCAAGCTGTCGCAAGAGGAACTAAAGAACAACATTTATATTCATACCTATCCGATTGCAGATCTGACTGGTCATTGCCTTCAAATACCTCTATTATAGAACACCAGAAATCTATGGAGGAAGATTTAGCAACAAGGACTCTCGGGAAAGATATTTCCTCCAAGTATAATGTATAATCAATGCCAACATCATTGCTATCACGTTGAAATCCAAGAATTGCCAAACGTCAATTTGTGCCTCACAATCAACAAAATAGCTCATGTGTACATCAGCCTGTAAGGATTGATAAACTATGTTTGCATTGTTCTATATTTTTGCATACATGACTCTTCTTAAATTCCTTGTTAATTATATACATTCTCAAAATATGTTGGTTGGTAAAAATTATATGCAGAGAGTCTGGAGACGGAGCAAAATTGGCACCATGAGGGTAATGGGGATGAGTTGTAAGATGGCTTTTTGTACGTTATGCTCAATGAAACTATGGATTAGCTCAACTTATTGGATTCTTTCAGCATGAGAAATAGAAAGATATCATTTATGGTTGTGAATGGTCGGCAAGTCCCATCAGAAGCTTCTCATAAAAGCACTAACTCAGTTTTGATGGTGTTTGCAGAAAGTGAATGCCTCCAAGATCTTCATAAGAATCGTTGCAACTCTTTGACATCATATTCAGCACTAGCATCTATGGTTGTCCACTCGATTTAGTTAGTGCATTTTTCCAAGTGGGTTGACAGCAGATAACTACATGGTCATGACAATCTACTTTTCTACAATAGGTTTTTGGGTTACTTTCACCGTAATGGTGATTGTGATTTCTGATATGGCATGCTAGCTTCCCCAATGACGAGATGGCTCCACTGAGTATCAACGGGGGTGTGATGCCAGATGGTGGCGATTGATAGAAGGTAGTGTTGATGTGCGCGTGATTCTTTATCGTAGGAGTTTAGGACTACCAGTGAGAGGGATATGATCACTGCAATTATATTATCAATTTGAAACTTCAGTGCACAACTTTATTGTCATGGCAGTGTCTTGTTTAAGCCAGACATAGATCGTGAGGATTTGCATGCTGTCGCTCCGTCTCAGGCCTTTTTTTTTATCTCAGGCCTTTTCTTTATCAGTCCTACAACAATCAACTAAAAAAAAGCATCTACAACCAAATCAGCAGGTGACTGAATCATTAAAAAAAAAGACGACAAGATAGAACTGGTTCCTTTAACAAAACTTTTCTTAATGGAGAAGGCAAGTGATACACACAACCTTTGTTTGACCATGTAACACTGATGCTCGTGGAAACATTCATTTTTCAACCAAGCCTATTGAATTGAAGTTGACACAAGGTATTTTAACATGTAAATGTCTGCATAATTACAACTTTTCATCATAATATTTTACTATGTGCTGTTTGTTTTCCAGTAGCAATTTGTAACTGAAATGATCGGTCAGGAAGTCACAAATGCGAGTTACGGAAAGATTATGCTTGAAGAACGCACTGCATTAGCTGGAGACTGGGGTATCTGTTCCTGTACTGCAGCAAATGATGCTCCTTCTTGAGGAAGAAGGTGACCAGAAACATATATCTTGTTTGTTGTTTACTTTTCATAATTAATTCTGACGTTGGTTCAATATATACATTTTTGTATAAGTTGTACCGCCATAATGCCACACAACGGCTTACAGAAGTGAGTGCAGTGCTCACCAATGGTCAAGGACGGTGGCAACGTGCAGTAGATGCAACAACAGCGTGGCAGCGAAGCAAAGCATACCTGTTAAGCCTAAGTCCTACCCTTTTCCCTCATCCGGCTCCACGTTCCGATTTTCAAAATGTTGTATTTTTCTTGACTCTCTTTTTTTTTCAACGCATTTTGTTACAAAAATATACTTTCTCATCTTTGCCATTAAATTTAAAACATTCTCCTTGATTGTAATTTTATGTCTCTTTGACACTTTCTCATCTTTGCCATTAAATTTAAAACATTCTCCATGTTGAGAACTCCCCCCAACTATCACTTGAATTTCGCCAATTATCTCATATACTTTCTATTACCCACTCCTCTCTTGCCTCCGAAGATCATTCTCTTTGACTTGCAACAGACTCTTCCATTACACACGCTCTCTTTCCTTCCAAATCGTCATCGGTTCTCCAAACAGCTATTTTCCGGTGAAAAAGTTATAATTCACTGTTCCATTAACTTGTATAGATTAGAAAGTTTAAATAGTAAGCAACTTTGTGATTTTCTTTTTCTACAAAACCCAATAAATCTCATAGCAGTATTTTTAACTCTCTTTTCAATTGTTTTCTCTATTTTTACCCCAAAAAAAGGATTTTCTCTATTTTTTTACATTTTCTAGCTCCTACCGTTTCCCTCATTCAGATCCACGTTGAATTAGTTCGCACCATCTCAAACTCAACAAAACAAATGTCCACATCATATACATGATGAGTTTGCACATTTCCTCTCAACTCCTTAACAAAATATCTTAATCGGCAACTAATTCCTCCGCGCAATTGCAACCTCCTACCTTCTCACTCCTGTCGCCTCTCACCAAAAAATAACTGTTTTTTTCCCTCTCCGGTTTTCATTCTTTATTCTCACTTCCATAACTATCTAAGAAATATCCCATCTACGAACATATTTAATGTGAAACCACTTAATGTAAAAAAAATATTAAAGTAGAAGCAGCAATTTGAAAACATAAGGTTTTACATAAATTAACTTTTTGTCCTTGAGGTATGTTGCATGTAAAACCACACTGAGTTTCTTTAAGGCTCCGATTGGTTTGGTGTAAGTCATAAGTTACGTGGAACTCATTTTCTGGAAACTCTAGTTCAGTTTTTGGAACTTAAGTTCTGTTCACTTCCATGTGATTGGTTTGTTGTATGTGTAAATATAGACAACAAATTCACAATGAGTTGCTTATCCAAAGAGTGAACTATCCTTCAATTTCTAAAACGTTTGTGGCTGGAGTACAAACATAATAGATAAGGAATATGGAGTCTCTACCTTTTCTTGCGAGAAAAACCAAGAACATTACAAATGGACGTTTAGATCACTCCACCTAAGGACGGTTAAACAAAAGAAAGAATGGCCATGAGACTGGGTAAAGAAATTCTATTATGATCAAGGAAAATGTTAAACACCCCTCACCACTTATAGAGATATGTTGTGTTTTGTTGAGTGTCATGTGCCTAGCATGTGCCTCACTTATGTTTTTACTTCAGTAGTTTAGTCCCATATTGCCCATCTCTGCTTTAGTCTCTACCCTCTTCTATTATATCAAAGACTGTATTGCGGTTCCCTGAGTTGCAAATTCACACCCTGCCCCTATGCCCTAGCTCCTCCCACCCCAGCTGCCCCCCCCACCGCCATCTAATATTCATCACCTGTTTCCATGCAGGAATAACTAGAGCTTCTGCAACAGTCATTGGAAAAGTGACGGTAGAAATTGTAGAAGTGATGTAACATCCCTGACCTGGGTTATGAGTCAACCCTAGGTGTTTTGCCTAAATATGTAATTAAATCTTTGTGATTAACTCTGAGCATGTAATTAAGTTTCTCAGAAACGTATATTTCAGTATTTGCTCCTTTTTATTTAAAGTTGTAGCATTGTTTTGATATACAGGGACCTATGTGCAATTTACCCAGTTAAAAGGGTTAGCTTGCAATTTGCACATGTTGAGATGTTACTCTGATGTTGAGACATCATGAGAATCTTTTTGGTAAAGTTTGAGGGATTTCCCAAGCTAGGGCACCAAGGTGCAGCTGTGGAAGCAATCCCGGTGCTTGAAACCCTAGTTTGGGGTAAAATGCAATTTACCCAAATTAAGGGATACAAATTGTGAAATATGTCATCTAATGTATCTTTTTAGACTCTTGCCATCATTAAGAGAAGAAATGATGAGGAAGTCACCTCAATTGAATTATCAAGTTATGGGATATGCCTTGTGATTGAATAATCAGGGTATATGTGTAATATCTCTTTATGTATGTACCTCATTATTAGCTTGCTCTCCTTTACCTTCTTTTCCTAAGACCTTAAGAGAAGGTTTGTCCTTATAATAAAGAGGAAGGGACGATCAAGTAAAGAAGGAGGGACCTAGTTGGAATTCTGGACAACTTATGAACTAATGTTGAAAATCCTACCCCATGTATATAAGCTCTCCTTCCCTTAGTTGCAAGGGAACTTACCCTTCGTTCCCTTACTGTTTCATTTCACCAAAGACGACCAATGACAGCCTTGGAGCTAAGGAGGACGACCAAGGGGTGCAAGGTAGGTTTAAACCCCTCTTCTTGCCTAATTCCATGGTTAGAACTCGAATTCAAGGTCAGCTTCATGACTAACTCTCGAAAACCTATCTTTCTAGCCATCTTTCCTTGACCTTCCTTGGAGTTTTCACCTTGGCCAACCTGTGGGAACTCAAGGACGCCATTAGAGCTTGGATCTTGAAAGCTTGGAGCTCAAGAAGCAAGCTTTAGGCGGGTTTTATAACGTTAAACCCATGCTTTACTATGTGCATCTTTATATGCGTTTTGATGATAGCTCTTAGTGTTTCCCTACTTTTCCCTGATATTTTGCAAGCAAATCCATGGGATATTCGTACTGTTCTTGATCTAGGAGATGAAGGCGTGATTTCCAAGAAAAACCCACCGCTTTTCACTTCCTTAAACGGTCTCAAAAGTTTGCTCTCTCGGTCTCAAGACCGCGAGGTGAGCAAACGGTCTCGAGACCGCGACAGGGAAAACGGTCTCCAAGACCGTTTGGCCCCGTTGACCGAGCGTGGAACGTATAAGAAATCTGTTCCTAATTATATAGGCTAATTACCCTCAAAATTTGGGAGGCTAACTCCAACGGAATCGGGAGATATGACCTTTTTAAGT
Source organism: Alisma plantago-aquatica (assembly GCA_963693085.1). Taxonomy (NCBI): domain Eukaryota; kingdom Viridiplantae; phylum Streptophyta; class Magnoliopsida; order Alismatales; family Alismataceae; genus Alisma; species Alisma plantago-aquatica. The sequence continues at coordinate 777,460,417 of OY856410.1, forward strand.
AACAAATTTATTTGAATTTATTCCTGATTTTCAAACGGTCTGAAATTGCCTTTTTGGGCAAACGGTCTCAAGACCGTGTAAGGTCGTTGACTAGGCGTTTACCGTATGAGATTACTGTTCAAAATTATGATAATTAACAACTCACCAAGTTTTATGGTCTAATTCCAAACGGGCTAAGAGTTGAAGGGTGAATACTAGGGCTAACCCTAGATGAAATCAGTACTGAAATTATGGTGACCTAATTAGGGTTTTTAGGGTTGATTGACCTAAACGGTCTCAAGACCGTTTAGGGGTCACCCAAACGGTCTCAAGACCGCAAGGGCAATCAACCATGACCGTTTGGAGGTCTGGGGTCAATATTAGTTGACCAATTGAAGGTACAATTACACCAAATTACATTGCAATAAAATATTGACATGATCATCAACTCAATGGGTCAGACCTTGATGAATCTGCACTAGAATCCAAAATTGGATGGGCAAACGGTCTCAAGACCATTTCGAACTCATCCAAACGGTCTCAAGACCGAGAGGACAATCACCCAAGACCGTTTCAAGGTCTAGGGTTAAGTAATTTGACCAATTGAGGACCTAATTGCAAATAAGTTGTCAATTCAACCAAAATTCTGTTTGTGGATCAATCATAGTTCAACCCCTATCAAATCACCTTGGACTTTGATGAAATCTTGGGCAAACGGTATCAAGACCATGTGGGGTCCACCACATGACCTCAAGACCGTTTGGGCCAAGTTTGGGCCCAATTGGAGCTCAATTGAAGGGTTCAACCTTGTGTTGAGTCACATTGTTGAGTGTTGATGGGTGAACATTGATAGACCCTAATTGAATCGACTTCAACCCTAATTGGTCAACAATTGAGGGTCTATTGAATGACTAAGTGGTCAAGCATAATCTTAATTTAACCCAATCCATAAGTGGTCAACGTAGCTTTGACCTTTTGAGGGCTTCAATATTGGTTGACATTATCGGTTGTATCATTGAATCCCGTTGTTGGTCTAAGTGGTTAAGACCATGTGAGCTCGCGGACTCAAGGTCGTGAGGAGGCTCGCGGTCTCAAGGTTGTGAGAGGGCTCACGGTCTCAATACCGTGAGGGGGCTCATGGTCTCAAGACCGCGAGGGGCCTCGCGGTCCTGAGGTCAAAGTGGGCAAACGGTCAACATCTCTTCGCGGTCTCAACTTCAATTCGATCTTCGCGGTCTTGAGCCACTTGAAGGGCTTCGCGGTCTTGAACCACTTGAAGAGGCTCGCGGTCCTGAAGCCTAAGGAGGATCGCGGTCTTGAAGATAGAAGAGGGCTCGCGGTCTTGAAAAGTCAAAGTGGGAAAATGGTCAACACTTTCAAACGATCTCAATTCGATTGAAGGTTGATAATTGAAATTAATCAATGTGATTCAAGGTTGACTTCATTCAATCAATTGATGATATAAATGGTCCAATGTTGCCCTAATCGAACCCTAATGACAACCTAGGATTTTAAGGGGTTAATTGACTAAGGTTTGGACCATGATGATGATCAATGGGGTGAATTACCAAAATACCCCTGAAGGGCCAATTGAGTTATATCTTGCTCAATTCAAAACCTAATCACATGATGATGATGTTTTAGCCATGTTAGCCTATGATGACTTAATCCGACCTGATATAGGGTGATGTCAACATCACCTAACTTTATGATGAGAGAGAAAGTACTTCTAGAGAGAGAAAGTACTTCTAGAGAGAGAAAGTACCCTTTTTGAGTGGAAACTCAATTGAAGCATCCCCAATACACATAAATGAGCATAATTAGGGTATGATCCACCTGTGTGAGATCATAGAAACCCTAACTATGATAAATGATGAACTTTTAACTAATCTAAGATCATCAATGAAGATGTTACTCATACATGATGATGTTATGAGTTCAATTCACCTTAATGTGAATAGTAAACCCTAATTCAAGGGTGATGACATGTAATGTGAATAGTAAACCCTAATTCAAGGGTAATGGTATGCTTTTGAATATTAAACTCTATTTGATAAGAATTAGAGATTTAAACTCTTATGACAAGAGTAGGAAGGATATTCCTCATTTTTGTATTACCTTTGTCAGTTGTATTAACCATGCAGGTTCTGATATGAAGGTAATCATATCCAGGTATGGATGATGATGTTATATTCATTAAAGGCATGTTGTTAGCCTTATGAATAAGTAAAGTAATCTGATGTCTTGTCAGTGGCATCCTATACTGATAATGGGCTGTGAGAGCCATGGATACCATCAAAGTCATGCCTTAGAGATGACTTGTGATGAGGATAATGAGAAATGATGACTGATATGAGTTAGGCCTGTTACATTTAGTATTCTTCTTTTATAGCTGCTATGCTACTGTTATTGTTTGAAGAACAATGTATGCTGTTAAAGAATACTGAATGTACCTAACTAATCAAGTATAATGTAGAGCCCTGATCATAGATCCATCATTGTCAGAGATTAAGTGATGGTGAAATAGGTTTTCCTCAGGGAACTCCTGGAGCACATACTTTTGAGTATGTGGGGTACATGGATGTGTAGAACCTTACATCCTAGTGTAGGAAAGTGATGTAGATGTGGAATCCATCCATCCTTCACTATAATTCCATACCGTATCAGTGGTAGGTAAACATGAAACCTCCTGATGACGAAGAAAACACAGATATCCGTATCAGTGGTAGGTAAATATGAAACCTCCTGATGACGAAGAGAGTACAGAACGCCACTGTGACTCTAGAATAGAGAAGGACCAGTTTACCCTGGTGAGCTATATTAAGTAGAGACACGAGATGTCCTACAAGTGATCCTCTTAGTGACTGAGGAAGGTGAAGGTCATGAGAATCCGACTCTCTTAATGACCTATGTATGATACTGATGCGGCTTCTCAGCGATCAGTTGGAGTATGAGTGGTAAGCCTCATCTCCACAGGGCATAATGTTGTTTGTAAAACATAATCAACCATGTAGTATAACTTGTTAGAGATGACTCCAAGTTAGTTGATTGATGTTACCTTACAATAATGTTTATATTCTCCACATCTCCTAAATTATAGAGATCTTGTTATACCTACAACTGTTATAGAATACTTTGAAGGATTTACTGCTTAAAATATTCTTTGATGTTATAATAAAGCTTCTGGCGAAGAGTTATAACTCTTGCTGGGACAATTATGTATAATTGTCTCACCCCGTAGGCTTCAACTTTTTAGGTGGACGTCGGAGACGAAGGAACCAGCCTACATGTGATCAGTCTCAGCAGCAACATCAGGGGCAGCAGTAATCTCAGGTGGAGATTGTCCTGCCATATGGTGTAGTTAGAGTCAGTCCTATGTGTCCTCTGTACTCTCAGGTCTTGGAGTCTTTTGTATAGTGATCTTGAGATTTTGTATCTTGATGTATATAATTACTCAGGAAGTAATTATCCTGAGATGTAAACAGTTTACCTCACTTTATGAAAGAAGCTTTTATGGATTCAAGCTCTTGTCACGAAAAGTTTTAATTTCCCGTGATTTTGTCTTCCGCTGATTACCGATTCGCTTCCGCTAAGTTTTAATCGTGTTTATGTCATGGTTTGGAGATCAGAGCCAACAAGTGAAGCATGCAAAATTGTTATGCAGATTAGCAGAAGAGCATAAATGACTGATAGGATGTTTAGTGCAGGAGCGAACACCTTTGCATAGACTGATAGGAAGGAGCAAGTCAGAAGTTACCTCAGTGTTTGTATGATCATCCGCAGACAGAGGAATTGGTTGTGGAGGGGCCAAAGAAGGAGCGCTTGTCTTTGGTCTTCGTTTGTACACTTGCAAAGAGCAACCTTCAGGCTGGTCTGAATAAGGCAAATCCTCAACAACATCTGGTAGAGGTGTGGGTGCCAACATATCACTGGAGAGTGTTGCCCCATCATCAGAAAAATAGGGCATATGCTCAAAAAATATCACATCCGCACTGACAAACCATTGCTTCAGAACCGGATCAAAACAGCGATAACCTTTCAGGGTTCTAGAATATCCCAAAAAGATGCATTTAGTTAATCGAGGATCAAGCTTCGTCATCCCTGGGCGTAAAATTTTGACAAAACAGGTACACCCAACAATACGAGGAACAGAGAACAGAGGTGCATCAGGAAACGGTTCGGTGTAAGGGTTACGATTGTGTAAAATAGAGAATGGCATACGATTTATAAGATAGCATGTCGTAGAAAGTGCCTCAGGCCAGAACTGGTGAGTGATTTTATAATGAAGAAGAAGAGTGCGAGCAACATCAATTAAGTGGTGATTTTTCCGTTCAGCAACACCATTCTGTTGTGGAGTATAAGGACAAGTGGTTTGATGGATGGTGCCACGAACAGAATGAAAAGATATGACATAATTTTGCATAAATTCTAGGGCACTATTGGTACGGAAAATCTTAATGGGTTAATTGAACTGGGTCTGTATTTCAGAAAAGAAGATTCTGATATTGATCGCAAAAAAGGCCAAGTAGCACGGGAATAATCATCATTAAAAGTCAGAAAGTATTTAACACCAGAGTGACTAGGAACAGAACATGGACCCCAGATTTCTGCATGAACAATATCAAAAAGTGCCTTAGAACCAATTTCTTATTTAGCGGGAAATACACACCGCATTTGTTTTCCCAAAACACAAGAAGCACAAGAAAAAAGTTTTCAGATAATGCGGGATAAATGTTTCAACTTTGTTGCATACGGATGACCAAACCGGTAGTGCCACTGAAGTCCTGTAACTGATGTAAACAGAAGATCAGATGTTGCAGGCGGTCCATCCAAATAGTAGAGTCTGTCTGGTCCTTCATGGCCCGAACCAATCCTCATCTTCGTGCGGAGATCCAGCAGAAGGAGAGGCAAGCATGGCGGAGGAACCCGCAATAGATGTCGAAGGTAGCTGAGTCATGTGCTCCTGGAAAAACTTCTCAAACTCCGAGCGAAGCCATTCAATAGACGACAAAGCAGATTCTAGGTCAGATGCAGTATCAGTTGAGGTTTCTGTAGTTGCTTGATTAGCCCAGGTTGGTTTACCATGCTTGATCTAGCACCTATCTTTGTGATTATCACGACCACACCAGTTGCAGAAGCAAGATCCGGTAGCTTGGCCTTGACCAGGAGCGGTAGAGGAGTCACGTCTACCGGTAGAAGGTAGACGTCCTCCACATCCACAACCTTGACCAGAGTCAGTAGTGCAAACAGCTAGAGCGGGATGCTCAATAACAGGATTGGAGGTCATTGATGGAAGTCTTTGAACTCGCTTTAGAAAATCGTGAAGAGTACCACAGGGGGTCGCTAGATAGAATCTAATCGACCACGCCAGAGAAAGATGTAGGAAGGGCAGCCAGAAACTGGACCAGTTGTAGTTCATTGCGCTGCTTTTGCGTTTCTTTGATGTCGGCCGTCAAGGGATGGTAGATTTCGTACTCATTCCAAAGAATAGAGCACTGGTTGTAGAAGTCCTCATTAGAAGTGTCATAAGAAAACTCCTTGGCCAGGTTTCTAAAAATTTCGAAAACACATTTGGGATTCTACTAATGGGAATAGACATGGGAGAGTTGGTCCCACATCGCCTTAGCATCATGAAGGCATAACAAGGACTGACTAATCCGCGGCTCGGTGCTATTAAGAAGCCAAGACATAACACCAAAGTTGTCTTTAGACCGTTGTGCATAGGTTTGTTTGCTCTTTTCATCTGCAATAGCAGCAGGAACGACACGAGGATCAACAGTAAGATGTGAGCACCGACACATTCGAGTTGCTTTTCATGTTTAATTCAGTATCCATTTTTAATTTTAATTTCAGGTTCCCCTTTTGCTTTCCTTTTTGTATATTTATCTTTGTGGTTTCTATTTTTTTCCTAATTTTGATTTCTTTATTTTTGGTTTTCTTTGCAAAACAAAGAGAAAGAAAACAAAACACAATTGAGATCCTTAATCCACTAAAGTCCTTAGTTCATAGACAAAAAGGTACTGAGATCCTTAATGCACTAGAGTCCTTAATCCACAACTTGGGTAGCCTTACACGAGTGCCATCATATTGTAGTGAAGTTAAGGACCCTACAAGTAATGTTTGAATTAGGACGTAATCACATCTAATTCATGGACTCAGGGGGGGTCTACATCTTTGAGATTTTGATAGGTTGTTTCTTATATGCAAACATGCTCATGTTCTTAAACGATCATGCTCGCCACTCGTACAAAGTCTAAAATCTACTCAAGATCCTGCCTAAAGTTATCCCAGTTATGCTGCCAAAATTTTGCCTTACCTACCCAAATCCTCAGCAAGAGAACCTTCCAATGATTTTCGACCTGATCTATGTTGAAAGGATGTCAGTCTCTGAACTCACCATTCAAGCCTATCAAACATATAAATCTTGTTCAAACCATGGACTCAAAATCATCTTATATGTCGAGATCTGAAGGATTCTTGGTATCCACTAGAAGCATGTCCACATCAAAATCCCCACATGAGCACAACATCCCATAAAATTAAATTTCCAATTTTGATATCGTGTCCAATGGCCCACAAATAGATTTTTTTTGAAATTTCGATCGATATTTTGATATTTACGGCCCTAACGATTTTGTCTACCAAATAAGCGAATGAAATCATGAAAAATTACCACGACGATCTAAATGCCAAGATATACTCAAATATGCAATAATATTTCATATTTGATATGTGGGGGTATCCCACATTTGTAAGTGAAGGAAGTTGAACAATTTCGACAAAATTTCGAAGGCAATTTCAATGGAATAATGAAGGAATTAAATTATGAAATTTTGCAAACACAATGTCTAGACATAAGCACACTAAATTATATAATAAATTTATGTGTTTCGAGGTTAGATTTATACATATATCCAAGAAAGAACTTTGTTATTTTTGGAGTATTTTTCAATATCTGTATAGAATTAAAAAAATTGTCAAAATACCCAAGATGTAGTGTTAGCAGTCTTAGGAACAAATTTCTCTAAATCTAAGTTGTGTTTCTGTATCATTTGCGAAATCACAACCCAAACTGGGCTTTTTGCTGTGAAATTTCACCCTGTTTGGCGAAATTTCACGCCTAGGGTCAAAATTTTCGAAAAATTACGTCCCATTCCATGCATTTGTGCGTTTCGCATGTCTGATCATAAATTTCGATGTCTGATTGCAATCAAAATTTTATTCCATGCAACATCCCAACTTGATCTAGAATGAGAAACCTGTCAAAATGGTGTCCAACTCGGGCCTTACTTGTACCTTTGACCTATGGCCATCACTTTCACACGAGGAGACGTCAAAAGGCTATCAAATTTGGCCCATCTCCGCATCCGCTCAAGCAACTCAAATTTCCAAATGCCTTACACCTATCGAACAACTACAAAAGTAAACTTGAAATCTTTAAAATTGTTCTTTGTTCTTCTCAATCCGACTGCCATGGTTACATTGAAAGGCTGCCCAATCCAAGAAAGCCACTTCAATGAACCTTTTAGCTTAAAACCCATATATTAAGACATCAACCTCACAATGAAAGGCCGTCACATTAGCTCTTCATATAATAAAAAATCATCTCAGGATTACATCGACAGGCTACTCAAATCATGATGTATATCGGCATCTAGTATCTAGATCCATCTTCCTTACTTGCTTGCCATTGGAAGCTCATCAGGTTACCCAATCATGCTTGCAAGCTATGTGCTTCCACATCCAAATCACATCTAGCTCTAGGCGATGAACATCATGTTGCCAAACATACTAACATCTATCTACATGTGGGCCTATTCTGATACACATGTTCATGACATACATCTATATCCATACCCATGTTCGCATGCTACCTTGACTCAGTATATACCATAATGAATACACATATGTTCTTAGTTAAGCTGTAAGGGATGTTAATCCTTCAATCTTGGATAGAAGGTCCAAACAGGATCAATCTCCCATGCTCCTCACATATCAACTCACTTCCCGATCTAGGGGATGCTCTGACTAATCAAAATGTAACCTAGTAGCATGATGTCATGTCTAGCACCGCCTACCACATCCAAGTGTATTAGCCTATGGCTTACACTAGACCCCCCTAGGTCCTAGATCGTGACCTAAAATTAGCCTACCCGTCACTCATTGACCTTTTTAAACTAGTGTTCTTGCACCAATCTTCACCATGTGTCTAAAGCATGTTGTTTGGCAAATCAATCTCACTCGGCCAGTTTATTCGCTCTCACTCTTAATTCTAAAAAGGTTTGAAAAGTCAGTATTAGGCTGCAAATCACCCGTAACAATGTTCCACAACAAACATCAATTACACAGACTGAAACTTGCCAATGAAAGATTACACAACATCTAAGATCGTTGCAAACCAAAAGAAAATTTTTCAAGATAAGAACCGTGCATGAGTCACCAAAAAGAATCATGAGAAGTGATGAAGTGAGCGAGTAATCATCCTCTAGAATTTAGACAAACCTTATTAGGAATTTTGCAACTACCACATATTCAAAAACTAAAGTAAATAAATAAACAAATACTCTAATGACCATAGAAATCCTCGATTAGCTACATGTAAGCAAAGGTCCTTACAGTTTGAGCCAGTTGGCCAAAAGTAGTGAGTCAACCTCCTCATAGCATGCTAGAACAACCCCTGCTCCTGGTAAAATTCCATCAGTCTCCTAGGGGTACCTAAAAAGATCTAATGAGTTTTTAGGTGATACTATCATGCACAAAATATACATGTGTGATAACACCCATTTTATGGCTGTTAGAGCTTATATTTTACTATCAAAACAACCTCCAAACCTAACTTCCTCTTCGTTTTATCTTATTTTGTTGTAAAGAAATAATGCCCACTATGCCCCTGATAAAATTTCTTATCTTTTACAGAGTTTCTGTTATTTTTCCACAAAAAGGGGGGTTAATGGGCCCTTCAGGCCCATCAGCATACCTTTGCCACTAGCGCAGTCATATACCAGTCAGGCACCAGCAACCTCTCCTAAAAATGAAAAAACAATCACACGTTCTTTTATTCATGCTTAGGCTTTTATTAGTTGCATTATATTTCATTGGCATAAGTTTAAATCATTTTCTAGGTTCTTTTTAAAATGTTTTAAGACTAAGGGCAAATGAATCTTGTTTACACATAAGAATATAATGTGGGCCGAAGATGTGTCTTCAAAAGGTGCAATCCAACTCGATTTCAATTCAAAACTTATCATCTGCAATTTGGATTAAAAGGTGAGATCAATTGTGGCCTGAGAATCCTTAAGAGTTTAGACAAATGAATAAAAATGTCGATTGGAGATAAATTAAATATCGGTTCAAACAGCCACACAAATCCATGTAGAGTTAAGACAAGCTAACAAGCGACTCTAAACCCTAACAGATAAAGAGCACAAACCGTGCTCAAGAAGGATCATGATCAATTGAATCGAGTTTGAGAAATAAGAAAGAACCAAAATCTTGGGACAACCAAATAATAATCATGAAAGATAGACGAAATTCCTCAAACTCAGAGATCAAATCATAATAAATCCTAATCATTGAGCTACAAAATATGCAGAGTTCATACTAACTAGTAAAGCCTGCTCTAGAAAGAAGTAAGCATTGGGGGTCAATACATGGCATGGTAATGAAAAAGAAAAAAAACACTTCCACAAAAAAATATGTGAAAATGATAGTGCATGCATGCAAAAGCAAACAAAATGGATAGGAACCCAAGCTTAGGGGTTTTCTCATCCTTGAACAATCCTAAACTTCCGACATAAGGGGATACTAGAAGTCCATGTAATTGCTACCATATTGATGATGGAACGACAAGTCTAGCTCGAAACACCCCAATCATCAGAGTCGAGGTAGGGTAATGTTGTAGTCACTGATGAAATTGAGCATCCTTCAATCTTGTAAAGCTCACTCGATGTTGGATTTTGAATTATAATGTGTTGCTAGATTTGTATGGAATTTTTGCTCATTGATGAGCATCTTCTAGGTGTCATGCTTCTTGAATTCATGATTGTAATCCTTCCAATCATGCTTATCATTAAAGATTTTGATTACCTTCTCGCATGTGACAAAAATCGAGCAACAAAGGTTGTTCTTCCTAAGAAATGAGCCCATACGCCCCCTCCGATCCTAGAGTATGCAATGTTAGTGGATCTACATAACGCGTCAAAATCAAGATGAGTCTACAATGCCATTGGTTTAACATAAGGCGTCAAAATCAAGATCCTTTTCTATAGCTCGAGCATTCACCATGTTTTCTCATACTTTGGAAGTCCTAGCAAAGGGATGAATGTCGTATGATGGTGTGTTGCTTCTAGAAGGTGATGGAGCAGTGCCATAAGGAAGTGGAGTACGTTGTGTGCTGGTAGGTGTGCGGTGTTGTGAAGCAAAAGGTTTCTTTGTGAAGGAGGCACACTAAACCATAGATGGCAATCAACTAGGGAGGCATGTCTACTAGAAAGCTAGAATGAAGCTATGCTCGTCCATTGCTCCAACTCTAACTTCAGTACTGGAGGTAACTGCTCCATCATATAGGTTATAGAGATACGTGAACTGTGTGATAAAGGAGTATCATGGATCATTGGGTCTACTTCTCATGCCACCACCTAAACAGGTATCGTACAACCAACAAAATGATCACAGGATGCAACTACTTAGGATTTGTATATCACATGTTTCATGTGCTCTGGAAAAAGATATCTTGTAGAGCTTATGTTTGGATAGTTGGTAGTCATGTATTCCATACTTGGATACAACCTTCTCACAGACTCTAGGTCCCCCTACAAAAGTGATGCACACGTCGATGTGTCTCTACAGTTCTGCCAAGCTAGGGAAGGTGACCATTGTTGTGGTCAAGAGCAAGAGGTTGTGGAACCATTAATGCCTTCATCAAGTCATACTACTACAATAGAAAATCATGGATTTTGTTTTTCAATGTGAATGGTCATAGGAAAAATGTGTTTCGGTTTCTACAATCACAACAGGATAGAGATGGTTTCAATAATCTACAAATGTGTGGAGAAGAATCCAATCTCCAGACAAGGAGTTAGACATCACCACCTATATGTTCTATCCCAATTCATCGTATCCACGCCGAAGAGTCCTCCAAGTTGCAAAAGTCAACAATTTATACCTAGTTGATCAATTTATGAAACTACTCTACAGATATGATAAGGACAACAAAATCTAGATGGAGAGGTCTGGTACGAGGCTCCACATTCTGAGATTGCAATGAGCCCCCCTATCCCATTATAGTGCTCATTGTGTGATCTTCCAATTGATACAATATCAATAGCTAGTTTACGTCGACTACAATCCATACCCCAAGGTTACCACCACCTATGTCAACTACAATACATGACATGGTGAGTCGGGAAGGGTTGGGCCACAAGATGAGTTAAAAGGAGAAAATACAAAAAAAAGAGAAAAAAGGAAAAGATAAGTGTAAAATTCAGACATTATCTCTAAAATATCCAATTAGTTTGAACTATAACTTTAGGTTATTCTAATCATGCATAGTATGAGATTAGATATGTAATCGGCCTTAATATGTACATGTGTTCTATATTCATTTCCCCTCATAAGCATATTTATTTGTATACACTTAGTTATACATATATTACATGGTTAATACAAAATTCCACTGGTAGTGTAGTCAACCACTACACCATTAAAAAAGGTCGTGTGTAATTTGTAATTAAAATTATACTCGCATTGACTCTGTGTAGGTGAATGGTGGAAAATGTTTAGGAATGAGACTCCTAATATTAAGAAGATTGTGAACCAAACTTGCAGGTTGCAACCATGAGGTTATAAGAGAAACTAGAGTGGTTTTGATTTTCTCCACTCCAAAAGCAAGAATACATTGGAGCACCACAGGTCGAATGGTGTATGTTAGATGTATCTTGAGGCCTCAAATCCAGTGTGTTACTTTCATATAACACCATTATATCATATCATTGAATTGTAAGTGTAGAATATAGCATGTCAGCTAGCACAATAATTTTATTGAACTACATTCTAGTAAGGCTTACTCTGACTGTTTAGGCTCTTATACTTTAAAATGGGTTCAAAGATAGTCACACCCTACATACTCATTTTGTATAGGTGACCAAAAAAATTATAAGCCAAAAGTATCTTTTTACCAATTTCATTATATAGGAATTATATGATATGTGAGAGGGACGTCAATTGATATGATCTTGCAACATGCAACTAATGCCCTAACAAAAATGAAAAGTCTTCAAAAAAATATAAATTCATTGTGCAAACTCAGTAAAAGCAAAATCAAATGGTGTGATAATCCATGATATCAAAGGCATTAGGAATCAAATGTCGCAATATAATGGGAATATAACAAACTTAGAAAGAAAAAGTGACACCCACTAATAATAGGTTGAGAGACCCAACAAAGAAGACCTAGGGTCGTAATCTCTCATATGAGTCCACTTTGTGTAATATGTACATATAATATATTATTATAGATGTCCTCACGCCTCTCGCTTTCCGCTTTCTAAAACATTGGATACCATGTTGAAAAGTGTGAGGAGAAAACTCACTTGGGTTATTATATTAGATGGAAATAATGGCACACCAATGCCCTATATATAGCAGAAAGTCTAGACACATTAGAGACTTGGGATTCAAGGCAGGCTATATGGGTTGATACACTTTAGCCCATTAACTAACAGATAGGCTAATAATACTTTCTGAACAAACCTTGCTCCTTGTAGGATTCCATCAGTCTCCTAGGGCTACCTAAGAGACTAATCCAACCATTTATTTGTTCAAACATGACGATATATATACATATATATAGACCCTAATGACCTTTGGAATCCCCAATCAGCTATAATAGGTGGTCCATATAGCGAGCAGCAGTCCCTAGGGTTTGTAAAAAACTCTTACATGTGTTTTCATATCACACTTCCATGCACAACATACCTATGTCACTATCGCAGTCATATACCCATCGGGCACCACCCTAGATTCCCTTTTTGGAAAAAAAACTCATTCTTTTATTCACGCTCAAGGTTTTACTCTTTACATTTCATTTCACTAGCATGGGTTTTATTCATTTTTCAGGTTTTTATGCTCTTTTGAGCTTTTTGTGATGTTTTTGAGATTGTGGAAATCCTCTGTTGCACATTTTTTTTCGTTTTGGATTCTAGAACCTAACACGAGAAAAAGCGAGTTCCTTCAAAAGATGCAATGCCAACTCTATTTAAATAAAAAACTTGTCATCTGCAAGCCTGATGCTAGAATCATTTGTCGTACATAGCCATGAAGCTTAAGAAAGATAATGATGAAGTGAATCGAGTCCAATAAATAAGCAAGAAGTAAAACCAAGAAAGATAGGAGAAATATCCCAAAGCCATGAAAGATAGGGGAAATATCCCAAAGCCATGAAAGATAGGAGAAATATCCCGTAATGATATTTATTGTTTTGTTATATGTGGCATGATAATTTTAAAAATTTCAGGTGGCATTCCTCTTATCTTCATACCCCCATCTCACATTCTACACCTAGTCTAGACTCTCCTAAAAATAAAAAACACTCACTCATTCTTACATTCACGCTCAGGCTTTATTCATTGCATTTTATTTCATTGGCATGGGTTTTATACATCATTAAGGTAGATATTTTTTAGATGTTTTGAGATTGAGGGTGGTCAAACCTCTTTAGCACATTAGAAAATAATGTGGGACCAAGCTAGGTCCTTCAAAAGATACAATCCAATTCAATTTCATTTCAAAACTCATCATCCGCAAGCCTGATTTAAAGGTGAAATCAACTATGGTCCAAATTCCTTAAGTTTAGACAAATGCATGAAAAGGCCGATTTGAGTTTGTCAAACATCGGCTCAAACATATGCATTGTTGTAGTTGCACCCACGTACAAAACTTAGCAATATGTTGACCCGTTGTTTGTTGGGGTTTTAGGTTAAACTTGGGATCTAGATTTGAAGTTGTGGCTGATTCGATAGAAGGCAAAGAACAAAGCTCTAGAAAAAGCCAGAATTAGATAACAACGGTTCGATTTCAGTTTCCTAAAATATTTACATTTTGAAATCTTGTTTTTAGATTCCTAGTTGTGTACCTCCATTTAGAGTCCAACATTTATATACATTATTTACCTAATCTAAATTATAGACTTATTGATTATTTTTGTTATTTATGTTATTAATATGAGAAATATGAGTTACCTACTTTTTTTTTATTTTAACTGAGGTCAATCATATTCATCTTGCCCCTAAGGCAAGCAGAGTGATGTCATCCAGATTACAAAAGATCACCCTCGACCCACACACAGGAAAGAACAAAAAGATCACTTACCATGAAAGCCCCTCCAAGATAAGCCACACCCAAACAAAACAACTAATCATCTATTCAAACCTTGCAAAAATACAAAGACGCCCCTAAGAAGGTTCTCATTAGAACCAGCCTCCACTGTTCCTACCGCCGAAGCCAACAAAAAAACCAACCAAGTCATCATCATCATCTACCTCGCTTGCATATCCATCACTATCAGGGATGCTATCCACCAACTCAAAAGACGAGTAGTTCTCAACACTCCGAGGCTGCGATCCTGAGTAGGCATCGCCCCACTAAGGCCCCAAAAAATCTCCGAGGCAACGATGTTTCAGACGTCGGCAGGCACCGGCTGAATGGGGACTATGGCAAGAGGGGTTCGTTAGAGTGTGTCTACTAGAATGCCAAAATGAAGCGATGCTCACCCACTACTTCTCCATCTCTGACTTTAGTACCAGAGGTTTGCCTTCCATCATACGGATTGTAGAGATATGTGAATTGTGTCAACGAAGCACCATGGATCATGGGGTCTACTCCACCGCCTAGAGAAGTATCATTGAACCAACAACATAGGATGCAACCATTTATGATTTGTATCACACCTATTCCATGTGCTCCAGAGCTTGTCTTTGCATAGTTGGTAGTCTTGTATCATATATTTATTGTACAACCTTCTCACAAACTCATGCCCCTGCAAACGTGATGCACACATTAAGATACCTCTATAATTCTGCCAAGCTGGGGAAGGTGACAATGTTGTTTTCAAGTACAGAGGTTGTGGAACCATCAATGCCTTTGTCGAGTCATACTGCTACAATAGAAAAGCACGCAATTTTGTTTTTCAATGTGAATGATCATATAAAAATGCGCTTTGGTTTCTACATTGACAACATTATAGAGATGGTTTCAACAAGCCGCAAGTGTGTGGGAAAGAATCCAATCTCCAGACAAGGAGACCATATGTTCTTACCCTCATCGTCGGAGCCACAGAGAAGCATCCTAGTTGCAAAAGTCAACATCAAATTGTACCTAGCTAGTCACTTCGTCAAACTACTTTGCAGATACGCCAAAGGAAACAAAACCTAACATTCCTTGTTTTCCACTAATGGAGAGGTCCTGTACGAGGCTCCGCGTTCTGAGATTGCAAATACCCCCCATCTCATTATAGTACTCATGGTGGGATCCTCCGACTGAGAACATTAATTGTTGGTTTACACCAATTATTAGCTTCAGGCCTGAATAACCTTCTCTAGACAATGACCATTGGGAACAAAATCCATACCCTAAGGCCATCCATTAGCCTTAATGCAAACGCTTACTGCTTTTTTATCGCTTCAAGTTCTTGGTTTTGGCTAAATATAGTACTTGTAAATGCATTTTAGTCATTTTATCTCTTAAGTTGTCATCTAAAGTAATTGGATGCATTTTTATGTAGGTTTTTAGAATGACAAATTTAGATGTTTTCATGTCAAACATGGCATGTCATATCTTAGGCATGTCATGTCATCATCCAAAAGCAAGCAAGATCCTTCACAACAAGAGACAATGCGTGTCCAGTCAACGACACATCATGTCACATCACAAAGGGTCCACACTAAATTGGCCCTCGTCATGTCACAACATAAATCGGCCAAGTCGACGTTGAAAAGGCATGTCGTGCCCGTTCAAAAACACGTCGTGCTCATTCACTAGTAATTTCTCAATGCACTTGTGTACACAAAGCATCATGTCAGGCGGTTACACTTGAAAAATATAGCAAACCGCTCAAGCAACATATTGTGTCACTGAAGGAGACGTCGTGTCTACCTGACCGTAGAAATATAAATTCATGGAGAACGGTTATTGGGGGAGATATTTTGATTTTCAACTTCTAATTTTAGAAAAAGAGCCAGAAATGAATAAAGGAAATTCTACACACCAAGGGGTAGAAGGAAGAAGAGGAGAATCTACCTTCTCCTAGCAGATGAGACTTGCCCCTTGCATCTTCGTTGTAGAGAATCTCTCTTTACAAGTATAGTATTTTTCTTATTTCTCTTTCTTCTTCTTTTTTTATTCTCCTTTTCGCCATGAGCTTCGTTGTGAACATGATTTGCATGTCTATGTGTGAATCTAACATACACCTCACGTGATGAACAACTTCTGATAGTAATTTTCTTCTGTCTCTCTCTAAATTGTTTTTGTTTGCTTATGAAAATCTTGGCCACATTAATTCAAATTTTTAGAATATACTAGTTTAGAGGATTGTATCTAAATGAATAGCTGTCTCCTGAATGCGATTTGAAAGTGATCTAATGATAATACTGATGTAGGACGAGTGCAGCCTTTTAAATGATCTTTTTAGTAGTTTTATAATGTTTATCAATTTCCTTGTATTTTAGGGGTTATTTGATATTTTCCCAGTTTGTTTTGTAAAGCATGTGGTTTAGCCCCACATTGGCTAGTTATGTAGTGAGTTGGGTTCAAACACCTATATATAGTCTTTGCAAAGCTTTCGTCAAAAGCAGACTTGATGAATATTTATCCCTTTTGATTAGTTATTTTTAGATTAGTTTCTCCATTAAATACTTTAGTAAACTTTTTTATCATTAAGTAATCAATAGTGTAAATTTTGATATGCATTGATTCCTTCTAAAGGCAACCTTAAGCTCAACTACTTTTGACCCGTCTTGTAATGGGTGATTGTTGTGCTGCTTCGGTAATTTAAAAGATTTAGAGACTTTAATTCTTTTTTTTGGATATAAGACAAAGAGGAATGATTTGAATAATTGATAAGTCTACCATATGACTTGTATGTGCTATGGAAACAAGTGTTTCTATCTGTCAAATACAAGTTACAAGAGATCTAATAGTTACTTTAGTTTAACTTAGAACTAAATCAAAACCATCCTTTTAATTTTTAAATCATGAAGTAATTGAATAGATTAAGGTTTGATATACATTGAATTCCTCATGGAGACGATGTTAAGCCATAGTACTTTTGACCCATTCTATAGTGAGGGACCGTTGTATTGCTTTGGAAATTTCATTGCATGCTCAGATACACAAATTAATTTTTAGGGGAGGGGTAGCAACTAGACTATTTTAAGTTTTGTTGTTTGGTTTTTGCATTTGCATTTTTATTTTGTCATTGTAGGTCAAACTTTGTGTTTAGTATAAGCATGTTTAATTTATGCTTAATACAATACAAATCTTTTGTTGTAGCCAATGCCTAGACATTAATTCTTTTTTAGGATTATCACCGTCTTAAGTGGCATATGCTTTGCTTCTTTATTTATCATATTCACACCAATGCTTATCTCCTAGTTTGTTTTTCATGTCTTGAAATTGAGTGTCAGTGAAAGTCCTCAAAATTGAGTGTTAATAAAATTCATTGTATTTCCGATGAAAATATCATACCAACAAACTAAAATATTGATGGTGTTAATGTGACATCTACACATGAGTCATTGCAATTTCCTAATAAACACAAAAATTCAAACAAAATTTATCTAGTGTGGTTCCATTATTTACAACAAACGACCAATTTACCCAGACATGCTAAAAAATCCCCCATTCTCTAAGTTACAACTCAACACAGTAAACCTGGTGATTTCCCATCCTAGGTACTCCTTATCTAAGTACAACTATCTTCCCCTCTTCTATATGGAACAATTATATCATTTTTTACCAGTCCCGACTGCTCACTAAGACTTACGCCTGTGTGGGGAGCTGGTTGGGGCGTCATTGGCCCTCTTTTTTTAATGACAAGGCACCTAACCATCGCGACCAGATCGGATTTTTAAGCTAGATTGGCATACCAAGTGGGCTGTTTCATGCCTCTTTTTATAACTTTTATTGATTTGAAAATTTTTGTTTGATTAATTTTCAATTGATAGAATTAGGGTCAAGTTGTTACTCAAAAAATCCCCGAGGCCCCAAAAAATCTCCGAGGCAACGACGTCTCAGACGTCGGCAGGCACCAGCTGAATGGGGACTATGGCAAGAGGGGTTCGTTAGAGTGTGTCTCCTAGAATGCCAAAATGAAGCGATGCTCGCCCACTACTTCTCCATCTCTGACTTTAGTACCAGAGGTTTGCCTTCCATCATACGGGTTGTAAAGATATGTGAATTGTGTCAACGAAGCACCATGGATCATGGGGTCTACTCCACCGCCTAGAGAAGTATCGTTGAACCAACAACACAAGATGCAACTATTTATGATTTGTATCACACCTATTCCATGTGCTCCAGGGCTTGTCTTTGCATAGTTGGTAGTCTTGTATCATATATTTATTGTACAACCTTCTCACAAACTCGTGCCCCCTGCAAACGTGATGCTAACGTTAAGGTACCTCTATAGTTCTGCCAAGCTGGGGAAGGTGACCAATGTTGTTTTCAATTACAGAGGTTGTGGAACCATCAATGCCTTTGCCGAGTCATACTACTAATAGAAAAGCACGCGGTTTTGTTTTTCAATGTGAATGAACATATAAAAATGTGCTTTGGTTTCTACATTGACAACATTATAGAGATGGTTTCAATAAGCCGCAAGTGTGTGGGAAAGAATCCAATCTCCAGACAAGGAGTTGGACACCATCCCCATATGTTCTTACCCTCGTCGTCGGAGCCACATAGAAGCATCCTAGTTGCAAAAGTCAACATCGAATTGTACCTAGCTAGTCACTTCATCAAACTACTTTGCAGATACGCCAAAGGAAACAAAACCTAACATTCCTTGTTTTCCACTAATGGAGTCTGCGTTCTGAGATTGCAAATACCCCCCCCCATCTCATTATAGTACTCATGGTGGGATCCTCCGACTGAGAACATTAATTGTTGGTTTACACCAACTATTAGCTTCAAGCCTGAATAACCTTCTCTAGACAATGACCATTGGGAACAAAATCCTTACCCTAAGGCCATCCATTAGCCTTTATGCAGACGCTTACTGCTTTTTTATCGCTTCAAGTTCTTGGTTTTGGCTAAATATAGTACTTGTAAATTCATTTTAGTCATTTTATCTCTTAAGTTGTCGTCTAAAGTAATTGGATGCATTTTTATGTAGGTTTTCAAAATGACAAATTTAGATGTTTTCATGTCAAACATGGCATGTCATATCTTAGGCATGTCGTGTCATCATCCAAAAGCAAGCAAGTTCCTTCACAACAGACAATGTGTGTCCAGTCAACGACACGTCATGTCACATCACAAAGGGCCCACACTAAATTGGCCCTAGTCATGTCACAACACAAATCAGCCAAGTCGACGTTGAAAAGGCATGTCGTACCCGTTCAAAAACACGTCGTGCTCATTCACTAGTAATTGCTCAATGCACTTACTTGTGTACACAATGCATCATGTCAGGCGGTTACACTTGAAAAATATAGCAGACCACTCAAGCAACATATTGTGTCACTCAAGGAGACATCGTGTCTACCTGACCGTAGAAATATAAATTCATGGAGAACGGTTATTGGGGGAGATATTTTGATTTTCAACTTCTAATTTTAGAAAAAGAGCCAGAAATGAATAAAGAAAATTCTACACACTAAGGGCTAGAAGGAAGAAGAAGAGGAGAATCTACCTTCTCCTAGTAGAGGAGACTTGCCCCTTGCATCTTTGTTGTAGAGAATCTCTCTTTACAAGTATAATATTTTGCTTTTTTCTATTTCTTCTTTTGTTTATTCTCCTTTTCGCCAGGAGCTTTGTTGTGAACATGATTTGCACGTCTATGTGTGAATCTAACATAATTCTCGTTGTACTTGGTGCCTAAATGGCATCTACACCTCACGTGATGAACAACTTCTGATAGTAATTTTCTTCTATTTCTCTAAATTGTTTTTGTTTGCTTATGAAAATCTTGGCCACAAATATATATATTTCTGTTAATTCAAATTTTTAGAATATACTAATTTAGAGGATTGTATCTAAATGAATAGAAGTTAGTCACAATTTATGTCCCTACTTTAATTTAATGTAATTCATATTTCCTTGAAGAGATTTAGGGAAACTCTTGATAAATTTGAGATCAAAAGTTCAGAGAATTTAATTCTTTTTTTTTGTATAAGACATAGGAATGATTTCGCATAACTGGTTAGTTTACCATATAAGTTGAATGTGCAATGGCACCAAGTGGTTCTGTCTCCTGAATGCGAGTTGAAAGTGATCTAATGATAATACTGATGTAGGACGAGTGCAGCCTTTTAAATGGTCTTTTTAGTAGTTTTATACTGTTTATCAGTTTCCTTGTATTTTAGGGGTTATTTGATATTTTCCCAGTTTGTTTTGTAAAGCATGTGGTTTAGTCCCACATTGGCTAGTTGTGTAGTGAGTTGGGTTCAAACACCTATATATAGTCTTTGCAAGGCTTTCGTCAAAAGAAGACTTGATGAATGAAATCTTTTGATGAATATGTATTCCTTTTGATTTGTTAATTGATTCCTTCTAAAGGCGACCTTAAGCGCAACAACTTTTGACCCGTCTTGTTATCGGTAATTGTTGTGCTGCTTTGGTAATTTAAAAGATTTAGAGACTTTAATTCTTTTTTTTTCTGGAGATAAGACAAAGAGGAATGATTTGAATAATTGATAAGTCTACCATATGACTTGTATGTGCTATGGCAACAAGTGTTTCTATCTGTCAAATGCAAGTTATAAGTGATCTAATAGTTAGTTTTAAAACTAAATCAAAACCATCCTTTTAATCTTTAAATCATGAAGTGATTGAATAGATTAAGGTTTGATATGCATTAAATTCCTCGTGGAGACGACGTTAAGCCATAGTACTTTTGACCCATTCTATAGTGAGGGACCGTTGTATTGCTTTGGCAATTTCATTGCATGCTCAGATACACAAATTAATTTTTAGGGGATGGGTAGCAACTAGACTATTTTAAGGTCTATCTGTCGTTTGGTTTTTGCATTTGCATTTTTATTTTGTCATTGTAGGTCAAACTTTGTGTTTAGTATAAGCATGTTTAATTTCTGCTTAATACAATACAAATCTTTTGTTGTAGCCAATGCCTAGAAATTAATTCTTTTTTAGGATTATCACCGTCTCGTCTTAAGTGGCATATGCTTTGTTTCTTTATTTATCATATTCACACCAATGTCAGTGAAAGTCATCAAAATTGAGTGTTAATAAAATTCATTGCATTTCCGATGAAAATATCATACCAACAAACTAAAATATTGATGGTGTTAATGTGACATCTACACGTGAGTCATTGCAATTTCCTAATAGACACAAAAATTTAAAATAAATTTATCTAGTGTGGTTCCATTATTTACAACAAACGACCAATTTACCCAGACATCCTCAAAAATCCCCCATTCTCTAAGTTACATCTCAACACAGTAAACCTGGTGATTTTCCATCCTAGGTACTCCTTATCTAAGTACAACTATCTTCCCCTCTTCTATATGGAACAATTATATCATGTTTTACCAGTCTCGGCTGCTCACTAAGACTTACGCCTGCGTGGGGAGCTGGTTGGGGCATCATTGGCCCTCTTTTTTTAATGACAAGGCACCCAACCATCGCGACCAGATCGGATTTTTAAGCTAGATTGGCATACCAAGTGGGCTGTTTCATGCCTCTTTTTGTAAGTTTTATTGATTTTAAAAATTTTGTTTAATTAATTTTCAATTGATAGAATTAGGGTCAAGTTGTAACTAGAGATTAATTTTCCTAAGTGGGTTCATCACTAGGTTCTTGTATTGAATTACTTGAGATTGGTTGATTTGTGATGATTACAGGGAAGATTAATGCTTGTCATAAATAATGGAACCACAATAGATAAATCATGTTTAAAATTTTATGTCTATTAAGAATTTGCTATCACTAATGTTCTGATATGAATTGTAATACAACAAAAATTGTAGTAAGTCGAATGATATTTTCATCGAATATGCATTGTGACTTTCATTAACACACAATTTAAGGACAGGACAAACCACACTAGGAGATAAGTGTTGCTGTGAAAATGATAAACATATTCTAAGAAATAAAGGATATTCCACGTTATAAAGATTCAATTTCTAGGCATTGACTACACCATAGATTACAGGTGAAATAAAACATGCTTCCACTAAATTCAAAGTTTATATTACAATGTCAAAATAAACATATAAATGCAAAAATAAGACATCTGAGACAACTTAGGATTCCTATGATAAACATGACCAGCTCTAATATAACTATTGTGACCTTGTTTACGCCAAACAAAGGCATAAACTAGCAAATCAGGAATGGTGTACGTCAATGCTTACTAGCATAAAAAGCCTCGGCCCCAAGTTGTGTGTTTTGAAAAGTATTACATGAACCATACTAAGTGTATTTTCTCTAATTTGATTATAGCTTTAATGATTTTGATTGTTTTTGTTAAATGTATACCTAGGGATTTAACTACCTCAAATGCGTAAAAAGCACGCATGATGTGCTCTGGAAAAGCATATTTTGCTATCTTTAAGAAGGTGATGCTCTCATATGTCATCGTACAATTGTCTCACCAACTTGTAGTCCCTTGCAAATGAGCACAAGTGGAGGTGCCTCTTCAGATCTCTGGAAAATAGAGATGATGTGGAATTCCCCTTCTGTGTAGAGTGATTTTTCTTATTGACAACCCCTAATGGGCCAAGACACAACTAGGGCCATATTAAAAATAGAGTAAAACAACTTAAGAAAATAGATTAAAACAAATCAAATAAATAGACTCTCTAACATGATCCACCAACCTAGGGAAGGTGAGCATTTTAGCAATCAAGTGCAAGGTTATTTCATCGAGTCGATGTGAACTATCATTGGAAAATGTGTTGGTGCATCCGAGGAAAATATTTAGAAATAATATCAAAATCAGGTGTTATCGACTATCATTGTTTTTCCCAAGGCAAGACTCAACTCAATGAGAAACAAAGAATAACGAAGCAAAAAAGGTTTGAAAAGTCAATATTAAGCCACAAATCACCCGTAACAATTGCTCCACAACAAACATCAACTACGCATATTGAAACTTGCCAATGAAAGATCACACAACATCAAAGATCATTACAAACCAAAAGAAAACTTGTCAAGATAAGAACCGTGCACGGGTCACCAAGAAGAATTGTGAGAAGTGATGAAGTGAGTGAGTAATCATCCTCTAGAATTTAGACAAATCATATGAGGAATTTTTCAACTACCACATATTCAAAAACTAAAATAAATAAATAGAAAATACTCTAACGACCTTAGAAATCCTCGATTAGCTACATGCGAGCAAAGGTCCTTGCAATTTGAGCCAGTTGGCCAAAAGTAGTGAGTCAACCTCCTCATAGCATGCATGAACCAACCCTACTCCTGGTAAAACTCCATCAGTCTCCTGGGGGTACCTAAAAAACTCTAATGAGTTTTTGGGTGATACTATCAGGCACAAAATATACTCGTGTCAATGTCGCAATCATATACCCGTCGAGCATCGTCCTAGATTTTCCAAAAAATAAAGTTTACTCATGCTTTCATAAAAAGGACTAGACTTTTGGAATCTTCGATCTACAACATGTGGTCCATGTAGCAAGCAACACTGCCTACAGTCTGCGCCAGTTGGCCCAAAGCAATAAATCAATCTCTTCGTACCGCACTCAAACCACCCTGCTCCTGGGAGGATTTCACCAATCTTCTAGGGGTTTTAAAAGACTCTCCAATGAATTTTCAAGCAACATTGTGGGGCACAACATACCTTTGCCACTAGTGCAGTCATATACCAGTCAGGCACTGACAACCTCTCCTAAAAATGAAAAAACAATCACGCGTTCTTTTATTCATGCTTAGGCTTTTATTAGTTGCATTATATTTCATTGGCATCAGTTTAAATCATTTTCAAGGTTCTTTTTAAAATGTTTTAAGACTAAGGGCAAATGAATCTTGTTTGCACATAAGAATATAATGTGGGCCGAAGATATGTCTTCAAAAGGTGCAATCCAACTCGATTTCAATTCAAAACTTATCATCTGCGATCTGGATTAAAAGGTGAGATCAATTGTGGCATGAGAATCCTTAAGAGTTTAGACGATTGAATAAAAAAGTCGATTGGAGATAAATTAAACATCGGTTCAAATAGCCACACAAATCCATGTAGAGTTAAGACAAGCTAACAAGCGACTCTAAACCCTAACAGATAAAGAGTGCAAACCGTGCTCAAGAAGGATCATGATCAATTGAATCGAGTTTGAGAAATAAGAAAGAACCAAAATCTTGGTATAACCAAATAATAATCATGAAAGATAGACTAAATTCCTCAGACTCAGAGATCAAATCATAATAAATCCTAATCATTGAGCTACAAAATATGCAGAGTTCATACTAAGTAGTAAAGCCTGCTCTAGAAAGCAGTAAGCATTAGGGGTCAATACATGGCATGGTAATGAAAAAGAAAATAAAAAATATTTCCACAAAAAAATATGTGAAAATGATAGTGCATGCATGCAAAAGCAAACAAAATGGATAGGAACCCAAGCTTAGGGTTTTTCTCATTCTTGAACAATCCTAAACTTCCGACAAAAGGGGATACTAGAAGTCCATGTAATTGCTACCATATTGATGATGGAATGGCAAGTCTAGCTCGAAACAACCCAATCATCAGAGTCAAGGTAGGGTAATGTTGTAGTCACTGATGAAGTTGAGCATCCTTCAATCTTGTGAAGCTCACTCGATGTTGGATTTTGAATTTATAATGTGTTGCTTGATTTGTATGGAATTTTTTCTCATTGATGAGCATCTTCTAGGTGTCATGCTTCTTGAATTCATGATTGTAATCCTGCCAGTCACTTTTTTAACTTTGATTGTGACATGCTTATCATTCAAGATTTTGATTACCTTCTCGCATATGACAAAAATCGAGCAACAAAGGTTGCTCTTCCTAAGAAATGAGACCATACGCCCCCTCCGATCCTAGAGTATTCAATGTTAGTGGATCTACATAACACGTCAAAATCAAGATGAGTCTACAATGCCATTGGTTCAACATAAGGCGTCAAAATCAAGCTCCTTTTCTATAGCTCGAGCATTCACCATGTTTGCTCATATTTTGGAAGCCCTAGCAAAGGGATGAATGTCGTATGATGGTGTGCTGCTTCTAGAAGCTGATGGAGCAGTGCCATAAGGAAGTGGAGTATGTTGTGTGCTGGTAGGTGTGTGGTGTTTTGAAGCAAAAGGTTGCTTTGTGAAGGAGGCACACTAAACCATAGATGGCACTCAACTAGGGAAGCATGTCTACTAGAAAGCCAGAATGAAGCTATGCTCGTCAATTGCTCCAACTCTAACTTCAGTACTGGAGGTAACTGCTCCATCATATAGGTTATAGTGATACGTGAACTGTGTGATAAAGGAGTATCATGGATCATTGGGTCTACTTCTCATGCCACCACCTAAATAGGTATCGTACAACCAACAAAATGATTACAGGATGTAACTACTTAGGATTTGTATATCACATGTTTCATGTGCTCTGGAAAAAGATATCTTGTAGAGCTTGTGTTTGGATAGTTGGTAGTCATGTATTCCATACTTGGATACAACCTTCTCACAGACTCTAGGTCCCCCTACAAAAGTGATGCACACGTTGATGTGTCTCTACAGTTCTGCCAAGCTAGGGAAGGTGACCATTGTTGTGGTCAAGAGCAAGAGGTTGTGGAACCATCAATGCCTTCATCAAGTCATAATACTACAATAGAAAAGCATGGATTTTGTTTTTCAATGTGAATGGTCATAGAAAAATGTGTTTCGGTTTCTACAATCACAACAGGATAGAGATGGTTTCATTAATCTACAAATGTGTGGAGAAGAATCCAATCTCCAAACAAGGAGTTAGACATCACCACCTATATGTTCTTTCCCAATTCATCGTATCCACGCCGAAGAGTCCTCCTAGTTGCAAAAGTCAACAATTAATACCTAGTTGATCAATTTATGAAACTACTCTACATATATGACAAGGACAACAAAATCTAGATGGAGAGGTCTGGTACGAGGCTCCACATTTTGAGATTGCAATGAGCCCCCCTATCCCATTATAGTGCTCATCGTGTGATCTTCCAATTGATACAATATCAATAGCTAGTTTACGTCGACTACAATCCATACCCCAAGGTTACCAGCACCTATGTCAACTACAATACATGACATGGTGAGTCGGGAAGGGTTGGGCCACAAGATGAGTTAAAAGGAGAAAATACAAAAAAAAGAGAAAAAAGGAAAAGCTAAGTGTAAAATTCAGACATTATCTCTAAAATATCCAATTAGTTTGAACTATAACTTTAGGTTATTCTAATCATGCATAATATGAGATTAGATATGTAATCGGCCTTATATGTACATGTGTTCTATATTCATTTCCCCTCATAAGCATATTTATTTGTATACACTTAGTTATACATATATTACAATCAAGTGACCTCAGAAGTAGCGATGTTAGGGTTTGGCTGCCGGGGAGGCCGTGGAGGCGATTCATGGAGCGGAGGCCGTGGAGGCCGTGGCGGCCGGAGTGGACGGGGCTCAGGCCTGTCTGATCGACATCCAGAGTCACAGCAAGCGAACAGCGATAACCGAGAAACAGATCCGGCATCTGAACCTGTCAAGGAGAAATCTGTAATACCATCGCAAGGGGACGTCGTGATGGGCGATGAAGCCAGCGGCGCTGCTGAACCGAAGAGAAGTTACAAACAAGCCACGATAGAAAATAGCCCTGGGCTTCTATCATACATTAATCTGCTCTCGCCAGACACTCTCACGGCGGCGGACGTGCAAGTAGATCTCAGTGGGGTGTTACCTTCCTTCTCGGTCAAGCATGAAACGATCAAGCCTTTATTGGAGCCTTGGCAACACGCAGTCATTGTGAAGGCCTTAGGAATCAATATCGGATTCCAAGCACTAGTTAACAAGATAAGCATCCTCTGGCAGCCAACAACACAGTTCCGGGTTATTGATTTGGACAATGGATACTACATTATCCAACTGGGAAACATAGATGATTACGAGAAAGCCATGACTGGCGGCCCATGGACAGTGTTCGGCAACTACCTGTCCGTCCAATCGTGGACTCCAAACTTCCTACCTTCAGAGGCATTTCCAAGGAAGTTGGTGGTGTGGAGCCGCTTCGTTGACTTACCGGTGTTCCTGTACCAAAATCAATTACTACACCATATCGGTAATGTTATTGGGAAAACAATCAAGATTCATGCGAACACCCTCCTTGGTAATAGGGGGAAATTTGCACGGATAGCTGTAGAGGTTGATACAGGAAAGCCCTTGCTGCCGGCGATCTTCATTAACGGCGAACACTTTCGCCTAGAATATGAGAACCTACCGCAGATCTGCCTCAAATGTGGATGTCTAGGACACATCACATCTGAATGTAAACACATGCCGGCACCGGACAAGGAATTAGCGTCCACCTCTGTTCCGATTCCCATGCCCAGGGTCACATATACAGAAGCTATACATGCAAGGAAACCAGAGAGGAGGCGCAACCAAACAAAGGCGGACGTCTCTGGGAAGTCTGAACGGAAGGGTGCACCATCAAAGAACCTCGCTGATACGAACCCACCTGTGGTGGAAATCATAGAGGAGGAGAACCCGGCAACCGAAGGGGATGACTGGGAGACTGTCGTAAGCAAAAAAACTAAACAAATGCAGAGGAAGCAGCAGGCTAAGGACGCCACAGCACCTAAAGGCAGCAGACCTTCGCAAGGAGGAAAAACCACTGCAGCGGCGCACGCGACCAACACGACGGCAACTCACAGCAGCAGGTCGCAAGGAGGAAAGGACGTTGCTGTGAAGCAAGCGACCAACACGGCGGTGACTCTTACAGAGAACAACATAGTGGTGGGCGCTACCGCAAACAATATAGATAGCAATTACCAGTTCCAGGCTAGCCGAGAGGTGGCTACTCCAAACCAAGGCAGACATACTACGCTTCGCCTAAGCAAGGGAGACAGCAGCTACGTCATGCTACGTAACCGGAAAATCGTCCTTCAGACCGTCCGGAGTCCGGATAGGATTCGGAAGAAGGGCAGGAGGGAGGATCATGAGGGAAACCATGACGGCGACGAGGAGCCTAATGCAGCTACAAAGAAGGCACTTGATTTCACTGTCCCACCTGAGATGCCAAGCGCCGGGGGCGACAACATGAACACATATTCTGAAGACCAGTCCTTGGGACTGTGTGCGGCACTACAATAAGTGTCATTCTCTTCCTTTTCTAATGAATATTTGTTGCTGGAACATCCAGGGTGCGTGCCCTTCTAAGAAGCTAAACCTGATTAAGGAACTCAAAGCTATCTATAAACTAAACATTATGGCCATAGTAGAACCTCGTTGCAGCGGTGACACTGCGACTAGCATCATTAATAAAATGGGTTTTACCTCTTCTCATCGAGTTGAAGCTATAGGTTTCTCAGGCGGCATTTGGGTGATCTGGGATAACCGTTTCTGTAATGTTGAAATTGTTCTCAGCCATCGTCAATTTATTCATTGTAGAATTAACAATGACTGGTTTCTCACTATTGTCTACGCCAGTCCGAACCCAACTAAACGCAGCTTTCTCTGGGAATGGCTTGAAAGAATCTCGCTGGATATTAAGGAGGCTTGGGTGGTCATGGGAGATTTCAATACTATGCTGAATGTTAACGAGAAGAAGGGGAGTAAGTACTTCGATAAACAAGCAAGTAATAGGTTTAATGAAACATTGTTAAATACTGGCCTGGCGGACATGAAGATGAACGGGCTTCCCTTCACTTTCTAGCGGCAGAATACACTAGAAAAACTTGACCGAGCTGTTTCCAATGCAGATTGGATTAAAAAATTTGACACTGCTTCTCTAACTGCCCTGCCGAGACTTTATTCTGATCACTGCCCTATCCTTCTTTCCTGCGGCAGGCGTGTTAAGTGCAAAGCCAGATTCAGAACCAAGGCGAGTTGGCATACAATGCCTGAGTTCCATACAGAGCTCCTTCCCCAGTGGCCTGAAAACATGAGTTTCCATGATGCATCTGCAATCTTTTCACAAGTCGCGGTGAAATGGGAGGCAAAACGGCTTACTAATCTTCACAAGGAGAAAAATAAGCTTCTTCAACAGATTGGTAGATGCCAGGTAAAATCCCAAGCCCAGAATTCTCATTTTTCTACTGACCCCTCCATCCCGCTTCAGGAAACGCTCCACCAAATTCTACTGAAGGAAGAAGCGGACTGGCAGCAACGCTGCCACATAGACTGGTTAAGACTCGGTGATTCTAACACCAAGTTTTACCAATCCTATGTGAAAGCACGTCACCACTTCAACAAAATTACCACTCTAAAGAACGAGGAGGGGGTATGGATCACCAGAAAGGAAGACATCCAACAGCTCATCCATGATTACTTCTGTAAACTTATGTCGCACAACGGGGCAACTAACCATGGCTGCATTCGTGCTCACATTGGCTTCTTCCCAGGAATTAACACAGCCACCCAATGTGGTATGTCCGCCACTCCGTCCGCAGAAGAAATCCGTTGCATTGTGTTTAAGATGGCTCCTCTGAAGGCTCCCGGGCCTGATGGCATCTACACAGACTTTATTCAGAAGAATTGGAACAAGGTGGGACCCTCCCTAGTACATATGATCCAGACGATTTTCAGAACTGGTGTGATCCCTTCTGCTATTGTTGATTCTAATATGGTGCTTATACCCAAGGTGGATGCCCCCAATCTTGTGGGGATTTCCGACCCATCTCGCTGAATAATGGATGCTTTAAACTGATCTCTAAGATCCTTGTTGAACGGATTAAGCCTCATCTTGACAGTTGGATTTCTCCGACCCAATCAAGCTTCATCCCAGGCCGTCGTATAAGTGATAATATCCTACTTGTTCAAGAAGTCATCCACACAATGAAATGCAAAGCTTCGAGGAAGCAAACTATGTGCATTAAACTGGACCTTGCAAAGGCGTTTGATAGGATGTACCGGGAATTCATTCACGACACTATCAAGCGGACTGGTATGCCAAACAGTATCTGCAATCTTATTATGCAAATCATCAACAAAGGCTCAACGGCCATTCTTTGGGAGGGTAGCCCGCTCCCGCCTTTCCAGTCTACCCAAGGCGTCCGCCAAGGCGATCCGATCAGTCCTTACATCTTTGTCACGTGTATGGAAAGACTTAGCCAAGCTATTAATGCTGCAGTTGAAGCAGGTGATTGGAAACCTCTTACAGTGTCTAGAGGGGGGACCAAACTATCTCATGTGTTCTTTGCAGACGACATACTACTTATGGGTGAAGCTTCAGTTAAACAGGCGAGAGTCATTTCTACCATTCTGGAAAATTTCTCCAAAGCTTCCGGCCAATTAGTCTCTAAAGAGAAGTCAAAATGTTTTTTCTCGGCTAGTACCTCTCGATCGGACATCCGTGCCATTAGTAGGAAACTTGGTTTCCAATGGATGGGGGATTTAGGTAAATACCTGGGAGTCCCAATCCTGCACCATAGAGTGAACAAAGCTACCCATGGCCACCTTATTGCATCGATCCAAAAGCGACTCAATAGTTGGAGCATGAAACACCTATCCTTAGCGGGCCGCATAACCCTTGATAAGTCCACGATTCAAGATATTCCCACATATACAATGCAGACAGTCAAGTTATCACCTCAGTTATGTGATGATATTAACAGACACATACGAAACTTTATTTGGTCGGGCTGCGGAGACAAGAGGAGTATGTCGCTTGTGGCCTGGAGGAAGGTGTCAACACATAAGGACCTTGGAGGCCTTGGAATAAAAGATGCTCGGGATCAAATTCACGCCCTTATGTTGAAGAACGTGTGGTCCTTCATGAATGAACCTACAAAACCATGGGTTAAGGTGATGATGGATAAGTACGTCCGTGGAAATTCCTTTGCTAATCGCCCCTCGTCATCTGTATGGAGCTTCATACGGAAGCACATTGGTGACATCAAGCAGGTCATCACTAAAGTTATTAATGATGGTCATGGCACTAATGTTTGGAGTGACCGATGGTGTGGGAACAAATCCATTAGGGAATCATTTCCGGATTGGAACATTCACCCTGAACTTCAAGATCTCACGGTTAGCTCTATGGCCATTGGCAACGAAGCTTGGGACTGGGACTTCAATCACGCTTACATACCGGAGGACTACTGGATGGGTATTGCTGCTACCCCTGCCCCAGTCGAAGACACAGGAGCTGATTCTTGGGCATGGCCATGGGAAATCATAGGTCAATTCTCTACTAGATCGGCGTACCGATGGATCAGACAGAATAAAGAGGAGGCGATGATGGGGAACTGGAAAGCTATTTGGGCCTCCAACTTACCAGAGCGAATACGTGTATTCCTTTGGTTACTTCAACACAGAGCCCTCTTAACAAATACTGAGAAAAGACGGCGCCATATTGACATAGATGAGAGCTGTAGCATCTGCAACAATGCCAGTGACTCCCTTCTACACGCACTCTGAGACTGCTCGCCCAGCCGAGCAATATGGAGCCTTATTCCTATTGACAACCACCATCTTACTTTGAATGAAGATGCATGGATTGAACACTGTATCCGGCCCAACGATAATCTTCAGGTCACAAGTACCTTGATCGCTGTCTCTTGCTGGCATATTTGGAACTCCAGATGCAAGTTCATTCATAAGCACAAGCCCATATGCGCAACAAACCTATATTCTTTCATTAAGAACCGCACTGAGACTATTCTTGGCCTCCCAACAGCTCCCGCAGCCAGGAGGGTGCCCTTCAGTCCCTCAATACGAGGCTTAACAACACGGAAATACTATATCTTCGTAGACGCTCCTTTTAAACACCTTACTGCTAGCGCCGCGGTGGGGTTTCATGTCTTTGGAGCAGATGGCCAGTCTCTGTTTGGTAAAGGCCAACGTACTATGGCCTCCTCCGCCCTAGAAGCAGAGGTGCAGGCTTGTCTTCTAGGTTTGAAAACATGTAAGGAGTTGAATTGGTCCTCGGTATACATTCTCTCAGACTCAAAGAAAGCTATCTCGCTTCTCACCAACCATCAGAAGGCCCCGAATAAATTCAAACCACATGTTCATTTAGCGAGCACCATGTTGGAAGAAGGCAGCTCGATTATTCTAAACCATGTTCCACGCACATGGAACACTTCTGCAGATCTGATTGCGAAGAAGTGTTTAGCTATTGGAGGGCCCTGTAACTTTAATTCTGTTGTACCTGACTGGCTCACGGCCTTCAGGGAGATTGATGTAAACACTTTGTTATCTGCGCTAGAGGGCGGAATGAATAAAAATTGACCTCTAGTTACCCCAAAAAAAAGTTATACATATATTACATGGTTAAACCCAAAAATGATCTGTAAACCATGCATAAATAAAACGTCATTGAACTACATCCTAGTAAGGCTTACTATGACTGTTTAGGTTGATAACATATTCATTTTGTATAGGTGACTAAAAAATTACTTCCAACTTAATTTTACCATATAAGGCAAAATTGCAGAAGTATCATTATTTAGGAATTATATGATATGTGAGAGGGATGCCAATAAAAATTATAATCCTGTAAAATGTAACTAATGCGCTAATAAAAATGGGAATATTACAGACTTAGAAAGAAAAATGACACCCACTAATAATAGGTTGAGAGACCCAATAGAGAAGATATGAGTCCACTTTGTGTAATATGTACATATAATATATTATTATAGTTAGTGGCGAGGACCGCCTCAGGCTATGTGGCTCACTAACTCGCTGAGAAGTAACACAGGTTCGACTCCTCAAAATGCACTGCTCATAACAAAATTTCACTGGTAGCGTAGTCAGCCACTACGCCATTAAAAAAGGTCGTGTGTAATTTGTAATTAAAATTGTACCTCGCATTGACTCTGTGTAGGTGAATGGTGGAAAATGTTTAGGAATGAGACTCCTAATATTAAGAAGATTGTGAACCAAACTTGCAGGTTGCAGCCATGTGGTTATAAGAGAAACTAGAGTGGTTTTGATCATCTCCACTCCAAAAGCAGGAATACATTGGAGCACCACAAGTTGAATGGTGTATGTTAGATGTATCTTGAGGCCTCAAATCCAGTGTGTTACTTTCATATAACATCATTGTATTGTATCATTGAATTGTAAGTGTAGAATATAGCATGTCAGCTAGCACAATAATTTTATTGAACTACATTCTAGTAAGGCTTACTCTGACTGTTTAGGCTCTTATACTATGTAAAATGGGTTCAAAGATAGTCACACCCTACATACTCATTTTGTATAGGTGACCAAAAAAATTATAAGCCAGAAGTATCTTTTTACCAATTTCATTATATAGGAATTATATGATATGTGAGAGGGACGTCAATAGATATGATCTTGCAACATGCAACTAATGCCCTAACAAAAATGAAAAGTCTTCAAAAAAATATAAATTCATTGTGCAAACTCAGTAAAAGCAAAAACAAATGGTGATAATCCATGATATCAAAGGCATTAGGAATCAAATGTCGCAATATAATGGGAATATAACAGACTTAGAAAGAAAAAGTGACACCCACTAATAATAGGTTGAGAGACCCAACAAAGAAGACCTAGGGCCGTAATCTCTCATATGAGTCCACTTTGTGTAATATGTAAATATAATATATTATTATAGATGTCCTCACGCCTCTCGCTTTCCGCTTCCTAAAACATTGGATACCATGTTGAAAAGTGTGAGGAGAAAACTCACTTGTGTTATTATATTAGATGGAAATAATGGCAAGCCAATGTCCTATATATAGCAGAAAGTATGGACACATTAGAGACTTAGGATTCAAGGCAGGATATATGGGTTGATACACTTTAGCCCATTAACTAACAAATAGGCTAATAATACTTTCTGAACAAACCTTGCTCCTTGTAGGATTCCATCAGTCTCCTAGGGCTACCTAAGAGACTAACCCATCCATTTATTTGTTCAAACATGATGATATATATACATATATATACCCTAATGACCTTTGGAATCCCCAATCAGCTATAGGTGGTCCATATAGCGAACAACAGTCCCTAGGGTTTGTAAAAAACTCTTACATGTGTTTTCATATCACACTTCCATGCACAACATACCTATGTCATTATCGCAGTCATATACCCATCCGGCACCACCCTAGATTCCCTTTTTGGAAAAAAAAACTCATTCTTTTATTCACGCTCAAGGTTTTACTCTTTACATTTCATTTCACTAGCATGGGTTTTATTCATTTTTCAAGTTTTTATGTTCTTTTGAGCTTTTTGTGATGTTTTTGAGATTGTGGAAATCCTCTATTGCACATTTTTTTCCGTTTTGGATTCTAGAACTTAACACAAGAAAAAGCGAGTTCCTTCAAAAGATGCAATGCCAACTCTATTTAAATCAAAAACTTATCATCTGCAAGCCTGATGCTAGAATCATTTGGCGTACATAGCCATGAAGCTTAAGAAAGATAATGATGAAGTGAATCGAGTCCAATAAATAAGCAAGAAGCAAAACCAAGAAAGATACGAGAAATATCCCAAAGCCATGAAAGATAGGAGAAATATCCCGTAATGATATTTATTGTTTTGTTATATGTGGCATGATAATTTTAAAAATTTCAGGTGGCATTCCTCTCTCCACGTAAGGCAAGCAGAGTGACGTCATCCAGACTACAAAAGATCACCCTCAACCAACACACAGGAAAGAAGAAAAAGATCACTTACCATGAAAGCCCCTCCAAGATAAGCCACACCCAAACAACACAACTAATCATCTATTCAAACCTTGCAAAAACACAAAGACGCCCCTAAGAAGGTTCTCATCAGAACCAGCCTCCACCGTTCCTACCGCCGAAGCCAGCTAAAGAACCAACCAAGTCATCATCATCATCTACTTCGCTTGCATATCCATCACTATCAGGGTTGCTATCCACCAACTCAAAAGATGAGTAGTTCTCAACACTCTGAGGCTGCAATCCTGAGTAGGCATCGCCCCACCGAGGCCCCAAAAAATCTCCAAGGCAACGATGTCTCAGACGTCGGCAGGCACCAGCTGAATGGGGACTATGGCATGAGGGGTTCGTTAGAGTGTGTCTCCTAGAATGCCAAAATCAAGCGATGCTCTCCCACTACTTCTCCATCTTTGACTTTAGTACCAGAGGTTTGCCTTCCATCATACGGGTTGTAGAGATATGTGAATTGTGTCAACGAAGCACCATGGATCATGGGGTCTACTCCACCGCCTAGAGAAGTATCGTTGAACCAACAACACAGGATGCAACTATTTATGATTTGTATCACACCTATTCCATGTGCTCCGGAGCTTGTCTTTGCATAGTTGGTAGTCTTGTATCATATATTTATTGTACAACCTTCTCACAAACTCGTGCCCCCGTGATGCACACGTTAAGGTACCTCTATAGTTCTGCCAAGCTGGGGAAGGTGAAAATGTTGTTTTCAAGTACAGAGGTTGTGGAACCATCAATGCCTTTATCGAGTCATACTACTACAATAGAAAAGCACGCGGTTTTGTTTTTCAATGTGAATGAACATATAAAAATGCGCTTTGGTTTCTACATTCACAACATTATAGAGATGGTTTCAACAAGCCGCAAATGTGTGGGAAAGAATCCAATCTACAGACAAGGAGTTGGACACCATCCCCATATGTTCTTACCCTCGTCGTCGGAGCCACACAGAAGCATCCTAGTTGCAAAAGTCAACATCGAATTGTACCTAGCTAGTCACTTCATCAAACTACTTTGCAGATACGCCAAAGGAAACAAAACCTAACATTCCTTATTTTCCACTAATGGAGAGGTCATGTACGAGGCTCTGCGTTCTGAGATTGCAAATACCCCCCCATCTCATTATATTACTCATGGTGGGATCCTCCGACTGAGAACATTAATTGTTGGTTTACACCAACTATTAGCTTCAGGCCTGAATAACCCTCTCTAGACAATGACCATTGGGAACAAAATCCATACCCTAAGGCCATCCATTAGCCTTTATGCAGACGCTTACTACTTTTTTATCGCTTCAAGTTCTTGGTTTTGGCTAAATATAGTACTTGTAAATGCATTTTAGTCATTTTATCTCTTAAGTTGTCGTCTAAAGTAATTGGATGCATTTTTATGTAGGTTTTCAGAATGACAAATTTAGATGCTTTCATGTCAAACATGGCATGTCATATCTTAGGCATGTCGTGTCATCATCCAAAAGCAAGCAAGTTCCTTCACAACAAGAGACAATGTGTGTCTAGTCAACGACACGTCATGTCACATCACAAAGGGTCCACACTAAATTGGCCCTAGTCATGTCACAACACAAATCGGCCAAGTCGACGTTGAAAAGGCATGTCGTGCCCGTTCAAAAACACGTCGTGCTCATTCACTAGTAACTGCTCAGTGCACTTGTGTACACAATGCATCATGTCAGGCGGTTACACTTGAAAAATATAGCAAACCGCTCAAGCAACATATTGTGTCACTGAAGGAGACGTCGTGTCTACCTGACCGTAGAAATATAAATTCATGGAGAATGGTTATTGGGGGAGATATTTTGATTTTCAACTTCTAATTTTAGAAAAAGAGCCAGAAATGAATAAAGGAAATTCTACACACCAAGGGCTAGAAGGAAGAAGAAGAGGAGAATCTACCTTCTCCTAGCAGAGGAGACTTTCCCCTTGCATCTTCGTTGTAGAGAATCTCTCTTTACAAGTATAGTATTTTGCTTTTTTCTCTTTCTTTTGTTTATTCTCCTTTTCGTCATGAGCTTCATTGTAAACATGATTTGCATGTCTATGTGTGAATCTAACATAATTCTCGTTGTACTTGGTGCCTAAATGGCATCTACACCTCACGTGATGAACAACTTCTGATAGTAATTTTCTTCTGTCTCTCTAAATTGTTTTTGTTTGCTTATGAAAATCTTGGCCACAAATATATATTTCTATTAATTCAAAATTTTAGAATATACTAGTTTAGAGGATTGTATCTAAATGAATAGAAGCTAGTCACAATTTATGTCCCTGCTTTAATTTGATGTAATTTGTATTTCCTTGAAGAGATTTAGGGAAACTCTTGATAAATTTGAGATCAAAAGTTCAGAGAATTTAATTCTGTTTTTTGGGTATAAGACAAAGAGGAATGATTTCGCATAACTGATTAGTTTACCATATAAGTTGAATGTGCAATGGCACCAAGTGGTTCTGTCTCTAGAATGTGAGTTGAAAGTGATCTAATGATAATACTGATGTAGGATGAGTGCAACCTTTTAAATGGTCTTTTTAGTAGTTTTATAATGTTTATCAGTTTCCTTGTATTTTAGGGGTTATTTGATATTTTCCCAGTTTGTTTTGTAAAGCATGTGGTTTAGTCCCACATTGGCTAGTTGTGTAGTGAGTTGGGTTCAAACACCTATATATAGTCTTTGCAAGGCTTTCGTCAAAAGCAGACTTGATGAATGAAATCTTTTGATGAATATTTATTCCTTTTGATTAGTTATTTTTAGATTAGTTTAGATCTAGATAGTTAGTCTTAGATTTTATTCATTAGGATCTCCATTAAATACTTTAGTAAACTTTTCTATCATTAAGTAATCAATAGTGTAAATTTTGATATGTAATGATGCCTTCTAAAGGCGACCTTAAGCTCACCTACTTTTGACCTGTCTTGTTATGGGTGATTGTTGTGCTGCTTTGGTAATTTAAAAGATTTAGAGACTTGAATTCTTTTTTTCTGGAGATAAGACAAAGAGGAATTATTTGAATAATTGATAAGTCTACCATATGACTTGTATGTGCTATGGCAACAAGTGTTTCTATCTGTCAAATGCAAGTTATAAGTGATCTAATAGTTAGTTTAGTTTAACTTAGAACTAAATCAAAACCATCCTTTTAATCTTTAAATCATGAAGTAATTGAATAGATTAAGGTTTGATATGCATTGAATTCCTCATGGAGACGGCGTTAAGCCATAGTACTTTTGACCCATTCTATAGTGAGGGACCGTTGTATTGCTTTGGCAATTTCATTGCATGCTCAGATACACAAATTAATTTTTAGGGGAGGGGTAGCAACTAGACTGTTTTAAGTTCTTTCTGTTGTTTGGTTTTTGCATTTGCATTTTTATTTTGTCATTGTAGGTCAAACTTTGTGTTTAGTATAAGCATGTTTAATTTCTACTTAATACAATACAAATCATTTGTTGTAGCCAATGCCTAGAAATTAATTCTTTTTTAGGATTATCACCGTCTTAAGTGGCATATGCTTTGTTTCTTTATTTATCATATTCACACCAATGCTTATCTCCTAGTTTGTTTTTCATGTCTTGAAATTGAGTGTCAGTGAAATTCGTCAAAATTGAGTGTTAATAAAATTCATTGTATTTCCGATGAAAATATCATACCAACAAACTAAAATATTGATGGTGTTAATGTGACATCTACACATGAGTCATTGCAATTTCCTAATAGACACAAAAATTTAAACAAAATTTATCTAGTGTGGTTCCATTATTTACAACAAACGACCAATTTACCCAGACATCCTAAAAAATCCCCCATTCTCTAAGTTACATCTCAACACAGTAAACCTGGTGATTTTCCATCCTAGGTACTCCTTATCTAAGTACAACTATCTTCCCCTCTTCTATATGGAACAATTATATCATTTTTTACCAGTCCTGACTGCTCACTAAGACTTACGCCTGCATGGGGAGCTGGTTGGGGCATCATTGGCCCTCTTTTTTAATGACAAGGTACCCAACCATCACGACCAGATCATATTGTTAAGCTAGATTGGCATACCAAGTGGGCTGTTTCATGCCTCTTTTTGTAAGTTTTATTGATTTTAAAAATAATTTGATTAATTTTCAATTGATAGAATTAGGTTCAAGTTGTTACTAGCGATAAATTTTCCTAAGTGGGTTCATCACTAGGTTCTTGTATTGAAATACTTGAGATTGGTTGATTTGTGATGATACAGGGAAGATTAATGCTTGGTTTTTTGTCAATACAAAAGTAAGCCCTATACAATGAATAAATCAATTATAAAATACATTTCATTCATGCTAATTGTGAGGTATGAGTATTTAGGGTTTTTATGATATGTGAATTGGTATGTATCTAGTTAAGGATCACTTCCTTTAGGCACCATGACACCTAGGCTAAAGTGAGCAAGGCGCTTTGTTCACGCTTGGGAACAACAACGTCGAGTTAGGGGCTATATAAAACTAATAGCACTCTATTGAATCTATCTCCTACGCATGTACCTTAACAAATATGACATGAATAAGATACTAAGCATAACAATTACATGAGAAGAACCAAACTTGTTACAATAAGGTGTTGAGAGTCATGGCAAGGTACTTGGTAAGCCTTGGCTTATGTATGTTTTGTTTTTAGTCTCTCATTCATAATGTGGCATTTTCATAACATTCATAATCACAAATTATACGTGATTATAAATCTCATAAAAGATTTTTGAAATAACGATTTTGAAATGATTTTAATTGTTTTTGTTAAATGTAGCATGATAATTCAAAAAATTACATGTGGCATCCTAATATTATTCTTGATTTTATTTCCTTTTCTCTCTTGTCCCTCTTCTTTCCTCTTTCTCTTCCTCTTCACAGTCCCGTATAACCTTCTACACCTCCTATGTTGATTCATGATACCTACACTTGAACCACACATCACCTTAGACCAAATCATCCACTTACTCCAAGTCTAAATTCAATACTTTTCTCTATCAAATGTGTAATAGAGATACAAAATGTGTGCCAAAGGAGCATCATGGAGCATTCAGTCAAATTCTCATGTGACTTCCTTATAGAGTTAGTTACCTTTTCAATTAACACCAAACCTCAGGATTTAACAACATCAGATGCGTAAAAAGCACGCATGATGTGCTTTGGAAAAGCATATTTTGCAATAGAGATACGACATTATCTTTAAGAAGGTGATGCTCTCATATGTCATGGTACAATTGTCTCACCAACTTGTAGTCCCTTGCAAAGGAGCACAAGTGGAGGTGCCTCTTCAGATCTGCGGAAAATAGAGATGATGGGGAATTCCTCTTCTGTGTAGAGTGGTTTTTCTTATTGATAGGAGGGATCCCCCCTTTCCTATATATAGGATAATGGGGAAGCATACAGACACAAGATAAACCCTAATGGGCCAAGACACAACTAGGGACATATTACAAATAGACTAAAACAAATTAAATAAATAGAGTCTCTAACATGATCCACCAACCCAGGGACGGTGAGCATTTCAACAATCAAGTGCAAGGTTACAGAATCATCAATGCTTTCATCGAGTCATAAATTGTAATATACAAGCATGAGGTTTACTTCTTCCATGTGAACTATCATTGGAAAATGTGTTGGTTAAGCACTTTTAATCATTTTGAGACATCCGAGGAAAATATTTAGAAATAATATCAAAATCAGATGTGATCAACTATCATTGTTTTTCCTAAGCAAGATTCAACTCAATGAGAAACAAAGAATAATGAAAATACTCTGGCGAAAAAGTTTGAAAAGTCAGTATTAAGCCGCAAATCACCCGTAACAATTTGCTCCACAACAAACATCAACTACGCATACTGAAACTTGCCAATGAAATATCACACAACATCTAAGATCGTTGCAAACCAAAAGAAAACTTTTCAAGATAAGAACCATGCATGGATCACCAAAAAGAATCGTGAGAAGTGATGAAGTAAGCGAGTAATCATCCTCTAGAATTTAGACAAACCTTATCAGGAATTTTGCAACTACCACATATTCAAAAACTAAAATAAATAAATAGAACATACTCTAATGACCTTAGAAATCCTCAATTAGCTACATGCGAGCAAAGGTCCTAGCAGTTTGAGCCAGTTGGCCAAAAGTAGTGAGTCAACCTCATAGCATGCCTGAACCAACCCTGCTCCTGGTAAAATTCCATCAGTCTCCTAGGGGTACCTAAAAAGCTCTAATTAGTTTTTGGGTGAATATATCAGGCACAAAATATACCCGTGTCAATGTCGCAATCATATACCCGTCGAACATCACCCTAGATTTTCCAAAAAATAAAGCTTACTCATGCTTTCATAATGAGTTTAGATTTAATTCATTCAAATAATATATATATATAAAATAAATCAAAAGGACTATTGACTTTTGGAATCTTCAATCTACTACAACCTACAGGTGGTCCATGTAGCAAGCAGCATTGCCTACAGTCTGCGCCAGTTGGCCCAAAGCAACAAATCAATCTCTTTGTACCGCACTCAAACCACCCTGCTCCTGGGAGGATTTCACCAATCTTCTAGGGGTTTTAAAAGATTCTCCAATGAATTTTCAAGCAGCATTGTGGGGAACAACATACCTTTGCCACTAGCACAGTCATATACCAGTCAGGCACCATCAACCTCTCCTAAAAATCAAAAAACAATCACACGTTCTTTTATTCATGCTTAAGCTTTATTAGTTGCATTCCATTTCATTGGCATCAGTTTTATTCATTTTCAAGGTTCTTTTTAAAACGTTTTAAAACTAAAGGCAAATGAATCTTGTTTGCACATTAGAATATAATGTGGGGCAAAGATATGTCTTCAAAAGGTGTAATCCAACGTGATTTCAATTCAAACCTTATCATCTGCAGTCCAGATTAAAAGGTGAGATCAATTGTGGTTTGAGAATCCTTAAGAGTTTAGACGAATGCACAAAAAAGTCGATTGGAGATAAATTAAACATCGGTTCAAACAACCACACAAAATCATGTAGAGTTAAGACAAGCTAACAAGCGACTCTGAACCCTAACAGATGTAGAACGCAAACCATAGAATCACTTGCCAAACATAACCATGAAGCTCAGCAAGGATCACGATCAATTGAATCGAGTTTGAGAAATAAGAAAGAACCAAAATCGTGGGACAACCAAATAATAATCATGAAAGATAGACGAAATTCCTCGCAGCAGGTTTTGTATAAACAGGGCTGCACATTCTGCATAAGTGGCCCGCATATACTTAGTCGCTTATAAGGCCGATTAGTCGGCGATTTTTAGATGGACATTTGTAATCTCATCCTAAACTAGATTATATTTATTGATAACATTCTCTTATTGTACTTATTTATTGTATGCTTTTTCTACATGAGTCACATGCTTATATAATGTTTGTTGTTATGGACCTCTAGGACATGCTGCCATCTTTTTTTATGATTTGGTTCATCTTTCTTGTTATGTACTTAAGTCAAACCATTATGTGTGTGCTTCATTGGAGTTTATTCTTAAATGATTATAGAATGCATTCTAAATGGTGTTTTACTTTTCATTGAACATTATATATGAATGTATCTCAAATTTTAGGGTCTAAATATGTAATTATACAAACAAAATATGCAATTACGTGATTTATTTTATATATAATAATAAAATTATTAAAAAAATCAAAACCGTATATACTTCTGCTTATGCTGCCGTATAACGCATATACTCTATCAGGTGACCTCTCTGCGTGCATAACGCATATCGCTTTTTAAAACATTGCCTCAGAGATCAAATCATAATAAATCATAATCATTGAGCTACAAATTATGCAGAGTTCATACTAAGTAGTAAATCCTGCTCTAGAAAGTAGTAAGCATTGGGGGTCAATACATGGCATGGTAATGAAAAAGAAAAAAAAACACTTCCATAAAAAA
The DNA here is from genome assembly GCA_963693085.1 of Alisma plantago-aquatica. Lineage (NCBI taxonomy): Eukaryota > Viridiplantae > Streptophyta > Magnoliopsida > Alismatales > Alismataceae > Alisma > Alisma plantago-aquatica. The sequence continues at coordinate 777,503,406 of OY856410.1, forward strand.
ATGTGAAAATGATAGTGCATGCATGTAAAAAAGCAAACAAAATGGATAGGAAGGGCATAATCTACCACCCCAATCTTAGGGTTCTTCTCATCCTTGAACAATCCTAAACTTCCTACATAAGGGGATGCTAGAAGTCCATGTAATTGCCACCATATTGATATGTAATTGCCACCATATTGATGATGGAACAAGTCTGGCTCGAAATAGAATGGTGTCACCTAGAGTAACTTCGATCGTTTATAGTTGTCTCAGGGTACATCCACGAAGCCTCTGATGGAGTTGCGCCACTCAATTCCCCCACTATGATAGAAAATGTTCACTTCAATTGTAAAGCTCACTCGATGTTGGGTTTTGAATTTATGATGTGTTGCTAGATTTGTATGGAATTTTTGCTCATTGATGAGCATCTTCTAGGTGTAATGCTTCTTGAATTCATCATTGTAATCCTCTAGGACACCACAAATCATGCATCTCAGCCTTCTTTAATGAGGTTGCCAGTCACTTTTTTAACTTTGATTGTGACATGCTTATCATTCAAGATTTTGATTACCTTCTCGCATGTGACAAATGAGCAAGAAAGGTTGCTCTTCCTATAAAATGAGCCCATACGGCCCCTCCGGTCCTAGAGTATGCAATGTTAGTGGATCGACATAACGCGTCAAAATTAAGATGAGTCTACAATGCCATTGGTTTAACATAAGGCGTCAAAATCAAGATCCTTTTCTATAGATCGAGCATTCACCCTGTTTCTCATATTTTGGAAGCCCTAGAAGAAAGATGAATGTCGTGTGATGGTGTGCTACTTCTAGAAGGTGATGGAATAGTGCCATAAGGAAGTGGAGTATGTTGTGTGCCGGTAGATGTGCGGTATTGTGAGGCGAAAGGTTTTTTTGTGAAGGAGGCACACTACACCATAGATGGCACTCAACTAGGGAGGCATGTCTACTTGAAAGCCAGAATGAAGCTATGCTCGCCCATTGCTCCAACTCTAACTTCAGTGTTGGAGGTAACCGCTCCATCATATAGGTTATATAGATATGTGAACTGTGTGACAAAGGAGTATCATGGATCATTGGGTCTACTTCTCATGCCACCACCTAGACATGTGTTGTACAACCAAAAACATGATCACAGGATGCAACTACTTAGGATTTGTATATCACATACATGTGCTATGGAAAAAGATATCTTGTAGCAGTGTGGAACCTTGTCTTTGGATAGTTGGTAATCATGTATCAATACTTAGATACAACCTTCTTACATACTCTATGTCCCCCTATGAAAGTAATGCACGCATCGATGTGTCTCTATAGTTCTGCCAAGCTAGGGAAGGTGACCATTGTTGTGGTCAAGAGCAAGAGGTTGTGGAACCATCAATGCCTTCATCAAGTCATACTACTACGATAGAAAAGCATGGATTTTGTTTTTCAATGTGAATGATCATAGAAAAATATGCTTCGGTATCTACAATCACAACAAGATAGAAATGATCTCAATAATCTACAAATGTGTGGGGAAGAATCCAATCTCCAGACGAGGAGTTAGACATCACCACCTATATGTTTTTTCCCTCTTCATTGTATCCACGCCGAAGAGTTCTTGTTGCAAAAGTCAACAATTTATACCTAGTTGATCAATTTATGAAACTACTCTACATATATGACAAGGGCAACAAAATCTAGACATTCCTTGTTTGCCATTAATGGAGAGGTCTGGTCCGACCATAGAATTAAATGTCTGATTTCAATGTCGTGTCCGATGTTCGATGGCCCAGATTTGCATATTGCTACTTTCTCCACCCAACTTGAGATTGATACTGGGTTGTATGATGTGATTGAGAGAATATGTTTGGAAGTTTCTCAATGTTACAAAAAGTACAAAAGTATTGGAGAAGTTTAGAAACTAAGAAGGCAAGTTTCGAAGAAGATCGGCTCTTTCTTCACTAATGAGAAATTAACAGGTATTTCTCTAATAATTGATAGTTTCCATAATCTCATTAGTCAAAATTGTAGTTTCTAACTGAAATTTCACCTCGCATTGACTCTGTGTAGGTGAATGGTGGAAAATGTTTTGGGATGAGCTCCTAATATTAAGAAGATTGTGGTTTGTGTCTTGAACCAAACTTACAGCCATGTGGTTATAAGAGAAACTAGAGTGATTTTTATCATCTCCACTCCAAAAGAGGCGAATACATTGGAGCACCACGGGTTGAATGGCTTGGTGTATGTTAGATGTATCTTGAGGCCTCAAAGCCAGTGTGTTACTTTCATTGTATCATATAGTTGAATTATCAGTGTAGAATTTAGCATTTCAGCTAGCACAATAATTTCCATCCGTTTTTTGAGGTTGCTGAATTTTGATCTTATTGCCATTGATTGGATTAACATTGATGAGGAATGGGCAATGGAGGAAGAAGGCGATGACAAAGATCGCATGACATATTATTGATGTTATCTTACTATAGACTTGAGATGTTGATGATGCATCTGAATTTCGAGTCTTTTGACTATTCTCATGCTTGATATGACTATTGGCCTTTTTTTGCTTATTACTTTTTAGTGACTCCTGATGTGATTGTTCATCGCTTCATGTTGTGTGTTGCAGCTTGCAAATCTCTAACTTGGTTTGTATGGAAGGATCCTTTAAGAAGCTACAACCAACTCAAGGATTCTTCAAGAAGCTAGAACCAAAGGCTAGAATTGCCTGTGGATAAAGAGCAAGCAAAGAGGCGTGTGAATGAATGATCTCAACTGAAACCCGCCGAAGGGAACATAATCATCAACAAACCCCAGTCCCCAGAGGATGAACTAGCATTCTCTGTTTTCCAGAAGAGATAATACAAATAAAAGGCTGACATAATGAAGCAATCGATTCTCGGTGTGAGGGGAAAGCGAGATAGGGAGAGGTGAAGAAGTAAGTAACGAGCTCTAGCACTCAAGATTCCCTCTATTTTCCCTATGATCTCAGGTGATAGCTGAGCTACTTTAGAAGAAAACCCCCCGATTAGTTGAAAAACACCAAGAATCGGAAGTATCCGCAGAAAGAAGGAGGCAGCAGGATGATTGATATGACATGGCGGGGTAAGAATAAGAATCATCACGTGTTACCTGCCTCTGTGCATCTGATGCTTCTTTTGTCCCTCCCTCCCGCCTACGGCCGCCCTTCCTCCGCCTCAACCTCGGCAGCGTCCTTGTCGGGGACATTGCCGGCTGCGCTGGCACTACCACGGTTTCTCGCCGATCAAGCGCCTCCTCCTGTGAACACCAGAGAGAAGACATCGAGATACAGTGAGAGATAGTGGGAAAGAGAGAAACGCCGGAAGCTACAAAAACCAGACGAGGATGAAGCTATAATCAGGCGACAACAGGGGAGAAGGGGAGGAAGGGAGGGCGGAAAGACAGATGCAGAAGGTGGGGTTAGGAGGGGTTGCGGCTTGCCTTCGCTTGGTGCTCGCGTATGCATGTCGCTGTTGGAGAAGCTGTTGATGAGGCACTTGATGTTAGTGGCAGAATGTGGGAGGGTCAAGCTCCCTTCGGACTTACTGCTGGGCTTTGCGGTGGTAGTGCTTAGCATGCACCATGGTGGAAGATGGGTGGGTGGGAACCTCACCGGGGATGATTATCGGTTCTTGAGTTTGGCTGGGGTTGCTGGAGGCAGGAAAAGGAAGAGGAAGCTGTCAAAGAAGATGATCGGGCTCCTTGATCACGAGCAACCTGTCGAGATAGCAGGGGACGGAGACGTCGGGGGTCTTGCGTTTGGGTGGGCGTGGTTGGAGCCGAGGTGAAGGAAGACGAAGCAGTGGAGGAAGATCAAGGGCGACAGCACTGTCTAGGGAGGGAGTGATGTGCGATACGAGAGGGTCGACTGACGACCGACGAGAGTGGGAACAGAGAGCGGGATACAGGCACAGAAGTGGTGGTCCCTATACTATTATTTTTTTTAAAACCCCTATACTACTACTTTGTTCCCCGATAAGAAATAAAGAAATAAGACCAACCAATAAATATATAGCTAATATATGGTACTTGTTTAGTAAATTAAGAAATCGTTATTACTTTTTTCTTATTAGCTTATGATTTTTTTGGATTTCAATCTCGACATAAACAAAATAAACCAGCCAACGCGAAAAAAAAGTAAAAAAAAAACATAGGTTCCACTTAATCTCAAGTCAATTCAGGATGTGTTGGATCTAGTTGAGTTTAGTTTGGTTTTGAATTTTCATAGGCTAATGTTACGTCTATAAGAGAGATTCTTACCTTCAACATCAAAACCTATCAATTATATACTGGATGAGCGATTGTAATGTTTATGTATATTTTATAATCTTTGGTATTGCTCCTCAGATAGGGGTCAAATTCTGACATATGAAATGTCATTACAAGATGTTGACACTTACTTGGCTGATTTGTTTAGATAAGCTCCTCGTTGGTTATAATTGGTGTTCTAGAGGTTTTTTGGGATCCATATTTCCTTTTTATGTCAACAACATGATTTGTAGTCACCTCTTCTTTTGTCGTCCCTACATCATGTCTATAGGGGAGCACTTCTTCTAACTTTATAGGGATCCAATCAGCATCACTATTTGGACCGATAACAAGATCTTATGTGGTTTATCTAGACAACATCACTTGAAATATATATGTATGTTGGATTGTCTTAATAATTTATTGAATGTATCACACAATTGATATAGGTTTAATGCTCCAAGTTAATATGAGAACACCTCATTATAGTTGTCTCTATGTTGATGATACCAACTGTACCTCCAAGGGCCTTTTTCACTTTTGATTTCCTATTAAACACATGAAATCAGATTAATGTTGTATTTGAATTTTTATTTTATTTATTTCCAATTGCATATAGGGCTGTCTAAGGGTACCTCCCTTAACTCTTTCTTTCATGTTATAGAAGTTTGTATTAGACACATCTTGTGCCTAACAACTTATACACTCGGTCCTATGTGCTTTAAGGCAACTTTGTGGATGTGATATTGTGTTTTATTTTATTATAAAAGAATTATCAAAAAGGAAGTTCGAAGGGTTATCATGTACTATGTCATTAAAACACACATATATATAATCTTTTGGTATTTAGTAATAGGTAATAAAGGTATTTTATTTCATAATAGATAATGAGTCTTGTTGAGACTTTAGTTGGTTGTAAGAGTTAAAGGAATAAAACTTACTATCACAAGTCAAAGTCAATAGATCATGATTGATTGAAGATGGTTTTAAAATAAATCCAAAAGTTTCGTCCATGTGTAACTTAGTTTTATGGAAAAGTAATTGTGCTTTTTGTTCGATATTTTTTATTGATTATTATATTTTTATTATAAATGATAATAGGAAATATATACTATATGTACTTGCATCAATGTCATATTATTTTCTAATAAGTCTCACTATTTGCTAAGAAATATAAATATATTTAATAGCTTTTTAAACTATGAAGGACTCCACAAATATGTTCTAGGAACAAAAATTAAAGTCATTCCATTTTGCATTAATAAATGGTGAACCCAATTTGTTTAGTTTTTTGGAATGCCACTAATAGAATTATTTTATGTATATTATGATTTTTCATTATAATGCAAAATTATTTTTAAACTCAAGTATAGTTGATGCACCTTATAAGTATCCAATTAGATCTCTTCAAAATGTTGACACATTTTCCCTTCATATGCATAGACTAAAGATACAACTCTAACTTTAAAATGGTTAATTTTAAATTTCTATATTTTTATGCCATGCATGCCATAATCATCTTGTGGGTGTCTAATATTAAACAAACTAAGTGTGTATATATCTTATAATAGATTAAGAAGTTAGATAACATTATGTGTTGATTATTCATATATAGTGTTGGGAAATATGGGAACAGAGTAAGGCAATGGAAACAAAAATTTTATTTATCTGTATTCCCATAAAAGCAAGATTGTGTCAACTTCTATGAAATAGGAAGGATGGTTTAACGAGTTATACTTGGTCCTAGAGAAAGTCCAGTGACAAAACTCGTTGCATTTGTAACTATCTTCTACTTGCTCTTGGACGATGGTTGTGCATCTCCTGGTCTTCACCACGAATAATGAACAAGATAGTTTTTGCAACGACTACTGTGGTCTCGCCACAGACTACTGAATGACTTTGCCCTCCTAGCACCAGCCAAATGACTCCTGCCTCTAGAGTAGTCCACACACACCGACTAGAACTCTTGTCATCCTACTAGAACATACAAGAAGGAGTTGTCCCTCCCATTGGCATACTAGTCACCAACTTGCTCTTCCACAATAATGTTCCTCAGTTGTTCTCTCCCATCGCTATCCCTCCTTAGTCGGGTAGGACTTATTTGGGCTCTATTGGTTACCACAACCAGATAGGACAACAATTGTTAGAGAAACTAGTTCTCAATTGTCTGTGTTATTGTTGCACTTTGGGAATCCCCCAGTACCCCTCTATTTATAGACGGGGTTAGGGTCAGCGTTTCCAGTCTGTTCGGGTTTTGTGCAAGAGTTGAAGAGACAAACATATCTTGAATTTTCACAACCTGTAACATCCAAAACGGTCGTCTGGCAGTCCAGACGGTCGTCTAGAACTACGAGACGGTCGTCTCACTGTGCCAGATGCTCGTTTGGCAGTTTCCCAATCACATACGAAATTGGCAACTCGTTTCCCACTAATGCTAAACATTAATTCCTTGCACCACAAGTATTGTTCAATCAAAATGATTCAAGAAAGTATCTAGAACCTTCCTCCAGCCTAACTGGTCGATCTCACATGTGTGAGACGGTCATCTTGCTCATCCAGACAATCATATGGTGAGCCGATCCGAGCCGATCGATTCAACAAATTGAACCAGTCAGTTCAACAAATTGAACCGGTTGGTTCACACCTCGGTTTGGACAGAACTTAGCCAAATTCACTTCTAATCAGTCTAACAACCCAAACGGCCGTCTCAACACTTGAGACGATCATTTGGTGCACCAAATAGCTATCTCACCCTGTGATACGATCGGATGGGGTGCAATCTGTTGATCTGTTGTGTGAATTGAGTACATAAACACTTTAGTAATCAATCCAATTATCATTCAAGATTAAACTCCTCTTCCAGATGACTTCCTTTGTGTGTGACCCTATAGGTCCCATATCACTTTGGCAGTGAATGTCCATATCTTTCTTATGACATCACAAGCAGAGAGTGGTGCCTAGTCACACATCAGTGCAACTCAATTGCATGGAAAGTTGGAGAACAACTTCAACCTACAATCTATGTAAGGTGTTGCAGTGATTGTATAATTCCTTTGGCTCTGATATCCATGATGAACTTGAGGCATGGAATTGTCATCCTCTCAGTGTTCAATCCATGTTCCTTGAACCAAGAGCATGCTATCTAAGATAATGTGGCCTCAATATCATATATTGATTCACATGTGCATGTGCATGCATTTCTCAATCTTGCTTATTAAATAGCCATGATATCTGTAACGCCCCTCCAAGTACATACATGATAGTAGAAGCACATGACATGGGTCACTTGGCTCGGAGGAACATCACAAAACATGATATACATAGCAATAAGATAAATGAAACACCATGCATTGTTTTAAAATAAGAATTCTCATTATGCTTTAGATTTCTCATTATGCTTTAGATTTCATTACATAAATGAATTAAGAAACATTACTACATGCATTCTCTCCATCACTGCCCACGTGGGGCACATCATGCTCGGAAAGCCCATCATTGCTAGGAAGCCCACAATGACCATAAAGGTCCATCATTTTAAGAAACATATAATAAGTTTCTTGATTATCTTAACGTAATCATTAACATCATTATTCTTATCTTGCCATCAATGTAAATTGTCCTCATCCAATAATTGCACCAAAATGCTCATCAGGCCGATTATGGCCCATCTTAGTTGCACCAAAGTGCTCATCAATGCCATAAAGACAAAATAACATAAAGAGGAACAATTTACAACTTAAGTGCATTATCTTAATCATCATGAGATTTCTCCCTCTTAATCTTGATATTAACATTACATGAGTTACATGACTTTTTCTTCAATGTCTTAATCATTACTTGATCATAGCATTAAATTAATGAGCATAAGTGATAAACATAAGACTTTATGATTATAGAAGACAACATGCAATAATATGATCTGAAGCATCATCATTATCTTAATTTCATTCATTAACTTGGAATTTGAAACATAATCTTAAATCATACATAACAAGCAATTCATTCAAAGTACATATGCATAGTTGCATGACCCGCTTACTTGGAGCAAGGTAGATCTTAACTTAGTATCCCTGATCTTGATCGAATCCTATGATCCCTGAAATTACATGATTTATTATTAATTATCATCATTAATACATCCTAAACCCTAATCTTATGTTATTAGGAAAACAACGTCTGACACTCTTGAATTAGGGTTTGAAACCTAAAAACCGTGTTCCTTGTTGAAAAACCTTTCCAAAACATATTTTCTCATATTTTTCTAATAAGTCGTTTATTTATTGTGAATTTGCAAAGAATGAACCAATGAAAAATCGAATAAAAGCCACATTATCTAAGTCAGCGGGCAGTTTGACCCGACCGAGCCCATTCAGTCATGGCCCAATAGGAGTCGGTGAGCTGGAGGCGGGTCCCTTCCCTTAGGCACATGAGTCGAAATATTACCAGGGTGCTAAACTACTAGTTTGCCCTTGAGTGAAAAGTTAAATCATCATGAGTCTAAGGGGTATACTCGTCAAATGTTCCTCTGATTCTTTGTGTAAACACCTGCAATTTCGGCGTTGGTAGCAAGATGAAGCAAAAATGAAGAACTGGTGAAAAAAATCTCAACTCCAAACCATCACCACGCGATCATCTCCATGAGTAAAGCATCAAATCACGACCTTTACCTCAAATCGAAGCTAGAGCGCCAAATCTAGGGCCAACAGATGGTCGGGATACCAAGAGCAGTGAAGCTATTGCGTGCCATGGCAAGACACAACACAAAGAAGTAGAAAATGAGAAGTAACCCACTCGCGAGAAGAGCTAGGATCATGTGCCAACTCTGGGCACCATGGCAGAGGCGGATAGAGACAAAACCCAAGCCAAAAACATCGAGGGTGGGAGAATCCAGGTCGTAGAGGTGAAACAACAACAACAAGCCAAAAGGAGAAAAAATAGTACCTATGATTTAGGGCAAAATTGAGACGCGGTGAGGCTTTCTGGAGGCTCAGGAAATGATATGTAGCTTCAAAAATCGTCACGATGGCCGGAGACCCTCTAGGTCAACCCCAACTGTGGCGATAAGCTCTGGAAGACCGTGTCGGGCGAGGGTAGGTGTACACGGACATCACTAGGATTAGGGAAATCTGAGAGATGATTAAGCAGGCAAAGAAGATGGTGTGACGAGGTGTATGGGTGTTTATTTATAGGTGTGGCACCTTGGTGTGGCCGGGAGTCCCAACCTCATGGGGAAATAGGGGAGGGGCAGAGGTTCTTGTCGATTGGGAACTATAGGGCATGAAGCCCTATCATATCTGGTATGGGGGAGTCCATATAGGTGTGAGGATCATGAAGAAGGAACCTAATCATGCTGAGATGTTGCGGAGAGAGAGATCAGGAACTAAAGTCCCAAGCATGGAGGAAGTCAAGCGTCGAGCGAGGGGGAAGACCCTTGCTCTAATAACATATTGTAACGCCCCTCCAAGTACATACATGACAGCGGAAGCAAACCCTATGTTGTCTATAACATGGGTCACTTGGCTCAGAGGAACATCACAAAACATGATATACATAGAAATAAAATAAATGAAACACAATGCATTATTTCAAACTATAGATTCATACATTGTTCTTTAAAAAGGGAAACATAAATTGTCTCATCTTGATCTCAAGCCTAATACATGTATATTAAGCAAATCTAAAACATGGTAAGATAAAGTAGACTGAAGAATCTACTGAGTGGAAGATGGCACCCCACCAAGCTAAAGTCTCCTTGACGTTAGCTATAGTTGAAGGCTCACTTCAATTCTCTCTTGCACCTTGATCTAGAGACATCTCGTCCCACGGCCATGTGAAACAAAGCAACAACATAAGTAAGCAGCACTATGCATGATATAAGAACTGAAAATAAGCATATATACTTAAACTGGCATAAACACGAAATGACTTAACATTAAGAATTCTCATTACACTTTAACTTTCATTACATCAATGAATTAAGAAACATTACTATATGCATTATTTCCATCATTGCCCACATGCGACACATCATGCTCGGAAACCCCATCATTGCTAGGAAGCCCATAATGACCATAAAGGTCCATCACTGCGACAAACATATAATAAGTTACTTAATTCTCTTAACTTAATATGCTAAGTGTGATGCAATTTTCACTAGTAGAGGAATAGGAGGTCATGTCACCACGGGCCTTGAGTAATATGGTTGACATTCTCATATTACCCATCATTAATATCAAACTAGGCTCTAGTCTGAGTTCTTTTCAGCTCACAAGAATAGCTATAATCTCTAGGAGATAACTAAGTTACTAAAGAAGATACAAACACATCTTTCAGTTGGTATGATAGGTGGAATCTTCTAATACAAACAAAGCATATTGGTCCATGAAAATTCAGATATGATAGAGAAAGTGCTATGTGAATCTCATGGATCAAAGTATTTGATGCATCCCGGGTCGACTAAAGTGTACAATGATATGTAGAGACACTTATGGTGGAGGACTATGAAAATTGACATTGTTTCTTTTATCTCAAGATGTCTAACCTATCAACAGAACAAGGATGAACATCAAAGGCTAGGAGGTCTTCTAAAACCCTAACCTAATCCCAATTGGGAATGGGAAAACATCACCATGGATTTTTTTTCTATGATTACCCAGGACCAAAAAAAGGGAGTGACACCATTTGGGTTGTCGTTAACAACTTAACTAAATAAGACCATTTTATTTCCATGAATACAACATGATAAGTTTTAGAGTTAGCATAACTTTATATTTAAGAGATAGTCAGATTGAATAGGAATTATGTATCTATTGTGTCAAATTGTGATGTAAAGTTCACTTCTCATTTATGGCGACTGATTTAGGATAACTAGGAATCAACTCAGCATTGACACATCATATCATCCATACACTAATGGACACTATCAAAGGATTATTTAGATTTTAGAAGACTTATTGATATTGTGTGTGCTTGACTGGGTTTTTTGTGGGACCACTACCTCCCTCTTGTAAGGATAGTCACCAAATTGACAAACAAATCATTACTAATTAAGCGGAATAAACATAAACAATGGATTAAAAAAAATCACTAAAATTTAAAACCATTCTGCAAGGAGATCCTTGTACAGAAAACTTTTACTGAACGATCCAAAACTCATACATATCATGATTTACATTGTATAACATTGTTTCATCTCATCTCGAGGACAACATATAACAGTTGCTCTATCAAAACACATACTGGAGCAACATAAAACCTCGAGGCATTCAAGCCAAAACCTCAGATCGTTCATGAAACCAGTACCAACCAACACCAAGGACCTGAGAGTACAAAGATGACACATAGGGCTTCTATCTACAAGATATGACAGTCAGTACACTCAACCTGAGCTGTCACTGTTGTCCATGTTGTTGTTGTTCTTTCTCTGCAGAAAGGTCTTCACCTCCTCGTGCCCGTCCACCTAAAAATTTGGATCCCACGGGGGTGAGACAATTGTAATTGTCCCAGCGAGAGATATAACTCTCCGCCGACCATATTATTATCACAGTTAAATTGTATTAAACTGAGCATAGGATAAGCAGTTTAGAACATTATCATGTTTTAAAGCATTACAGCTGTCTATGATAGATCAATAATTCATCTATTCACTTTATAAGGAATATGGAGAACATGTATATCATTTACCCATCATACTATCTCAAGCTTATCCTGTGATGCTCATTATCATGGTATGTCATCCATGAATCATTCTCATTTCTATCTATTGGCCTCAGCCAATCTGCTAACCAAATATTGAATTGTATCAGTCATGTGAGTATATATCATCATATTCTGTCCAGGCATTGGACTATGCCAATCCTGTGTAACTATTCCAGGTATTGAACTATATCAATCCTGTGCAACTATTCCAGGTATTGAACTATGTCAATCCTGTGACAATTATTCCAGGTATTGAACTATGTCAATCCCGTGACAATTATTCCAGGTATTGGGTTATGACCAATCCTGTGCAATTATTCCAGGTATTGGGTTATGACCAATCCTGTGCAATTATTCCAGGCATTGGGTTATGACCAATCCTGTGCAATTATTCCAGGTATTGGGTTATGACCAATCCTATGCAATTATTCCAGGTATTGGGTTATTACCAATCCTGTGCATTCCATGTATTGATCTATGTCAATCCTGTGATTATTCCAGGCATTGGGTTATTACCAATCCTGTGCATTCCAGGTATTGATCTATGTCAATCCTGTGATTATTCCAGGCATTGGGTTATTACCAATCTTGTGCATTCCAGGTATTGATATGTGTCAATCCTGTGATTATTCCAGGCATTGGGTTATTACCAATCCTGTGCATTCCAGGTATTGATCTATGTCAATCCTGTGATTATTCCAGGCATTGGGTTATTACCAATCATGTGCATTCCAGGTATTGATCTATGTCAATCCTGTGATTATTCCAGGCATTATACCCTGGGGCAAGCCATCATATCAATTTACATTATTTATATAATACAAGTATTCCTCATGTCTCATTTTAACATATTCAAGGCACCATAGCCCCTATTCTGGATATGACTATAATCCATGTATGACCAAGATTTCATTATTATCCTTGTAACCATTTATTATTATTATTATGTTACATGGTTCCCATTTACTCGGTTTATTTTAAACATTACCAATTCTTACATCAATCTTTAGATCAATATCTTGTCACCTCTCATTAGGAAACAACTAATCACATGACTCACAAGGCCCATTAAACATCTTGTCACCTCTCACTAGGCAACAACTATTCCCATGGCTCACAAGGCCATTAAACATCTTGTCACCTCTCACTAGGCAACAACTATTCACATGGCTCACAAGGCCAGTAAACATCTCAATGTAACAATTGACATAACACACTTCATGTGTTACTCATCCAAGTACATTGGATTTAAGGTGCATCAAGGTACATCAACCTTGAAATGCTGGATGTGATATCTGTCATGTCTTGATGTATCACTTCCCTCATCACTTTTAACTTTACTAAAGTTCATCAACTTATCTTGTATTAGGGTATGTCCCATCCTAATACTTTATGCACTAGCTCATCACATTTATCATGTAATGTATTGGTCATAAGTCACACAATTGAATTATTCAACCATCATTAATGATATGAACTCATCTCGGGTTAAGGTATTATTGATATAGGATTAACCATTATCAACCACTCTAGGTGTTTCACCTATCAAGGTATTATCCACACCATTACTTGGTGTTACACTTATCACTCCTAAGAGTGTCTTGCCCTTACCTTTACAAGGTGTATAGGGTTAAATCATGTGCATATATTCACCATATCGGGTTGTAGGTGTATAGACACTCACCAAATCGGGCATGAGGTACCTTCTTGACCTCATATCCAGCACAATATATATGTATGTGTCGCCCATGATACTTATGAGGTATCAACCCATCACCATGTCAGGCTAGAAGTACATTCAATCACCCTATCGGGCTAGTCACCATCTAGGGTTAGCCATGATGGGTTAGGGTTACCATATTGTTTAGGGTTGTGTATCGTGCAACCCTGTAGTGAAACCATGTCATAAAAGGTCATGTAGTCCTCATGATACTAAGTATCAATGATGTATCATATGATCATATCATGCAATAACACTTGTTACTCTTCACTTATATCGGGTTACCCAATTTAGGGTTTCTTGTCAATTTACAAGTATACAATTGACCTTGTATCGTGTATGGAGTCTATACTTGACTCCCTATCGTGCAAGAGGTGTATACTACACCCCCATATAGTGCAACAAAGTATTCATTCATATCCATATCGTTCAAGTAAAGTAGGTGCATCATCATATCGGGTTAAAAGTGCTTTCTTGTGTGCTTACACCCGATATCACTTTTATAAGGTGATACCATCATCTTCAAGCTCTAGACCTTTGTTCTAACTATTATAGTTCATGGCAACAGGTCCAAGAAACTACTAGAACTCATAATTGCATCAACTATTTCAGGAAATTTCGGAATTAAAAGTATTTCACTAATTATAACAATTTAGGTGAAGAATAATAACATGGTACGTTCAAGTTATAAAACCCGCCTTAAGAACCACTTCAAAGCTTCAAGCTCCAAAACTCCATGTTCCTAAGGTTGAAGATGAATTTATCAAAGGTCCAAGGATCTTTCACAACTCCTTCATATATAAGGAATCACCATGGATAAGCAATTGGTGAAAAAGAAAAGAAAGGTAGATCATAACCCTAATTCGATGCTTCAATTCCAGCTTGAAGACAACTATATCTTACCTTAGGGTTAAGTTTTGAGTTCCTTAGATTCTTGGCCGAAACCCTACCACTCTTGGGCGATATGGAATTCCTCTTGGCCGACACAACTTTTCTTGTGGCCGATACCCCCTCACTTGTGGCCAAAATCACTTCAATTGGCCGATATCAACTTGCTATGGACAATATCAACATGGTATGGCCGATACACTTGTTATGGTCGATACCCAAGGCCTATGCACGATACCCTTGTGCCCTTGCACGATATTCCGACCCTCTTGCACGATATGTCACTCACTTGCACGATATGGCACTCACTTGCACGATATGGCACTCAACTCTTCACCCTATTGGCCGATATCACCTTATATGGCCAATTTCACCTACTTGGCTGATACGCTTTTGCTATGGGCAATATACAAGGGCCTATGCACTATATGCTTGATCTCCTGCACGATACAAGAGCCCCATGCACGATACCACAAGGTAGGAGGGTGGTAAGGGTCGAAAAATTTCACTTAAGGGTGAAACTAGGGGTATATATACTTGTTGCACATGAAGAAAGGTAAAAATGAGGTGTCAACATTTTGAGCTAGTAGGTGCCACGTGTCATGCATGGGTGACACGTGTCCATGCATGCATCATCATTTATATTGTCTTGAAAAATAGTTTAGGATCATATAGAGATGCAAATTCGTCCATTTCTTATCCATTTGGATAAGTCATCTAGGTTTAATCACTATTTTAAGTCAAGCTGATACACTTTTTCTAAGGAAAGTTGTTGGCCGTCACACCTCACCTCCTTGAGGTGCTTTGCACGATATGGACTTTTCCAAGAGTTCACAAAATGATATGAGACACCTCCTTGGGTTCCATGGCTGATAGGCACTCATATATAAGCTTTTCAACTTGATACAACTCAAGTTAAGCTTCCAAATTCAACCCTTTTTCTTGGTCATTTCATCACCAAGAGTATCATCATTCATAATTGATCCAAACATGGTGTATCATTCATTTTCTCTCCTCTAAATGATACATATAGGAAGTACGGTCATTCTAGAGGTGGTAGTTTGCATATCAACCCCACATTTTGGGTAAATTACAATTTGTACCAAAATTGGTGCACAAGGTACCAACATTGTTCAAACAAGTTCAAACCTGGAATTTAGGCTTTCCACAAGCCACCACCTTGCATAATTCTCTCTATAATGATGCTAACACACATGAGGCATGTTCAACATGTGACATTTTGCATTATATCCCCTCAATTTGGGTAAATTGCACTTTGGTCCAAAATAAAGGAAAATTGCTCAAACAACATTCAATCGGTACCAAAATTGAAACATAAGTGTGTCACATGATAACAAAGCACCTTAGAGGATTATATTAAAGTTCTAATCAACTTTATTAGACAAAAAATAGGGTTACCTCATAACCCAGGTCAGGGTCGTTACACCTCTGGTACAATATTCCTACAACAAAAACTATCAACTAATATTGGCATGCCTCCTTATGAAGCCTTATATGGAAGTTCATGCAGGTCTCTTCTTTAATGGGATGAAGTAGGAAAAAGATGGATTTTTGAATCCAACGAGTTGTAATCCTATTATGATAATGCCAACCTTATCAAACAAAGGTTGAAGGGGGCACATATAGGTCAAACGTGCAATAATTCATGGTGGTGATCATGTGATTATGAAGATCAAACTGATTAGAGATAATGCTAAGAACAAAGGGAAAATTAGACCTATATACATGGGTCCATTTGAAATCTTGGACCGTATCTTGAATACAATAAGAAAAGTTACACTCCTCCACTTCAAGCATCCTGCTATGATTCTAGGACAAACATCATATTGAACCTCACCCTCTGTTTCAATATTAAAACCCAAGTTACATAATTTATCACATATTGGTACATCCATTTCATCCAACTTGACCACACCATTCACAATTCTAGAATGGCTAAAATTTCTATGCATTTATTAGATTTTGGTTCTAATGGTTATAAATCCATTAACTTCCAATGCCTTTGTTCAAAATTCAGTTTTATCATTCATTTTTGTTTCTTTCATTAGTCAAAACAATATCACTTGAAAAAAACATGCTCTAAGGGATTTCATTTAACATACTTTATCAACTCATACATGATAAGAAAACATAGATATGTACTGTGTGTTGATCCTTGATGTACCCCAACATCAACATGATAAGTTCGTGTATCTCCTATAGGAGTCCTAACACTTGTAGTAGATCCATCATACATGTCTTTAATTAGGTCAATGTATTGTTTTGGCACACCACTTTATGCAAAACCCTCCATAACACTTCCATGGATTCTCAATAATAGGCCTTTTCCATTACTATAAACACCATATGATGATCTCTTTTATTTCTTTGTACTTCTCCATAAGCCTCCTGATCAGAATAATATCATCTATTATTGATCTTCCTGACATATAATTAAATTGTTTTTCTAATATCTTCATTATCAATCTTATCCTGATCTCATTAACACTCTTCGAAAGCTTCATAGTGTGACTCATCAACTTGATACCTCTTTATTTTATGTAGATTTGAACATCTCCTTTATTCTTATAGATCAGGATTATAGTTCTATTTCTCCACTCATCTGGCATCTTCTTTGTCTTCATAATATTGTTAAAGGATTTTGTTAAGCACCTAGCTCCTTCATCCCCATACTCTTCCATACATCAATGGGAATACTATATAGATTGCATGTCTTTTTAATTTTCATTTATTTTTGAAGCATTCTTGACTTTAGATAGTGAAACTTGTCATGTGTAAGTAATATATCTTGCCTTCATGTCACCTGAGTCTCTGATATTTTTTGTAGTATTTGCATTGAAGAAATTATGAAGGTAGTTTCACCATTGGTTCTTTATATCATCATCCTTCATTAACACTACTATCTCATTCTTATTGAACTTCACTTCACTCAAGTCTCTTCCTTTCCTTTCTCTTATACAAGCCATTTTATAATTTTCTTTTCCCCTTCTCTAGTGTATAGCTTCTTATATATATCATCAAATTATCTAGACCTTGCCCCTTGAACTGCCTTCTTAGCATCTTTCTTTGCTTGTTTGCATATTAAAGTTTCATCATCTTTAGGTTTGGGCAAGCTCCTATAGATCTCTTCTTTGAGTTTAATAGTCTTCTTCTACACTTCATCATTCCACCATCAACTCTCATTTTGTGGAGGCACACACCCTTTAGACTCTCCCAAAACCTCTTTGGCAATTTTTGTTATGCATGAGCTCATACTTTACCACATAGACACAAACAAACAAAGAAAGATTCTAAGAAGGCAGTTCAAGAGGCAAGGTCCAAACACTTTGATGATATATAAAGAAGTTGGGCACTAGAGAAGGGGAAAAGATATTTATATAATGGCCAATAAAAGAGAAAGAAAAGGAAGAGGATTGAGTCAAATAAAATGCATCGAGAATGAAGATGGCATAGTGTTGGTGAAGGATGATGATATACAGAACCAATGGAGAAACTCCTTTCATAATCATTTCAATGGGGATATTGTGAATAATGTAAGAGACTTGGGTGACATGAATGCAAGAAATATCACTTACACATGATGAGTTTCACTATCTATGGCCAAGATGAACATGAAAAAGGCATGTGGTCCATACGGTATCCCCATTGATGTATGGAAGAGTATGGGGGATCAAGGAGCTATGTTGTTAACAAATCTCTTTAACAAGATTATGAAGACAAAGAAGATGCCAGATGAATGGATAAATAGTACTATAGTCTTGATCTGCAAGAAGAAAGGAGACGTTCAATGTAGCATAAACTACAAAGGTATCAAGTTGATGAGTCACCCTATGAAGCTTTGGGAGAGGATTATTGATCAAAGGCTAAGTTTGATTACACAAATTCAAACAACTAATTTGGTTTTATGCCAGGAAGATCAAGAATTGATGCTACTTTTTTTTATAAGGAGGCTTATGCAGAAGTACAAAGAAAATAAAAGAGACCTTCATATGGTGTTTATTGATCGTGAAAAGGTCTATGATCGAATACCTAGGGAAGTGGGATGGAGGGTTTTTCATAAAAGGGTGTTCCTATTCGATACATTGACCTAATTAAAGGCATGTATGATGGCTCAACTACAAGTGTTAGGACTCCTAGTGGAGAGACAAAAACTTTTCCTATCACCATTGTGGTACATCAATGATCGACACTCAACCAGTATCTATTTGTTCTTGTTATGGATGATTTGACAAAGAACATTCAAGATAATTTCCCTTGGTGCATGGTAATTTTTGATGATATTGTGTTTATTGATCCAAGAAAAGATATATTGAATGATAAAGTTGAACTTTGGAGAAATACATTGGAATCCAATGCATTTATTATTAGTAGAAGCAAAATTGAATATATGCATTGCAATTTTAGCCAATTTAGAGTTGTTAATGGTGGGGTCAAGTTGTATGGAATGGATGTACCAACATGTGATAAGTTTTGTTACTTGGGCTCTATTATTGAAAAGGAGGGTGAGGTTCAAGATGATGTTTGTCATAAGATCACAATAGGATGGTTGAAGTGGAGGAGTTCAACGGGAGTAGTATGTCACTGGAAGATCCCTCTTAGATTAAAAAACAAGTACTATAGAACAACTATATGACCAACATGCTATATGGAGGTGAATGTTTGGTAGTGAAGAAACAAAGTCTCAACAAGATGAATGCGGCTAAAATGCGTATGTTGAGATGGATTTGCAGGAAGATGAGAAAAGATCATTTAACGAATGACTATGTTGAAAACAAATTGGGGGTGGTGAGCATCAAGGACAAGTTGTGTGAAGGATGTCTAAGATGGTATCGACATGTGCAGCACAACTGAAAATTACACCTATTCAAAGCAAGGTTATTCAGTTAAACAAAATCAAAAGAATCAAAGGCATGCCTAAATTAACTTGGTAAGAGCTTATACAAAGAGATTTTAAATCTTTACATCTTGACCAGAGTATGACCCATAATAGAGATGATTGTAAAAGAAGGATCCATGTAGTTGACCCCAACATGGTTGGTATTGAGGCTTAGTAGATGATGATAATGAGGAGGAGGAGGAGTTCATACTTTACCACATAGAGTTAGCATCAAACTCCAAGTGCCAAGTTCTCTCCTTGATAAGCTTGTCACAAAATTTTGGTTGCTCTTCTCCATTAAGATTCCACCACTTATTCCTTCTATCTTGGCTTATATTATGCTTATATTTGCTGATTTTCATGTTAACATCCAAAAACACCAACGTATGTTAGGTGGTGAGTTCTTCACAAGGGATCACTTTACAATCCTTGAATACTTTTGGATCAAGTCATCTTGTCAACTTTAGCTTAATTGATCATGTTACTCAACTTAACTAATTTGTGTATGTCAATTGTCTCTTAATATTTTTCTATGGATTTAAGAGACTTATATGAGGTAGTGGTCAAAATTTCGTCATATTTGAACATTACCTCTTAGAGATATGAGTTTTGTAATAACCTACACTAAAAATGTACCTAATTATATAATGACAATCTAAACCTAGCTATGCAAACCCTAACCCATATCCAAAAGGGACACACTCAATTAGGGGTCATCTACCGTACCTGGTTATTAGAGAAACAAACACACAATCATGCAAAAATGAAAATGCTTGTATCTCCCTCTCACCACCTCCACTCTAGGTCAAATTCATTCTTCATATTTGACTTTATCTCCTCTACCAAACCAACCTTCACAATCTACATGCCAATCATCAGATTAAAAACTCTCAATTTCCCCACCATCTTGACACATAACATCCTCCCTATGATGCAACCCTAGGGCTCATGACTCCTATTTAAACCCTCAACAACCTTATATGCACCTCTGAATTGCCAAATATAGTGAAAAATGAGCCCAAATCACCCCAACTTCTCCCCCATCTTTACTTTCACCCATATGAACTGGAGCACTTTTTTCTTAACACCATCCTTGTCATCCCATTGGTCAAACCTGAAGCTTAAGGGAATCCTGATGGATCTTCCCTAGCCATCAAAAATAGGTGTGATATCATGGAGAGCCCGACCGAAGAAGCTTCCCTTGCACCACTTGCATCAACTCTAGAAAGATTCACCAAGAACCTATGAGGGGAGGTGAATATTACATACATTTCCAAAAGGCTCACAAAGATTTTCTAATCCTCATCTCCCTCTTGTTTGAGGTAATTCTCTCTATCATGCTCTTCTCAATTTCCTTGCTTCAATGGTCATGTCAGCCCTTGTTTTGCTTAGGTTTAAGCCATATCTAGCTCTTTGACCTCAGTAAAGTATATGAGGTCAATAGAGACCTTAGCTAGCCTAGTGAGCTGCATCATTCAATCTTTCTTCTATTAGTCTTCCCCATTTTCTTGTACAACCATGGCATGAACGTGCTTTTGATCAAACAATTAGAGTCTCTCTTTTACCCTTTTTTCCTTGCATTGTTACACATCAAATTTTAATTTCTAGGATTTCTTGGTCCTTCTAACCCCTATTGCAACCTCTGAAGCCAATATCTAGCTTGTGGGGAGGATCTACAGAGTTGGATCTCTCCCGTGATCTGTAAAGATTGGCTGAAATTTTTTTTCACTTTCAAAATCTACTACCTATTTAGCCTAGTTATTGTCATATGGGCCCAATATGGTAAAATAACTAATAAACAACTCCCTTATCTGAAAAATGCTTAGAAAATATCACTAGTCTCAATATTATCCTATAATACTATGAAACTCTAGTATTTCTATGTTTCATTAAGGTTTAATAATGGATATTCAAACTCTCTATAAAATCTTAGTCAAGGTTTCTGCAATTGTTTCAAACCTTGCTTGTATTGGAAACTTTGAGCAATATGATAAATACTAGATCATGATCTTATTAGACTTTTTGTATTGCAATGATCTATAAAATTGATAAAGATGATTGATAATGATTATGATGTTGAATATGCACTCATGATTTAGTTCCTAAATGTGACCAAGGTCTAGATCATTCATCAATCTTGAAAATACTTTGTAATGAAATAAATATTGAAATCTCAAAATATTGCTAGCTTATAGATGAATGACCACACTAAGTTCTAACTAGGAACTACCAATTCTAACATTGAATAATGGAAACCCTGATATTTAATATCCCAAACTTAACCCTTGATCCATGTCTTGTTTGACAAGGATCCAACTCCAAAATCTAGTTGATCTTTAGGAATATGAAATCATATGTATGGTACACTTATATTTCCTCTTTGAAAAGACTAGTGAGATTGAAGATACTTGTATGAACTCTTTGAAAATATACTTGGATATGTATTTGCTTGAACATGTTCCCTACTGAGTAATGTTTTGATTTGTTATACTAAACCTTACAAAGGAACTTGAACATAAATGATATGATCCATTATGACTGCCTGAATGATAATGTTGATATTGGATACAAGCGACCTCCTCATGTCAGAGTGATGGATCTTGAACATATTGGAAACCTCCTCATTTTAAATGGAGGATGGACCCAGATGACATTCCTAATATTATTGGGGAGATGAAGCCATATATATTGGTGTTATCAACATAATGGGAAAACTTGTAGTTAAAAGTCTTGTCAAATAAATAAAGTTTGAAATCACTTGTTGTTTATTTGAATATAAGTTGTATTAAGTATACTATTATTCTATTAAATTGTTTAAACCATTTTTAATTTTACCAATGCAGAACACTGATTGTGTCCTGATGATTTATTTTAGGTAATGCAAGAAAGTAAAGAACTTTCACCTACTCATATGATGTTTCATCAATTATCTGCTGAAATAAAGAATGGTACACCAATGTATCATATATATATATATATATATATATATATATATATATATATATATATATATATATATATATATATATATATATACAGAGAGAGAGAGTCAGGCTAGAATACACTCGAGTGTATCCGGAGCGGAATACACTCAAGTAGTTTTTCATGATGCAATATTTTTTTTGAAAATCTAATCTGTTGATCCTCTTAAACATCTCGTGAAAAACTCATTAGCAAAATTTGAGCACATTTGGATATGTATAGCTCATGTTATGAAGACCGCAAAAATTATGCATTTCAAATTAGTTTCACGCGTCGATTTTGTTGCCCTTAGATGAGTGGCTTTCACTCATCCAAATGGGCTCAAAATTTGTATGTAGCCTAGTTATAGTATGATGGTGAAGATCAACGATTTACATTTTGCAAAAAATAGTCTTGATATACAAACACACTTGAGTGTATTCGTGCGATCCGTACACTCGAGTGTATTCTAGCCTGACTCTCTCTCTCTCTCTCTCTCTCTATATATATATATATATATATATATATATATATATATATATATATTTATTTATATATATATATATGGGATTTAGTGTTATCTAGATAGTTTCTTCATTTTATCTCTTTCTTTCCTTGTTTCCTATGGGCCTCTATGCAGAAACACTACGGTTCAATTTTAACAATGTGGAATGTATTTCATTCTTGCATATGATTTTCTTTGAGATCTTAGAGTTACTCTAATACCAATGCTTTAATTCCCTTAACATTGTACACCCAGACAGTGGGCTTTGGATGAGGGTAAGTATTGATTCGTGACAATATATCTATACTAACTCACACAAAATAACTATGAATTTTATAGTCTCACTCATTCAGAGGCAAACAATATCACTTGTAACTTTTAGGAGGGTTAAAGTCCATATAGATCACTGATAATGTTCTCCATTGACTTCAATAAACTCAAATAATCATCCATATAGGTCACATTGGATGGTGCCAAAACTTATTGACTAAGTGCAAATTTGTGTGACTTTAGGTAAAAGGACCACTACACCATCTCACATTGGAAGATGGTTATGACATTCATACATTGATCCTTAACTCACACAAATTGGGTCCATGAGCTACAACGTGTTCTCTGTTTTTTTTTAGCGAAGTCGGGAGGCTATCTTATTCATCCCACCCTCCCCTTGTGAGCAAATCCAAAATGATCTTACATTCACTAATTAAACATGCTAAATTAAATGAGGTAGTACTACTACCCTTACACTGATCAATTAATAGGATTCTAGTCAGATTAGTAGGGGGAGTAGGAAAACTCATGTAGCCTATCGGGCCAGGTTTATTAAGTTTTGCCATACCATATGCAGCTTGATTGCCTTCTATGCCTGTGTCTCACGAGCCAGCTAGCATGCTTAAGTCTGCACGTCTTCCACATAGTCTTCGCATACCTGGGGTAACTCTCTTCTGCTGCATTGATCATGTCCATTGCTGTCTTCGAGTCAGACTCTATGATGACATTGTCAAGGTTGTTACGATTGGCAATCTCCATGGCTAAGCTCATACTCAGCAGCTCTGCTTCAACCACATCTGGGGAGGCGGTACTCTGGGTTACTCCGCCCACCCACTTTTCGGCATCATCCCTGATGACCACCTCACCAACCGCCTCACATCCCTTTACCGCGGTGTCTCAATTAAAAATGATAGCTCGAGGTTCGGGTGGGTGCCAGAGGACAGGCTCCCCTTTTTGACACGGAGGACTTGTTATGCTATAGGATTCCAGTTGGGCTGCAGTTTCCCTATAGATTGTCAGCACCTAAGTAGCAGTTCTGATCCTTTCCTGAGCGAAGACGAGCTTGTTCCTACTATTCCAAATCGTCCAACATGTTGTAATGAAATGAACAACCTCTTCATTATCTCCTGATATGTAGCTGTCCATCCACCCCGTTAGGTCGGTTATAGCGTGGAAATTCACACTTGTGCCTTCAGGTATATGAGCTCAGACCTCTCTTGTAGAATGACAATCTCTTACAGCATGGAGAGTGGTTTCTTCTTCTTCATTGCATCTAGGGTATTGTCTACTGCCGGTCATACCTCTTTGGAATCGTCTGAACTTTATAAGGGTAGCCTCATGCATGAGGAGCCATGCAAAAGCTTTAATCCTCTCTACAGCTTTGATCTTCCAAATCTTGTTCCACTTCCCGACCACCAGTCTGTTTCTAGCTTCCATCATTTTGTAGTATGCAGATTTTGAGGAGAAATTGCCATCGACTGTGAGCTCCCACACCCTAACGTCATCACCCTGCCCCCCCCCCCCCAGGTAGATGGATTCTCAAAATATCCTCCACCTTGTTTTGCGGAAGACACTCCCTCAAAAAGGCCTCATCCCACTCGCCATGTAGGTTCACCAGTGACTCGACTTTGAGATCTAAGAGTTCTGGTGGAATAGGCCTAAGGGTGTGATCGCCAAGAACTGGCCCCCTCTCTACCATCTGTCCAACCACACCCATGTATCCTTACCATTCATGGGAACCATGTAAGAATTCAAATCCACAAATTCCTTTTGCTTCAGCGCTGCATTTCCTAGCCTCAATCACCTACTATGGATCCTTTGCCTCAGCTTGAACTGGTCCCTGATCGCAGCACACCACATTGAGTTCCTATTAGTGCTCATATCCCATGCATGTCTACAGATCAACATGTTATTCCATTCCCTCATCTTTCTCATACCCAAGCCTCCTTCCTTCTTTGGATAGGTGACTTTATCCCATGGGTTCGATTTGTATGCTCCCCCATATGAACTGCCAATCTTTTTGTCAATATCATTACACAACTGCACATACAATACCACTGTTTGCATCACATAGGTTGGTAGTGCAGCAAGGGTGGCTTTCTCCAATGTGATTCTGCCCGAAAGAGATAAGCACCTTGCGGACCAGGCATTAATCTTGTTACTGATCTTGTTGGAGATGTCACTGTAAGTATCCTTGTTGACCCGATTGTGCAACACTGGTACCCCGAGGTACTTCCCCAGGTCCCCAATGGTTTCAAAGTTGCAACAATCTTAGACGCCCCTCTTCAAGTTTCTGTCTATGCTTTACGAGAAGAAAAGCTTAGTCTTCATCATTGATACTGTCTGTCCCGACGCAGCTTCAAACTCAGCAAAACAATTCTTGATGGTCTCTATTTGGGCAGAGTTTGCATGAGCGAACACTAGCAAATCATCAGTGAAACACACATGGGATACAACCGGCCCATTACGTCCAAGCTAAATCGGTTTCCATCTACCAGCCTGCACCTCCCTCTATATGATCTGGGACAGCCTCTTGAGGCAGAGCACGAATAGGTACAACGACAATGGGTCTCCCTGCCGGAGGCCTCTACTGGCCTTGAAAGGGAGCGATAGTCTGCCATTCCACACAATGGAAGAGTATCCGCCAGTGATAGAGCCCATGATGTAATCCCTAGTTTTCTTCGGTAGACCGGTGTGTTTTAAAGTATCGGCAATAAATTCCCAGTCCATTTGATCATACACTTTATTCAGATCAATTTTAATTGCCATTGTCTTTGCTCCCTTTCTTATTTTCATCGAATGGACGATCTCTTGGACCACTACAATATTATCTGTAATTTTTCTTCCTGGTACGAAGCTTCTCTGGGCATATGAAACCCAGTTCGGCATGTGATGTTTGATCCTCTCCACAAGGAGTTTGGAAGCTACTTTGAGCACAACATTATTTAAGGAAATAGGGCGCATGTTCTTGCATTTTTCCGGATTGGGGACTTTAGGAATCAGGACAATCGTCGAGTCACACATATTGTTTGGGAGTTGTCCCTCGTCAAGAGCTTTTCTAACAATGCTAACAATGCTTCTGCTGACAATGCTCCAATTCTTCTATAAAAAATAGCAGCTGACCCCATCGGGCCCTGCGGCCTTCCTGACTTCCATTGCCATCACAGTTCTTTGGACTTCTTCCTTGGACGGGGTAGCTTTGATAGCCGCGAGTTGAGTAGAGCTCATCCGGCTGAACGTTGTCGGGATCACCAATCTTCTCACATTCTGATTCTGTCTCGGTGCCTGGAGGACACGTTCAAAATGCTTCGTCACCATATTCATGAGATCATCCTCATCAGTTATCCACTGGTCGTTATCATCCTTCAGTCTTGTGATCGTGTTGCTTCTTCTCCTCTGGTTGATATAGCAGTGGTAAATTTTGGAATTTTTGTCCCCCTCTTTTAACCACGTGATATGGCTCCTATATTTTAGATCGATCTCCTCGTTACAAAGGATTTCATCTAGCTCGTTTTGAAAATCAACGCACAGAGCATCTGAAATATCATTGTATTGAGCAGTCAACTCCTTTTGAAGTCTATTGATATTGTTTATCAGCGTGTCTTTCCGTCTTCTGATATTCTTCTGCTGCGTTTTGTCCCATCTTTGTATTCATGTGCGTGCCTTATCTAGAGCTTCCCTGAAGTCAATAAAAGGATCCCAATTCTCGTTGAGCATATCTGTAAAGCCATTCGTGGACTGCCAGGAGGCCTTTGTTACGAATAGGTATGGATCCCTTCTATGCAGTCTGCACTTAACAAGCAGAGGGTTGTGATCTGATCCCAATCTAGGGAGATGTTGTAAGGTCGCAGAAGGGAAAAGGTTGATGAAATATGAGTTCACTACCACTCTGTCCAACCTCTCATGCTTTAAGCCGTGTCTAAAAGTAAATCTCATCCCAGAAAACCCAAAGTCGTTAAGGCCAACTTCCATAGGCATATTTTGAAACATGCGAGCCTCAACCTAGTTGAATGTGCTGCATCCACTCTTCTCTCTTTACTCCAAGATAGTGTTGAAATCTCCAATCACCATCCAAGGACCCCTGATCATGTTACTTGTATTAATAATGTATTTCCATAGCAGGCCCCTAGTGTTAATCTGAGGACTAGCGTACACCACAGTCAGGAACACTGCGTTGTTGACTCAGCAGGTGATAAATTGCATGTGTCTCTGGATAACTTCGATCTTGCACAAACAAGTGTTCCGGCATAACCATATTCCCCCTGAGAAGCCCCTGGCTTCGACTCTATAAGAGTTGGGAAGTCCCAAGTATTTAATAGTCTTCTCGGCTCTGTCTGCACTGATCCTTAGTTCAAGAATAGCTACCAGTTTGGGTTTGTGGAGGACCATAAGTTCTTTGAGGACCCTACGCCGTTTATCCCTACCTATTCCTCTTGTATTCCAGCAGATGAGATCAACCACCATGTCAACAGGATGAGGGAGAATTAGGCCTTTAGGCCATCAGAAGGCATCAACTTTAGAGTCCCATCATCATCTACCTTATTCGCATTGTTCTTCCCTGTCTGATCATCGCTCAGTCTCGGGCTCTTCCTTCTTGGTTCATATGGAGGAGAGACCCTACTCTTCTTTGCTTTGGGTACTGCACTTTTAAGTCTCCTGCCAGTTGACTACGGATCGGTGTTGCTGCTTGTACTTCCGTTTTCTTTATTTATATCCTTCGTCTTCTCCTCTTCTCACTGCTTTTGACTGTTATAGACTTCTGTCTCCTTCTCTTCTATGATGGTTGTTGCCTGGCTTGCCATGTTACTATTTTCTTTGTGATCTTCTTTAGTTTCCACCATGTTCGCCTCCTCTTCGATTTCGATTACATTTTCTAGGATGTCCGCTTCCATCTCTTGGATAACTTTGTCGACCTCAGGGTTGACTTCTTTGTGTATCTGCTCTTTAGCCCACGAGTTTTCTATATTTGTGTGAGCATGTTCTTCTCCTCCTTCTACCACATGTACCTCCCCCGTCTGACCCGCTATATCAACTTTATCCACTAGTACTGAGCCTTTCTTCTTTGGTGTCCATCTCTTTGTCTGCCTTGGCACCGTGTTCTCCGTTGCTTCTGTCGAGTGAGATATATGTGGTTGTTCAGCTTGTTCTTCTACGTTCTCCTCGAATAGCATATTATCAAAATGATTACTGACCTACGGTGGATCGGGCAGCTTGTCATGTCTCCTTGATGGGTTTACCATTCTTCTGTGTTTTCTGCCCCTTCCCCTCTATTGTTGCCAACCTCCACCTTTTGTGTTTACTTCACATGTGTTTCCTCCGTATCCATTTTCCTAGGTTTGTCCCTTGTTCCGATTGGGTGCTACCATCCGACAGTTGTTGGCTCCATGGCCCGCCTTCCCGCATGTCATGCATGTGGCTGGCATAACCTCATACTCGATCTTGTAGTCTATTCCATTTATTAGTATTGAATCATGGAGGGGCTTTGTGGTGTCGATTTCTATAGCAAGCCTGGCGAACTTACTTCTAGTTCACAAGGTTGTGTGGTTATCAACCTTGATGATCCTGCCCAACGCCATGTCGATGACTTCGAACAGATTAGATACATATAAGTGTAGCAGCAAGTCCATCACTCACCCACGTGACCACGTATTTGGGTAGTTCCTCGGACGGTCTGAATGTAGGGTACCAGTCCCAGACTGCCAAGCAGCATCCGAACACCTTCCAAGGTACACCAGTCATGGCTACCTCATAGTCTTCCTTGCAAGATAACTGAACGACGTAGTGTCCCATGTCGAGTTCGTAGACATTAAACCTCCCTTTTGGGTTCCATAGGAGCTTAATACGGTCTCTTAGCATCATGAATCCAATTTCTGTCCCCAATAAGAGGATCACGACCGCATATTTCTAGGGCTTGGCTAGACCCTCTTCCACATCTGGGTCTATGTAGATATCAGGTTGTCCTTCATCGTACGAGAGCTCTATGGCTTTGTGGTCAAGATGTTCCTTATATAGCTTCTCCAGGAAGAAAGAGTCCTGCTCTTGTTGATATTGTTCTTGGATTTTCATACCTCCACCCACCTCGCTGAAAGATTGGGTCCTCGTCTCCCCCACACGTTGCTCCAGGATTGAGATGCGGGAATTCCATTCTGGGGGAGATCACCGATCCATTAGTCGTCGGTGGAGTGGCCCAAACCTAATCCTACAACATCTCCTCGTCTAGGTGGGTTTGCGCTCCTCGCATCCCGACAACTTGAAAATATATTCCAACAAAGGGTATCGAAACCCTAGTCCCCGCCGCCACGTTCCCTTCACTGTTTGGGCTCCCTCATGTTTGGTTTTGGTCCCTACCTGTGCCTCCAGCAATATCCTTTCCACTCTGCCCTTTGACCCTCCATGTCCGACGGTCCTCCCCTGCCGTGCAACTCCTGCCGCCGCCATCGACGTACCCCGTTCGCCCCATTCGCCCCCCGTCGCCCCCTCGCACCCCTTCACTCCCCATAAATATGAAATATGATATTACAATGTGTTCTCTAGTAGTACTTATTTTCAACTTGATATCTAGTATGACCCATGAGATTTGATCGTTGCTAGAATGAAATACCAATATTAAAGTATTATCATTATCCCTATTACATAATAAAACTCAAATGTGGATTCTTGACAATATAGTTCTTAACATCCATTGTGAATCATCACTTGAAAATCTTGCAAATTTAGATCAATCATTCTAGTGAGTATTTGTTATGCTTGTTAGTAACAGATCCTTGAATGACCACAAATGAAAATTCTATTATTAATAATAATACAAAAAAGTAGAACTATGACATTAAAATGTCACATGGTTAGTGTGGCAACACATCCCATTATCACACAGATAACGAGGTGTTACGCAAAAACATGCGGAAATCACCATAACCATAGTTAATCAAAAACACGGGTTAATGAAAACCGATTGCGGAAAACTGATAAACTGTGAAACATATTACATTCCAGTTCATATCCTGCGAGAAAACATGTTACATACATATCCATACAAGCCTGGATACATGTCCACAGCTTAGCGCAACAGCTGTCCTGTCATAACCATGAGTTCATCACCTGTTATATACATAAAGGCCCACATCCGGCCAGCAGCAGGATATACAAACGATATCGGTCGTACATCGTAAAACAACGTCAAACACCGCCAAGGACCTGAGAGTATAGGGATGACTCTAGACTCTACACCAAAACAGCAGCATCTCCAAAGCTTGCCTTCTACAGATCTTCTCGCTGCTCGGCTGCAACTCCGCGACCACCACCACGACAAGCTCGACCACCTAAAAAGGGGTAAAAACTAGCGGATTGAGACAATTGAACATTGTCCCAGCGGGAGGCATAACTCCGCGCCAAAACTACAAAACCTCAGATAAGATAAAGCTTATCTCAGCAGATTATTGATAAAGAATATAACAAGAACAGTTATAAGTAACAAGCCATCCTCAGACTTACCAGCTGTATCAAAAGGGCATATAACCACTATATTTCCCAATGGAACATGATTGACAAGATAGATTATATGATATTCACCACAAAAGGGTAATGCATAAACAACTACGATATAATTAAAGTTAACTGCACAAACAAGGCCTCAACCAATGTTTCGTATTTGTCTTATCAATACATACTAAACGGCTGTATTACGTTTTATTATGCCCTGAGGAAATGAACCGTACCGTTCAAATCCAACCTTCAGCTGCGAAACCCATAGTCGGTTCCATACAAGGTCAATGGAAGAGCTGGAATCCAAGACCTTCTCCGCCTCATGGTCAGTACATGAGAACACAAAGCAGGACCACAGTCTCGTGCTTGAAGTGGTCATAAGCCACAGGGTCAGCTCCACAGGCTACCCTCTGCCTAGTTCGCCTCGGTACAGGTCACGACACTAGAAATTGAGCCACGTGTCTAAACACCGTGCTCGGAGCCATGAACGCATTCATGCTCAACATATCACATATCTGGAGCCATGGGCCATGTTCACCATGCTCGTCACACATCCGAGTCTGCAACCGCAGCCGCACTCGTTTCACCTCTCTATTTTAGGCTAGGAGAAACCTCACATATTCAAAAATATGCGTCTGGGTTAACCCGCAGGAGAACCCGTTTCATCATCACCCTATCCTGACTGGTGATGAATCTATGGCCAGGGCAAGCTACATTATAAATTACACTGTGATTACTTAGTATCTTTTAGACGGATTGCAAGATTCAACCAAGTTTTATAACATGCAAGATATAATAGAAAGGTAAACAACATAACTCAATCATTATGCATTTTCTACAATTTACATCACACTGATCCATCACAAGGATCTCACATCACATGTTATCACTTGGCCTCTTGCCAACCATCCAGATCCATCTCAAGGATCATCACACAACCATGGGATCTACAATCCCTCATCACATAGTACCTTAGCCTCTCAAGGCTTTCATCATCATCATGGAACATCATATACCTGTCATCACAATGTTCATTTACCCAATTCTCCTAGCCTTTCATTGGGCTAAGCATTACCTGCATGGTTAGCATAATTCAATAACCAGATGAATAATCAAGAGACTACAATTACTACCATAGGGTGACAATTAGGGTTAAGTGCATTGTCAGCTCATCATGACAACAATAATCATATCCATGCCTCATCTTAATGTTACTTGTGTAAGCACACTATCAAGTAACCCTAATGCATGCTCAAGATCACATTGTCATTAAAGAGATAGAGTAGTGACATTAATACACATGTACTTTAGCCACAAGAACATAAATATCATTATTAGGCAATGAGTCACCATAGACGCATAGCTTGACATATCAATTCTTCATAACTGACCGTGCCCTCTCAAGAGATACCCAAGACCTTCACTAAAGATCACCCCGGGCAGAACCCATTCTTGTCTAACCCCTATCGGGCGTGCAGGGTGTCCGGGTGAGCAGGTATTGGGAGAGACTGGGTGTGCACGGTTCAACTAAGGTGTGCAAGATGAAACGGAGTGAGCAGAGCAAGGCAACATCGGGCGAGCCGTGCAAGACTCCTATGTCGGGCGAGCAAATCATGTGTCGGGTGACCAAGCGTACTGAGCGGGCAGGGAGATCTCGGGCGACACGGTTAGTGGGTGAGCAACAAGGTGTCGGGCGACACAAGTGCAGGGCGAGCCAAAGCCTTGAGCGAGCATGGCGCGTCAGGGGGAAAACTGGGTGAGCAGGCCTATCGGGCGAGATGGCTAATGCCGGGCGAGCAAGATACAGAGCGAGCAGAGCTATCAACCGAGCGTGTAGGTAGTGTGCCGGGCCACTGAGCCGTGCAAGGCTTCTCGATCGGGCGAGCAAAGGAGAGTGTATCGGGCGAGACTGCACTGAGCTTATTGAGCGTGCAGCCCATCGGGCGAGCAGAGCCAAAGTGCTCACCCACTCAAGGCACAAAAGAGAAGCCTTGCTCACTCAAAACCGTGCAAGGGAAAAACTAGGGCAAGGGCTGTCGGGCAGCACCTTCCCAAACACATCTCGACCAAGGTGTATCATATCCAAACCATCTAAACGAGCTCACCATCTTTCCCAAGGTGAGGGGAGAGTCTTGCTCAAGCCACTAAGTCATGAGCTCACCTCAATCGGGTAGGAAAGAGGGGTGTTGCTCATGGCATTAGAGCTCAAGCTCACTCATCTAGACCAAGGGGAGAAAGGAGTGTTGCTCTCCTAAACCCTTACACAAGGATCGGCCAACATGCAAGATAGCTAAAGGACAACTCCAAACATGCAAGGGCAAGACTAAAGCAAACATATAATGAAAGGAGAGTAAAGTAGTTAGGGTTAGAGTCATGCAACCCGCCTTAAGCTCCAAGGAAGAAGAACTCCAAGCTCCAAGATATGTCGACCACCAAGGCTCCTCCAAGAAGGGTGTATCGGCCTCCACCTTCTTCTTCCAGGGTGTGTCGACCTCCAAGCTGCTCACACAAGGGTGTGTCGGCCACCTTAGCTCCTTCTTCAAGGGTGTGTCGGCCACCAAGCAAGGGGAAGAGAGGGTGTATTGTGCACAAGGAGAAGAGGAACTAAAAAAAGGGACCTCAAGCTAAGGAAGGGACCACCTATATAGATGAGAAAGGAGGAGAAACCAAGGTTGTCTCAAGCTAGGTGTCGTCCACCCAAGGGACACATGTCCACCAACTCAAGCCACCACTCATGCAAGCCATAGGACATTTGTCCAAGATGTGCATCATGTGTTCTCCAAACATGACCAAGGTTGGACCAAGCTTCATGGGTGACACACCAAGCTGCCCTAGGCCGACACAAGCTCTTCTTGGCCGACACAAGGCCCAAGCAAGCCCAAACAAGCTCAACAAAGGCCCAAAGAACTCAAACAACAAGCCCAAGCCTTCCTCTCAACCCTAGAGGAAGCAAAGAGAGAGAAGAACACCTCTCAAGGTGACAAACCTGCTCCCGAAACCCTAGACTTGGGTTAATTGCAAGTAGAACCCTCAACCCTCAACAAAGCACAACCAAACCCTAATCACCACTCGAAGGTGATTCGCAAGCCTCAAACCATCAAGGTTAAGCAAAACAAACAGGGTAAGCCCTAAACGCAGGTCAGGGTCCTTACAGTTAGGTTGATGGAATTTACATATAGACTACCCTCTGAAGAACATGTTTGCCATTATGACTGGCACATTATTCATCCATTTTTTCCCTTCACATTTATCCAAAAATTTATGTTATTTTTTACTTACCACTTTTTTAAAATGAAAATTATGGTGATTTATGTATTTTTTTCATTTATCAATCAATCCAATGACATAAACTAGTCCTACAACATGTCCAGTACTTAGTGGGTTTAAATCTATGTTATCTTTAATTGTTCATAGTGTTATGCGTAAGATGGATTAGCATGGCAAATTTCAAGAAGTTCACTGGATCAGATTTATTTCTCTTTTAATTTGTGGTCAACATACAACAACTTGGTGTAAGGAGTGTGGCCCGATAAGTGAGCCACTATCCTACATGGAGGGAATAATTGAAAACCACCCAATGCCAAATTTGAAAATAATTTTTTGCAAAGGATAGTAGACTATAATTCAAGTTATGTATTGTACCACATACTAAAAGTGTAGCTGCAAATGATAAAAATCTTACTATTACAATATTTATGTCTATCATTATTATTCACCACACCTAGATCCAAACCTGAGTCGAAAATTACCTATTAAATATTCAGACAAATTAGGGTTCTAAACTCCCATGAACAACCCTAAAATGACCCATTTTATCATTACCAATTTAGGTTATGCATATTACATAATAAGATAGGTTATGGTTTCTCCATTTCGAAACATATTTATTTATTAATTTCTGACTTCTAAATCATTATATATTAATTTTACAAAATTAAAGATAACTAGGAAAATATATAAAAATCATGTATTTTATGTATTACAATTAGGTCACAAAATCTATACCAAATATTGAGTCCTATTTTTTAGATTCAAGAACATATCTTAGTTTATTTTTTTGACCTTTTGATGAATTAGTATGGATTTTTCAAGATAAATTGATTTACTACATTTTAAAAATAGAACCATAGAAAAATTTACCCAAATTACTCATGCACCACCGTGAGGACTATAATCATGTGACGGGGTAGATTCATAAAACCAAACACATAATCAACCCACAATATAAAATCATGTTTGAAATAAAAGGACCAAACTATTTATATAATCTCTGATGAATATGAAGTTAAATCTAGGGCGAGTTTGCAAATTGACCGACTGTCATCTTCTTTACCAATGTGAGAGCAACACATACTAGCAATGCTCAGAATCCCAATATTCAGAACTCAAAACTTGTGATCACTCATAGAGCTTCTCCAAGGAGACATATCTCTTTATCATGGGACTTCTTTGGCCACAAACAATGAAGGCCAAGACCAAGAGTAACTAGAATTCTCTAGGGAAATATGGAGATAGAGTGGATAGTGGAAAGAAAATTTTATGTCCATAATTTATAACTAGTGAATCACATCAACAACGATGTATTAGGAAAGAGGGTGTAAGATATACCTTGTCCTGGAGCGAGTCTAGTGACTATCCTTGCATAGAGATTTGCTTCCTTCTTAAGCAACACACAGATAGTGCTCGATGGCATCCTCCTAGTGTGGAACCCATGAACGACGGTAAACAACATCCACCTAGCATAGAAAAAAAGCTTACATGCCTCTATGTAGTCTATGCAGACCACCAAGAACTCCATGTCACACATCTTGAGCCAGTGGGAAGGATCAGTCCTTTCGTTTGTCAACGTGCTAGCGTTGACTTTCTTCTCCCTTGCTATCTCTCCCTTTCACAAGTAAGATTGCTCATGCTCTCACATTATACAACTATGAGAATAGAAGTGTGTTGAGAGCCTTGGCCACCCCCTCCTTATATATGAGTGGATAGAATATGGTTTCTAAAACCCCTAGGATACAGAAGATCAAGTTCTCTTGACTGGATGGCAGTTGCGCACAACCAATCAGTCAATTGGCACAACCAGTCGCTCAATTAGATAGTCTAATTGGTTGATTGTCTTATGGTCCATGGTGGAATAATAATGGCTTTTAACTTGGAAATTAATGGACCTAATTACACCTATTATTAATCATTTGACCCAATCATGGTTGTTTGAATCTTTGTTTGACCCGGTCCAATTGGTTGGTTTGAATCATGCAGTTCACTCAAATCTCCAACCAATCGACTGATTCTATTGGATGACACAATCTAGTTGGTCGACTGGACCCTCAAGATAGTCGATTGGGTTCTCATAAACCATCATGTAGTCGATCAACTGGACATTCCATTCGGTCGAATGGTCATCCATTCAATTGATTGGACTTTCCTGTTGATCGACTGGCCTTCCAGACTGGGCTATTCCAATTGGTCGAATGACAACAAGGGTTATTTAGATTAATTACCTAAACACATTACTAACCAAATTAAATGTTTTCCATCAATAGACTCATGTTCCATGTGCATCCTATGTGTGTGACACTATAGGTCTCAAATTACATTGTCAGTGAATGTACATAACCAAAATTATGACATCACAAGCAATGAGTGGTATCTAGCAACACATCGTTGCTACCCGAGTAATTGTAAAGTTGAAGAAAAACTTCAACCTACATATGTGAACAATGTTACTGTGATCATATAGTTTCTTTGTCTCAGATATCTAGATTGAGTGTGAGGCATGGAATTGATATCCTATTAATATTCAATCTATGTTCCTTGAACTAGAGTAGACTAATGAGATGCATGTGAGTTCAATGTCACATATTGACTCACATGAGTATGGCCATGTGTTTCCCGATATCATTTATCAAGTAATCTGGATTCAACCCTGGTAGGAGGGAAAAATCCCATCTACATCACTCATAGTCAACCCTTATGTGTCACACTGTACCCGAGCATCACCTTTATAGCAACCCTTATTCAAAGTATGTTGAATGTTGTCAAAGTTCATCAAATGACATGCAATGAGTGTAGTGATTTCAGGTCAAGAACCACAATCACTACTATCACTTTGAGAGCTGACTCTAACTACCATTCAATGGTTCCATCTATCGCTCTCAATGTGAGTTTGTCTAGTACACTTGTTCTCTAACAAGTACCTATGTGTTTAA
Source organism: Alisma plantago-aquatica (assembly GCA_963693085.1). Taxonomy (NCBI): domain Eukaryota; kingdom Viridiplantae; phylum Streptophyta; class Magnoliopsida; order Alismatales; family Alismataceae; genus Alisma; species Alisma plantago-aquatica. The sequence goes on from OY856410.1 coordinate 777,540,277, forward strand.
CTTGATATCAAATATCATTACTAATGACATCCTATCATCAGTTGTTCAAGTCCTAAACCTAAAATATGTCATCGAGTAACATCATTTTTTTGAATTCTATCACCTTTTCTCATCACATTGTAACTAAAAAAACATAATAGACATAATTCCCTTTACAATTATTATCAAATCTAGTACATGATGCCATATTATAGTCTTCATATGAATGGTTGTCTGGGCATACATACCAGTAGACTCCCACTTGCACTTAGTGACAATCATCCATGAATCAAATTCTAAGTGATCTAACATGACCATCATGTTTCTGCTACGAAAGTGCTTTTGTCAACAAGTCAGCAACATCGCTCTTAGTTAGTACTCTATAAATCTTCACATCTCCTCATTGTACAATCTCTTGTATGAGATGATAATTCCAAAGTATATGCTTGGAATGTTGATGTGATCTAGGTTCCTAAGTTTGTGAGATAGCTCCATTGTTGTCATAATACAACTCTACTACATCGCTAAAGCTTGGAATCACTCCAAGTTCACCAATGAACTTCTTGATCCAAACAACTTCCTTTGTTGCACTAGAGGTAGCAATGTACTTGGGTTTTGTTGTAGAATCAAGAACTATCTCTTGCTTAGAACTTTTCCAAATTACAACTTTGTTCAAGGCAAAACACAAATTTGGATTGTGACCAATAATCATATTTTTCATTTTGGAAGCTTACATCAGTGTAACCCTTTACCACCAACTCTTCCTCACCACCATAAAATAGGAACAAATCCCTATTCCTTCGCAAGTACTTAAGGATGTTCGTTAAGAAAGTCAAGTCACCATCGTCGGGCGCTAACTGATATATGCTTGTCATGCTCAAATCATACAAGACATCAAGATGACTACATAACATTGCATACATGATAGATCCAATAGAGGATGCATACAACATTTTACTCATGTGTTCCCATTCTTTACAAGAACTAGGAAAATGGGCTCTAGAGAGACAAATTCCATTGTACATGGACAAATTTCCTTTCTTTGAGTCCTGCATGTTGGAACTTTTCAACACAATGCCAATGAATATACTCTGTCTTAGGCCAAGAATTCTTATAAATCTATCTCTATATATCTTAATGCCTAAGATGTTGCTTAGCCTAAGTCTTTTTTTATTTAAATAAAGCCAAGAGATCTTCTTATTCATCCAACTCTCCTCTTGTGGGCCAAATCATAAAAAAAGATTTACAACTGTTGCTTATACTAATGTGGTGATATCCCCTCTATAAACCCCACAAGGGACATCCAGACAAACGAACTACAAAATAACACGGAGAAACAAACCCATAAAAAGATCGAAGGCTCCTACGGATCCTCAATTTTCTCTGCTCAAAATAATATATGGAGTTGCCCACTTCTCTAAAAGAGCCATCCCCTTGATCTTTAAGGCTAAAAAGCTAGGGTCCGTACAATAAAAGATATCATTTTGGTTGCTCCCCCACTATCCCAATTCCTTTGGGATTGAGTTAACAATCTTCAGAACAACATTGCCCATAATGGCAACTTCCTCCAACTCTAGACGAATATCTCTGACGCAAGAATGTGCATGCCAAGGTTCAGCTGCACTTCTCCAGAGAATGTTATATACCTTATTTTCATCAATTTCATAATAGAAATCATAAGATTATGGTCATCTACCATTTTTAGATACTTCCCAGTCGGGTCTTTACCATCTGTAGGATAGGGATTTCATTCCCTATCAATGGTATGTCATCAACACATAATATGAGTAATATAATTTTTCTCCCACTAAATTTCTTATAACCACATGGTTCATCTTCATTTCGACTAAAGCTAAACTCTTTGACTACCTCATCAAATAAAAGATTTTAGCTTTGAGATTCTTTCGATCCATAGATTGACCTTTGAAGCGTACAGACTTTATTGGCTTCATTTGGGTTGTGTCATGTACACATCCTAAAGAAGCTTCTCATTCAGGAAAGTGGTTTTAACATCCATTTGCCAAATCTCATGGTCATAATAAGCTACAATGGCAAACATGATCTTGAGTGATTTAACCATAGAAACTGGTAGAAAGGTTTCACAATACCATGAACATGTTTGTGACCCTTTGCAATCAATTGGCCTTTATAGGTTTGTACATTACCATTCATGTCAATATTCTTCTTAAAGACCCACTTGTACCCAATGGATTTTACCCCTTCAGGTGAGGTCCAGACCTTGTAGGTGTACATGGAATCCATCTCATATTTTACAGCCTCCAGCCATTCCTCAGATTTTGGTCCCTTTAAGGTTTTTGGTAGGTTGTTGGATCATAATCTCATTGCCTTCTTGAGTCACAAGATACCCAAAATTTTTAGGCTCAAAGGGTGTCCTACTAGATATATGAGGTTCATGTCTTGCATAAGGAACTTGAGTTTCTACAACAATTTGTGAGTTTCCTAGTTCCTTCTGTACCTCTACACATTCAATGTTTTCTTGTTGGTCTCAAACCTCTTTGAGTTATACTTTCCTCTAACGATTTCCTTTGCAAATATATTCCTTTTCTAGGAAAACGACATCAATAGAAACAACTACTTTGTTGTCAGATGGGTTATAAAAGTAATATTTTGATTTCCCTAGGATATCCAACTATAAACATTTTTCAAATTTGGGTCAAAACTTTTTAGCAAATTATTTTCTCACATAAGCTTCATATCTCCAAATCTTCATAAAAGACATATTGAGACACTCCCCAATCCATATCTCATATGGTGTCTTTTGAACCAATTTATATGGTAATGGTTTAGTGTAAACATTGAGGTCTCTAAAGTATATCCTAGAAGGAAGCCAAAATATTAGCAAAACTCATCGTTGATAGCATCATGTCAAACATGGTATGATCCCTTCTTTCTAATTAGGGTTGTCAATGAGGAAAGTATGGGAGAGTAAGGTTATACCCTTACACTTATCCTCCAGAGGGTAGTGGGTAAGGGTAATTACCTACATCACCTATTCCCTTACCTTCCCCTCACCCTTACACTCTTCCCCACCATGTAAATGAAGAGAATCAGGGTAAAAGGGTAATCTAGATAAATATGTACTTTAAACACATTATATATTGATTTTGAAATCTTTTAGACAACTGATTGAACATGAGATAGAACATAGATCCACACCATATGATTACAATTCTATATAAACCATATTCCATGTGCAAAGATACTAAGTTTTAACAACAACAAAGGGTTACAAAACACCAAACAAACACACCAACAAGTAAGTTTTCCAGAAATTAACAACCATAATAGATTAGCATTGCTCCCAAATGACACTCACAATTTCCATACAGTGAATCTTTCTAGACTGTCAAAGAAAATAATCATGCCATAGTTAAAAAGCAAGCCACATCAATTTCAACCAGCATAGCTCTAGGTGAATATAACATCAGTGACGAGGTTGAGGTCCTCAAATACTTTCTTTGCATGACTAGCACTTTCTGGGAATAGGTTCCAGAATGTGACCTTGTCTTCCTATCCCCTAAGCAAGATTTCCACCTCTAGTTCACCCCACAGTGTCCCATAAACCTCACTTGCCACACCAAGAGAAAGGTTCTAGTGGAGATCTATTACTTAGCCTTTCTCAGGAAGAACATGTACTCAAGTCATCTACTAATTCACCACTTTGGCAGATGTCATAAGAGGAGAGGCACAAAGGAAGGAGCCATAGAAGAGGGAGGTGCTAAGAGGAGAGGCCATAGTCATAGGGGAGGCACTGAGGAAGGAGCACATGATGTTGGCAAGAGAAAGTCAAAAGTGGGGAAGGTGATAGCCATATAGGGTGTGCGGTCGTTAGTCTGCGAGAAGGCTAGTAGGACAAAGTGATCTGGACTCCATAGTAGTTGTGCTATGTGCATATGTCCATGAGTCCTTATAAGTTAGCTTATGCTCAACATCCAAGGTTGTGTTGTTTCTCTATAACACCCTATAAATTATATCTATTAAGTAGTTTTAAGAGTAATGATACACGAACCTCATTTTAAAACCCCAACTGTACTAGTAGTACACTATCTCCAACAAATAGGAATGAGGTTCTGTGTGGTAGGAAAGAGAAAAAAAATGAGGGATAAAATAACCCAACAAAATAGAAAAAGCAAAAGAGAGAAACGTATTTTGTTTGTAACTATAAAACGAAAATGATTTTTTTTGATGAAATAAAAATAATTGAAATCCTTATAAAAATAGAATCCTACGAAGGAGACCAAAAAAAATCCTACAAGACCAATGTTGACATGCTTTTGACAAATTGATATGGAATATAAAAATGAGTATAGTATATTGGGGTAATACTTATATTCTAAGTAACACATTAATTCAAAAATAATCATTCTTGTTCTTTGTATAATACTAGTTTTGGTATAATACTCATTTTTATACCATTACATTCTAAAATAAGTATTAGAAAGAGTACTAAAATATATTGTATAGTACTCATTTTTCATTCTTTATATTCTAAAATAAGTATTGTACCCATAAAATAAAGCACCATACATATTTTAAAAAACAATGACATAAAAATGAGTAATATATCAAAAATGATACAATACTCATTTCTGAGTTAGTGAGTTACTCTAAAATGAGCATAATATCATAATGCATTATGAATTTAAAATAAAAATATTTCTAAGAGGTTATACACATTTTTCAAAAAAAGCATAAAAAATAGTATTATATATACATTTGGGATAATATTCATTTTTTGCATATATATATATACATATATACATAACACTACTCATTTTCATATTTTAAATTATTTTTTTCAAATATATATCAACATTAGTGTTATTGGGTTGTATTTTTTGTAGAAATTCAATGGTTTTTATTTCATTAAAAAATTTATTATCATTTGAAAGTTATAAGCATAACAATTTTCTCTTATATTTTGCTTCCACTTATTCTCTCTCATCTCTTTATTGCTATTTCAGACCACTTAAAATGGTGAATTCTCATTGGCTCCCATTATTTGGGAGTGGAAACAAGGTACAAAACTAGGTTCAAGTGGGGTTATGCATATCATTTTTCTAGTTCTAAATAGTGTGTAAACAACGAGTGGAGAACGTCGCTGGAGATGAATCAGAGAATTGAGATGACATGAATTGTTGTGTTGCATTAGTCAGGGTTATTTATTTATAAATGGGCCCCTATATTAATAAATGTTTTCTATTACTTGGAGGGTAAAAGGGTATAGAATAAGGTTGTTTTTTACCCTATCCTTTTAACATAAGCGGGAAATGGGTAATGGGTAAACAAATTATTACCCTTACCTTTACCCTATAGGGTGTGAATAAAAGGTTAAAGGATATTACCCTTCCCATTGATTGACTAACCCTTCCAATCGATCGATTGGTCCTTCTATCAGTTGTCTGGTCTCTATTGGTCATTCGACTGGATCCTGGCTCAAGTGGTTGGATGGACTCGTCCAGTCGGTTGGTTGGGCCTCCACATGATTGACCAGCTCTTGTTCCAATCGATCAATTGGGTCTTCAGTCAGTTGACTGGTAACTCCAATCGGCTGGCATATTTGATTTTCTAGTACCTTTGATCAATCGAATTGACATCCAGTCGGTCAACTCGCCTGGTCAGAATGCCTTCTCTTGCCAAAAATGAAAACTAATGTTATTCCAGTGTACTTATTACATTGCATAATCTAAAAACCTGAGTTACATTTGAGGGGATTAACATATAATGACATGTATAGAAGAAGGAAGAAGACTCAATATGCAAACCAAATTTATAAGGAAAGAACAACCCATTCAATCACACAAGTAACCAAGGGGTATTGGCCATAACCATGCATACATCCAACAAGAAAGCTCATTTTAGGGCGATGTGATGCACATGAGATGCATATATATCATATCATATATATAGACGATCTATGAGACATTTCCTATAATATGTGGTATTTAATTAGATATGCACATTAACCATTTGAATGTTTGCATCGTATGCAAATGAGTAAATTTTAAGACAAAATCCAATTGTATCCATTAAATCCCAATACACCATAAGTTGACATGGTTATGATACCAATTTTGGGAAATATGAAGACAAGGTACACATCAAAAATAGCATATCCTATCAATAATGATTTATTAGGAAAGAGGGTGCATGATATACCTTGTCCTAGAAAAAGTCCAATGACTATTCTTGCATGTAGATTTTTTACTTCTTAAGTACACACTAACAGTGGTCAACAACGTCCTCCTGGTGTAACACCCATGGACGGCAGTGGACGACATCCTCCTAGCATAGCAGCAATAGCTTCCATGCCTCTAATTCGTCCATGCGGACCTCTAGGAACTCTACATTGCACTTCTTTAGCCCGTGACAAGGAGCAATCCTTTCGTTTGTCAGCATGACTTTATTTTCCCTTACTATATCTCCCTTTCACGTGTAAGATTTCTCAAGATCTACCAAAACTATGAGAAGAGAAGTGTTTTGAGAGCCTTAGCCACCCCCTCTTTGTATACGAGTGGATGGGAAAGGGTTTCCAAAACCCTCGAGAGTTGAAAGGTCAGATTCTCTTAACTAGACGCCACCTTACGCACAACCAATCAGTTGACTAGACAATCCACTCGGTCAATTAGCTTGTGGTCAATGGTGTAATAATGTTGGATTTTTATTCTACACTTTATGGATGTCATTGTGTCTATCGTTAATCATTTGACCTAGTTTAATCATTTGAATATTTATTTAACATAGTCCAATTGGCCAGTTTGAATTAGTCGGTTGACTTGACTTTCCGGTAAGTCAAATGATGATTCTTATCATTTGTTGGGTGACATAATTTAGTCAGTAAATTGGACCCTCTAGTCAGTCAATTGGGTTCTCATATACAATCTATAGATCTTGTATCTAGATAGTCAACTGGATATTCCAGATAGTCAACTGGTCATCTAGTTGGTCGACTGACAACCTGTATTATTCAGATTGATTACCTCAACACTTTAGTAACCAAATTAAATCTTATCGATCAGTAAACTCCTTTTCCCTATGCATCCTACGTGTGTGACCCTATAGGTCCCAAATTACGTTGGCAGGCATGTCCATAACTATATTATGACATCACAAGTAATGAGCGGTATATAGCGATACATCATTGGTACATAGGAATTAGAAAGTTGGAGAACAAATTCAACCTACATCTGTGATTAGTGTTACCATGATTGTATAGTTCCTTTATCTCAAATATCCATATTGAATGTGAGGGATGGAATTATCATCCTCTTAATATTCAATCTATGTTCCTTGAAGTAGAGTACATTGTAGAGATGCATGTGAGCTCAATAACACATATTTCCTCACATGAGCATGACCATACATTTCCTAGTCTCACTTATCTAGTAACCAAGATATCAATGCTACTATGAGGGACAAATCCCATCTACATCACACATAGTCAATCCCCATGTGTCACAGCGTACCTGAGCACAACCTTTATAGAAACCCTTATTCAAGCTTACATTGAATGGTGTCAAAGTTCATCAAACGGAATAAGATGACTGTAGTGACTTTAGGTCTAAGAACCTCAATCACTATTATAATTTTGAGAGCTAACTCTGCCTACCATTCATGGTTCCATGTATCACTCTAAAGGTGGGTCTATCTCATATACTTGTCCTCTAACAACTACTGATGTTTTTTACTTGATATCTAATATCATGACTAATGAGACTTTGTCATCAATCAAATAATGTCCAAATAGGGATGTTATAAGAATGTATATACACTTTATGTGATCTCATTGTTTAGGTACTCAACCTAAAAATATATGTCATCGAGTAACATCATTCTTTATACATCATCACCATGTGTCATCATCTCATAAATGAAACAAACATAATAGAAAAAAAATTCCTTTGTTATTATTATCACATCAAGTACATGATTCCACATTAAAATCACCATGTGACTGGCTTTGTGGGCATTCATACCAACAAATTTATCCTCTAGCTGCTGCCATGGAATCTAGGTGGATGAACTCAAGCACAAAACTAGATTAACAATCAAATAATAGAAGAGACCCTAAACCAAAACTAGGGGTATTAGTCATGGAAAACCAACAAACACAATACAACTAAAACTTGACATACTGGGCATTAAACTAGCAGGACAATACCTGAGATTGAAACTAGCATACTTAGGATAGGTAAATCAAGTAGTTAGACAAATAATATATCATTAAATTTTTTGAGCACATGGGACAAAAAAAGGACAACCGTAGAAGTCCCAAGTAAGGAAAGTTAATTAGGCATGAAAGTCACTTCAGATAAGGCTTCAATAAATCTAAACTTGACCCAAATTTGAATCAAAATAGCTACAATCATTTCAAAGTGACTATAACTAGTAAGCACATGGGAAAATATGATAGGTATAATGATATGTATTATGACTCTAGATTTTTTGATCCCAATTAAACTGAGACCATGAAGATCCTTTTCAGCTTGATATTTTCCTCAAAGGTTTGTACTTCATAATCATTCTAGTTCCATACGCTATTCGTAATGCTACTAGTCCCACCCCCTATGAGAACAACTGCCCAGTCCAACACATTTTGAACTGAGAACAAGTTTCAACTGGGAAGAGAATATCTCAGCCAAATTTATTTCTCATACAGATAGAACCTATCCACTGTCCCTCATATTTGTATTGAATCCTCCATTTGAAGTCGACATCATCATGCAATCCTCATGTTGCTATGAATCTACAGAACAACTTCTTAGGAAGATTTGAGTGAGGAGAAGACAGAGATGAATAAAAACCTAGATAGACCCATAGTAGTTGCACTGCGTAATAGATGAGGTTCCTTGCATGCTGTGGGTGTGCACATTCTCATATTCACCATAAGATATATACACAATATTACTTCTCCATTGTTCCTACTATCACATTTTTGAGACGGAGTCCATTCTAGATTAGGGCTAGCAAAATCATAAGGTAAGAGAACAAGAGAAATGAAGGAAGATGATTGACGTGGGAGTTATCAATTCATTTCAAATTTCCTTGAATGTATCAAGGTGCCATTCAATTCAAATGATAAAAAAGTTTTACAATCCTTTTCATATAGGAGTCTTCGGTAGGTCAGCCAATTGGTTTCTTACAACCCCTTATTAGATTAAGATACGATATTATTAATGCAAGTAACTAAATTTGGTTGATCAGAGCATATTCACATAGTAATTAGCAAATACTTCAAACTAGACTAGAAATTTCTAAGACCCACTGTGTTGCAAAAGTAAAGTGAATATGGTTAGGAATAGATTTCATGAGTACATCAACAACTTGATCTTCTATTAGAATTGTTCGAGATAACAATCGGTTGAAGAGAAACTTTTTCTTCTGCAAGTGATAACCATTATGATGTGTTAAAGTAGGAAAAGTAGGATCGCTATCGAATTAAATTGCACTTTTAGGGTATATGAAGTATGTTATCTTTCTGTATCCTCTAGTTGGGGAAACCTTGAAAACCTAATTGAGATTGAGGGAGAAGTATAAGCCAGCACCTCAAAAATCAACAACTCTTACTAAATTTACTTGGGGTGCATGATACATTGTTATAGCTAATCACATGATACCTTAAAGGAACACATATTTGTTACATGGCTGATAGCGAAACGAACTGCACTTTTATTTTCACAGGCAACATCAGTGTGAACCACTTTAAGATCGCAATAGAGATAACATATCCATGTGACATATGCTAAGGTGGAAGCCATATGTATATATTCAAGCTTTGTGAATGATTAGGAAATTGTTGATTGCTTCTTGTAGCTCGATGACAAACATGTCTTCCCAAGAAGGATGGCATGTTTTGTTGTAGAACTATAAGTAAGGGGACAATTGGTGGCCCAACCATATTCACAAAAACTAGAAGTTCTTTAGTTGATGCAGGTTGAATGTGAAGATCAAGTGATAGTAATCTTATAATATACTTAAATATCCTCTTCACTCACACAAGATAAAGATAATTGGGGATAGACATAGACTGACATGATGTATTAGTTGGAAAGGTTATTTTAGTGCATGAAATAGTGATGCACTATCTACTTCCCATATATTTTTGGTACACACTTGGATCAATAAATAACCCATCAATTGATAATTTGTTAAAGTTTTAAGGGATTGGAGTACTTAAAGGATTACAATCTTGCATTTGTTCTTGAGTAAATACTTCAATTTTGTATTTCTCTTGATGCACAAGAGACTGTATTGATGTATTCCAAAATGGAATGCCCAAATAATTATGTGCTACACCAAGATCTCTCATGTTGAAGGTGTTATTGAGTTTAGTGATTAATTGGTCAAAAAATGCATATAATACTGGTAAGTAGAATACATTTGACATAAAGTTGTAGATAGATAAAACTAGTGTTATTTTGAAACACAAATGAAGAGGAGTCAACCAAATTGGATACAAATACAAAAGAGAATAGAAAGTCATTTTATTTGATAAACCATGCAAGAGGTGACTATTTTACCCTTACATAGTCTTCTGGAGTTTCCAAGCATGTCTTGGATTTGTTAATTAATGAAACCTAGGGGCTTCTCCTTGTAAACACATTCACTCAACCCCTAATTCAGAAACGCAAATATCAATTTGTTGAAGTTGCCAACCAAAAGTGATATTAAGAGTAAGAACTATTTTAATAGTTGGAGTCTTCACTACAAGAGAGAAGGCTTAAATATTTTGTCTTCGTACTAAATGTAACCATGTGCTACAAGTCTTGCTTTAAGTTGTTCTATACTACATCAACATTCAACTTGGTCTTAAACACCCACCTAGAACCTACAATATTCTAGTCATTTCATTGAGATACCATAGATCAAGTAGGTTAAGTAGTTAGGGATTGAATTTCTCACTCCTAGCATGTTTTAAAGTTTTAATGAACTTAGGAAGCACATGTATAGTAGAAATAGTCATAGAAAATTCGGGATAAGGCCTTGCAGTCCCAGTTTTGACCCTTATAATCATAGGAGGGAATTTTTACAATTATTAACATGATAAAGTTTTCAAATCTATATTATTACCCATAGGCAGTAAACATACATGACAAAGAATCTTGGCTGCTACTGCTTGATTCATTCTATATAACTATGTTATTAGAACCTTGAGGTATAATATGACTCAGATTTATGTGTGGCTAAGATGAATTGAATGTGAAATCAAAATCCTTAGTAGTGTTAATATATAAGAGAGCATAATGTGCTTCATAAGATTCATTTGTATCACCCTTAATATTTGCAACAATAGTATCAACATGATCATCAACCATGTTTAAGAAATCATTGTAACACATACCTCTCCCAAGATTGTATCAAAAAGAACTTTGGTGAAAAAAGGAAAGATGAGTTGTCTTAAAAAATCACATGTACTGATAGATGAATGTTATTTTATTTCACATTTAGACATATATATTCTTTAAAGGTTTTTGTATCAAAGAAATAGGTAAGGAAGTGAACATGGTTCTAAATTGTGTTTAGTTGTATCTCTTAAACAAGGAAAGTAGAGACAACAAAATATTCTAAAGATAAATAATCAGATGAGACAATTAATTAATTACCATTCTTTGTTGAAAGTCTATATAATAAAAAATAGGTAGATGAGAAGCTTCAATAACATAACTGTTAGGAATTTGAACGATGATCATCATGGCTAGGACTAACTCAACAACATGATTATGCTTCCTCTATACTCTACTATTTTAATCATACACATAAGGACAACTATGTTGATAATTCAAATAATGATTAATAAATTGACCACCATTAGATTGTATAACTCTAGGTTTAGACATGAACCCAATGTCTACCATTTTGTGAAAATGCATGAAGCAACTTACAAAATCATATTATATTTCACAATATAGAACCACATATATCTAGTATTATCATAAAAGAGAAGAGCATAGTAATTGAATCCATGTACATAGATTATTAGAGACTTACCCCTGAGATCAAATCAAAGGTAACCTATTACTTTTACTCACATCAAAACTGTTGCAGAATTTAGATTTATATCTGTTAGGCATATAACCCCTTCATTATGTATAGTATGAAATAATTGTTCATTATTAACTCCCAATTGTATGTGAAAAAGTTCAGGTGATAGAACCCTACATCTACTTGAGAGAAAGGTAGTTGATACAATGACCTTTATCACATAGAGACTTCCTTTTAAGTTGACCCTTGGCCAATGTTGTATGAGTCTATAGATGCTTAGTATAGAATTTATATGTTATAAAGAGATAAAATAACATGTATTTTAATTTGTAATCTTGGACACAAAGAGAAAGTTCTTTTTAATGTTAGGAACAACCATAATTTGATTCATAATAATAGATGTGTTTTGTATAACAATGGAATCAACAATGTGAGTATTATGAATAATTGACCATTGCCCACCATAAGGAGCTCATTTCCTTATAGGAGACAATCTTATTTACAATATTTGGATCATGTGTAATATGATCAGTACTAGTGTTGACATGCCAATCCGTTAGGTTCTTAAGACATTGATTACTAAATCCAAGAGAAAATACAACTTTGACCTCATCAGTAAAGGTATTAGGATATCAATTGACTGATGACTATTATCATAATTACACTAACATCATAGTGTAACATGGTTGCACTTTCAATAGAACATGAGGATCTTCCTACCTTGATCATTTTGTTTGGTACATAGATTGAATCCTCATCCATGTGAAGTTTAACCACTAGGATATCTTTCAATATTTCCTCTCTCATGATTAGGTTGTGGAACAAGCCCTTTATTATTAAGTTTGAATCCAAATACTCCTCCAAGTTGTAGCCACATCCTACATAATGCCTACAATGCAATAGCTAATGGTAATGGATGTTTTCCCCATCACATGATCTTTATACAAAGATGAAACCTTATCAGTGGTAGGAAGAAGATAACACAACATTGAGATAGAAATTCATAGTCTACTTTGAGACCACCAAGTAAGATATACACCTTATCATCATTAGACATGTGTTTCCTAATTGTTTTTATCTAACCACAAATGGACTTCCATTCTAAAATTAAATTAGATGCCAATCTATTTCTTTTAGAATCCCTCTTAGTCTAGTCATCAACTCAAAATTGCACGACTATGGAGATTCACATATTTTTTATCTAGGGTATTCCAATTTTGACTTGAGGTAGATAAGCTGACAACAAACATAAGAACTTCTTAGGTGAGGGTTTTTATGATCCATCCTTAAGTCTGTGAGTACACACCTAGATAGTATAAACATGGTTATAAGTGATGTTACCTTCATCATCTATCTAATCTTTCTCTAGAACCAACTTAGTTTCGTCTATGAACACCTCTAGCTCATTGCTTCCCATGAGAGCTCTGATATGTACCTTCCATTACAAGTAGTTAGTTCTATTGATCTTCACAGGCATAAGGTTCACTACATTAACCTCATGAGGATAGGGATATCTAATTCCTAGAGGCAGTGCAACATCAGCCTTTAGACTTGAATTCACTACACATTTGGTTTCTCACATCTTGATGGAAAGTGATGATGATAGAGGGAGACAAGAGTGGTGATAAATTTAGAAGGAGAAAAGATGAAAATGAAGATTTAATATGTATGATTTGATACCATGACAAATTCTATAGATCAGGTTAACCCTAGATTAGGGTTAGAAAAATTATAAAGGAAGAGAAGAAGAGAATTGGAGGCAAATCTATTGAGGTTGGAGATCTCTATTCATTTCAAATTTTCCTAAATGAACGAAGGTGTCATTCAGTTTAAATGATGTATAAACTACACAAAACTTTTTTACACGTGAGTGTTGGACATGACAAACAGGTGGAATCTTACAACCCCTTCACCAAATAAGGCCCATTATAGAGTAAATGTGTCTAATTTGTGGCCAGAGAGCATGGTGAGAATGGTATTTAGTCAATAGTTGCCATTCTCATGTCAGTGAACATGGAAGATATGTATCTGTCACAATAGTTGTCACTCTTAATGGTATCCACAATGTCAATGCACATGGAAGAGCTACAATTGTCACAATAGTTTCCACTCTTAACTCTATCCACAATGCTAGTACACATGGAAGAGTTGCAGTTGTCACTAGTGATAATTTCATTATAGGTGTCAACGTATCTAGCCATGCCTACTAATGAAAGATTTTGTGGGACATCTCAAGTTCTACAAGACAAATGTCCCATCCAGCATCACTAGCCCAACTTTCATGGCATTAGTGAAGCTCATTGTGCCCTATAGTGATACAGGAGGAGTAGATCCTAGTTGACAGTTATACATCTATGAGAAAGTGTGGGATATACTTGTAGGATATAAGCTCATTGACACACACGCAGACACAGACACATCAACATGATTTTCCATGGTGACAGGGAGAAAGAACCAGATAGGATGGATTCCCATCTCTGGGATCATAGAAGTTATATTAGGAAGAAAAAATGATAGATAATGCATTTAAACATCTTTAACATAACTAACCATAAGTGCATAAATCAATTACAATTGAGGGGTACAAATATAACCATGTATCAAAATCCAACCAAACCACATTTTAAGGCATCATAGAGGAATGTATATATCAAATACAGTTTGTGGAAGCTAAACTTGAAATTTATAATAACTTTAATACATACATTTGCAATCGATTCATATGAAATATAAAACTAACAATGTGTAACTCAGAATCAAAATTTGTTATACTAAACCACATGTAGCCATGATATCATTGTTTGGCTTTTAAGAACAAACATGTTGAGAAAAAAACATTTTCCTTACAAATATTCAAGAATGATAGGTTAACTATATATATAACTAATTGAAGGTTGTAACAAACATGCCTTAATATGGAAGACATTCTGATGATATGTATCTCATCTTGGACCTAAATAAAGTGCATCAAGATCTCACTACTATAGAAACATCATTTAGTGATGCTTTTCTGGGCGTCGGTTCATTAGGAAAACCGACGCCTATACTATTAGACGTCGGTTATTTATGCAAACCAACATCTATATTCGAAGACCAGCCAGACACGTGTACCGCTTTGTATTCAGCATCAGTTGTTTATAACAAACCGATGCCTAAAGTCGCCCGCGAAATCCAATTTTCAAGCAAAAAGAAAAAGTGTCACATACTGCGTCAGTTATTTAGATAGAAACCGACACCTATGGGTGATGAAAATTTGCGTGAAAGGTGTCACTTTCAGCGTCGGTTATCCGTTGATAACCGACACTGAAAGTGGTTCCCGCCAAATAATTTCGTGCAATTATTGTTCAATTGGACGTCGGTTGTTTCAAACAACCGACGCTGAAGAGGTTTAGGCATCGGTTATTCAAACAACTGACGCTATTTGTGAACTTAATATCCCACGATCAACCGACTCTTCCCCTTTCTTCTGTTTCATCGTGAGCCGATTTCCCCCTTTCTTCTCTGCTGTCGCCCGACCACGTCACCGATTTGTGCGCCGCCGCAACCACTCCGCCGCAACCACCACCGCAACCACTGCCGCAACCACTGCCGCAACCACCGCCGCAACCAGCGCCGCCGCCACGCCGCCGCAACCACCGCCGCCACGCTGCCGCAACCACCACCTTCTCCAGCCTCCACGACAGCCGCCGTCGTCGTTGCTAGCTGCTCCTCCACTGCCGTCGCGCCTCTGTAACAACTTCTTCAGCCTCCACTGCTGTCGTTGCTAGCTACTCCTCCACCGCCGTCGCTGCTAGCTACTCCTCCAGCCAGAGCCACCGGAGCCTCTGCCTTCTTCCCTCTGACAAGGTTGGTCCTTCTCTACTTTTTTTTGCATCGATTAAATTGTTGTGATAAAAATGCATGTAATGTATTTGATTAGAGTTGGAATTATGTATAAATTCTAATATGTTTTTGTCCCAAATCTAATTATATTATAATGATTGTATGAACATGCATATATGTAACTATGTATTTTATTGTAATTGAAAATTATTTGTAGAGAATGACAACATACATGTATTTGTTGGCCTAGAAACCCGTCCAAGATTTACTCATTAGGAGTAAATATTGGATAGTCCCCAGTTTGGGACTGTTCTTGAACACCTAATCTCACTTAGTATGTAAGTGTATAATGTGTATTGGATTTTCGAGAAAATTTCAGTAGCATTTCCCCGTTTTTTCTCTAAGTACATATGTACTTAGAGAACAGCGGGGAAATGATGCCGAAATTTTCTTGAAAACCCAATACACATTATACACTTACTAGTGAGATTAGGTGTTCAAGGATGGGATAGGTGTTACACATTTATTATATATAAGAATGACATCAAATGTGTTTGTTGGCCTAGAAACCCATCCAAGATTGACTCATTAGGAGTAAATCTTGGATAGTCCCCGGTTCGGGACTATTCTTGAACACCTAATCTCACTTAGGATGTAAGTGTATAATGTGTATTGGGTTTTCAAGAAAATTTCGGCAGCATTTCCCCGTTTGTTCTCTAAGTACATATGTACTTAGAGATCAACGGGGAAATGCTGCCGAAATTTTCTCGAAAACCCAATACACATTATACACTTACTAGTGAGATTAGGTGTTCAAGGATGGGATAGGTGGTACACATTTATTATATATAAGAATGACATCACATTATACACTTAGGATGTAAGTGTATACCCTAATCTTTTCCTAATATATACTTGTTTCCTAATATATACTTGTTTTCTCTTTGATCATAGAATGGATAGAACGTGGATGTCCATTCGTAATCGTTGCACCCCAGAGTTTATATCTGGTCTTGATTAGTTTATTAGATTTGCCGAGGAATATAGGAAAAAACCTACAGATAGGTTCTACTGTCCATGTAGGCATTGCGGTAACAACTTGAAAGTCAACACTGGTGAGGAAATCAAAAGTCATGTCATGTGCAACGGGATTGTACAAGGCTATACAGAATGGCACTGGCATGGAGAGATTTCAAAATCGAAACTGGTAGATGTCGATAGCATTGCTTGGGTGGAAGAAGAAATTGCCTCCGATGACGTAAATGTGAACGAACCAGTTCCAGCAGACATCGTTGATGCAATGCTGGATAGTTGTAGGGTAGAGCACACCGATCCACCTCCTATCTTTAGAAACATTGTGCATGATGTTGAGATACCGTTATACACAGTTTGTGTTAATTTTACGAAGCTTAGCACTGTGTTGAGATTGTATAAGTTGAAAGCTAACAATAGATGGAGTGACAAAAGCTTCACTTCATTGTTGACTTTGTTGAAAGAAATGCTTCCTGAAGGAAACGAGCTGCCAATCTCAACATACCAGGTAAAGAAAATGTTGTGCCCAATGGGAATGGAGGCCAAGAAGATACACGCATGCCCGAATGATTGTGTATTATTTCAAAAGGACTATGTAGATTTGAAAGATTGTCCAAAATGTGGTGCGTCACGGTATAAATTGACGACTTCGGGGGAGTCCAAAACTGGTTCTCCTGCCAAGGTGTTGTGGTATCTACCGATAATATCACAGTTTCAACGCTTGTTTGCAAATCTGAAAGATGCGAAGAATTTGAGGTGGCATGCAGATGTTAAGAAAAATAATGATGGGATCCTATGACATGCGTCTGATTCCCCACAGTGGAAGAAGATTGATCTATTGTACCCCAAATTTGGTGAAGAAGATAGGAATCTAAGACTTGGGCTTTGTACAGATGGGATGAATCCGTACGGGACATTGAGCAGCCAACATAGCACTTGGCCAGTCATGCTTGTCATATACAATCTTCCTCCCTGGATGTGTATGAAAAATAAGTACGTTATGTTGTCGTTGTTGATATCGGGCCCTAAACAACCTTATTTTTTAACATAAGATGTTGCATTTTTGCTATATAATCTGTAGCAAGCAGGACGAGGCTTGTATAAAGATACATGTCTCTAAAATTGTGATCTTTTATCAATTAACAATCCTTCATTGTGATCTCCGCGCACATATAAGTCATCATTAGCTTCAATATTTTGTGGAGTTGGCAACCCAACTGAGAATGGACTGGAGTCATCATACTTATCATAGTACTCTTCTTCATCTATAGGATCTTCAATGAACTTTCTTTTACCATGAAGAACAACCGACCATTTATCATTTGCAGGATCATCGATATAGAATATTTGTTTCGCCTGTGATGCCAATATGAATGGTTCACCCTTCTCGCCAATTATTTCAAAGTTCACCAAAGTGAAACCCAATTCATCCACTATAACTCCTTTGGTGTTATCAACCCAATTACAACTAAAGAGTGGAATTTTGAAATCTATGTAGTCAAACTCCCAAATGTCTTCAATGACACCGTAATATGACATTTTAGCTTCACGTGGACTCTTATCCTTTGCACTTGCAAAGTACATAGTCGACGCTTGAAGAGTGACCCCACTATTTTGGACGACACTCTTATCATCTTGGCGCTTTGTGTAATATGTGAATCCATTAATGTCAAACCCTTCATAAGACATAACATTCGGTTTTGGTTTAAAGGTGAGGCATTTGATAGTTTCTGTAATATCATTTGGTGTTTGAGATAGTTGATGTAAGACTTTATCTTCAAACCACTTAGTAAAAGTCTTATTATGCTCTCTAGCAAGCCACATTGAACTTGCTCGAGGATGTTGTCTCTTTATGAAATTGGTATGTTCCTCGATATAAACACTCACTTTGTCCATATTGTGTAAAATATACAAGTGAGCTTGTTCCAACTGCTCACAGCTGATTACTTTCACCCGTGATCCCAAAATTCCTTTGCCCTCCTCAATATTCTTGTCATTATCAGGAGTGTCATTACCACTGAGAAAGTCATTGCAAAAATCCATAACCTCTCTCGCCACATAACCTTCAATAATACTCCCTTCAGGTCGATAACGGTTTCGAACATCACCTTTAAAAACGCTCATGTATCATTCAAAGGGATACATCCAATGCAAGAAAACTGGTCCCAACATTTTCACTTCCCTAGTCAAGTGGACAACAAGATGTACCATGATATCAAAGAATGAAGGAGGGAAATACATCTCAAGCTGACATAGGGTAACAACCACTTCTCTTTGCAAGTTATCGAGAGTATCAGGGTCAATAACTTTGCTGCATAGACTGTTGAAAAAGAAACAAAGTCTGGTAATTGCAAACCTTACATGCTTCGGCAATATAGTTCGAATTGCCACGGGCAATATTTGTTGCATTAGAGTGTGAAAATCATGAGATTTAAGACCTATCAACTTCAGATCTTTCATTGATACCAATCTACGGATGTTGGATGAGTAACCATGTGGCACCTTAACATTTACCAAGCATTCACAAAAAGTTTTCTTCTCCTTTCTAGACAACGTGTAACAAGCGGGAGGTAAGTATGTTCTTTTATTACCCATTTCACGTAATTCTATTAATTCTGACCTTATTCCCATTTCATGTAGGTCCAGTCTGGATTTTATCCCATCTTTAGTCTTACCTGGTATATTTAAAAGAGTACCAATGATGCTATCACAGACATTTTTCTCAACGTACATTACATCGATACAATGCCTGAATGTCAAAGAACTCCAATAAGGAAGATCCCAAAATATTGACTTCTTCTTGAATGAAGAATTGTCACTCCGTGTGGCCATACTACATTGTGATTTCTTACCAAATTCATTGACAATGTCTTTACTCTTTCATAAACAACATCCCCTGGTATAGGTTTAGGTGCACTCCGTTCATCATTCCATCCATTGAATGCTTTGCGCTTCCTACGATACGGATGGAATTTTGAAAGAAACCTTCGATGACCAAGATATACAGTCTTGCCGCCATGTTTTAGTCTTATTGAATCAGTGTTTTCTTCACATATAGGACACACTTTAGCTCCTTTGACACTATATCCAGACAAATTCCCATATGCTGGAAAGTCATTAATAGTGCAAAACAACATAGCGTGCAAACGAAATGTCTCTCTTGTTGAAGCATCATAGGTCATCACATCTTCAGCCCAAAGTTTCTTTAAGTCATCAATCAAAGGTTCAAGATAAACATCGATATCATTTCCAGGTTAGTCCTATACTACTTATCTTATGACATGATTGACTAGATGCCATATGTTTGCTTGGAAAACAAGTTTATACCAACTTCTCTACTTAGATTCTCCTTTTTAATTACCATGTTGAATATTACGATCTGTTGACTTTGTTGAATAACTTTACTGATGAAGATAATTGAGTCTAAATATAAAAAAATACATTTTTTTTCTTGAAGGTCATAAGTGTCTTGTATCAGAATGTTGTCTTCTTTGATTGGAACGTAGTGAGATGGTGCTTGATCCCCTTTGTTGTATGCATTATTGGATCATCAAGTGTTTTCTTGTGTGTTCAAGTATAACCTTCTATACTACGTCTTAGCCATTGTAGGTTGACCACAAATTAGAACTTAATGAATATTCCTTGAAGTGTCCCATACTCCCATGTTTGTCCTCCTTGTGCTCAAGGTCATGAAAATTGTGTATGCCATAACCTACCATATAGCTGACATGTTATAAGATTCCCTAGGACAATAAATGAAATTGATAACATAAAAGAGACATGACTGTTGATTGCTAGTAAGTCATCTCAACAGAATTTCATAGTGAGAAATGAACTTTTGGTAGAGTATGTTAATTGTCATTGTCAGAATACTTAATGTTAAGTAAGAGTGGTTGATGGTTGTGTGTTTGTGAAAGTGATTTGTAGAGTTTAACTTGCTACCCCTCATTGTCCATCACTTTCTACTACTACCCAAGCACTTTTCCAAACACAACTTAAAATTGATGGATAGAGATTATGAAATTAGAAATTGTAGCTAAACACGGGACTTTCTTGGTGGTTGATATGTTTCTAAAACGTTAATATTAGTGCAGCGGACATAAAAACAAAATGTAATATTTTATTAAGGATGCCATTGTACTATTATTTTGAATAACATCAGAATTTTCTTATAATCATTTAGTCATATGATGTGTAATGGTGAAATCTCATGGTTAATCATGGTAGACACATCCCTACTTGTTATGCAATGAGTTGTTGCAGTTGATCCATTTCTGAGTAAATTAAAGGATCATTATACGAATGTTATAATCATGTCTCAATGCGACATAGATGTTGTCACCCGCTTACCCGAGGTCACAAAAATAGTTACATGATTGATAGACTTTGACACCACTCAAGGTGACTTTGAAAATGGTTGATTACAATGGTGTGATAGTAGGGTGTGTTGATATTAGTGGAAAGCATTATGAGTGGTGCAGATGGACGTTGTCCCTCCTATTTATTAGGAGTGACATTGTAGGTCTCTTTATGAGTGAGGCTATAACATGCATAGCCATTGGTCATGTGAGTTAGTATAAGGCTATAGAGTTGATGTCTTTCACTAGTATGGTCAACGGTCGAGGAACTTGAATTAATATAAGGATGGATTATTGATCCCTTTAATCAAATCTAGTTAATAGTGGCACATGGGATATAAAATGCATTGATAACAAACAATTTAGTTGATGTCAAACACATCCTATTACTTGGGTATCAATGACGTGATGTTAGGCATACCTCATTACTTTTGGGTGTGTATCATTGATTATGTGTACCAATGGCAATGTGGTATGAAGGTCACAAGTTCACACAAAAAAATGTCGGAGAAAATGGAAAAGGGTGTGATTGTAAAAAAAGTATATGAATGGGATGCATGGTATGTTAAACTACTAACATATTTGAAAATTCCACCATGCACAAGTGTAATAATATTTTTATCAAATACTCAAGATAAAAAAAATCCTATTTCTTTATGAATATAAAGTACCATTCTATTATGATTTCTAGAACCCCATATCCTTATGACCTATATATGTGTACATGTGTGTTGGGGAGGACAACTCAGATCCCATGAAGTTTGGTATTCTATATATTGTAAATATAGGGCCAAGAAGTTTGTTATTCTTTCTATTGCCTCTAGTTGGGGAGACCTTAAAGACCAACTAGAGATTGTGAAGTAGAAGCTAGCATCTCAAAAAAACTTGAGAGTTCTTACTCATTTTTCTTTGCGGTCATGATACATTGATAAAGATAATCATATTGAAACATTAAAGGCAAACATTTCATTGGAATACTTAGATGGGTAGGACTTCAATGAGCATTACGTCATTCAAGGTATAATTGATTGTGGTGGGCTTAATGAAATGACACATAAATTATGAAAATAAGCCATCAATGTTTCTTATAATTTCCTTCAACAAGAAGTCTTATTTTCACATGAACCCTAGATGTTCAAAAGTAGGGTCTCTTGAAAATTTACTATTATTTATGATATTAAGAGGAGCAAGTCCAATGGAGGTCCCTCACATAGAACCACAAATATTTGAATCATATAGATAGATATGGAGCTCTCAACAATTTGAGAGATCTTACGCGATCTTCTTTAAACACATGATATGATGTTATCACTATATGCAATGATGCCTTATGGGCACACATCTTTGACATGGCTTAGTTTGATAGGACCTTCATTGAGAATCATATTTTTCATGGTAGCATTATTAGTGGTGGTTTATTTAAATGATGGACACAATTTATGAAAATAAGCCATTGACATTACTTGTAACTTCATCACTCCTGAGCTAGGGCCCAATAACAAGTGTTGCACTCATGTGCACCCTAAATGTAGACATCAAAGAACCTCTAGTGATAAACATTTATTTATGATATTGAGGGGACCATGTTCCAAAGAGGTCCCTCATAGATGTCAAAGTTGTCAGCTAATCCAACTTCCTAAAACCTAGGTTCTCCTTAAAACACACGCACACAAATTCTTAAGAGGAGATTGGAAGATACATATATTTTCTAGAGTCTCATGGTCATGTAATGCAACCCATATCGGTCAAGACACTAGTATAGAAATGCCTTTTAGCATCGGTTGTTTAACCCCCTTTGGCGTCAGTTTCTGAGCGACGCCTATGTGGGCGCCGCTAAAGGTCGAACACTTCGGCGTCGGTTTTTTAACCGACGCCTATTTAACGTACAAGTGTCGGTTGTTTATAGAAAACTGACGCCAAAAGGGTTCGCGCCACAGAAAATGGCGTCATCTAGGACACATTCTGCGTCGGTGTTTAATTGGTAACCGACGCAGAAAGTGTCCTAGATGATGCCGTTTTCTGTGGCGCGAACCCGTTTGGCGTCGGTGATCAACTAAATAACCGATGCCATACTTCAAGACAATACGATGTGCTTCCCTGCACGGCCGTGTTTAGTAC
The DNA here is from genome assembly GCA_963693085.1 of Alisma plantago-aquatica. NCBI lineage: Eukaryota > Viridiplantae > Streptophyta > Magnoliopsida > Alismatales > Alismataceae > Alisma > Alisma plantago-aquatica. The sequence continues at coordinate 777,563,589 of OY856410.1, forward strand.
TATATGCGTCGGTTTTATATGAATAAGCGACGCCTTTTCCACCACGGCCGTGCTTTCCTGCACGGCCGGGTTGTTTGTAATATTAGGCGTCAGTTTTTATCAAATAACCGACGTTGTAGGTCTTTGCTGACGGTTTTCTGTAAATAACCGACGCCTATATCTTTTTTTTTCATATCAGCTTGCAGGCCTACTGTGGCTGGTCAGCAGGATGAGAACTTGCAGTTCAGTTTTCTGAACTACAGGTTTACGACATCCATTGATATCAGCCTACAAACAGGCCACAAACCTGCAAAATTAACAAAAAAATTTGACACAAGTAGATACATTCAGACATCAATTCAATTCTCACATTCACACATATAGAAACATTCAAATACATGTATTGACATTCAGAAATATTCATTTACAAAGTATCATTCATTATCGCTATCAACATCCCAATTATATCTTACAATTGCCACTGCTTGTATGGCTTTTGCCCATTCTTCTCTTATTTCATTTAATGCTTCCATCGTATATGGAGCATGTATATTTTTAAGCATTTACCTATATTTTGGTCAGTTTTAAACACCTACAAAGAGAATGATGTATATATAAGTAATAATATAAAAATAAGATTGATATATTTCATACTAACTAATGAGACTATATATAATACCTCATGTATGGTATCGATGTCCAATGCGGCATGTCGGATAATCATCTGCATAAATCGCATCACATAGTATGTGCATGCCCAGCCGTTGTCTTGTGTAGCGCACTATAAATTGAAACATACAAAATAATACAACTAAGCACAATTCACATCAATAATATATACATTGGAGTCGGAAACTTACTTGTACGTTCTGCCAATTTATTGGCTGGTTCTTTTTCCTTGGGACCGTTCCTCCAGCCTTTTTGAATGCATCTAAACCCCTACATGTTAATATAACACAGTAAATTGCATAAGTAAATAGTAATGTAATAACATATGTTAACAGATACAAAAATGAAATATTTCTCACCAGAATAATGGCATTCTCATTACGTGTCCAATTTTAATGTTTAATGTACTTCCCGCGGGATCTAGATAATAAACAGTGAACGTCCCGGGGACAATAACTAGTAACTCCCAATGTCTACCGCTAGAGGTAAAAAGTTAACAATTAATAACTCAAAATGCACAATAAAAATGGAATTTTCTTAAGTCCAAATTATAAATAAAGTAAACTTACTTGACATTGAATAGAGCTATTATTATCGTCTTCTTTTGCTGACCAAAAATTGTAAAAGCATCTATACAGTATTGTTGAACACTATCAGGGTCTTTAGCTACCATACTAATCAATGATGGAATCAAAAATCCCACATGATCAAATGCAAATTGTTTGCATTGATTTTCGACTAAGTAGCTGCAAAACATGTATTACGTATGCATTAATATATAAGAAACCAGATCACCAGATCTTACACAAGGTATATGGATGTATAAATAAGATCTCACCTTATCCATGTCTCTATCATTGATGTATTCAACCAAGCATACATAAACAGCTCAATAATATCTTGTATAAATAAAGAGCTATCGTATGATTGACCTGCATAATCTGCATCTAAAGAAACAATTATAGGGCAATGTATATTATGTGCCCGTAGCCAATATGCCATTCCCCTACAAGCAGGACCTAACGGGTATGTTAGGTCAGTTGGAACCCAACTTGGTAATGCGGGAAGTGGAGGTGGAGGCCTATGTGCTCCTGGTGTCTTCTTTTTAACCTGTATATATAATTTCAGATCAGTTGACCTCATATATACACATTAACAGTCTAAATAAATGTAAATTTATCTTACAATTTCAGTAGTGTAGATGACATCTGCTTTGGGCCACAATATGACCCCGCCTTCTGCCTCAGCAAGTGTATCAATATCCGGGTGGGGATATGGCAATGTAGCTTCCCTCCAATCGGGTAACACACGTAATGGGCCCACACGAACGTAGCCCTGTGGCATTGGAGTCCCGTGAAACTTTTCCCCAGGAAGGGACGGGTAAGCCTGCGCCTCTGCAACAACATAGTCTTGCATTCTTAAGCGGCATGGCTTCAATGCCTACAAATTTACGTAAAGAATGTTATACATATATACATATCATCTTGAAAACATATCATCTTGAAAAGACTAGCTACAATGTCATAAACAATACTTACAGCAGACGTGTTAGGCGATGGGTCTCCAGGATTACTCGCAGTCTGTGCATCAAGAGAAGAGTGGGTCGCCATAGGCAGATTGGAAGCCTGAGATGCCTGCCACCGCAGCAATTCTTTCTTAACCTTCTCAGCAACTACATCGTTGACCTTCTTAGCAACAATATCCTCGACTCTCTTATTCTCCTATACATGGATAAAAGAAACATTAGCTTCTTATTATTGAATTTCCTTTTGCAGTAACATTCTAAAAAAAGAATAGGTTACCTCTTCTTGAGAAAGTCCCGCTCTGGGTTTGCGCTGGGATGGCCCAAAGAATGCTTTGATGCCCACACCAGCGCCTGCACCCCTAACACGTCCAGGATGCTCTGGGTTACCAAGAGAAACTGTCAATTCATCCCTTGTGCCCTGAGGGATGAACGTGCCTTGTTTCCTCTGCTCGTGCAGCTCCCGCTAATCACCATCAACAGAAATTGGTAAGTTAACACCACAAATAATCAATATTCAAACGATTTCTCTAAGAGTTGTATTTTACCATTTTCGCAGTCGCCTCAGCAGTTACGGGCTTCTTTATTTCACCCTTCTTGTTTTGCCTCCCATCTATCCATATATCATGGTGAGGCATGGGTGTGGCAGACTCCTGAGTAGGAGCAGACTCCTGAGTAGCCGCAGACTCCGCCTGTAGTCTTTGGTGAACGCTTGCATAGCCTTTTGGACCCATAGTGTGGTCATGCACATTCAGTGCACACCTTGCTTTTTGTGCGTCACTGAGGGCCTAGTTAGTATGCACATTAATGATTTGGTTAGTAGCACTAAATGTTAATCTTGAATAGGTGAATACAATGTATATTAATTAAATTGGGAGTGACGCCTAATACCTTGAATTCTTCAGATTTTCTTGAAGCAACAAAATTGTTCCAATCTTCTTTGTCCAAGAAGCTCCATTATTCAAGGGCTGACTTCTTCTTCTTATCACCCTCTTTTATGTATTCTCTGTTCAGATTTGTCCTATAATTCCTAAGCATCTTTCCAGCGCGTTGCATCACACTTTTACGATGCAACTTCTCATCCAATGCAAACAGATTCTGTAAAATAGAAATGTTATTAACTAGTATCCAAAATAGAATTGCAAATAATCGAATTTGTAATCTACAAAATAGAATTGCAAATAATAATAACTCACACATAAATCCTTCCATATCAAGTCTTTTTTCCCCTGAGGAACTTTATGCCAATTATCATACTTAACACCACAATGGCTCTGAGTGGTACACCCAAGATAGTTTACAAAATTATTGCGGTTCACTCCAATTGCATTTCCTCCATTATCAAACTCCACAACCAATTTGGATCCACTGCCACTTAGCGCTATTAACTTCTTCAACAAAGTGATGCCCCTTTTCTTGTTAAGAGTTTGGTGCTGCGCATCAAGTTGCTCCAGTGCTTCAGTGGGTACATGTGCATCATCAACCTAAAATTTGACAAAAATAAACACACTGAATTAGCCCAATATAGAAATATAGGATATATGACATAACTAGAAGATAATGAATTTTATAGAAATACATGATATGTTTTTAGAACTTACATTGGTATCCTCGCCATGCTCGTCATGGACAGCATGCTCATCATGGACTTCATGCTCATCATGGACATCATGCTCATCATGGTCAGCCATCTGAAAATGTCATTAAAAAGGCACACATGGGACAAAAACATGACACCCACTACGGAAAGAAATTCTAGAACACCCGATTGATAAGAATGGAAACTATAAACATCAAATAACATATGTTGACCAATCTTATTGCATGTGGTTAAGGTTTAAGAAGTAGCAAACTAAATTGAGTTATATTTACATGCTTCTCGAGTAGTCTGTCAAGGTGGGGCAATCAGACATGAAAATCACTCAAGATTGAATTTCAATTAATATAAATCCTAACTCAATTATAGCTCAATTAAAGTTACAACCATCCTAAACCAAACATAACTAGCATCCACTTGGACATAGATTATAGGTGTAGTGCTATAGGTGTGATTTTGTGGTCCCGTAAAGATTGGGTCCTTGTCATATAAAAGTGTGTCAATGCTGGATTTATCAACCTATATTGGCTACAACAGAACACATAAGGGACAAAATGACAAGTATTCAAAGCATATATTCTACCATTTTTATCCAAAGGAATCTCGCTTCTTATATTTTGGTGCTTCATGCACTCTCATTCTTAACTAACAATTAAAAGGTGCAAAATAATGAATTGAAGTAAACAATGACGAAAATTTCACAAGCCCCATCAACACAATAGTAAAACATTCTGAATTCCATGATCTAATATTTTTGAAAAAGAAATTCGAGTTTGTTAATACATATTTCAACAAAAAGTGTATTCTAAGAAAAAGGAATCAGCATCCCGATGATCTACTACCAACTGGGTTACTGCTCCATTCTGCTCGTCACACAGAATCACAAAGAAAGAGAAGGAAGAATAAGCAAACAACTATTAGAGACAAAACTCACAACAGTTAGTGAGAAGCAACGTCAACATTTTACACCTGTTCTGGCAAAGGAGATCATTTCTTGAATCACTGCTATGAGAAGACGGCCCTCCTGATCTCAAGTACACAACAGAGCTGATTGGGTTGCAGATGACCTCTACTTGAGCTTCTCCTTACAGTCCTTGACGCCTGGTTCTCGTCTAGCCACTCCAGGGCCTCCTTTTGGGCCTCGTCAACCTTGCCCGACTCATCCTGTTAAGGCTTTTCGGCCATCTTGTCCTTGTCCCTGATGGCATTCTTCAAGCGGTACACGTACGCCTCCAGGGAGTTGCGTGCGTCCATGTGGTCCTTGATCTTTTTAACCTCCTCTAAAAAATCCTCAGCCCCACGTACCATCCACTCAATCCTTCCTGTCTAAACATTGATTAAGATCCATACGGAGATACACTGACAAAGAAATCTAATTTCAATTAAAAATTTCATTACAACTTCCAACCAAATTCCAGATATTCAAACAACATGTCATTTACGTCAAAAAGTTTTGCAAACTGCAACTAGGTGGCTACTTTATGAGAAGAATGTCCCCAGTTCTTTTGAAGTTATGCAGAAAATTTTCCCCAACCAGTAGTGTTTGAAAGCTTCATTTTGAATATATTGCCATAGCCACCTTTTCCTAATTTTGGTAAAGACTGTAATGCTTTTTAGTCCAAATGCATGTATAACTCATATGGAAGTAGTCCTTCTATTTCGAAGGTACCCATACCTGGTAGTAAGAATATATAAAAGAAAATGCAGTCTTGCATTTGTATTTTAGTTGCTGTAAAAATATATTTTCTTGAAATAAGCTAAAAATTTAACTGCTTTACTAGGTACACGAAATAAAATAAATAAGTTAAGGCTTCTAATTGTCAATGGGACAAAGAAAAAGGTCTTTGTAATACATTCTACCATTTGTGTTTAGAGTCTATGGGATGTACCAATAATATAAAGAGCTCCAAATTGAACCTATTCGAAACAATAGATAAATAAAGTGTCAAAAATACAACATACGAGTCAAATTTATTTTTGATAAGACATCAAAGAAGAATGTAATATTTTATTGAAAAGAAAAGACAACTAAACTACTACAAGGGTAAGAGTATAGTTTTGCAAGATACCAAAGAAGAATGTAGTATTTTATTGAAAAGAAAAGGCAACTAAACTACAAGGGTATGAGTATAGTTTCGTAATACTAGAGATTGACTGGCTAAAAGTTTAGAACAGAGATAGTTGGTTGCTGGTTGGAAATTTTTCTTCATAGACCTAAATGAACTGGACTGACAAAATTCCAAGACAAAAATATAACGAAACTGGTCCCAGGTTAAAACTGGGATCATGCTGATTCTTGCCAACATGCATGATGTGTGTCCTCAGATGGCTGCTCTCCCTACTGCTGCTAGTCCCACCCCCATATGAGAATGACCGTTCTGGTTTAACACTTTCTGAACCCGAAACAATTTATGACTGGGAAGTTGGCGCCAACATGAAATCCTCATGTTGATATGTAAATTTGCACAATAGCTTCCTGGGAAGCATTGAGGAATGGGAAGGCAGATCCGGATGCAAAACTTGCAAGGCGTGGGGGTGTACATTGTTGTGTTCATTACAACATGACTACGCAATGTGTATGTTCTTACAGTAATCCTGAGTACTACAAGATAAACATCATGACCAACATGTTGTTGGTGAATCTCAACATTGACATGGTGTGTTCTAGGAGGAGCAGAGCCTATACAATGATGAGAGCACTTACAAGAAAGTGTGGCATGTACTAGTGCTCCCCAAGATTGCTACTCTCGTGGGAGGATGATGAGGATGGTGAATGGCACTACAATTAGACAATACCACGTGGGAAGATAACTATTGTCATCTTATATCAAGTGCATATGGGACATAGGGAGCCATTTATATAAGAAAAAGCTTCTACTAGCATTAAGGTAGGCAATTGAGTAACGAAACCACATACTTGCAGACTGTGGTGTTTCCTTCAATAATATTGACTGAGATAGCATTGCTCGCATGGGTCTCACAGATGCCTGAAAACTTTATCATGGAAGTTTAATTCCTAAAATATAAAAAACATTATAGATTAGTTTCTCAAAAAATAGTACAGGAAAATTAATCTACTACTGATTAAATTTCTAAAAATTCTCACCAAAAGATTGTCATATCAAGTAATGATATCCCTATCCTACAAAAAATTTGTGTTCATGATCCAAAAAATAGCTATTTGGAGCCCTTGTTGTCCTTTCAATCTTTTTTAAAAAAAAATAATACAGGGGTCAATAATATTCATCCCACACCTGAGAGCAGGCTATCACAACCACATTACAACTCAATGTGAAAACCTCACAACATCCGACCCCCTTTTACATGATTCCTCTAACAAGATCACTAGGATATAATCAAACAGTGAGACCAAAACAACAAGAACATCATGTGTATATCTACTATAAAACCACACAACCCCTCTCATCATATCAACATATCAATCATCTGTCTTTTGTCGATAGAAACAATCACCCAACTGTCTCAGACCGGCTAGCCAACCACCAGTAACCTCCCCCATACAAAAAAGCAACCTTCTAAGAACATCATACCCTTTGGAAAGCTATCTAACCAAGAAACTCATCTAGATAAACCACCAAACATCCAGCCAGCCACCCACCACTCTTAAACTAGAAAAATGAAAGGTGAAAGACCACCATTCACCAAAACCAAATGGCCAAAAAACAAGAGAAAGAACAGAGAATTCAACCATAACCAAGGTTCACATGTAAGCAAAACAATCTCCAAGCCTAGCAAAATTCAAACATTGTGTCTCTTCAAACTGTGACCCTTACGACCATCCAAACACCTATAGAGGTCATCAAACTCGTAATCACTATCAAGCAGCATGTTATGCCAGCATCATCTGAATATTTACCATCATCCCTCGATCTATCTCTACTACCGACCAAATATTGCCCCCCTCTCGCATGCCACAAACTAGGTTATCTACCCCTACTGAAGCTCTTAATTTGGTGCCTCGACAACATCTTCCCAGAAAGCACCCAGGTGTTGAGGAAGTCCTCCAGGCAATGATGAGGTAGGATATGTCGATTCCCATCATGCACCAAGACACAATGACCAGGAAAGGTATTCGAAGAGGTGGAGGACTGTAAGAGATTACCACATGTAGTTGTGGGTAATCTACTCCAACAAGTCCATCCCATGATAGGTCTAGTACCAGAGAAGAGGGAAGTGAGAATTTCAAGATATGCCAAAGGATCTACAAACAAACTCCAAAACCTGAGAGAAAGTGTAACGTCCCCGAATTTTCACCTTCTCAAAACCCCATGGAGATGAGAAGACAAAATCTGAAAATGTTAAGCAATTGTATCAAAGTGCGTTGCGGAAGAAATATGTGCATACCTGAACATTAAACCATAACATACACCATAAAAATTTCTCAACATTCAACATGTATATTTATACAACATAAATTATTACACAATGATTTACAATTACATATTGAATGAAGATTCTACAATCTATGAACATGTATGCTAACAGGAACTTAAACAATAGGTACAACCTGCACAACTTGCTCACATCCTATTCTTTTATCCCATTCTAGCTCTGGACCTAGAAAATATGACAAACAAAATCATCAACAAAAGTTGGTACGTGGTAAAAGATACACATGTAAGGTTGCATAAAGGAAAATACTTGAAGAAGGAAGAAAGAGAGAAAAACAATTTCTTAAGACAAAAATCAGGTAAACATCCTTTTTATTACATTTATTTGATGTGGTTGTACTACACTTATCTGTACTTGACTTACAACTAGTATGGGCAAAAATTATATCATCATACATCTAACATGGGCCAAAGCATCATACATCCATGTGAGGCAACATACATCCATACCGGGCTAGGTGCACTAGTAGCTACAACCCATCCATATCCTTTTATGTTATATTAGATTTTGGCGAAGTATAACTCATAATAGTTCAACCAAGCAATGAATATCCAAATAATAGCATTCATGATATTACATATCATAAGCAACCAAGAAATCTAGTCTTATACTTATAAGACCACGTACCTGAGTTCAGAGATTCTTTAGACATCCATGATCATCTACAACTTTGTCCATGACCTGATTAATAACAATTATTCATCATTAACACATGGTTCATACATTCTTGATATTATAGGTCCAAATTAGGGTTTTGGTCAAACCTAGGTCAATGTGATGTTAGGATGGTGTCTAGTATTTTTAATCTGATCTATATGCCATTAAAAAGGTCTGGTATGATTTTCATATTTTTTTGATAACTAGTCTATTTTCTAGAATTAAAAAGAGGTTACAAACATGGAATTGGATTTTGATGAGAAATGACCTATTATTTTGACATAATAGTCAAATTTGAGTTCATATTTGGTTTCCACATCATACTAGGGTTCAGTAATATTTTTCTCAGATTTAATTTCCATGATATGCTAATTATACCAATAATATGATCACAAAAAGAAGCATTATCATCTACATTAAATATCATCATTATTTGTTCGTCAAATGTATGATCTAAGGGTTGAGTAATGTAGAGGACATTTTTCTGAGTCTAGAGATATTTTTGGGTAACAATTTGAGAATTGGAGCTATTTTTAATCAAATTTTTGAGACATGTACAACATTTGATGTATTTAACTTTTTCATTTTGTTGTGGTCGTTAGATCTAGGGCTTGGACGTCCCAGATGAGCGTCATGAAGCCAACCAGTGTGTGGGCCTCCCATGTTGGCTAGAGTTGACCAGGTGGATTGGGGTTGGACCGGTCCAGTGGGATCAAGGTCCCGACACTGGGATTGGGAATCTGAGTTCCCATCCCGGTCTTCTCCCTCACGCAACAGGGCTCACGAGGCACGTCTCAGACCCACCGCCACCGCTATTCTTGGACATGATGGCGAGAAAATAGGTGAAACCGCCTCCTCCTCGCTCGTTCCAACCTCCACCATGGAATCTAGATGCCTCCTGATCGCTTCCCGCTGCTGGTTGGAAGTCTGGCTACTCTCCGAGATACCATCGCTGCATGCTTGTCGTTCTCTGCCCCACTCCTCTATTCTTCCATAATGGAACCACCACCGTCAGGGATCTGCGGTGAGAATGCCAGGTCTTAGAAGGCTCCTTGTGGCTTGACCCTTCATGGTGAACAACTCCGAGGAAGGTAGACAAAGCTCTTTAGCCAGGAAATCTATACCCTACAATCATTCCCCGACCATGGATCTGAGCATCCCGATTAGTTCATTATAGGCGATGACTGGGCTGAGTAGCAGGAATCATGGGTCTTCTCCTATGGCAACCCCTGGATCTGCATCCACTTCAAGGATGGTTGTGATCTCATTTGATCCCTCTTCAGCCTAGCAGGTTGGTGTGGGACTTGGCAACATGAGGTGCCACGATGAAAAAGAAGAACATGGACATGTTGGTTTCCCGTAGAGGGATTAGCAGCTCAATCCTTGGTGGCTTGCTGGTTGCACCACCACCACAAGGCCTGAGAAAGTGAACAACGGCTGAATCAGGCTCTCTATTTTTTTATGGATTCACTGCCTTTTCCAACCCATCTGGAGCCCCGTCGCTAGCCCCTAAACATATGCAAGTGTCGATCTTGTGCCACTGTGACGTGAGACCACACTGATGCATCGTATGGTCGCCGCCTCCTCACAGCCTCGAGTTTGTGGAGTCGTCCTTGTTGGATTTCCACTCTCGAGTTAGGCCACTCCATCATTGGTAGAGAGGTACAGATTAAGGGGAGATAGCTTCAGAGCTCCCAAGACCAGAGGAGATCCTTCGTCTCCTTCTAAACCTGCAGAGGCATGTGTAAATGATGGGGATGATGAAGCCTGTGCACCTGACCAGTATGCGGACTCTATTTGCCTACTGTAAATAATGATGAAGGGTGAGGGATTGATGGGGTCGATATGCCTCCCTCTCATCCATTGGCCATGATTTACAGGCAGTTGAGAAGATCATTCCAATGCGGATTAATTGACTATGTCAAACGATGTAGCTCCCCAAGGATTCAGAATACCCAGCGCTCATAATCTTAGATCTAACAAATCCACTCCTTTCGGAGGTGAGAGACAATCCAGGGACCACACCCGATGATCATCCTAGGGCCAAAGGTTTCGTGTTCAGATCTGTAGCTAGGATGGGCCATGTAGCCTCAAGGGGTGTTGTGCGTGACATGTTATTGAGACCTGAAACAGAAGCTAAATCATATTCCAAAGTCCACACTAATCACTTATATCCAAATCATCTTTTGGACTTTAAACCTCCATACCCCATAGTGTAATTCTGAATCATTAAAAAAAATGTAAACCTAGATCCCATACTGCTAAATGCAACTTCTGCCACGCTTGAGACTTATCAAACATTTCATAATATCTAATATAATTCCTCAATCAGTCTTATATAATTCTTATGATCAACATCAATCATCCAAACACCCTCAAGGTTATCTATTGAAACCATATAGTATATTATATATGAATGATACACTCGAGGTCCACCATTTAATCACTTGAATCCATGTATACTTTAATTTGACACTTTATTTCCTAAGTAGTCAACTTTGACTAATAACTCATATTTTCCATCTCCATGTATGAAAATGGTAGTGGATAATCATTATTAATCCTCTAATGAACTTGTAGTCATATTCGAGGGTCAAAAGTATCCATATTCGGATAAGATTCACATCAATTTGGGTTTAATAAAAGAATAATATTCATGAACCACAAATACTACTTTGGGTATTAAGACCCTAAAATCGTGGTCACCACAGAAAGGGTTGCTCTTTAGCTTCAGAAAAACCAATCACCTTAGAAAGGGATATATCAAAGTGGACGTCCAAGAAAGAAACACCCACAACTGTCGAGACATCTCCTCATAAACCTCAAGGAGCACCAACCGATCCAAGGGATTGGAAGCACTAGACCTCTAGGGAGAAATCACCCTCACATTGCCAAAGGTCTGCAACATCTGCCTAATGGAATCATCATCCCTACAAAAAATGGAATCTGGTCTGCCCAAAACCAAATCAGAGATCTATGTCTTCCCAAATTAGCTAAGCAAGCCTTTGAAATTAACAACACTTTCCCACACATTCGATGCACCACATACTGCAACGGACTAAGAACATCTTCCTCATTAAAAAAAAAGATCAAGGCTTGTTGATTAGTAAACCGCTCAATCTCATGTACATCTGGCCAAAAACTTGAAAGGATACACACCAAATCTTCCCAAAGACCAACTATAGACCACCTGACAAGCACCACCAAGCGCAACCTCATGATCATATCATCGTCAACAAGCTTGATGAAAGGCCCTTTTGGAGTAGGCATGAAACTCATAGTGGACCATGTGCAATGAGCAGAATGTCGCCAATTGTTGGAGAGATGGCAATCACTCACCAAGTGACAACAACGTCGACAGCGATAGCAACAACACGTTGTCTAACATTGGTTCTGCTAATGTCCTTGTTTAAGACAGTGATAACAAACATTTTTAGGGATGGGGAAGAAGGTTGGTCCATAGCGTCGCCCACTTGTGGAAGGCATTGGTCAAGGAAGCATCACCAAAAGGCATCTTAGGATTAACTAGCTTTCCTACCACAAAGTGGTAGGCTCAGAGACTATACCTAAGGAGGAAGGTCGAGCGGGCAGCATGCGCCAACCTATGGTGATGGAAACTCTTGCTTGAGGACGGGTCCCAATAAGAGAAAGGGGAATAGCAATCACAACGGATAATTAGAAAAAGTATTCAATGCTTGTACTCAGGTCGTCCATTCTATTAATAGGTAAAGCACCAGTGTCAGCTTTACCTGGACACTGCATTACAAGGGGCAAATGCCCAAGAGGTTGCAACGACAATAAAGCAAAGGACAACTAGCTAATGGCCATCAGCCTTGGGGGAAAAAGGGAAAACCTAGTGGTGTGCACATGCAGGTGCGGGACACATGAGAGAGTCCTATCAAATACCCCCCAAAGATCCGACCACTTCCACGGGGTCGGCCCAAGTCAGGAATTTGGATCGGAGGTCCGAGTAAGGCATGCATTGGGCCTCTTCTGGCAGAGTGTCCACCCATGAGATGAGGACCTCCGTGATCGCATGATTCCCTCTCTTGGTCATTTTGCACTCCAGGATGCTATTGGGGAAGCGGTATGCGGTCTTTGTTGGTGTCCACATACGTGGCAACGTCGGTGCTGTTGCTTGAGGCGCGTGATCTTGGTGTAGCTTTAGCTGGGAGATGTGGAAAACTGGGTGAATCAGAGAAGATAGTGGAAGTTGCAGCTTGTAAGAAACCTTGCCTATGCGTTCCAGGATGGGGAATGGTCCATAATATTTAGCAGATAACTTCTGGTGTGCTTGGAATGTCATCGAGTTTTATCAATATGGCTGGAGTTTGAGATAGACCAAGTCCCCTAATTGGTACTCCTTGGCTTGGTGGTGTTGGTTTGCTTGTTGTTGCATTCTATTTTGGGCGTGATGGAGGAAATGCTTCAATTATGCTAGGGCCTAATCTCTAGCTGTGAGAAGTTCATCAACTACAGGTAGTTTAGTTGTGCACTTGATGTATTGAAGCACCGATGGTGGGGGTCTTACGTAGATGATTTGGAAGGGAGTGGTGTTAGTAGCAGAGTGCCAGGAGGTGTTGTACTAGCATTCAACCCAAGGTAGAAAGGTCACCCATTCTTTAGGTGTTGTGGAGAAATAGCAATAGAGGTATGTCTCAAGGCAGTGATTTACAACCTTTGTTTGGCCATCAGATTGGGGGTAATAGGAGGTGTTGAAGCAAATCTTGGTTCCCAACTTAGAAAAGATCTCCTTCCAAAAATTTGATTGGAAGATTTTGTCACGGTCGCAGATGATTGTTTTGGGCAGGCCATGAATCTTGAAAATATTCTGTATGAAGGTAGTAGCTATTGATTTTGCTGTGAATGGATGTTTGAGTGGAGTGGAGTGGGCATACTTGCTCAGCCGATTAACAACCACTAGGATGGTAGAGACGTGGTGCGTTGGTGGTAATCGTTCAATGAAATCCATAGAGATGTCCTCCCATATTTGTTGTGGAATCGGGAGAGGTTGGAGCAGTCTCGCTGGTGATGTAGTGATGTACTTTTGCTACTGGCAGGTTATGCATTCCCGAACAAATGCCTTGACATCATTGCTAACTCCTTGCCAATAGAAGTCATGCTTGATGTGGTGCAATGTCTTTTTAAATCCAGAATGTCCCCCTTAAAGGGATGTATGAGCATCATGTAGAATCTAATTCTTTAGGGATGAACTTTTGCTAAGGAGTACACGCCCTTTGTAAAATAAAATTCCTGCTTCCTCAGAGTAAGTGTTTGAGTTTAGTGCCCCTTTATTATATCATTGACGACAGTCGAGCAGGTCCTCCAAGGTGTTGTACTCCTGACGTACTGTGTCAACCCAATTGGGTTCAATGGATGAGATATGATAGTTTTCCATGGCAGAGGGCAGTCGGGATAGTGCAACAACCGTGTTGTTGCATCTGCTAGGCTTGTACTCCACTGTGAAGTCATAGCCCATTAGCTTTGCGATCCATTTTTGTTGGTACATGGCATGTATCCGTTACTCCAGGATATGTTTGATGCTCTGGTGATCCATTTTGACTATGAATGGTGCTCTCAGGAAATATTGTTGCCACTTTGTGATGGCTATCACCAGCGCCAACAATTCCTTTTCATAAGTGGATAGGTAATGTTGGAGGGGTGATAAGGCGTGGCTGAAATATGTAATCAGATGTCCCTATTGCATTAAGATGCCTCCCAGTCCCACTTTTGAAGTGTCACATTCAACCACAAACGGCTACGTGAAGTCGGGTAGGCAGAGCAGTGATGGTTGATTGAGTGCTTTCTTCAGGTCCTGCATTGCTCTGTCAGCAGTTGTGTCCCAATGATAGGCATCCTTACAGAGAACAAGATCAAGTGGACATGTGAGGGAAGCATAACCATTAACAAATTTGTATTAGTAGTTATCTAGGTCCAAAAATCCTCTTAATCTTTGATGTTGTGATGTGTTGGCCAGTCCTGGATGGCTTATAGCTTGGTAGGGTCTGCATGAACGCCTTCATCGGAGATGATGTGACCCAGGTACGACACCTCAATGACCCCAAAAGCACACTTACTTAGTTTCACATAGAGGTTGTTATCCCTCGAAAGGAGAAAGGTGGTTGTGAGGTGGAGTACGTGATCTGAGAATGTTTTGGTGTATATCAAAATGTCGTTGAAAAAAACTAGGATGAATTGGTGTAGGTGGGGGCAAAAAATCTCATTCATCAGGGCTTGGAAGGTGGATGGTGTGTTACATAGGCCGAAGGGTATTACCCAAAATTCGTAGTGTACCTTGTGTGTTTGAAACGTTGTCTTCTTAGTGTCCTCTGTCGTGACCCTGATTTGGTGGTAACCCACACGGAGGCGAGCTTGCTGAAGATCATCGCGCCATGTATTTCATCCACAAGCTCATCTATTACCAGAATTGGAAATTTTTCTTTAATTGTTTGTTTGTTGAGAGCTCTGTAAATACATAGATGCCAACTGCCATCCGCCTTCTTGACTAGGAAAGCTGAGGAAGAAAAAGGACTAACATTATGTTGGATATACCCCTGCCTCAAGATATCTATAACTTGCTTCTCGATTTTAGTTTTTAGAAGTGAGGGTATTGGTATGGTGGTGTGGTGATGGCTTTCGATTAATCTACTAGGGAAATTCGATGATCTTGGTGTCAGGATGGTGGTAGGGTAGTGGGTTTTGAGAAGATAGTGGTGAATTTTTGGATGATTGTTGATATCTTTGGGGAAATTGTTGTGGTGGTGCTTTGGGGTTCAGAGGCTCAGGTAGATGTGTCTAGCCTTTCATATTGATGACAGGATGTCCCCATGTGTTGAAAGTTTAAGTGAGGAGGGCTTGATACCCAACAGCTTGAATGGTGGTTCCCCGTATGTGAATGTGATTATGTGATTGCAGAAATCCCATGTTGATGGACCTCTACTTTTCAACCAAGAAACCCCCAGAACAACATCATAGCTTCCAATGATCATGAAGTATGCATTGATGTGCTCAGTCTGGCCCTACAGACTCAGGAAGATTTGTTCCCATTTTTTCATACGGAACAGTAACCTCCTCCTGCGATTGCAACTTTGCCCCTTACTTATATGAGGTGTGCATTCAGGGTTGGATCCAACACCCTTGGGTCGATGAAGTTCCGATTGCTTCCAGAATTAAGGAGCACTAGGACACGTCGTGGCAACAGCAAAGCCCACAGACGTATTGTGTCTGAGACACCCTCTCTGTCCATCGCGAATGAAGATATAGTTGATGTGTCCTCCGGAATTTTCTACAGTGTTGCTTCAGTGATTTGTGTCTCCGACGTGTTTCCTTCCTCTTCCTTGTCATCTTCGATAAGGAATAGGGTTGGTTGTTTGCACTTATGCCCCTTAATGTATTTCTCTGGGCAGTATTAGCACAAATTTTTTGAGTGCCACTCATCCATCTCCGTGTCAATGATGCATTGAATTTGTGTGAGGGGTTTGGATCTTGTCGGTGCTGCTTGGGCACCTTTAGTCTTGGTTTTTGGGTGGAAGTTGTTGTAAGGTTGGCGGGTCAGTCCTCGTCAATCTGTTTATTGCTCTTCTACCAACTGAGCTCTTCGGGCGATATCTGCTCTGGACAAGATCTCTGGTACCCCTCTAAGATAGAGTTCCCTTTGTATCTCATCCTTCAATCCTCAGAAAAACATTTCAGAAAGGTGACTCTCAAAAGCATGTAGTGAATTGGGCGAGAGTCTCGAATTCCTTGTGGTACTCCTTGACTGACTTCGTTTGACAGAGTTTGCAAAGTTTTCCTTATGGTAGTTGGGTGTTCATCTCACCAAATCTCTTGATGATGTCATCATGGAAGAGTTCCCAGGAGAGATCCATATAAGCTTCATCTAGTACGGTTGTCTCATACGTCTGGTACCAATCCAGTGCATTGCAGTTGACGTGTAGTGCCATGAGATTGAACTTATCCTTGTTGGTGTGGATGTCTCCATGGTGAAAGTAGTACTCACACTTCCGTAGCCACCTCTCCAGTGGGTTCGTGCCGTCATACTCTGGAAAATGCAACTTGAAGCGGTTGTGTATACAAAATCTTCCTTCACCTCCCATCAAACTACGTGTGTCCTCGTACTCTATTTCCTTCCCTTTCTTCTTGGTGCCTGTGATGCGGAGTTGAGATCTCTCTCGAAGAAGTGTGTCCAGCTTCTGAGAGAGTTACTCAATTCCCTTCTCATGGCAGCAGATCGACTAACGGAGGTATTTCATCTCCTATGGATTCCGCATTTTGTGTGGTTGGTGGAAGGGTTGGGTGGGTGGGTCGGTGACGACGGACGATGTGCTCACAGCCTGGGGGGTGGTTGGGTGGGCTACTGCGGTGGTAGGAGCGTCATGCTCTGATACCACTTTGGTAGGCTCAGAGACTGTACCCGAGGAGGAAGGCCAAGCTGGCAGCCTGCGCCTACCTATGGTGATGGAAAAATCCCGCTCGAGGATGGGTCCCAATCTAGAAAGGGGAATGGCAATCACAACAGCCAATTGGCAAAAGTATTTGACGCCTGAACTCAGGTCGTTCATTCTATTAATAGGTAAAGTGTCATCTTTATTTGGACACTGCATTACAAGGGGCAAACACCCAAGAGGTTGCAATGACAATAAAGCAAAAGACAGCTAGCTAATGACCATCAACCTTACAGGAAAAAGGGAAAAGCTAGTGGTGTGCACACACATGTGTGGGACACGTGAGAGAGTTCTATCACAGAGAAGGTCAAATCTTCAAGCATCCCAGGTGATACGAGCTCATCTATCCTTGGGAGAGTGCCCTCTGTCTCCGTTGTTGCTATGAGAGGGTGGCTGGAGCCAAGGACCTCCTCCCTTTGTTCATGGTGCAGTGGTCAGACATTCACACATTGGCTAGTGGGTTCAAACTGATTTTGTTGGATGGGAAGCATATCAAGTGAAAGATGAAGATTGCTTCCTGCTATATTGTCCGCTGACAAAGGATCTCTTGGCAGAGCCTTCACTTCCTGTCTGTGGTGCGAAGCCTCAACCAGGTTGAACAGGTTTCCTAGATCCTCCATGGCCACTTTCAGATTAATCCTAGTTCCAGATCAATTCTGGTAGTTGCATCCCTAGCTCCAGGTTTGTCTGATCATAAAATCACAGAGAAGGGGATGGAGGGATGCAACCACTGATAATATTAGTTTTGGAAACCACCAAAGGTTGGGGCTCCAGTCAGCGGACATATATACCACAAATTTCAAATAGTTACGGTTACTTCTTTATATAACAATGTGAACGACTTACCATCATGCATCTCATGTAGGATGCCAAATGCTGACTACGATGATGTGCCATAAAGTATGAATAAACAATTCACCTTTACACCGTGGTTACCAATTAAAAAATTCCAAAAACTTTGTAACTATCTTCCGAAGCAGCAAACAACCTCACCTTTCAGAATCATATGATCAATATAAGATCATATGTTTGGGTGATGCATCATCCATTGCTGCCTAAATGATGACATCATTTCAAGGCAGAGTTTAACTTATGGCAATGAAAATAAAAACAAACCCAAAACCCCCTAGTTGCTTCCCCAAATATACTCTTTCCTAATCAGCCTGCTGGTTATAAATTGTAACATTATAACGGTGATAGGTAAAAAGGGGAAATAGTTACTTTTTTAACATGATTCCGGAAACGGGACTAATCCCGAGATTTCTGAACATAATATGAATCCCGTATTTTGATTTCCATCAAAATTCTTCCGGACATCAAAATTCAGCTGTGGTTGGCCCGTAGACTAAAAAAATTTAAATCATGTATTTTACGAATCCAGGAAACAAAACATAAAATTTGTGTTTGTGGGATTTTGACAATGTAGTATTTTGCAAATACAGGATGAAATAAATGCAGGATTCTTGAAAATCCAGCAAACAAAACGTGCCCTCAGACATAGCTTGCACCACGCAGCCGTCGGGACTGGGTCCCAATTGGGGCTCCGTTATCATGTTTACCTCTTTAATTATCCATAACAAAGTATAAGTACGCCGGAGGAATTTGTTACGGGCCCTTTACTTTTTTTTCTCCTTATTCATTAACATGTTCATATCTCGAGTATGGCGACCGGATAAGAATTACGTATAACGGTAATCCGGTAGCTTAAATTATTCTATTGGACCATTTAAGTGGCTCGATGTGCATTCCAACAATGGTAAGAACAAAAGTGTTAATGCAGTGCTTCAATTGTTTAATGAGACTGTGGAAAAAGTTCCGTGTGCATTCAGATAATGACAATAACCAAAAACGCTGACCATGTAGCTTAAATTGTTCAGTGAGACATGTACTTGTCAGTTTGTTTGAAAAGTTTGTTAACCACAAGCTACAAGTTTGATATCTTATTAGAGCACCAAAAGAGAATGTTCATAAAAATATCTAAATACTCTTTCGCTGTTGTAATAGAACTAGACCTCTCCTCCTTATAATAAAAATTATTATAAAAAGCTGTTTAATGAGACTAAGTAGATGGTTCCGTGTGCAGTCAAACAAAAATAATAAACAAAGATGCTAATTCAGCAGCTTAAGCTGATTTGTGAGACCATATAAACTGTTCAGTGTGCATTTAAACGATATTTACAAATGAAATCAGGATTTGCTAGATATGCATGTTGCGCTGCAAAGAACAGAGTAAATAGTAGCACTGCCCTATGCAATGCCTACCAGTCTTCATTGTGTTAGTACTGCTCTTACGCGGATTACCTGGTCGCGCAATATAAGAAAAGTATCACAATTTCCAGGTCCCAAGTGTTCATCTCGTAGTTGGTACTATATAAGACGATGACGTTCAATTTGACCGGAGCCTAACTGGAATTATACGCACAAGAAGATTGAGATAGGTAACTAGCTCGTAGTAACAATGTATCAATACGATGGATGAGCAGAACAAAAGAAAGTAGGATGACATCAGCCGCGCAAGTTGTATGTTCCGGAAAGATTATGGTATACTAATGTTCGAAGCATAAACGCCCTCCCATCCAATCAACAAAAGCTCGACTTAAACCGGCATGACATACATCCAGCGCAGTCATAAAGTGGACGGCCAAGATAAAGCTCATCTTACTATGTCGGGCACCAATGGCTGCTTGTATATTTCTATTAACGTTTGAAAAGCTGACCCCCGCAGAAAAAGAGCCTAGCTCGACATGACACACACCCACATCCCCATCCAAAAACCCCATATTGCCGCAAGACAATACTATCACAACCAAGGATTGTGTTAGATACTCCCACATAGCCCAAAGCATCATTATGGTGTGCTAAATATCGAGTTTTGTGAAAGCATTTCATCGGGTTTGGTATATAATTAAGAAAATAAAATTTCAGATTTGTGAGTCTTTAGGACCATAAGATAACTGTGGAACTTTGCATCATCATCTCAGAGGACTCTAGCTTTATTAAGGGATCTCAATTATCTTAAGATTTCATATGGTTAAGCTTCTAGACAAAAGAATTCACAAAATGATCGAATCACCATCAATTCAAGGATAGGTAATTGAAAATAGGATGTGAGCCCAGAGGGATCTACTGATTATTTGTTCTACGGAAATATCAACTGGTGTGAATGTCACATTTCATCACATGGCACTCTGGAGGAATAGTGCAATCTTTCAGGTGTCCCATAGCAAGAACTTGGCCTTTCTATTATCTATGTTTCTAACCGTCTGAAAAGTTTTGATTGTATCTCATATATTAAAGTCATTTTTATTCACAAGATAATGTCTTTCTGCAATAAACTTTCAGTTAAAAAGAAGGAAGGAATAGAGAGGTGAAAAGTTGAGTGACAAGTCTTCTTTTTTCTCTTTCTTTGTCAACAAGATAATTGAGGAAAGATTAATCCATTATTCCACCTTGCATGTGGAATTGAATCAAATATCTTCTCCATTAAAAGAATATCACAGTTTATCTTAAAGAGAGATACAAAAGGCAATTGAGTTTCCAATTAGGATTGTATTTAATATTTTACTCGTAAGAAATTTGATTGGTTAATATAAAAACTTATAAAAATCTCAATCAAGATACACCTAAGTTTTTAGAAAGGATGTTTTCTACTTGTTAACCAGAGAGATGTGAAAATTGAGTAAATGAGGACATAAAGTAGGTCAGAAGATAGTGCGATTTTTTTTTGAAGATAGTGCGATTTGATTAAATGGCATTAGAACTACTCCTAGTCGCAAGAGAATCTTTTCCAGGATTAGGCTCTGATCTGCTAGGGTTTTTCCTCGCTTCAACCACCGACGGTGATCCACCTCCTCCCACCTCCGGTTGGCACCCCGCCAGTCAGGGTCTACCCTCGTTGCCTCCGGTTTGACACTCTATTAGTCGGGGTCTACCCTGCCTGAGTTGCTCTTTTCTCCGCAGTTCTCTAGGTGCGGGGTTGATGGGCATTGTGCCCTATCTACGGCCTCGCCTAGCCCTAGATAACGTTCGACGTGCCCAGTGATTCGTTCAGGAGAGGTGATCAAAATAATGTGGCCTCCCCCATAGCCTTAGACGAGATCATCCCCAATCTACGCACGATTTTCCCTATGTCGCCTATCCCTGCTAGATAGTAAGAGAAAGTCCAACCATTGTCGATGGCAGCACATCCTTCTAGGGCTACAAAAACACCACCTCAACCACCCACAATGGTGACTGAACAGGCTAGGGGACCGGCGATGCTAGAAGATCAACCCACCAAGAGAGAACAATCGTTGTATTTTTGTCTTCAGATGCCTTGGCAATCTGAGTCTTCGATCCCATACCACTTTCCCTCCGCTGCTTGTAGGAATCCCAACCCACGTGGCACCTCAGCATGTACCTAAGAGGATCACGGTTTATTTGGATCCCGACGATGAAGAGTGGAAGCATAAGATTTCTTCCCTCCATCATGCCATTGAGATTTCTTGGCCTCCAAGGGTGTACTGGGAGGATCTCGTGTTGTTTGTTAAGAGCCTGTAGACACATGCTAATGATATTTACTGCTTTTAGGAACGCAGATCAGTCACGTTCTTCCCAAGCATTCACGAGTTCATCATATCATGGATAAGGAGTCACCATTTTTCTTTAGATCGCCACTCGCCTTAAAACCTATGGATTTGGGTCTGGACAATGACAGAAAAGAGGCATATTGGTTCTTTATTACTGACTTACCGATAGTTTGATGAGATCAGGACTCTATTAAAGCTATCGTGACATCTTTCAGGAATTTAGTGTTTGTTTCAAATTGGCTAAATAGTCAAGATGATGTATCAGGAGTGTTGATACTTGTTTAAGACTTTAGGGATGATGTCCCATAGTTTGTCTCCCTGACTCAAGGTGATTTCAAATCCTCTATCCGCCTCCACATGGTGGCTCAGGACCCACTGCGGTCCGTGGACTTTCTCATTATTGAGGAAGGTAGGGCGCTCGACATTCCTTTGAATGCATTGACGATGGGGAGATCCCTGGATCAGGCTCGTTAGATTCCACTACTCCCTCCATCCCCCACCTCCCCCACCCCCTCCACCATTGTTTGTCCGGTCAAATAGTAGGGACTCCTCAAGTAGACAAGGTGATAGATCTCTGAGAAGATTCATTTTTGGTGGTGATGGAGCGAGGTTAGTGCTCCCACACAGAAGGCTCGATGACTTTATTAGGCTTGAAGACCTCATCGAGGGTGCTCAAGATAGAAGGGGGAGATCCAGATCTAGACACTCTTTTAATAAGGAGTTCCTCCAGGCACATGTCAGTTATGTGTGTTGTCTCAGGAGTCAAATTAGATCACCATCACACCAATTTTTTGATGGGGAATGCGGTTTCTGGGAGGACGGAAGTGTTGATGACAATAGACTAGGGAGCTTCTAAGGCTTCCGGCTAGGGATGATGACATTGTGGTTCTAACTTCATGGATCTTAGCAACCTCTTCTGGAAAATACAGGGTGCCTCCAATGGTGCCACGTGCAAAGTGCTCTACAAGTTATGCTCGAGACTCAAGCCTTCCATAGTTTTCTTGTTAGAGCCCTTTCTGCATGCAGAATGGGTGGAGGATCTTCTTGATATTGTCGGCCTTGATTGGAAAACTAATAATCTGGCCAAAGGAGGCAAATTCTGGTTCTTTTCTAATTCCACACTTGTATCAGAGGTGTTTTGTTCTCATAGACAACACATCATAGTGAGAACTATGGGGCCAAATGGAAGGACTCAATTTATTTCTGCAGTGTATGTTAGCTGTGATGGGAATGCCATGAGGGACTTGTAGAGATCCCTACTACAACTATCTGACTTAATTAGGGATAGGCAATGGATTATAGTTGGGGATTTCAATATCATTCATTCTTTGGAGGAAAAACATGATGGGGATCCGCCTCCTTTGCAGGATATGTTGGACTTTAATTACTTTATTGCTGACACATGCCTTTCTGAATGATCTTTTGATGGAAGTCGCTTCACATGGGTTAGCAAGAAATATCTAACTCCTACTAGTCAGAGAGACTAGATCGAGTGCTATACAAGGATGCATGCCACAACATTTTTTCGACTATGACATCCCTTCACTTGATAAGGTACTGGGTCTTTGATCATTGCCCTATCCTGGAGAAGATAGGTGGGCATGATCCTCATTGACAACCACCATCTTTCTCTATCATCTCTACCTAGATTCGTCACCCAGACTGCATTGACTTGATCAAGAGAGAGTGGTAATCTGATGTAGTTGGTCATCTGTCTTTCACATTCTATAGCTAGCTCAAGAATGTTCAATCGGCATTGAGGGTTTGGAGAAAATCTACATTTGGCAACATTCATCAAAGGAAGAGAGAATTAGATCATATGGTTTACATGAGTCATCTAATTTTTTATGAATCCCCTACTGGACCTAATGAAGGCACCCTTTGTGCGGCGGAATAGGAGTTACAAGAGGTGTTAGACCTAGAGGGGGCTCTATGTAAAGAGAAGGCTAGAATTGATTGGCTACAAGATGGGGAGCGAACACCCCATTCTATCACGCTTTAGTATGTCATAGGCGCAAGTCCAGACACGACCCCCACCTCTCTCTTCCAGATGGCACCATTGTGGAATATCAGACCTTGATAGCTTCGGCCGCTGCCTCTTTCTTTCAATCTTTCTACGCAGAGGAGGGAACTTTTGTTGACAAAGAGCTGGAGGATTTTCTCTCACACATCCCTGAGAAACTATCTACAGATGATAATATGCTTCTGACTAAAGCTCCTAGGGAGGAGAAAATTTTGGCGACGATAGATTCCATGGACGCTAAGGTAGATCTTGGGCCTGATGGATTTTGTAACATCCTTGACCTGGGTTATTCCTTAACCCTAGAAGTTTTGCTTAAGAAAAGTTAAATAGATCCTTTATTTCACTTTGTGAAAAGTAATTAAGGATCTTGAGGAACTTATGTTTCAATTTTGGTCCTGTTTGAACAATGTCAAAGCAATGATTGCTTGTTTTGGACTAAAGTGCAAATTACCCAAGTTGAGGGTTTAATTGCAAATGTTACATGATAAAATTTTCCTCATGTGTTGAAGCATAATGGGAATGAATATGATGCAGAGGTATGGCTTGTGATAGCCTGAATACCAAGAAAGAGTTGATAAAGCAATGTTTGTGCATTAAAACCTAGTTTTGGAGTAATGTGCAATTTACCCAAAACCTAGGATTCAATATGCAATTTACCACTTCTAATTGGTCCCTAATGTTTCTTGGGATCATTTGGAGTAAAATAAATGAGAGGGGCGTCTCATTTGTATCTCCTTGAAGGAGAGAGAATCTTGATATTAAAATAATCAAAATTTAAGCATAAAGGAAACCCTAATTCAATATTAATGTAAAAATAATTATATTAATTGGGGTTGATATGCAAATTACCACCTCTAGAGTGTTCCTCCTTCCTCTATGTATCATTTAGAGGAGATATAATGAATGATACACCATGTTTGAATCACTTATGAATGATGGTAAACTTGGTGATGAAATGACCAAGAAAAAGGGTTGAATATGAAAGCTTAATTTGAGTTATATCAAGTTGAAAAGCTTATATATGAGTGCCTATCGGCCAAGGAGCCATAGGAAAAGCCTCATATCATTTTGTGGACTCTTGGAATAGTCCATATCGTGCAAAGCACCTCAAGGAGGTGAGGTGTGATGGCCAACAAGTTTCCTTAGAAAAAGTGTATCGGTTTGACTTAAAATAGTGATTAAATCTAGATGACTTATCCAAATGGATAAGAAATGGACGAATTTGCATCTCAAGATGATCCCAAACCGTTTTGCAAGACAAGATAAATGTTGATGCATGCATGTAAACGTGTCACCCATGCATGACATGTGGCACCTACTAGCTCAAAAAGTTGACACCTCATTTCTGCCTTCCTTCATGATCAGCAAGTATATATACCCCTAGTTTCACCCCTTGGGCAATTTTGCGACCCTTACCACCCTCCTACCTTGTGGTATCGTGCATACAGCTCACATATCGTGAAGGGATGATGTGGTACCGTGCATGGGTCATGGGATATCGCCCATGGCATGATCATATCGCCCAAGTAGGTGATCTTGGCCATATTGGGTGATATTGGCCATAGAGTGAAGAGTTTTGACTCCAAGTGAGTGCCATATCATCCAAGTGAGTGTCATATCGTGCAAGAGGGGTGGCATATCGTGCAAGATCAAAAGGGTATCGTGCATAGGCCTTGGGTATCGTCCATAGCAAGTATATCGGGCATAGCATGTTGATATTGCCCATAACAAGTTGATATCGGCCAATTGAAGTGATTTTGGCCACAAGTAAGGAGGTATCGGCCACAAGCAAAGTTGTGTCGGCCAAGAGGAAGTCCATATCGCCCAAGAGTGGTAGGGTGTCGGCCAAGGAGCTAAGGAACTCAAAACTTAACCCTAAGGTGAGAATATGATCATCTTCAACCTTGGATTGAAGCATAATTTTAGGGTTTTGATCTACCTTTCTTTTCTTTTTCACCAATTTCTTATCCATGGTGATTCCTTGTATATGAAGGAGTTGTGAACGAGCCTTGGACCTTTGATAAAGTCATATTCAACCTTAGGAACGTGGAGCTTTGGAGCTTGGAGCTTTGAAGTTGTTCTTAAGGCGGGTTATATAACTTGAACTCAGCCATGTTATTATTCATCACCTAAATTGATATACTTAGTGAAATACTTTTAATTCTAAAATTTCCTAAAATAGTTGATGAAATTATGAGTTCTAGTAATTTCTTAGATCTGTTTCCATGAATTATATCAGTTAAAACAAAGGTCTAGAGCTTGAAGAAGATGGTGTCACTTTGTAAAAAGTGATATCGGGTTCAAGTATAAATACAAATAGTTTTAACCCGATATGGGTATGATTTGCCCGATATGTCTTGCACAAAGATGTTGCAAGAGATGCTTGCATAAGATGCTTGCATGATAGGATGTCTATTATAGACTCCATGTATGATACAAGGTTAATTTTATACCCGCAAGTTGATAGGAAACCCTAATTTGGGTAACCCGATATAAGAGAAGAGTAACAAGTGTTATTGTACGACATGGATGAACGATAGGTTGAACGACAAGGTTGCATGATAGGGTTAAACGGTAGGGTTGCACGATACACAACCCTAGACAATATGATAGCCTGATGTGGTGATGAGTTGATACCTCTTAAGTATCATGGGCGACACATGTATATGCCATGTGCCCGACACAATCAACCCTAACCTGACATGAGTGTTGCAACCTAATGTTTGATGATGTAGCCCAATATGGTTTGGTGCCCTACACTCCAATTGACTTGCATATTGGGTTGAGCCCAATATGGAGACAAGTGCAAATCCTAGTCCAATATGGAGACAAGTGCAAATCCTAGCCCGATATGGTGAATGTTCATACATCTCCAACCCGATATGGTGAATATATGCATACCTCCAACCCGAGACACCTTGTAAAGGTGAGGGAAGACACTCTTAGGAGTGATGAGTGTAACACCAAGTAATGGTGTGGCTAATACATTGATAGGTGAAACACCTAAAGTGGTTGATAATGGTTAATCCTATATCAACAATGTCTCAACCTGAGATGAGTCCATATCAATTGATGATGGTTGGACAATTCAAATGTATGACTTATGATCAATACATTACATGATAAATGTGATGAGCTAGTGGATAAAGTATTAGGATGGGAAATACCCTAATATAAGAAAGTTGATGAACTTAAGAAAGCTAAAAGTGATGAGGTAAGTGATACATCAAGACATGATAGATATCACATCCAGCACCTCACGGTCGATATACGTTGATGTACCCTAAATCCAATATACTTGGATGAGTAACACATGAAGTGTGTTATGTAAATTGTTACATTGAGATGTAATGAGTTTAATGCACTTTGATAAGTGTAGGCTAACATATCTTGAGAAAGTGTTAAGCCAAGTCAATAAAGTATGATGTAATCATACTCGGGTAAGGATGAGAGAGGAACTCATACCTTGTGTTGATAATCATTTAATGATAAATGATGAGAATAAATAAGTATGAGTGAATACTTATGATATCAATGTTTGCTCCTAGATGTGTGGAGCAATGAATTAGGGTTTGATCATTGATAATATGATCTTGAAAACCTAAATGGTTAATAATGGAAGACCCTAACCCTGATGAAGGGTAATGATATGTAAGAGAAACCCTAATCGATAAGAAAGGAAAAATCCTAACCCTAATGATGGGAAGGTGGTATTTCTCTTATTACATAAGCCTTGTAAGGCATGTTAAATACTTGTATAACAAGTATAATGCTTAATGGCCTTGTGAGCCATGAAAGTAAGTTGTTGCCTAGTGAGAGGTGACAAGATGTGAATGGCCTTGTGAGGCATGAAAATAAGTTGTTGCCTAGTAAGAGGTGACAAGATGTGAATGGCCTTGTGAGCCATTTGAATAAGTTGTTTCCTAGTAAGAGGTGACAAGATGTGAATGGCCTTGTGAGCCATTTGAATAAGTTGTTGCCTAGTGAGAGGTGACAAGATGTGAATGGCCTTGTGAGCCATGAAAATAAGTTGTTGCCTAGTGAGAGGTGACAAGATGTGAATGGCCTTGTGAGCCATGAAAATAAGTTGTTGCCTAGTGAGAGATGACAAGATGTGTGATAGAATTGTGAGCCATGTGTGATGCTTGTGTAGCAAGTATCAGGTTTACCTTGGTCATTTGACCTGAAGGTGGTAATTACCTGGAAAAGTGGTAACAATGCTCAGGTGATGAGCTAAGAGTTTGAATACCCAGAACCATATGATTATGGTATTGAGATTGTGAAGGAATGACGATTCCCAGTATTGAAATAAGGGACTGAGTACCCAAGGTCTTTGAAAGACTAATAAGTATCTGATGAAAGTAGTACATGTTTCTTTATAGCATTGTTGTAATAAGTCTTGTTTAAGAACTTGGCTGATGCTAAAAGAATATGATAATGTACTTAATTAATCAAGTGAAATATATTCATGTAGTACTCTGACCATAGATCCATCATCGTCAGTAAGAAGGTGATGGTGAAACGGGTGCCCGCGGCAAAACCCGGAACACATATTTTGAATATGTGGGGGTAATTGGGCAAATATATCCTTATGCCCCATAGGAATGGCTATGGGCTATGTCCTATGTACGGGATTGGTTTTGGACCATACCCCAATAAGAGTATGGCTACGGGCCATGACTCCACAAAATAATACCAGGCATTGGCTACGGGCCATATCCTGAAGAGAGTATATGCTACGGGCTATAACTCTATAGCGAAGGTTCCAGTATACCCTAGATAGCTATGTAGCAGAGACACGAGATGTCCTATAAGTTCTCTCGCACTGACCCAGAGGTAGTGAGGTCATGGGAACCCGACTCTTCCCTAGACCTATGTATGGTACCGATTTCGACTTCGTAGTGGTCAGTTGGATTATGAGCGGTATACCTCATCTCCTCAGAGCTTAAGTGTGATTGTAAAATGTAATCAGCCGTATAGCGTGTTTGCTTAAGGATTGAATACAGAGATTCATTGGCTGATGTTGCATTTCTTTGTGCATTCCTTAGTGGATCAATGTTAATTATGTTTCTTTATATTCTCTGCAAGGTAGACATATGAATTACTTATCTACCATGGGTAGATGCAATGACCTCCTTGAGAATGGAGATTATCTTATTCTGTTCTATGATGAATAATTCTGCCTGATAATGTCAAAGTAACCCCTGCTCAGTTTTAATTTAATAAACTGCAATAACAATGTTTTTGGCGGAGAGTTGTATCTCTCGCTGGGGCAATTTTCAATTGTCTCACCCCCGTGGGAAACATTTTTAGGTATGCATGGGAGGCAAAGAAGAAATCCTAGAACAAGGAAAGAGCAACAACAACAGCAATAGCAACAACAGGGACATCAATAAGATCTCAGGTGGAGATATTGTCTGTCTAGTCATAAAGATAGAAGTCCTATGTGTCGTCTATGTACTCTCAGGTCCTCATAGTTTTAAATGTATCATTATGAGTTTTGGCTTAGTGCCTCGAAGTTTTTATACTGCCTGTGTATATTTGTTAATAGGGCAGTCAATGTTGTAAACCTTGAGAAGGAATGGTACAGGTTGTGTACTTGTGAACCAGGATGAATTTGAAATACTTTGGTTCTTGGTTAAAGAGTTTTCCTGTGAATGGATCTCTTTGAAAAAGTTTAAATTTTTAGTGATTTTTGGTAATCCACTGTTAGTGATCGTTTCCGCATGTTTTATTATTGTTAATGACACTTGTTATCTTAATGATGACGTGTGTCGTTACAATTTAGTGGTATCAGAGCTCTAGGTTTGCTGAGTCTACAGAGACATAGGACTAAGTTGTTGAGTCTGTGTTAGTGTCCTCCAGTATACCCTATAATGATTTCTACTTGTGCAGAGAAAGGGTAAAGTTTTAAAATGAATGGAGAGCACAAGGAACACATTGCTAAGGGCAATGTTGTTGCACCAAGAAGAGGTGCAAGGGATCATGCAAGAATAGAATGAGTGCCTGAGAATCCCCATTAAGACCTGATCAAGATAGAAAATCCTATGATCATGCTCTTGTTGGGCAGATTAGGGCAACAATAATGCATAAAGTGGACTGGATACTAGCCTTACAACCTAGGTTATCAGTCCTTAATACAGAAATTTTGAGCTTTAAAAGAGTTCCTGAATGACTTAGTCATGTTGGAACAAGGGAAAATATGGAAAAGATTAACTTTTGGCAAGAAAGTAGACTCTGCCATGAGTCTAGACAGATAATAAATCTTTGATGGCAATGCTCAAGGAAGGGCAATAAGCTGAGAAGTAGGGAATGGTCTCTATAATTCTAGAGACATTTGCTTAATGGTTCTAAAAAGCCAAAGTTTTTGGAGAGTGCAATAAATGCCTAGTGTACCAAGGCAATAGCCACTAAGTAAGTGCAAAGGTCTTAACCTTTCACCTATAAGAACCCATGGCTTAGTTTTTGCATCGGTAATAAGACCGATAAGACCATGGTGTGAGGACAAGGTATGTTATAAATGTGTACATGTTGAGTACACTAAACCCTTTTTGTTATAAAAAGGAGGATTGTTGATTTCCGTATTGGTTGCTATATAGGGAAGAAATGATGAGAACTAGAATTTGAATTTTGTTCAGTATTCTTTTAAATACTCTATATTGTTCTTACCTCTATGAAAGAGGAAGAGGTATAGAAGAGATGCCTGGATAAAATCCAGGGATGTTAAATTTTATGTTATTGATAATATGAAAAGCAAGGAATATGATAGCATGTAAGTGCATACTACTTGATCTCAGTACTTGTAAACCCTGGCCAGGTATACAACTATTGATGATAAAGTGAGTATGGAAACTCTTAGATTGATATCTTTTTGATTGCCCTGATCAAGCAATCATTATGAGATAATCTAATGAGTATCATGAAAATTTGAAATGTGGTATGGATATGTGTATCATACCTTGAGCACAAGAAAGAGGGGTCTGATATGATTTCAGATCAATATATATATATATGAGGAAGTAAAAGTATGACCCTCATATGGTGAGTATAGGAAAAAAAGGAGGTGAT
Source organism: Alisma plantago-aquatica (assembly GCA_963693085.1). Lineage (NCBI taxonomy): Eukaryota > Viridiplantae > Streptophyta > Magnoliopsida > Alismatales > Alismataceae > Alisma > Alisma plantago-aquatica. The sequence goes on from OY856410.1 coordinate 777,594,529, forward strand.
CCCTGTTCAATAAAGTTGTAAATATGATAAAGACCTTTTTCCCATAATGAGGAAATGGGAGATGTGATGAGATCATAAGATGCTCATAGACATGTTTGAACATAACAAATAAAGGAATAATGTTATGTGATCATCCTTAAATTCCTATGCTAAGGGCAAGGAACATGGGATGTGATAAGAGAAATGATTCATGAATAGTTGAAAATTCATGAGATGCTAAGAGGAATAATATTCCTTGTCTTGTCTCCTTTCAAGAATATGACCATCAAGTGAGTCTTAGGACACTTGATGTGCATAAGATAAAAATGTTTATGTGATTGATACATAGAAAAGTATCAGTGTGTCTTGGACTTTGGTTCCAAGAAAAAGACATATGTAACAAGTAATGTCTCATGATGAAAAGAATATGAGAATGTGATGTGTTTTCAACACATGTGACTGATACCAAGGTAAAAGATTCTGGTATCTGAGAAATGTCAGATGGTTTATGTGGGCTACCTGGAATGGTCAACCATGAAATTAGTCTATCTGTATATGACATAGTATGAACATCACATGTTAGGGGTTTATGCTTTGCATAAACATACCAACTAAATATGTCTTCAAGATAAGTTCTTAATCGATTCTATGAGAATATTGTGTGAAGGAACTTTGTATTGAATCAAAGTTCTATGATGTCTCCATAACAATGAGGTGATATGAAGAGACATGATGATATGATGAATGAATAATATTTGTTTCCTTTATCTGAGATTTCGAGGACGAAATCCTTGTTAGGGGTTTATAATTTGTAACATCCCTGACCTGGGTTATGCCTTAACCCTGGAAGTTTTGCTTAAGAAAATTTAAATAGATCCTTTATTTCACTTTGTGAAAAGTAATTAAGGATCTTGAGGAACTTATGTTTAAATTTTGGTCCTGTTTGAACAATGTTAAAGCAATGATTGCTTATTTTGGACTAAAGTGCAAATTACCCAAGTTGAGGGGTTAAATTGCAAATGTTACATGATAAAATGTTCCTCATGTGTTGAAGCATCATGGGAATGAATATGATGTAGAGGTATGGCTTGTGATAGCCTGAATACCAAGAAAGAGCTGATAAAGCAATGTTTGTGCATTAAAACCTAGTTTTGGAGTAATGTGCAATTTACCCAAAACCTAGGATTCAATATGCAATTTACCACTTCTAATTGGTCCCTACTATTTCTTGGGATCATGTGGATTAAAATAAATGAGAGGGGCGTCTCATTTGTATCTCCTTGAAGGAGAGAGAATCTTGATATTAAAATAATCAAGATTTAAGCATAAAGGAAACCCTAATTCAATATTAATGCAAAAATAATTATATTAATTGGGGTTGATATGCAAATTACCACCTATAGAGTGTTCCTCCTTCCTATATGTATAATTTAGAGGAGAGATAATGAATGAGACACCATGTTTGAATCACTTATGAATGATGGTAAATTGGTGATGAAATGACCAAGAAAAAGGGTTGAATATGAAAGCTTAATTTGAGTTATATCAAGTTGAAAAGCTTATATATGAGTGCCTATCGGCAAAGGAGCCATAGGAAAAGCCTCATATCATTTTGTGGACTCTTGGAATAGGCCATATCGTGCAAAGCACCTCAAGGAGGTGAGGTGTGACGGCCAACAAGTTTCCTTAGAAAAAGTGTATCAGTTTGACTTAAAATAGTGATTAAATCTAGATGACTTATCCAAATGGATAAGAAATGGACGAATTTGCATCTCAAGATGATCCTCAACCATTTTTCAAGACAATATAAATGTTTATGCATGCATGTACACGTGTCACCCATGCATGACACATGGCACCTACTAGCTCAAAAAGTTGACACCTCATTTTTGGCTTCCTTCATGATCAGCAAGTATATATACCCCTAGTTTCACCCCTTGGGGCAATTTTGCGACCCTTACCACCCTCCTACCTTGTGTTATCGTGCATAGAGCTCCCATATCGTCAAGGGATGCTGTGGTATCGTGCATGGGTCATGGGATATCGCCCATGGCATGATCATATCGCCCAAGTAGGTGATCTTGGCCATATTGGGTGATATCGGCCATAGAGTGAAGAGTTTTGACTCCAAGTGAGTACCATATCGTCCAAGTGAGTGTAATATCGTGAAAGAGGGGTGGCATATCGTGCAAGAGCACAAGGATATCGTTCAGAGGCCTTGGGTATCGTCCATAGCAAGTATATCGGGCATAGCATGTTAATATTGCCCATAACAAGTTGATATCGGCCAATTGAAGTGATTTTGGCCACAAGTGAGGAGGTATCGGCCACAAGCAAAGTTGTGTCGGCCAATAGGAAGTCTATATCTCCCAAGAGTTGTAGGGTGTCGGCCAAGGAGGTAAGGAACTCAAAACTTAACCCTAAGGTGAGAATATGATCATCTTCAACCTTGGATTGAAGCATGATTTTAGGGTTTTGATCTACCTTTCTTTTCTTCTTCACCAATTACTTATCCATGGTGATTCCTTGTATATGAAGGAGTTGTGAATGAGCCTTGGACCTTTGATAAAGTCATATTCAACCTTAGGAACGTGGAGCTTTGGAGCTTGGAGCTTTGAAGTTGTTCTTAAGGCGGGTTATATAACTTCAACTCAGCCATGTTATTATTCATCACCTAAATTGTGATACTTAGTGAAATACTTTCAATTCTGAAATTTCTTGAAATATTTGATGAAATTATGAGTTCTAGTAATTGCTTAGATCTGTTGCCATGAATTATATCAGTTTAAAACAAAGGTGTAGAGCTTGAAGAAGATGGTGTCACTTTGTAAAAAGTGATATCGGGTTCAAGTATAAATACAAATAGTTCTAACCCGATATGGGTATGATTTGCCCGATATGTCTTGCACAAAGATGTTGCAAGAGAAGCTTGCATAAGATGCTTGCATGATAGGAAGTCTATTATAGACTCCATGTATGATACAAGGTTAATTGTATACCCGCAAGTTGATAGGAAACCCTAATTTGGGTAACCTGATATAAGAGAAGAATAACAAGTGTTATTGTACGACATGGATGCACGACAAGGTTGCACGATAGGTTGAACGACAGGGTTGCATGATAGGGTTAAATGGTAGGGTTGCACGATACACCACCCTAGACAATATGATAGCCTGATGTGGTGATGAGTTGATACCTCTTAAGTATCATGGGCGACACATGTATATGCCATGTTCCCGACACAATCAACCCTAACCTGACATGGGTGTTGCAACCTAATGCTTGATGATGTAGCCCGATATGGTTTGGTGCCCTACACTCCAATTGACTTGCATATTGGGTTGAGCCCAATATGGAGACAAGTGCAAATCCTAGTCCAATATGGAGACAAGTGCAAATCCTAGCCCGATATGGTGAATGTTCATACATCTCCAACCCGATATGGTGAACATATGCATACCTCCAACCTGAGACACCTTGTAAAGGTGAGGGAAGACACTCTTAGGAGTGATGAGTGTAACACCAAGTAATGGTGTGGCTAATACCTTGATAGGTGAAACACCTAAAGTGGTTTATAATGGTTAATCCTATATCAACAATGTCTCAACCTGAGATGAGTCCATATCAATTGATGATGGTTGGACAATTCAAATGTATGACTTATGATCAATACATTACATGATAAATGTGATGAGCTAGTGGATAAAGTATTAGTATGGGAAATACCCTAATACAAGAAAGTTAATGAACTTAACAAAGCTAAAAGTGATGAGGGAAGTGATACATCAAGACATGATAGATATCACATCCAGCACCTCAAGGTCGATATACCTTGATGTACCCTAAATCCAATATACTTGGATGGGTAACACATGAAGTGTGTTATGTAAATTGTTACATTGAGATGTAATGAGTTTAATGCACTTTGATAAGTGTAGGCTAACATATCTTGAGAAAGTGTTAAGCCAAGTCAATAAAGTATGATGTAATCATACTCGGGTAAGGATGAGAGAGGAACTCATACCTTGTGTTGATAATCATTTATGATAAATGATGAGAATAAATAAGTATGAGTGAATACTTATGACATAAATGTTTGCTCCTAGATGTGTGGAGCAATGAATCAGGGTTTGATCATTGATAATATGATCTTGAAAACCTAAATGGTTAATAATGGAAGACCCTAACCCTGATGAAGGGTAATGATATGTAAGAGAAACCCTAATCGATAAAAAAGGAAAAATTCTAACCCTAATGATGGGAAGGTGGTATTTCTCTTATTACATAAGCCTTGTAAGGCATGTTAAATACTTGTATAACAAGTATAATGCTTAATGTCCTTGTGAGCCATGAAAGTAAGTTGTTTCCTAGTGAGAGGTGACAAGATGTGAATGGCTTTGTGAGCCATGAAAATAAGTTGTTGCCTAGTAAGAGGTGACAAGATGTGAATGGCCTTGTGAGCCATTTGAATAAGTTGTTGCCTAGTAAGAGGTGACAAGATGTGAATGGCCTTGTGAGCCATTTGAATAAGTTGTTGCCTAGTGAGAGGTGACAAGATGTGAATGGCCTTGTGAGCCATGAAAATAAGTTGTTGCCTAGTGAGAGGTGACAAGATGTGAATGGCCTTGTGAGCCATGAAAATAAGTTGTTGCCTAGTGAGAGATGACAAGATGTGTGATAGAATTGTGAGCCATGTGTGATGCTTGTGTAGCAAGTATCAGGTTTACCTTGGTCATTTGACCTGAAGGTGGTAATTACCTGGAAAAGTGGTAACAATGCTCAGGTTATGAGCTAAGAGTTTGAATACCCAGAACCATATGATTATGGTATTGAGATTGTGAAGGAATGACGATTCCCAGTATTGAAATAAGGGACTGAGTACCCAAGGTCTTTGAAAGACTGATAAGTATCTGATGAAAGTAGTACATGTTTCTTTGTAGCATTGTTGTAATAAGTCTTGTTTGAGAACTTGGCTGATGCTAAAATAATATGATAATGTACTTAATTAATCAAGTGAAATCTATTCATGTAGTGCTCTGACCATAGATCCATCATTGTCAGTAATAAGGTGATGGTGAAACGGGTGCCCACGGCAAAACCCAGAATGCATATTTTGAATATGTGGGGGTAATTGGGCAAATATATCCTTATGCCCCATAGGAATGGCTACGGGCTATGTCCTATGTACGAGATTGGTTTTGGACCATACCCCAATAAGAGTATGGCTACGGACCATGACTCCACAAAATAATACCAGGCATTGGCTACGGTCCATATCCTGAAGAGAGTATATGCTACAGGCTATAACTCTATAGTGAAGGTTCCAGTATACCCTGGATAGCTATGTAGCAGAGACATGAGATGTCCTACAAGTTCTCTCGTACTGACCAGGAGGCAGTGAGGTCACGGGAACCTGGCTCTTCCCTAGACCTATGTATGGTACCGATTTCGACTTCGCAGTGGTCGGTTGGAGTATGAGCGGTATACCTCATCTCCTCAGAGCTTAAGTGTGATTGTAAAATGTAATCAGCCGTATAGCATGTTTGCTTAAGGATTGAATATGGAGATTCATTGGCTGATGTTGCATTTCTTTGTGCATTCCTTAGTGGATCAATGTTAATTATGTTTCTTTATATTCTCTGCAAGGTAGACTGATGAATTACTTATGTACCATGGGTAGATGCAATGACCTCCTTGAGAATGGAGATTATCTTATTCTGTTCTATGATGAATAATTATGCGTGATAATGTAAAAGTAACCCCTGATCAGTTTTAATTTAATAAACTGCAATAACAATGTTTTTGGCGGAGAGTTATATCTCTCACTGGGGCAATTTTCAATTGTCTCACCCCCGTGGGAAACATTTTTAGGTATGCATGGGAGGCAAAGTAGAAATCCTAGAATAAGGAAAGAGCAATAGCAATAGCAACAACAAGGACATCAATAAGATCTCAGGTGGAGATATTTTCTGTCTAGTCATAAAGATAGAAGTCCTATGTGTCGTCTCTGTACTCTCAGGTCCTTGGAGTTTTAAATGTATCATTCTGAGTTTTGGCTTAGTGCCTCGAAGTTTTTATACTGCCTGTGTATATTTGTTAACAGGGCAGTCAATGTTGTAATCCTTCAGAAGGAATGGTACAGGTTGTGTACTTATGAACCAGGATGAATTTGAAATACTTTGGTTCTTGGTTAAAGAGTTTTCCTGTGAATGGATCTCTTTGAAAAAGTTTAAATTTTTAGTGATTTTTGGTAATCCGCTGTTAGTGATCGTTTCCGCATGTTTTATTATTGTTAATGACACTTTTTATCTTAATGATGATGTGTGTCATTACAGATTCACTCTTACCTTCTTTAGGGAAGCATGGGATATTATCAAAGATGATTTCATGGGCTTAGAGGGACCTTTTTTAGAGGTCATCCATGTCATAGGAGCTTCTTTTACTGTAGGATTGTTTTGATTCCCAAGAAGGACTCTCTGTAGATTCTAGAGTTTGATTTCCAACCTATTTCTATAGAATGTAGCTCTACATATCTTGGCCAAAATGTTGAGTAATAGGCTGGTATCCCTTCTCCTTCCATTGTCTCAGAATTGCAAGGCACATTCATTAAAGGGAAAGACATTGCGAACCAGATCCGGATGGTCTAGAAGCTCATCTATGATATCAAACGTTGATCCATGTTCCCCAACGCCGTTGTGAAATATGATATTTCTAGGGAATATGATCGGGTGCATTGGGGTGCCTTACGTAGAGTGCTTGATAAGTTCGGCTTTCTCACAGAGTCTATTAAGTTGCTTCTTATCTTTTTCTATCTATCTTGGGCAACAATCACATTGGATGATCATTCAGTATGGGTTTTTCCCATGCACAGGGGCCTAAAGCAAGGTAATTATTTGTCATTGCTCCTTTTTATCAATTTTGAAGACATGTTGTGTAGACGCATCCTCAGGTTGGTAGACAAGGCTGCTATAGTGAGATTTCATGCCATAGGAGCAATTGAAGCCCCTTACTGCTTTTCTATGATGATGATGTGCTTGTTTTCATAAATGTAGATCTGTCATCTTTGAGGTTGATTTATAACACTTTCAGATCTTATGAGAGGGCATTCGGATAGCAGGTAAATCGAGATAAATCTTTGTGCATGGTGGGCAGTGATGATCAAGTTATGACCAGTGAGGTGTTGACATCACTGGGTGTGGAAGCGATGGATGACTTAGTTACATATCTAGGAATTCCCATTTGTCTTGGTAGGATGAAACTGAGGCACATTGAATGACTCATTCTAAATATCAATGCAAAAATCACTTCTTGGAAGGCGTGGCTTTTATCCTTTACGGGTAGAAGAATGTTGATCGCACATGTTCTCTCATCTATTTCTATTTATACAATCGTATTAATTGTCATATCAGTTGGTATTATTAAGACGATTGAATCTATCTTTTTGTGGTTCCTTTGGCAGATAGGTCCAACCATTCACACATAGCTTAGATTGTTTGGCACTGGGTTGCTATCCCAGCCAAGCAAGGAGGTCTAGAGATGGACTCTATATCTCTTATAACCCACTCTTTCATTGCCAAAGCATGATGGGAAGTTCTGAAAGGGTCTTCCATTTGGGAAACTTTTTGTAGGAGACAGTATGCTAGCTCGCACAGGAACCTTTCCGACTATTTTCCCCCTTTCTCAAGAAGGCGTCATTTGTGTCTTCATACTGGAAATAGGTTTGTAGGATGTTTCCTGTGGTCTTTCCCCATTGCATGTGGGCCATTGGTAGGGGTGATATATCATTCTGGGAGGATTGTTGGTGAGATACGTACCTGAATGACTGTGCTATTCTCTCATCGGACAAACACCTTGACTTCCGTGTTAGAGACCTATGGATTCCTAGGTAAGGGTGGGATTGGGTTACATTGAGATCCATTGTGAATGAGGTTTGTTTAGCCCAAATCTAGGCAGCTGACATGATTATTTCTGATGTCGATGATCGTATGATATGGGCCCCAGATCTAAGAGGGTAGTTTTCTCTTAAGATGGCTAAATAAATAATTGCAAGGTTTGTTGATGCTCCTTATACTCTCCTGGAGTATCTATGGTGGCTCGATGTGCCTAAAACTAGTGTGATAATTTAGAAGTTAGTTAGGGGGTGCTTCCTATAGATGATAATATTATCAAATCTAACATTCCCTTAGCGTTGATATGTGTATGTTGTGAAGACACACAGATGGAATCTATTGAGCACTTGATCTTCAAAATCCAATTGGCGCACATTTTTTTGGTTGAGATTTTCCTCACTTACTGGGAAGCCTATTCCTGTGGACATGCCGTCTCTTCTAGATTCCTACATGCATGCCTACAAGTCGGTTGCGAGGACGTGGATGGCTAGTAGGATGTGGTGCTCATCCCATGGTGTATATGGAAAATGAGATGCATCTAGTTTGATGGTAGGATGACTTCTTTGATATGGAATGGAACAATATAGTCTTCTCAGTTAACAAGATGGTGAGTCACAAGGCTTTTAAACATATTGAAGAACCTGATTTCTATAGATAGCTAAAGGAGCATTGTGACATCCTGTCGTCACAAAGACAGTGAAACGCCACACGAAAATGTGCGGAACCATCATAAAAAACATATTACCAAAAACACAGGTTAATAAAAACCGATTGCAGAAGACATTATAAGAAAGGAACAGTTACAACCAGATCAACATCCTGCAAGGAGCGTGTTATATATATATGAGCATGATATATGTCCACCATCACATAGGATCCAACTGTTCCATATACATCAAAAGACTTCACCTATTTATATACATCTCGGGCCTAGCCAGGCCAACAACAGGATACAAGAAAATCATAGTAAGATCATACATCGTGGAACCTCATCAAAACACCTCCAAGGACCTGAGAGTACAGGGAGACTCTAAGACTCCACTACAAAACAACTACAGCGGCAACATATCCAACCTTGCCTTCTACTAATCTTCTTGTTGCTCAGCCGCAACACTATGATCACCACCACGTCTAGCTCGATCACCTAAAAAGGGTTGAAACTAGTAGGGTGAGACACACAGTCCCAGTGAGAAACATAACTCCCCACTGAACTATAAAATCTCAGAAGAGCTAGGATAAATAAAGCATATAACAGATAACCAGATTATATATGGAGATGAAATATGAAGAATAGGACTATATATTTAATAGCTTGCCATGATATCTGAGAGGCATATAACTAATTGCAAGAAACACTTAGGTTATATACATAAGAAAACTTACACAATGCAAGGCCTCAATCAATATTCCATGTTTGCCCTAAACAAATATATTACACGGCTGGTTTATGAATTATTATGCCCTAAGGAAGTGAGTCGTACCGCTCAAATCCAACCTTTGGTTGTGAAACCCAAATCATGTTCCATACAAGGTCAATGGAAGAGTCAGACTCCATAACCTCAACCTCTTCGTAGTCAGTGTAGGACATCCAAAGCAGGACCGCAGTCTCTTGCTTAAGTGACCTCAGTCACAAGGTCAGTTTCCACAGGCTACCCTTTCCTCTAGCCCGCCTTGGTACAAGTCTCGGCGCTAGTATACATTGAGCCACGGGCCTATTCACCATGCTCCCGAGCCATGAACACATTCATTCTCTATCACACTAAGCCATGGGCCTGTTCACCATGCTCTTATACATATCCTGAGTCTACAACCAAAGTTGTACTCTATTCCTCCTATTTTTGGCTAGGATAAACCCCACATATTCATCAATATGTGCTACGGGTTAACCCGTAGGAGAACCCATTTCACCATCACCAGCTGTTGATGATGATGGATCTATGGCCAGGGCAAACTACATGAAAGGTTCATCTATAATTAATTAATACATTTTAAGTGGATTGTTAGGATCATCCAAGTTGTATTAAGAAAACCATATATTAGATTCCATTATTTTGTGTCACACTACTACTGCCATGCTCAATTCCATCAACATTATCATATTGCCATGGGATATCAATCCCTCATATTGTAACCAGAGGATAACACCTCAATCAGGCTCTCAGCCTTTATCAGGTCATATGACCTCTATCATTATATTTGTGATACATGTTATCTCATCAATAAGTGATATTATCATTAATCAGATATTTCACATATACTAAGTGCCACACAAAGCACATATATTCATATAACTATCATAGCTCTTACATGGCTATGAGTTCAATTTGATAATACCTACATGGTTAGGATGTATAGCAAGAGAGATAACTTGATTACCAATTATAAATATGTATAGGACATATCATAATTAACACGTCATTAAGGTTTATAGGAGTGGAACAACATCCATTATTTTGAGCACATGGAGCATAATGTCATAGATGGTATATTAAACAATACAAATTACTATTACCATACCATGGGTATTACATCATACCCTATATCTCATGTCACCATGCATGCCATCCCTAAGGATTCTCCTTAAGGATTATACAACCATAATCTACCATCAACTTTCATCAAAGGTTCACTCATCATCACATACTTCATCATCATGATCAAAGATATGGGCCCAAGGTAACAAGATAACATACTAACATCTAGGGCTCAAGATAACACTTAGGGTTATCAGATTAGGGCACAACCCTCACTAAAGGTGTCACCTACCCTCACTAAAACTAGGCAGCGACCAAACAACCCTCACTAAAAGCCTGCGAACACTATTGGTGTCGGCTACAACCAAACATCAAGCACAACCTGCCCTAACAGTTAACACCTATATCGGGAAAAAATCTAAGCAAGTTGATATCACAACACCTCCTCAAGGAGTACCGGTCAGCTCTGCCCAAGAGGTTCACCACTCAAGGAGCCACCATGGTCATGTTGCCCAAAACACCATATCGCCCAAGATTAAAAACCTACTAGCCTATACCTCTCTATGTGTCGAGTATCCATCCAAAAAGAAAGCATGCATCGTGCAAGGGAATATTGGCCAAGGTATCATAACTTCATGTAGGGTATTAGTCAAAGTCCCCAAGGTGTGTTGGGTTAACATGGTAACGGGTTTGGGGTTCTTCACTGAAACATGTCGGGCAAGGATACATAATATCGCTCAAGAGCTTACTCAAGGGTAGGGTTCACATCTAAGGGTATCGTGTAAAGCACACGAAAGCCATATTGCCTGAATACAACAACACCATATCACCCCAAAGATTTTAGGGTATCGGGCAACACTACCTCTAAGGGTATTGCCCTCACCAAAGATCAGCCTATCATAACCATACCGGGCAGCAAGCCTCAAGATACCACCATCCATATCGGGTAACTAGGGTTAGGGAAACCCTAACGACCAACCTCAACATGTCGCCCAAGACATCAAGAGAATTGGCTCACCTCTCAACAACCAAGTGAGAGAGGGGTCTTGCACAATCTCAAGCATATCGGGCAAGAGCTAGATCTCACCTCACAACTCAAGGAAGGAGGGGTGTTGCTCAAGACTCAACATCAAGGCATGGCCACTCACCTCACCCAAGGTGCCCACAAGGTCATATCGTGCAACAAGGGAAAATCACCACCTCAACACTAGGGTCAGCACCTCTATCGGACAAACTAGCTAACCATGCTGCCCAAGCAACTAGAACATAGGCTCACCTCTCAACAACCAATTGAGAGAGGGGTATTGCCTCACGGTCACACCACCATGACTCTTTGATTAAGAAACCCTAAGCTCACCTCTCAACAACAAAGTGAGAGAGGGGTATTGCTTGAGATTCCACACCCAAGAGATCGGCCAACACAAGGAACACATATCGCCTAACCTAATCCAAGGTGCATATCGGGCAACAACATCACCAACTAAGGAAAGAGGCGCTACTAGAAAGATATGTATAGTCGATCAAGATAACAAATCAAAGCAACATGTAAAGGAGATAGTATAGTTAGGTTATAAGTTATGTAACCTACCTTAAGCACACTTCCAAGCTCCAGAGCTCCAAAGCTCCAAGCACCACCTTCGGCCACCAACTAGAGAAGAAAAGAAGCAAGGTAGCAAGATGTATCGTCCACCACTAGCTGTATCGACCACCACCTCCTCCTCTCCTCTCCTTCTCAGCCACTAAGGGAAAAGAGAGCAACTAAGGGAACTAAAGGAACTACTAGAAAGCAAGAAGGGTGTCATATATACTAGAAGGTAATGGGGAAGAGCAAGGCAAGGTGGCGCCCAACCTAGTACACTTGTCCAAGGGCCAAGCCACATGCTAACACCCCAAATACCACTTGTCCATGACTTGTCACTTTCTAGCAAAGAGAACCATGTGTCCAAGAGAGGGTGACACAAACTATGCTAGGTTGGAGGGGTGTGTGTCACCCAACATGGCACCATGGCCGATACACCACTGCCCGATACACTCTTGCCCAATACACCTAGCAAGGAGGTGGCACCAAGCTCAAACAAGGCCCAAGAAAGTCCAACAACAAGCCTAAGATTCAACAAGCTCAAACGAGGCCCAAAACAACTCAAGAAAGGCGCCCAACTCATCCTCTTAACCCTAGAGGATGCAAAGAGATACAAGGAGATCTCTCAAGGTGGCAAACTTGCACAGAAACCCTAGAACTTGGGTAAATTGCAAGTTGCACCTCAACCCCGCAACAAAACACAACAAACACTAATCACACCTCAGGTGATTAAGCAAACATCTAAACACAAGGTTTAGGAAAATCAAATAGGGTAAGCCCAAAACAAAGGTCAAGGTCCTTACAAGCATCATTTTGACGATCCCAGACAGAAGCTCAAGAAGATTGGTTTAGTCCGATGGAGCAGGACATATCTCACCAACCTAAAGATGAATCTCACGATAGGTAAGAGCAGGGATGGCATGGGCAACATGTGGAGATGGGACATGAGGATTGTTTGTAATTGTCATGGGTTCTTGATATTGGCATTTAGAGTCTGGCTCAAATCCAAGAAAGGCCCCACAATATACCTTCATGCATGCACTATTGGGTCGAAGATAGCTGATGGTCATAACCTACAGATTTCCATTCTGGAGATTGACAACAAGTACGTCTACGATATCATGTGGAGTGGCGTGATAGAGACATGTATACCTATACATGCACGAGACAACTCTGTTTGGAACTTGAGGAATCGACCATCATTGGTAACCTGGTGCCCAAGGTTATCAAGTCCATCACGAGAGAATTGGGAGTGTGGTGATGAATCTTTGATGATGCTTTCATTAACATAGACCAGACTCTCTTTCCCATGAGGATTAGAGGCATGATGATTCTAGAAAAAAGAGGGACTCCTTATACCGAGGTATACAACGAGCTTGTTTATTGACTATCTTAGTGGAAGTTGGTTCTGTTGGGTCCATGGGAGGGTGCATACCGCATCCTTTATAAGTGTTAGATGTAATATGAATTGATGATTTTGCCTTCATGAGGAGGGTGGGATGAATAATAATACCTCCTAAATTTATTAAAAAAAAGTAGGTCAGAAAACTTTGAATAAATTAGATAAATACCATCATTAGACAAAGATAACTTGATCATGATCGTCGATTGAATGACTGAAAAAGAGGTATCAATAACCAATCTCTAGTTTTTCTCTCTTAATTTATTTGAAATGGTTTTGGGAATAGGTCATAATTGAATATTACTATAACATAAAGTTGATTCCTCTTTGGAAATTAGTCAATTTAGTTTATGACACCATTGAAAAAGCAAGATGAGCTTTGCTTATTTGACATAAAGATCATGTTTGGATATAGGTTTGGGTTGAGGGTATTCTGGGAACCAATGGTAGCTTGATCCTAATGTTGTCTACAAACCACCTTACATCCTCTCCATTTTGGGTATAATTTGAATTACATGGGTAATTAGATATAACCGAGAACATAAATGCATGGTCAAACATGAGTTGTGATTTAAACACAAGGGACAACATTGGGTTAACCCCAAAAATGTGGTCATGTTGGGATAGCAGTCCATGTTAACCTAGTTTCAACCTAGCTCACCCAAATATACCAATAATTCAACCCTATCGTCTTGTTCAAATGACAAATGAATAACACAACATGAAATCAGAGTTTGCCCCAAATTTTACTACTAGCCAAAACTAGCTGAAAGGACTCCATTATATTGCATATCTGGTTGTGCATTAGTGATATGCACAAATTAAAAAGGAATTTTCTTGATGTTACATTATACAATGCTTGAATTTTTTAGATATATAAATAATCTTATATTTTTTGCGAGAAGTTTAGTATTTAGGTATGTTATTTCCAAAGAATCTGTCTATCATAACCAGAGGTCATGTCCATTGTGTTTTTATTTCTAGTTATGGAAGGGACTAGAATATTAGCCACTCCTATCTTCTTGTTTCAAATGACAAATTAATAACATAAGATGAATGTAGAGTTTGCCCCAAGTATTACCGCTATCCAAACTTAGCTGAAAGGACTCCATTATATTACATATTTGGTTGTGCATTAGTTCTATGCACCAATTAAAAAGAAATTTTCTTGATGTAACATTATATAATGCTTTATTTTTTAGATATAGAAATGATCTTATGTTTTTTGTGATAAGTTTAGTAGTTAACTTTGGTATTTCTAAAGAATCTATCTATTGGATCTAGAGGTCATGTCCACTGTGTTTTTGTTTCTAGTTTTGGAAGGGACTAGAATATTATCAACACCTATATTTTAATATAAATACTTATGCTTAGGGAGAATAAATATAAATCATTATTTTTCATTAATGTGGTGATTGTTTATCACCATGATGATTTTTTAGAAGACAATATTCACTGACTAGAGAGACTCTTATAGGATGCACCTAATTTGACATTCGTTGGGTAGAAACTTTTATCCAACTCTTGTTTGACTAGCATGTGCTAGCCATTACTGTGTTGGGTGAATTTGGAACAAAGTGATTGGAGAGATGTGTTTCTTACAGTGAAACATGCCATCTCTTGAAAAACCACTAGAGGGGGAGTGAATAGGGTTTTAAAGTTAATTTAACAATTATTTAACTCAAACAACCACAAATGAAAAAAAAATAAGAAGGAGACAAGGGATTTAGAGTGGTTCCTACCTTAGCAAATACTAAGGCAGTCAGTCCACTACCCGGTTGCTTACCCAACCGAGATTTTGAAAGGATTAATTTTATTACCTTCACAAGGAATTACACAAAATACAATACTTTCTTACACCCCTTTGAACAGCCTTCACTTTGAAGTATATGCACCAACTCGAGGTAGCCTTCTTGAAGTAACTCCAAGCTCCCCCTTGAAGTAGCCTTCCTCTTTGAAGTAACATCCCGTTGCACCAGCCTTCTTGAAGTAGTTCAAAGTCTCCTTCTTCACCAAGAAGATCACGACCCTCTCCAATCTGCAGCCTCCAACCTAGGAGTAGCAAGGAGAGTACAAGCAATGAAAGTGAATAAGAAAGGAAAATGGAAATTACAACTTATCCTTTGAAGCACAAGGCTTGATTTTCCTATATCAAGCGTGTAGATCTCCTAACCAATGTATATGGAAGTGTGATTGCTGTGGATAGGAGATACTAGCCTATAGGACACGAATTTAGAGCAAGGTGAAGAGTAGCCAATTGCAAGTATTGCTTAATTGCTCAAAAACAGGTTGCTAATGCAAGTGTATGCTCAAAGATTGCTCAAGTGTAGAATTAGTGAGTTTAGTTGTCCTAAGGCATGTCCTATTTATAGGAATGACCTACAAGTGCTTAAGGACGTTCTAGACACTTTCTAGGGGTTTCTAAGTGCTTAACTAGCCGTTAGGTACAAGTTAGTTGCATTAGCAACAGCTAGTTAATTAATTCTACAGTTGTTGTCAGAGTCCATCTCGGTCGAGAAATTATCGACTGAGATACCTACTTGGTCGAGGTTTTGTCGACCGACATGCTCTCTGGATCAAGTGTTTGCAACGTTCATCTCCAACTGCCAACTACCTTGTTAGCTGTGTCTAACGGCTACTTGGGTCTTTCTCGGTCGAGAAGCTTGTCGACCGAGAGTGTCTCGGTCGAGGATTTTGTCGACCGAGAGTGACCCTGTTTCAATGTTTCAATTAAAGTACTAAGTGTGTATGTGAGTGTGCATATGTGACACTATTGAAGGGGATGACCTATCTAACTGTAGTGATTAGTTAGGAAAGATCTAACGCTTGATTTACATGATGTATAAGTACTTGTACATTATATTCTTGTACAAGTTTTAGAATTGATTACATTCATGAAATTAAAGCAATTTAGCATATAGATCTTCCATGATATTTTTCATCCACCTTATTCCTGCAACACTCAAGTAGCATGTTAGATCAACAAGAATGAAATGTTTGTCATTATCAAAACAAAGGGATTTACTGATGTCCATTTAGCCAACAATCTCCCCCTTTTTGAAGATGACAAACATTTCCAAAATATAAATCAACTTATTTTTAAGATGAGTTTAGTTTCATACCTGAAGTTTACTTTGTGAATTTCTTCTCTTGTTTATAGAATGTGTGCTTATTATTCCCCATGAATTATAGAACATGAAATCCAATTCTTTAGGGAATATAGCAACTTTCAATGTAAAGCCAAGAGTTTATGAAACTCATTGATTGAGTTTTGCACAATTACTAAGTTTTAAGATTTATGTTTATTTCTCCCCCTTTATCATTTCAAAAAGATATCCGTGAAAAACAAGAAAACTCCCCCTTAATTAGATGTCCCATCAAATCCAATGAAAAAGATGTCCATTTAAAAGCCAAAAATGATGCAAATAAGAACATTTTTAAGAAGCACAAATATCAAAGAAAACATCTTCTAAAGGAGTGACAAGCAGTTGCTTCCTTATTTTGTTGAATTGGTCTAGTGGAAGCGGTTTTGTAAAAATATCAGCCAATTGATCTTCCGTATCAACATGATGAAGGGAAACATGATTCTTAGAGATATGATCCCTTAAAAAGTGATGACGGATTTCAATATGTTTAGCTCGGCTGTGTAAAATAGGATTGTGTGCTAAGTTTATAGCGCTTGTGTTGTCACAAAAGATAGGCATAGATGAAAGAGTAAAACCATAATCGTTTAACACTTGTTACATATAAAGCACTTGAGCACAACAAGATCTGGCTGCCATATATTCAGCTTTAGTTGTAGAGAGGGCAACCGTGTTTTGTTTCTTGCTAAACCAAGATACTAAAGCTCTTCCTAACAAGAAACAACCACCACTAGTGCTCTTGCAGTCAAGTCGACAACCAGCATAATCAGCATCAGTATAAGCTTTAAAATCCAAGGATTGTCCTTTTGGGTACCATAAGACAAAACATGTGGTGCCGGCTAAGTATCGAAGAATTCGTTTAACTACTTGAAAATGAGAGTGCATGGGTTGTGATTGAATTCGAGCACAAAGACCAACGGAAAACATGATATCCGGTCTAGAAGAGGTTAAGTAAAGCAAACTACCAATCATGGCTCTATATAAGGTATCATCAATAGGTTCCCCATTTTCATCCTTATCAATTTTAATAGAGGTAGCCATAGGAGTAGTAGCATGTTTGCACTGATCCATCCCAAAACGTTTTAAGAGTTCTTTAGTATACTTTTCTTGGCTTATAAAAATCCCGACAGGCGTTTGTTTAATTTGGAAACCAAGAAAGAAAGTTAGTTCACCCATGAGGCTCATTTCAAATTCTTCTTGCATAATGTCACTGAATTGTGTGCACAATGATTCATTTGAAGCTCCAAATATAATATCATCAACATATATTTGAACAACTAGAAAATCAGATGTATATGTTTTGAAAAATAAAGTAGAATCTGAATTTCCAATAGAAAAACCATTATCAAAAAGATATGTCTTGAGCCTTTCATACCAGTTCCTAGGTGCTTGTTTTAAACCATAAAGTGCTTTCTTAAGTTTATAAACGTAGTCACCTTTTTCCGGTATTTCAAAACCAGGTGGTTGGGCAACATACACTTCTTCTTGAATGATTCTGTTTAGAAATGCACTTTTTACATCCATTTGGTAGAGTTTGATGTTTTGATGTGCAACAATAGCTAGTAACATTCTAATTGTAACAACCCCGCCTCCCGGTAACCCCCAATTAAGGGAGACCAAAAGGTTGGTACCGTTATCCAATTAATAGGATCAAAGGTTCGACAAATAATCTATAACAATTATGAAATTCTACTAACTAACTGAAATTTGGTAAAAAAATTAAAACTTTACTTACCTTTGAAAACCTTGGGAATCTATCTATCCAAGATTGAATCCACTCTACTAATCCTCCTTGCACTTCATGTTTTACTTTCACAATGTGTCACTTTACTGTTTGTTCTTTCAATTGTTGTTCCTAAAACACCGACAAACAAAACGTCGGTCAGTATATCGAAATATACTGTTATGTGGGAACAACCAAAATCTTGCAAATATGGCTAACAATTTAATAATCACAATCAAATTAATTATCAAGCCAATTTACACTTTTCAGTATGACATCCTCCACCGCTTTTACCCTAACCCTGGCATACCCACCTTAGGGTGCCCTTTGCCAATGACTTATGGCCACCTTCTCAATCCCGAGCTTGGTGCATGGGGGTCACCACTCATGGTGTCCACTATTCATGCAATATCATAGGCCACCTTCTTGGTGCCTGGGGTCACCACTCAAAGTGTCCATCGGTCTACCCATCTGGGCCTAACCTTTGGCATCATCCATCAGGGTGGCATGTAGGTGCGAGAATCCATATTATTAATGTGATAATCATAGTGTCTTTATAATTTGCAAGTATGAACATCCAACTATTTGGGTTGCATTCAATGCGAGGAAACATTCGGAAATCTTCATGAAACTAAAGTGGTTATTCATAAGCGTAACCACATACGTGATCCAGAGCCACTTGATTGTCCAATCAATAAGGATAAAGAATCAATCAACAAGCAATCAACAATATCCTGAAATTAATGCATACGTTCCAAGTGTTATAGTTTATCCAGAACATTCTAAATCTAGACTTGGATTCCACCTTAGGTTTCTAGACCACATTAGGGTTTTATTAGGGTTTTGCCTCCATAACGCTTTTATCATATTAAATGCTCTCTTAGTTCATAAACCCTAATTTCAACATCATAAGCCCAATTAAAGTTGATTATTTCTCTTTTATACCAAAACTACCTTCTTTATCCTTTTAATCTATTTCAAGGTCATTATACGCATTTATCATCAATTCATAGTCCATTATAATCCAAAACACATAAGAACTTGATTTGCCATTAATTCCACCTTTCATTCATGTAAAAACCCTAATTCCTATATTAAGGTTATTTATCCACAAATTAGGGACTTTAATTTTCGAAATAACATATTCCTACTTTAATCATGAAATTAATCAATTAAAGCCATTAATAGTCGAATTAATCAACATTAGGGTTTCAAGGCCCATTAAAGTATATTCATGCATATGAAACTCCAAATTAACTAATTATATGCAAAGTTCATCCTTTTTCTTTCTAAAGTTCCTTTTTATCATTAACAGGCTAAGATCCACTTTAATCAGCTATTAAACCTTACTAATCACTTTAATCATTCCCAATTAGGGTTACTTTAATCATTACTACAACAAAGTTGATATCTTCTATTATTTTTCGAATTGCAAAATGAATCAGGCTTCAATTATATTTTATTTAGATTCCTCTCGATTTTCTGAGCAAGTTTCATATTTTATGCATACTCATCCGAGCTACCATTAGAGAGATATGAATTTTGTAAAATTACCTTCTTTGGACCAATCATAGAGCGCCATGTCACTCGGCTCCATGCAATGTTGCTTGGGCACTTTGAAAACATGACGAAAAGATGTGTTTTCCCCTTGCTTAAGTCGCTGTTTATTCAGCCTGCGAAGGGCAGAGTTGTCCAACTCCACTTTCCTTCTTCTTCAACCCCGGGCAACCCTAGGGCAGCCGCCCTAGCTGCTTTGGCGCGGCTCTCTTGGCCTCCGTTCACCTCGAAAGTTACCAAGGATAGTGCTGCTGGCCCCGCCGTACCCTGGCGCACCCAAGGCACCTTAAATAGGTGGCCATAGAAGCAGCATGCCAGCCCAGATTGGCTGTGAATCTCTGCCGCGATGCAGGCATGCTACAGCTGATCGTGAGGTTGTGTTCCACCTTTCTAAGGCACGAACCTCCTCGCAACCCTTTCTATACCTCTGTTGCATCCCTACGCGTCCAGCCATACCTGGACTCATGGCCAAGATGTCCGATATAAGGAGGGCCAATGCTGCGATCTGTAGCAAGGTCGCAGCCTCTTTGCGGGTATTTTGCGGGTTTAGAGTAGGAAGGCAAGGGCAGAGCTTCCTTAGATTACTTGTGGGAGTATCCAGTCACCATCCAGGACCCTTCTTGATCCTCTGTTTACACCAGGGTTCTCCCTACCTTCTTGGTTAGGGTGTTCTCAAAGGATAGCAAGAAGAAGATGGGGAATAGAGAGAAACGTGCAGGATATCCCCTTGGGGTCGATCCTGGGCTATTCCCTTATAGAGGGGAGGGTTTTGCTTCCCTGGGGTGCTTGCCCACGAAGTAACCCATCCCTCTACCAAAAGGAGAGTGATTCCTTCATAAAGAAGCAAGTTCCTTTCTCTTTCCTAATTTCTTGGATATTCCCTTTTCTTGTGATAATAGGATTTCAAAAATCCTTTCCTTTATCTTCTTATCACTTGACTCTTAATTATTTATCACGAAATCATGTATTTCCTTTAATAGAAAAATACCCCCTTTTATCCATATTACAAAATTCATCAATAATAGACCACATTATGCTATTATTTGTAATCTTGGTATTTTCTCTTTCTTTCCTCTTCATTGAGACTCCTTGGATCCCAAAACTCCATTATTTTGAAATTCCTCTCTAAGGAATACTCATTATCTTTAAATGCATTAATATGCATTGTTTCACATTATCATGTTGAGTTCTTATTAAAATATTTCTTTGCATTATCTCTCTTTGAGGATTTCCTTTATTTCTCTTTTATTTTCCTCACTGGTATTCCTTTTATTGTTAGAAATCATTGGGATACGAAATTCCACTAAGGATTTCCCATTTATTCCTCTTTTCACATATTTTCCAAATTTCATCAATATTTTCAATTTCTTTATTAACAAGGAAATACTTAATTGATATTTCCTTTTCTTATTGCCTTTTCTTTGCAACATTGGACTCCTTGGAACCCAAGGAACCCAAGTGGCACGAAATCCTCCTTGGATTTGCTTTCTAAAGGTTTCCATACCTTTCTCATCTCAAATTCTCAGTTATTCATTAATTAATTGAATATCCTTGTTATTGGGCCCAATAGCCAATAAAGCCCGCAAATAAATCAACAAGGCTATTTTAAACGAAAATCATGCATCCATTCATTATTTGTTAATTTATCTTTAATATGAGAAATTACATTTCTCAGCAAATGAACTCGAAATTTGGGGTTGTAACACTAATAGCTTCAAGTCTTGCTACTGGTGCATACGTTTCATCAAAGTCTATTCCTTCTTGTTGATTATATCCTTGTGCTACTAACCGAGCTTTATTCCTTATTACTTCCCCTGCCTCATTTAGCTTATTCCTAAAAACCCATTTAGTTCCAATGATGGTTTTATCTTGTGGTTTAGGAACTAAATCCTATACATCATTTTTAGTAAATTGATTTAATTCTTCTTGCATTGCTATTATCCAATAGTCATCTTTAAGAGCTTCAGATACTTTCTTAGGTTCAATAATAGAAACAAAGGCCATGTTTGCAACATCCTTAAAAGAAGAATGAGTTTTGACTTTATCATTGGGATTCCCAATAATTAATTCTTGAGGATGATCCTTAATGAGTCTAGGTATAGGTTGTGTTTCAGCTTTGTCATTGCTTGTAGTATTTTTCTCACTATCATTGGGTATGGATAAGTTTTCGAATTGATGAGTGAGATCAACTATTTCAGGATTTTCTGATTTTGGCTCTTCATGAAAAGAAATATGAATAGATTCCTCAACTTTTCTAGAAATAGTGTTGTAGACTCTAAATGCTTTGCTAGAGGTAGAATATCCCAAAAAGAATGTTTTATGTGATTTATAATCAAACTTATCTCTATCCTCTTTAGTGTTTAAGATATAGCATGTGGATCCAAAGGTATGAAAATAGTCAACTCTAGGTTTTTTAGTATGTATTATTTCATATGGTGTTTTCTTCAAATAGGAGTGAACAGTTACTCTATTTAACACATAGCATGCGGTGTTTACAGCTTCAGCCCAAAAAGTTTTAGGTGTGTTATGTTCGAGCATCATAGTCCTAGCCATTTCTTGTAGTGATCGATTTTTCCTTTCAACTATACCATTTTGTTGTGGAGTGCGTGGAGCAGAAAAGTTGTGAGTGTATCCTTGAGATGTGCAAAATTCTTCAAATAAATGATTCTCAAATTCTCCACCATGATCACTTCTAATGGTACATATTTTGTTTTGTAATAGATTTTCAACCTTGGAACAAAATTTTATAAAGACATGTATAGTGTCATCTTTGGTTGCAAGAAAATGTACCCATGTATATCTACTATAATCATCAACAATAACAAAACAATATCTTTTGCCACCAATAGATTGTGTCCTCATAGGTCCAAATAAATCCATATGAATCAATTCTAAGGATCTACAAGTGCTAAGTACATGTTTGGGTTTAAAAGAGGTTTTTGTTTGCTTACCCAAGGTACATGGTTCACAATTTTCAACTTGATCAAAAGATAAATTAGGCAAACCACGAACAAGATCATATTTAACTAACGTTTTGATAACATGTGAACTAGCATGTCCTAACTTTTTATGTCATAGTTGGAAAGTATTTTCATTTGCAAGTAAGCATTTTCCTACTACAGATTTCATAGAGTTAGGTCTAATAAGATAAAGGTTTCCAACTCGTTTTCCTTCATAAACAACATTTGTAGTGTTTTCTATTAATAACTTGCAGCAATTTTTGTTAAATAAAACATCATATCCACTATCGCATAATTGACTAACACTTATTAAATTATGGTGCAAACCATCAACTAGTAAAACATTCTTTATTTCGAGGTTTGTACCAATGTTACCTATTCCAACGATTTTACCTTTACCATTATCTCCAAAGGTGACTGTTCCACTCTTCTTTGCTTCAAAAGTTTGAAACGCATCCTTGTTTCCGGTCATGTGTTTGGAACATCCACTGTCGACCACCCAATCCTGCATTAAAATATAGGTTTTGGTACCCATGTGATGGTTCGGTATGGTTAGAAGCATTTAATTACAGACTGAATAAAAACAATCTGACTCAGAACTTCAGCCGGTCGACAAAAGTTCGACTGACACCTCTCTCGGTCGATCAATCGTCGATCGAAAAAGTTGCTATTTTACTCAGGTTATTGCTGTAGATTTTAATTTGTTATAGGCATCTGGTCAGTCGACAAAAGTTCGACCGATTATAATTTCGGTCGACAATACTTCGACCGAATTAGTTTCTGTTTCAGTACAGCAGTTCAGAAAATTACCATAATGCATGAGACCTTTTATTAAGTTGAGATAAGACAATATAAATTGCAAAAATGAGCATTGGATCATATCTTAACTGAATTTCATTCAAATCTACTAAGTTTGGGGTTTTGGGACCCAAACTAAGTCGGAATCCTTGGTCTTATAAGGGCATGAAAATGAATAATGTCCAAGACGTAGACAAAAATGGCAAGTAATAGAATCAACTTCATTTCTCTTTCTAGGAATTGTGTTCTTAGGTACAAACATAATCTGAGTCTTGGATGCTTTAGTTCTTTTGGGTTGATTTTTCTTTGGAGCATATCCTAAACCTCTTCTTCCATTGAAACTAGAGGAAATTTTCAGAATGTTATTAAGAATGTCTTTTCCTCTTAAGTCATTTAGGTTTCTTTGTAGCTTAGCAATGTCATCCATCTTCTTGTGTAAATCTTTTCTTGCTTGATCTAAATCAGATAATAGGGAGTCTCTTTCTTTTACAACATTGTCATAGTCTAGATGGTTACATAAAATTGGTTGAGTCTGAAGATCATTCAGTTTAGCTAACAAATTAGTCTTTTCTTGAGAAAGAAGATCAACATTTGTTTCTAGAGTAAGTAACTTTTTAGTGCAGTCATTTAAAGATGTTTTTAAAGACAGATTCTTAGGATCAATGTTGTTCTTTTCAGAAGAGAGATCATTTAATTTAGCATGTAACTCATCATTTGTTTTGGTAACCTTCTTTAGTTTCTTCTTGCAATCAACATACTTATCATGAGTTTCTTGCAGACTAGTAATTAACTCTTCTTTAGGAAGATCAAGAAGGCTTACCTCTTGAGAGTCTTCATCATCTTCTCTTGCCATTAGACATTCCACCTTTTCTTCTCCACTTTCACTCTCACTTGACTCGTCCCATGCAGCTTTATAAGCTTTTTCTCCCTTCTTTTTGTGTGAGCTTTTCTTTCCTTTCTTTGCTTTAGGGCATTCATTTTTGAGATGTCCTTTCTTTCCACACTCAAAACACCTAGGAGGAGATGAAGAAGAACTAGAAATTTTGTTAGATCTAAATCTTTTATATTTCTTACCATTGACAATCAAGGATTCTTCACCTTCTTCTTCACTTGACTCATCACTTTCCGGTGTAATGATTTTTGAAGCTTTTAGAGCCACATCCTTCTTTTTCCCTTGTTGTAGTTCACGTTCTCTTCTTTCTTCTTCTTCTAGGGTTGCTTCATGAGCTTCTAGATTGCCAATGAGTTGTTCCATCCTCAGTCAGGTGAGGTCATTTGCTTCTTCAATGGTCGTGACCTTGGGCTTGTATTTGGGAGGAAGTGATCTAAGGATCTTTGACACCTGATCTTCCTCACTAATAACTTTACCTAAAGCATTCAAACCATTTACAATAGAAGAGAATTTTGCATACATATCACTAATAGATTCATTCGGATCCATACAGAACTGTTCAAACTTTTGTTTAAGCATTCCAATTTTAGAATTCTTAACTTGAACAGTCCCTTCATAAGTTATGGAAAGTCTATGCCAAATTTCATAGGCTGTTTCACAGTTTGATATCCTATTAAATTCTCCTACTAAAATTGAACAATAGAGAATACTTACAGCCTTTGCATTCATTTGAGCCGAATTTACCGTATTGGTGTCCCAAGCTGCATATTCCACTTGAGGAAGCTCATAGGGGGTTGACACCATCCTCCATAGATCCCAACTAATCCCTTGGAAATAAAATTGCATTCTTCTTTTCCAGTAGGTGTAGTTAGTTCCATCGAATGCCGGAGGTCTAGCCACAAGTGTCCCTTCAAGGTTGAGGTTGTTGAGCAACCCGTCACCCATTCTTCAAGACTTGGTTAGAGTTCCTTGAAGCCTGCTCTGATACCAATTGAAAAACCACTAGAGGGGGGTGAATAGGGTTTTAAAGTTAATTTAACAATTATTTAACTCAAACAACCACAAATGAAAAAAAAAAATAAGAAGGAGACAAGGGATTTAGAGTGGTTCCTACCTTAGCAAATACTAAGGCAGTCAGTCCACTACCCGATTGCTTACCCAACCGGGATTTTCAAAGTATTAATTTTATTACCTTCACAAGGAATTACACAAAATACAATACTTTCTTACACCCCTTTGAACAGCCTTCACTTTGAAGTAGATGCACCAACTCGAGGTAGCCTTCTTGAAGTAACTCCAAGCTCCCCCTTGAAGTAGCCTTCCTCTTTGAAGTAACCTCTCGTTGCACCAGCCTTCTTGAAGTAGTTCAAAGTCTCCTTCTTCACCAAGAAGATCACGACCCTCTCCAATCCGCAACCTCCAACCTAGGAGTAGCAAGGAGAGTACAAGCAATGAAAGTGAACAAGAAAGGAAAATGGAAATTACAACTTATCCTTTGAAGCACAAGGCTTGATTTGCCTATATCAAGCATGTAGATCTCCTAACCAATGTATATGGAAGTGTGATTGCTGTGGATAGGAGATACTACCCTATAGGACACGAATTTAGAGCAAGGTGAAGAGTAGCCAATTGCAAGTATTGCTTAATTGCTCAAAAACAAGTTGCTAATGCAAGTGTATGCTCAAAGATTGCTCGTGTAGAATTAGTGAGTTTAGTTGTCCTAAGGCATGTCCTATTTATAGGAATGACCTACAAGTGCTTAAGGACATTCTAGACACTTTCTAGGGGTTTCTAAGTGCTTAACTATCCGTCAGGTACAAGTTAGTTGCATTAGCAGCGGCTAGTTAATTAATTCTGTAGTTGTTGTCAGAGTCCATCTCAGTCGAGAAATTTTCGACCGAGATACCTACTCGGTCGAGGTTTTGTCGACCGACAGGCTCTCTGGATCAAGTGTTTGCAACGTTCATCTCCAACTGCCAACTACCTTGTCAGCTGTGTCTAACGGCTACCTGGGTCTTTCTCGGTCGAGAAGCTTGTCGACCGAGAGTGACCATGTTTCAATGTTTCAATTAAAGTACTAAGTGTGTATGTGAGTGTGCATATGTGACACTATTGAAGGGGATGACCTATCTAAATGTAGTGATTAGTTAGAAAAGATCTAACGCTTGATTTACATGATGTCTAAGTACTTGTACATTATATTCTTATACAAGTTTTACAATTGATTACATTCATGAAATTAAAGCAATTTAGCATATAGATCTTCCATGATATTTGTCATCCACCTTATTACTGCAACACTCAAGTAGCATGTTAGATCAACAAGAATGAAATGTTTGTCATTATCAAAACAAAGGGATTTACTGATGTCCATTTAGCCAACATCTCTTACTGCTAGTATGATCCTAAATGTTTCCAACTCAAGGTAGTGTACCTTGGAAGTACATCATATACATAGTATTATCCATTCTAGTGGGTGAGGGGATCACCCAATCAACCATGGATGCTTCAAAACAATCCTTCAACATGTTCTTTAACAATGATAAAAAATTAATACTTCATATTTTGAAAAATATTAAGTAAAATATTTATCATTTCATCCCATTTTCAGGCGCATTCACTTTTTAAAGTGAATGATGTTGATTATATTCCCTAAGAGACATCATGTCATCATTATAAAATGGATATTGTGTACTTGATTTGATAATTAATAGAAGTCAATTCCACTTATTATGTTTGTTTTAGTATTGAAATAATGAATAGAATTAACAATGCCCTTAGAATGTTTAACTCGATGACATATGGTTCTAAATGAGGGCCTGAACTTAAGAGCGTATGTATAATAAGAGTGATTCATTATTGTTATGTACCTATTCAATTACTATTGTTTATAGTATAGGAAAATAGTATTGCACGTGACTAGAATGTATGGTGAGTCGTGACTTTGACTCTTTAGTCATCGTATCAGACAATGTCTCATATGCACAGGTTCTTATTAGGGAACAAGTTGTACTAGATAAACCCAATTTTTTAACACTTGGAAGTCATGTTATGACATGTCATAGTAAAATCTCAATGTGACAGTGGTTATTGTGATCCTCAGACCTAAGTTCATTGTAGTAACACATGTTGTTTTGTGTATTTTGACACTATCCAAATGTGCTCCGAAATATGAATTGCAAAAATGATGGTGATTGGGTAGATTATAACACATGGTGCATATTATGAGTGATCTATATGTCATACCTTATTTGGAGTGATTACCTGGCCACTTGATAAATGAGACAATGAAATGCATGGTCATGCTCACGTGAGTCGATATATGATACTGAACTCACATTATCTTGAATAGTATGCTCTAGTTCAGGGAACATAGATTGGATGATTAAGAGTATGACATTGCATGTCTCGAGTTCAATTTTGATATATGATAAAAGGTATTACATGGTCATGGTAACATTGTTCATCATAGGTTGTAGTTGTTCTCCCACTCATTCCTATTACTTGAGTGGCAATGATGTGTGGCAAGATAGTAATATTTTCTTGTGTTATTTTAAACATCACTACCAATGTAATTTGGAACCTACCGGGTCACACAGACAAGGATGCATAAGGAAATTGAAGTTCATATTCAAAAATATAATTAGAATGGGTCTAAATCATAAATAGGTTGATTAACTCTCATATCATGTGTTTAGAGTGTCTGATCAACCGATCAAATGATTGGGTCAAAAGATCAATTAGTTACAAATTGTTTGATTGAGTTTTCTAATGTATTTCTAAGATTGGGCATTGAGATTGGACAATGTCCGTTCTACAGGGAAGTTTCACATTTCAGGTATGGATCTGAAATCTCATAATAGGCTAGTCTACTTCTAAGATCAGGTGATTAGGGATTGAGATTAGGTGATCTACAAAGTAGATTGGGCAATCTCAATCCTGTCTAAAAATTTAAAACATTAACTCATTTTTGGTATCATGATTAAGGAAGGAATTGGAATTAGGTTCTCCAAACCCATGACTCTCGTATACAAATGGTGAAGTCTCATAGGGTTAGACACAACTCTAGAGACAAGTTGTGAGATAAGTTGGTTGTCAAACTTCTCACTCTTGGAGAGAAGTCACGTTAAGGATGCTTTCCCAATATAGGAGAAGAAAGGGAGTTACAAGATGTGTAGCACGTCAACAACTCTTGTTCCTCTTTACTTGCTAAACAAGGTGGTGCACCATGCTCTCCCTCACCCACGAGGATGAAGTAGAGGTTGAGGCACAAGTGTGGAGGCTTGGAGAACGCATTCTATAAGATGATGAAAAGTTAATGCTTGATGGACAATCTGGATCTATTGGTGTTCTATCTATATTTATCGGTGGTCATTCTAGATCTAGATCCATAGGATAACATTTTTCACTGACATAAGATACATCTACTTGTTGGAAAGTAGTGTGCACAAAGGTATCACCTCTATCCTTTCTTATGCCTTTTATTCATTGACATTTTATGTCTACAATGAATCCAATGGATTGGATAGAAAGTGAAGTAAACTTTGTTATTCCATAGTGTCCCCTTCCCTGAAACCCAACTTTGGTATCATAGTTGACGTCATATGCTTTTAATTATCGTTTGGGTTTTGAACCATAAACTTTTTGTTGGATGAATAAATTTACAATATTGTACACATGGTAATCACCTAATGTCATATATTATATGATATATATTACATAAATTCATACAATGCCCTAAAATTTATTTTGTTTGGTGGATTTCTATATGTCAATTAGATCACCACGGTGTGGTCTAAAATATACAATATAAATTTTTTGATTTAGATCAAACATTATGCAATAAGAATATGTCTTGCATGTCATGTTTGTATCTATTTATTTTTATGTAACTTTTAATTATGCAACTAAAATATAATGATGTGTAAATATCACTAGTGGATCATGGTGGAGAGGAGGAGATCGTTAGAAGCACAAGCCAAAGAGTATGGTCCTCAGAGGAATTATGATCAAGATGAGACAATAGATCAATAACAACAAAAGATCTACCCTAATCACAGACTTCTGATTGGTCGATCGGCTTGCTTGATTGGGCAATGAGGAACCCTGAAAAGGGAAGCAATAGGATTACATTTAGATTTGAATCTCTTAGTAGTTTTTATTCAATACTTATTGGCTCAAGTTTTTTTTACTAGTTTCTATATCCAATTTATTGCATGTGGTGATTTTATAGTATATGATATGTATAATCATGCATATGTAATAGTGATGGGAAATATATATATATATATACATCCATCAATAGTATATCAAAGTTGAGGATGTCTTCCAAGTGTGATACATATGAAAACCTTGTTTGACTAAGTGTGGGCATGCCAAGCATGGAGCACTGTCTACATCGAGGAAATGTGATAATAAGTATGTGGGAATGTGAAGTGGGTGCATACTATTAGATTGGCCTTGGGTTGGACATGACTAGGTGAATTCAATAGGTTTAAGCACCTAGAAGCATAAAGATGGCATATAATTCATCTGATGAATTATTAACACAGAGTTGCATAATCATCTATCCCATAATTGTATATGATATGATTGGTAATTTTTACCTACCTTAGTAATCAAATTATGGGCTTCAATGATTGAATGAGAAATAAATTCATTATTTTGGATCTTGGTTCACTAGAAGATTTTTTGATGTACCTTTAGATCTAATGTAGATGGCTATTAATTTGAAAAAATAGTGGGAGTGTTTTAATTAAAGTCCAAATTAATTTCACTGATCAAAATAATTTTCAAATCAATTTACACATGAAAAATATCTTCTTTATAGATCAATGGTGAACACCATGCATAATCCTTTTCACTATGATCCATCCTCGAGAAATGGAAACCAAGAATAACTTTTAACACTAGTTTAGGTTGTTGAGAATTGTTCTCACTCATGAGTATAAGCTCTATGTCTTAGACACACCAATACCTAATGAACTAACTCTGAGTGCACCTAGAGCGGAAAGAGATGCTTACAAGAATCATTTTGGTGATATGGAAATCAAATTGTTGATTCTTGATCAATGAATCATGACTTTCAGAAGCAACAAAAGAATATGAATGCTATTTAGATGGTAACATATCTCAGGAACTTGTCTTAAGAATAAGAAAGGAAAGAGTGGTATGATGTTTCCAAGGCCCCATTTAAGTGCAAAATGGCAGAAGGTGATGTAGTTAGACCCAATGTACTGAACTCAATTGGGTATGTGGAAAGTCTTGCAAGACTGGGATTTCCTTTGGGTCAAGAGTTGGTCACATATGTAATCATGCAATCATTGTCGATTCATACAAGCAATTTTTCATGAATTACAATATGTATAATTTTGATAAGCCATTGACTCAAGTACTTGGCATGTTGAAAACTGTTGTGGAGCAAATGAAAGGAAAGTCAATTCCATCTTGATGGTCAAAAATGGGAAAGAAAGGGAAAAGGCAAAGTTAGGAAAGGTTCTAAAGCTAGCCAAAAGTATTATTCACTTAAAGTAAAAATAGGATTGGAAAAGGGAGGCAATTGTCACCATTGTCAAAAGGTTGGACATTGGAAGAGAAATTTCCCTATTTACCATGAGATAATGAAGAATAAGAAGTAGGAGATAGAGATATTCAGTTCAGGTATATATTCTATTGAAATAAACTTACATACTACTTCATCATGCATTTTGGATACCAGATGTGGATCTCACATATACTCAAATGTGTAGGATCTAAAAATAAGTAAATCTTTGAATAAAGGGGAGGTGGAACTATGCGTTCGAAATGGAGCAAGAGTTTTCTCCACTACAATAGTAACTTATCATTTATTTTTTCCTAGTGGGATGATAATAAAGTTAGAGACATGTTGTTATGTACTTACAATAGGTAGAAACATTATTTATGTATCTTGTTTAGATAAGATTAGTTGTGAGTTTCTCATAGTGAATGGTCATATTTCTACTTCTAATTATGATATCTTCTATGAGAGTGCCCTTATATCGACGACTTCAGTAGATTTGAATATGTGTATCTTATGAAACACCAATCAGAATCCTTTGAAAAGTTCAAGCATAAATAAACTTGGTGAAAGAATTGAAGTACTTCAATAAGATTGGGGTGGTGAATTATGAAACCAAGAGTCTGAGGCCCTTTTGAGAGATTGTGATATTGTATCAAAATGGACTCCACCTGGAACACCTCAACATAATGGTGTGTAAGAAAGAAGAAATTGTACCTTGCTGGATATTGTATGATCAATGATGAGTTTAGTTGATCTTATGATTTCCTCTTGAGGACATTCTCTAGAAATGACCACATTTACACTTAACCAAGTACCATCTAAATCCTTGAAAAGACACCATATGAGATATGGAATGGGAAACAACCCAATATGTCATTCATGAAATTTTGGGAATGTAAAGCTTATTTCAAGAAACTATTATGTGAAAATCTTCAACCCAAGTCACAGAAATGTACTCTTTGTTGGGTACTATAAGGAAACTAAGGGTTACTACTTCAATATTCCATATGACAAAAAGTGTTTATTACTAAAATTGTTGTATTCCTTGAAAATGATTTTATATCTAGAGGAACCAATGGGAGGAATATAGAACTTGAACAAGTTCAAGATCAACATGATAACATTGAGTCTATCGACATATATAAGTAATAAGAGGAACCACAAATATTTGTGAAACCTCAAGTGGCTATTATAACACAAGAAACCTAAACGTCTAGAAGGGTACATCTTGAGCTAGAGATATATGGATTTCTCGTGACTCAAGATGGTGATGTATTGGCCATTGATGATGATGAACCAACTAGCTCAACAAGGCTACTAAGATACTAGATTTTGAGAAATTACTTGAAGCTACGGAATTTGAGATTGACTCCATGTATACCAACAAGATATGAACCTTGGTGGTTCCACCTGATGAGGTAAAATCCATAGGATGCAAGTGGGTCTTCTAGAAGAAGATCATCATGGATGGTATGTAAAAACCTACAAAGGTAGATTGTTTAGAAAAGGTTTCAAACAAATTCAAGGCATTGACTATGATAAAAACTCATCACCAATTTTCATGGTTGAATCCATCGAGATAATGCTTCCCATTGCAACTTTTCATGACAATTAGATTTGGAAAATGTATGTTAAAACTACTTTCCTTAATGAGAATCTTCTAGAGGATGTGTAGAAGACACAACCTAAAGGTTCTACCATTCAAAATGAAGTCAATGAAGTTTGTAATCTACAAAGGTCAATTTATGGATTGAAGCAAGCATCTCAGAGTTGGAATCTTTATTTGATGCAACAATGAAACAATTTGGTTTTATCAAAATTGAAGATGAATCTTATTTTTACCAAAAGGTTAGTGGGAGCATGATTGTATCTCTCATATTGTATGCGGATGACATACTATTGCTGGAAAATGACATACCTACTCTAAAATTGGTTAAAACATGGCTGGGAAATACCTTCTCAACGAAAGATTTCAGCAAAACATCCTACATTCTAGGAATCAAGATCTATAAGAATAGATCTATAAGGCTTCTTGTCCCAAGACAAAGTACATAAAGAGACAAGTGCTAAAGATATTTATCATGCATAATACTAATAGAGGAGAATTACCCATGTGTCATAGAAAAGTCTCTCTGGAACTCAATATCCCAGCTCTTTGGAAGAGCGGTCATGCATGAGTAAGATTCCATATGGCTCAGAAATTGGATCTGTCTTGTATGCAATGATATGCATGTGCATATATATCTTGTATGCTTTAATAATGATGAGCTGGTACTGGTAGATTATAGGTGACGGTCACTAGATAGAAGTATAGAACATCCTTAAGTACATAAGAAGAACTAAGGATAAATTCCTAATTTATGATAGTGAGTAAGAGTTAGTTGTAAATGGTTACATTGATGCAAGCTTCCAAACCTACAAGGACAATTACATATTGCAATCTAGATTCATGTTTGGCCTGAATGGTGGAGATGCAAGATGGAAAAGTTCCAAACTAGAGATTGTGGTTGATTACACTATAGAGGCCGAGTATATTGTTGCTTGAAGTGCAACATCAGAATCAGTATGGACTAAGAAGTTCATTTGTGAACTTGGGGTGGTTCCAACCATTGAAAACACATTAGAGATTTACTGAGATAATGATGGATTTATTGTACAATCTAAGGAACTATGGTAGCATCAGTTGTCCAAAAACATATTCAGGCTTTACCATCTCATACGTGAGGTTGTACAATAAGGGGATATAAATATTTGTAGAGTACCAACTGAAAGTAATGTTGTTGATCCTCTAATGAAAATACTTTCATAGTAGAAACATGATGGTGATGTTAGATCCATTAAACTTAGGTTCATGAGTGATTGTCTCTAGTGCAAGTGGTGGTTTTTGGTTATATTCCCTGACAGCCATCGTGTGATGATTGTAAATGGGATATATGTACTTTATTTGACTGTTAATAAAAGGAAAATCCACTTATTATGTTTATTTTAGTATTGAGATAATGAATACACTTAATAATATCCTAACAATGTTTGACTTGGTGACATATGGTTTGGGTTGAGGACCTAAACATGAGATCATATGTAATAAGAGTGTTCATTCTTATTATGTCCTCACCAATTACTATTTTGGATAGTATAGGACAAAAATAGTGCACAAGACTAGCATGTATGGTGAGTGATGACTATGTTTCTTTGGTCATGATATTGGATATCAACTCAGATGAATGGGTACTTCTTAGAGAACTAGTTGTACAAGACAGACCCACCTTGATATTGACACATGGAAGTCATGTTATGACATGTTAGAGTCACACCCCAATGTGAGAATGGTGATTTTGTTCCTCAGACCTAAAGTCATTCTAGTAACACACGTTGTTATGTGTACTTAGAAACTTGCCCAACATTATCTGAAATACGAGTTGTGAAAACGGTGGTGATTGGGTATACTATGACATTTGGGGCACAAAATGAGTGATCTAGATGAAATTTATCCCTCCTTTAGAGTGATTTCATTGTTTACTTGATAAGTGATACTATGAAATACATGGTGATGCTCATGTGAGTCAATATGATATTTATCTCACAATATCTCTAATAGTTTACTCTAGTTCCAGAAACATAGATTGGATGATTAAGAGGATCATATTTCATGCCTCAATTTCAATATGGATATATGATATAATGGGATTAAAAGTCATGATAACATTGTTCACTTTAAAAGTTGTAGTTCTTCTCCAACTCATTCCTATTACTTGGATGGTAATGATGTGTGTCTAGAAATCAATCTTTGCTTGTGTTGTTTTGAACAATACTATCAATGTAATTAGGAACCTATTGGGTCACATGCATAAGGATGCACAAGAAGTTTACAATTAAGAATATGATTAGGATCATTCTGAATAATAAATAGTTTGGTAACTCTTAGACTAGGCGATCAAAATGTCTAATTAGTCGATATGATGATTGGGTCAATTTTCTATTTGAGTTTTCTATTGGATTTCTAAGATAGGGCAATCTACATCTAAAATCGGGCAATATCATTTCAATAAAAAGAATTCCAAATGTCAGATCTAGATCTAAACTCTCATGATTGGCCATTATACCTATGATGTTGGGTGATTGGGGTACTAAGATCTGGCAATCAAAGTAGAATGGGAAATCTCATGTTTGAGTTTTTCAACATTAAACTATTTTTTGATTACGATTAGGAATGAGATTGGAATTAGTTTTTCCAATCTCATGACTCTCCTATATCAAGTCTACACTTCCCAAAAGGTTAGATACAACTCTTGAGACAACTTGTGAGACAAGTACACTATTAAACTTCTCTCTCTTGGAGAGGAATTTATCCTAAGGATTTTTGCTTGAAATAGGAGAAGAAAGGGATGAATGTGACGCCTAGCACGTCAAAAACTCATGTTCCTCTTTGAATTGGTAACCAAGGTGGTGCACCAAATTATCCCTCATTCATGTAGACGAAGTAGAGGCCAAGGCACACATGCAGAGGTTTAGAAAACATGTTCTACAAGAAGACAATAAGTTGTTGCTTGGTGGACAATCCAGATCTATTGGTGTTCTATATGGATTTCTTGGTGTCTATTTTGGATCTCAATCCAGAGGATCGATATCTTAACCAACATAAGATGTGCCTACTTGTTGGACAAGTAGTTTGTGTAAAGGTATTACCTTTATCCCATCTTATGTCTTTTATACACTGACATTTTATAGCTACAACTGAGCCAATGACTTAGGTAGAGAAGGAATTTTTTTATTATTCAACTACGCCCGTTCCCTAAAACTGAATAAATTTGCCAAAGATTTTCCCATATCCGTTCAAATGCGCCTCAAACTTGGTTGATTTCAATAATAATTAAAAAGTATAGTTTAATAAATATCAAAGTCATATGCATATACATATATATATCATTTGATTTTATTATTATTATCATTATTATTGTTATTATTATCTTGCAAACTACTAGAGTTCATACTACACTCCATTGGCAGGTGTGACGCCCAACGCCACACCCAATGAGATTGCTCAAAACAAAACAAGCAGTCAACTATTGAACCTCTTGATACCCTAAAAATAGGGTAAATTAAAACTGATTTAAAAATTACTAACAAGAGCGGAAAATTTTACATAAAGGTCCATAAAACTTTGCATAGAAATAATACCATATCAGGTATTTCCATATATGTTCAGTGGCCTTTATAAAAACCTACATACAAAAGATATTTTGTTCACATATACATGCCACATATATACAAACCATGACATACTGCCAAAACATGTGTCAATATACATCATCTACAAAACACATCCCTTCCTAGACCTGAGAGTATAGTGATGACACTAGGACTCTAGTATGACAACAACTAGCAGCCATCTAACCTTTGAGACTATTGATCTCTAAGTTTCTCTTCCTCAACAATGTGATCCTGGCCACACCACTAACGACCACCTAAAATGATGTGGTGAGCCACAAGGTGAGACCCATGTCCCAGCGAGAGATATAACTCTCAACCAATTTTTATTGTTACCACATACATAGACTATTAAACAAGATGATCTGATTCAACTACATGATTTATTTAAACTGATTACATAGGTTACGTAGGTTAAGTAGCTATAACATATAGGCATAGAATAATGATAAGAAGAAATAAGAAGGAATATGAAGAACATGTATAACAGTTGATTTCTCTTACCACATTATATAACAACTGAGCAGTATAAGAAATAAGGCAAGAGTAAACATCAAATGTGAAGTGTGTTTAACCCTAACCAGATATACTACACGACTGTATTACCACCCAAATTCAACTAACCACTATTAAGTCAAAATTAGTTCCATACAAGATCTCAGAAGAGCCAGAATCCAGGATCTTCTCCCAACTCGGCCAGTATGAGTGAACACCATAGTGACATATTAGTCAAACTACCACCAGTGACATATATTCAAGCTGATAAAACCTAGCCCACCTTCATACAGGTCACAACACTAGGCACTAGGGTATGACACCCTACCACCGAGGTATAACCACAGTTTCTCTCAAATCACATCAAGCATATAATTACCGAGATACAACCGTAGTCGTTCTCACACTGAGGTATGACCGTGGACATCCTCAAAACAGCTGGGGTCAAGATGACAAGGACACATAGTCACTTGCACCTCGCTTACTCAACAATATGCACTTTGAGTTTCCCTTAGGTATACTCATTTCACCATCCATCAAGTTCTAACACTAGAATGGATCTATGTCTAGGGCAATTGCATGAATAGAGTTCCACTTGATTAGTTAAAGCCAATTGGGTGTCTTTTATTGCATGAATCAAGTTATAAGAAAACCTTAAAATAATTCTACAAAACATAGGTAGAGTGAAACTTTGGAAGATATAAAATGTATTAACATAAAAATTGTCACATCACTACATGGTATTGTTCACTACCACTCATAAGACTGTCACCATCACCACATCACCATGGGATACCAATCCCTTGTATAAGGGTCATCAAGACCACCACATCATAATAACCTATAAGAACATCATTATCTTTCCACACCTTATAACAAGGTTCAAAGGACCATCACTATATTTGTGATACACCTATCTAGTATGACATTGTATTATGATGTTCAATTAACAACACATTAGGGTTATAATAACCTTGAGGAATTATTCCATCATCATATAAATCACACAAGGAAGCTAATTATGATCAACCACCGTCATTGGTTCACATTAGGCTTAGGTTCAACAAGCTAGATTAAGTATGATCAACTACCACCACTTAGTTGTATTAGGGTTTGCTGTATCAAGGTAAGCTGCATAGCATTATACACTATCAAAACCAAACCAGCATACCATGAGCATTACCACAAAACCATCAGATGTTGAGTAGGTAAAACCCTCAATTTTACACAAGCAAACACATTAGACAAATCATCTAAAGAAACCATCGAGTTGTGACCTAGAAAGTGTCACCAACTCTCTTTTTGTCCTCAAAACTCATTTTTCTTTTTTTGTATTTTTAAGAATAGTTTCTGTACAAAAAACAAGAAAAAGAAAGGAGAAAAGTGATCAACAAGCAAGCCCTAGAAGGATTGATCTATCTAAAGCAGGAGGCAAGAAAAAGAAGCTATACATGAAAGGCATAAAAACTCCTAAAAATAGAAAAAAGAAGTATAAGGAGAAAGTCCTTCTACCATATCCAAAAATGAGAACCTAGCTGGCATATATGTATTTGTATGCAACTGTATTCTATCCACAGGATGAAAGAGGGAACAATCTCTTCTAGAAGTTGATAACACCCAAATCTACACATATTATGTATGCTTTCATCTACGGTTTTGTGTCACTTTGGTCTTAATATGCACTCTTTTGCTCATTTTTTAGTTCTTTTCTTATTTACTTAAAGAAGATTACTAGCTAGCCAATAAAGTAGCCAATCTAGCCAGTTTTGGGACAAGCTGGCACCGAACTTATGATGACATCTTTCCCCATGTTTTCTCTCTCTTTGAGACCCTTTTAAACTGTATTCTTTGCTATATCTTTTAATGATGAATGACTAACCATCTGGGTTTTGTTCTCTATCTTTGGGCCCAGTTTAGCTTTGATTTAATTTCTTTCACTGTCTAAAACTCTTTATACACCCATGCTAAGCTTAATGGATTTAATTCCTATTTTAATTGGATTTTATCTTGCATGTGCAGGTCATTTTGGAGCTCTTGGGCCCAATCTCCAAGGCGCATAACTCTTATTTGGCTCTTTGGTTGCTTGGTCAAAGCTTGGTCAACGGCTCCTCTTTTTCCTTCTTCACACGGCCCTATTTTTCTATCCTCTCCCAATGCAAGCCCCTGGGCCCCACCACTTCATACAGTTGGACATTGTAGCTGTCTTCCCTAACAACGACCCCGACTTCCCTCTGCCTTGCGCACACACCATGGGAAACGAATGCCCGGAACTGCAACCACCCTTCCACAAAACGGCGATCGCAGTTATTTCTTTTCCACATCGTGACTCCCACTTCCTCAACTCCACTAGCGGTTCCTTCTACCCATAGAACTGTGACCAACCTAAATCGCGACCTGCAGATCACATAACCGCGACACCCTGCATCGCAGTCGCGATCCCTCAAACACCGGGATCGCAGTTCCTCATCCATCTGCCCGCAGTTTTCTTCCTCCAAAGATCGCAACCTCGACCCCCCACACTACGGTCACGATGTCCAGGAACTGCGATCCGCAGTCCCTCCTCTCGCTCACGATCTACACTACCCTCTGCTTCTTTCGCTCACCTCCATCAACAGCAATGCTGCTCGCGACTTCCATGATCGTGACCTCGCTTCCACCTTCACACCCCAACACCGCAGCCTCCAACTCTCATTTACAGACCTAACTACGACCGCGGTTCTAACAACTACGACCAGTAGCATAGCTCCCTAAGACCGCGGGATGGACTGAGACTGCGACCACCCATGCCCAGTGCACCGCGACCACCCACGGTCCCAGACCATGATCCCTCTAGTCTTCCACACTTGCAGCCCTCCCGTCCTTAGGCACTGGAGGCGAGCTACTCTTCATAGTCGCAACCTCCCTAAGTACTGGACCACGACCGCAGTGCCTAGGACCGCGGTCGCGGTCCTCTCATCCCCCTATGCTCACAAACTGCCATCCATCTCCTCCGCTCACTAGCTACTCCAGCAAGCCAACAACGACCTCGTTTTCTCCACGCCCTCATCCGCCAGCAACAATAGGGATCCAGTAGTAGCTAGGCCCTGACGCCCTAGAATCTACACCGCATCACCCATAGCAGGAGATCACACCGTGACCAAGCAGGGGGATAGCACTGGACCGTGACCAGGAGTGCACGACCGCGACCAGGAGGACACGGCCGTGACCGAGCCAACAAGGGACCGCGTTCGCGGTCTCAACTAGTCCTGCCCGCGGTGCAGTGCAAAAAGGGCTGATTTCACTTGATTTAGCTGTCACGTGCAGTGCACATGCCACGACCAGCACCCAACCTATAAATAGAAGGGTACCCCCCCTACTAGGGGATCAAGTCTGGACACCGAAAGGCTACTGGATTGGAGCCAGAGCCCCGTGGGAGCATCCCAAGGTCTGAGAGGACCAAGGCACTCAGCCTACGTGCTCCAGCAGCCACCAACCTCCACACTCTCTCTCCTCCATCTCCATCTCAGATCTACTCTCTCCAAAGGCGTAAGTTGAGGAGAGAGAAGATTTGTGCCACATTCATCCTCACCACTGAGGAGAGAGAAGATCCAATTCGCCATCATCCTCCACCACTAGTCTACGATCTCTAAAGGTGAAAGCTGAAGAGAGGGAAGATCAGTCTCCATCGACATTCTCTCACCTCCACCGGGCTGCTGTTCGGAGTAGATCTAGAGAGAGAGAGAGGACTGAGGATTCTAAAAGGACGAAGAGGAGGACCAAAGGACGAGATCTAGCCTACACGGAGGCCAAGGAGCGAGAATCACCTCTCCTCTATGGGCTATATCTCTTTCTTCTTCTCTTTAATTCTACTGCATTCCTTTGTTTCTTGTACAACGATGTTTTTTCATCTTTGTTCGGTGCCAACTATTCTTGTCATGGCTAGTTGAGCTCTTTTCTGGCTATGCAGCCTGATCTGGGCATGTATATGTACTTTTTCCTTAAGCAAGTAGATTCATATCAGATCTAGTATGTTGCATGTTCTATTTTCTCTTTCTAAGAAATAATTGCTATTTTGGTTGATCTCTTACTCGCTTGAACTGCTATTTCTACCTGTATCGAGAGATCCATCGTAGGAATAGCTAAGAGACGTTAGTTTGGATCTGAATCCGAGAGGAGGAAGATCCAAGGTACTCTGTTCCTAATATCTCTGGATGTCCTAAGACCCGAGAGGGAACTTAGCATATTCTGAGGTATTGATATGTCATCCTCGAGAGAGGCTCGATGACATATCATTGATGGTTCTAGTCACGCATCGTGGGAGCGAGTGGGACGACCCGTAGGATAGATGCCCTTGTGCGTACTAGATGCTTGCTTGGGTGTTCGAGGGTTGTATATGCCCGTGAACGAGTGCATAGACTGTCTCATTTTTGGTTACATAGCCAGGAACTCTCTTTCTCTTATTAGTAGAACCACGAGCTCTGTTTTCTTTTCTTTGTTTTGTTTTAATTCGTAACAACCCGCTAGACTAGTTGTAGCACATACTTTTATCGACTATCATTTTGGCTTATTTGACCCAAGAATGAAATATCTGACGTCCTAAACGTCACCACGTCCCTATGTTCGATCGCGTATATCTACTTCGACCCCGTAATAAAAGTTGCGGGGGTCTTTGAAGGTTTCAGGTTATAAATTTAAAAGTTCGACTCACTTTTGAGTCGATCAACTTTTCGGCGCCATTGCCGGTGAGCGTGGTTTTTCCATGTTTCCATGCCTAAAAGATTTTGTTTTGTCACTTTTAAGCTCGTATATATATGCATAATTTTTATTTTGTTTAAACATACTTGTTCATATATACTGAATACCTTCTTTTTCATACTCTTTTTCAGCCATGGATCTCGCTTTGACAAGACAAGTGATCTTATCCACCTGTCCTCCTGAGTTTTTCCATAGTTCTGACTGCTAGCAAATAATTGAAGGTCATTCTCTACAGTTAGTCGAGTTATACTTACCTCCACCATCGTCATATGTCGAGATTCCAACAACAGAGACTGCCAGTTAGCCCTCGACTCCCGTTCTATCATGGGATCAAGAACTGATTAAGGCAGTGGAGTCGGCTATGGAAAGTATTCACACACTCACCTCCTTAGCCCATCATCTCCAAGAAGATGTCGATCCAATGCAACAACTACTAGAAGAGCAGGATCGTCATCTCAAACTAGTCACCGAGGCTGTAGACCGCAGTAGTAGTATGCTTCAAACTGTTGAACAAGGATTCATCCGAAAACATCAATTTCATACAGCGAATTCCCATCAGATGTGTATGGCAGAATCGATGGGTCTCGAAAGCATTGCTACTCAAGTACAATAGCTTCATGATAAAGATGTTGAACAAGGCAGGAGGCTCCAAGAGCTCATCGATTTGGTTACAATCCGATTACAAATGCCATCACAAGATAATGAAGACTCTAGTCATCAAGACCATTCCATTGGATCTGAATCGGAGTATATCTCACCATCGTATTTAGACCATCAACTGGATTCACCATGATTTTTCTGTGAAGACCAACCCACTTGGGGAAGCCCTTCATTCTATCCAGATTACCTAGATGATGAACCA
This sequence comes from Alisma plantago-aquatica, assembly GCA_963693085.1. Lineage (NCBI taxonomy): Eukaryota > Viridiplantae > Streptophyta > Magnoliopsida > Alismatales > Alismataceae > Alisma > Alisma plantago-aquatica. Next base: position 777,636,765 of record OY856410.1, read on the forward strand.
ATGGAAGATATGAGTCATAGACATGAATGGGTCTATGATCAATATGATGAAGACTCGAAAAGCCAAGCAACCTCACAATGAGAAGGTTGGTTTGAGGAACCAGAGTCAGATATTGAACCAGACCAGAGTGACATCTCTCATATTGAGACTTGTCACTTTGCTTTGAGCAGTACGCCAACCATGGTTTGGAACAATTTGTTCGATGACGATGACGACAACAACTGTTCGACATGGAGCAGTGAGTATACTGATGACGATGAGTTGGAGCAACACGAGCCACCATTTGCACCCATACCTTTACAAGGTAGGGGTGGACGTCAAGGGGGAAGGATGGATGGTTCACTACAAAATGGCTATTGCGCATGAAGATACCCCTGACTCCACGCCAGGTGATAAGCTTGGGGTGGTAGAACCACAAACCGACTCTTCAGGGAGTACTTCTTGTTCAAAAGATGATTGGATGACTCAGACTATACATGAAGATTTATCTGAGCATCCAACCTCAAGTGTAGAGATGGAGAGAGAAGATATGAGTCCTCCAGAAGACGTCCAACCTCTCTCATCCATCTCATCCTGTGTCGACATCCTAGGGCCTTCCTATTCAGATTCATATCTTGGAAGGTACCTTGAGGATGATTTGCCGAAGAATTCATCCCAGTACAGCTCAAGTCAATTCCAACACAGTGATGACTTCACCGAGTCGTCAGATTTTACTTTTCTACTTCAGACTCAGCAGGGCTCGCATCTCCGCATATTCTACTCATATTATGAGACAGAACCCATCGTCAAGACACAGGTGACACTGGTCCCAAAACTTAGGATTTGGGACCCTAGTGTCGGTATCGTGGGGCAGCCACTCCCTTGTCTCTTACCCTTTCTTCTTCCCTTTTTGTTTAAAAAAAATTTTGTTTTTCAAGTTTTGCTTAGATAGTTTCTTTCCTCTAATTGCTTTAATTTTCCTTGCATACATGCATCATTTTATTACTTTATTAAATTTCCCACCCTAACTTACATGCATTCCCACCCTGCTATTCTAAGATTAGATATTGCTCGAGGATGAGCAAAGTTTTAAGCTTGGGTGGTTTGGTAGGCGTCTCCCTTCTATCTCTTCATCCTTCTAACATGCATGTTTACTTCCTACATTTAGTTTTAAATATTTTCAAAAAAATTTAGGTTTTTAGCTATACAATTATGGCCATATGGTGCGAATCTAATAGATAAATGCTTGACTATATGCCTAAATGCATAATTTTCATCCTTAAACATTGCTTGACCTTTTGCTTGACTTGCTCATTGACTCTTTCCTTGAGTTTGGTAATAAATCTAAGGTTATGTGCCTTTTTCTAAGCTTAAAGCTAAATTGCCTTGATCTATGTCATGAATGGCAAATCCATGGTAAAGGACTGTTGGAATGAGCTAAAACACGATTAAAGACTCCTAGCTGGGGTTTCACAAGATTGCCTCTATTCTAAGGATTCTTGAATCATAATTGCAACTTTTCACACAGGTGTCAAGCGGATTATGATGGGCTTTGAGCTATAATCATGATGAAATGTTTTCCTTGATGTACTACGTGCCTTCTCACATTAGATTGAGTCAAAAAGATGAAAAATATAAAAATGTGCAAAAGAGGCTTGGCCTCCCATAAAATCCTAAAAACATCTATATAGTTCTCACCCAAGCCTACAAATAGAATGCAGACGATAAAAGCCTGAGTGTGAACAATAAATGAGCGTTGTTTTCTCTTTTAGGAGAGTTGAGGATGGTGCCCAGACAGTGTATGACTGCGCTCATGAACGCGGGTATGTCGTACCTGGTAGTATCACTCCAGAATCTCATTAGAGAGTCACTAGGAAACCCTAGGAGACTTATGAGATCATCTCAGTAGTAGGGTTGGTTCGAGCACAATACGAGGAGTTCATCTCACTGCTTTGGGCCAACTGGCTCGAACTGCAAGGATTGTTGCTTGTTACATGGACCAATCTAACGTAGATCGAGATCCTTAGAAGTCATTAGAGTCTTTTGCTTTGTTTCTTAAGGACATGAATAAGTGAGAGGTACGTTGTTTCTCGATTGGTATGCATGGAATAATGGTGATGACTCAATGCTCATCACCCGCGTGATCACCAATGTGACAATTCTTTTATGTCCAATAATTATGATTCAAACCCTCATGAGTATCGATAGGTTGTAGTGAATTCGCTTAATCTTTCCTGGAAACTCTTTGATCTTGCTTTGGCAAGATAGTGGTTGATTTGTGGGGGTTTGTTATGAAATGACATGGATCTGGAGAATAGATGTTTTAAACTATTTTTCTTAACCTTATCATCTATTGCCAAGCTTAATTTGGATGTTATCTTTTTGTTCTTTGAGCATAATATTGCTTGAGGACACGCAAGTTTTAAGCTTGGGGTAGTTGATAACACCCTAATCTACACATATTATCTATGCATTTCATTTATGGTTTCGTGTCACTTTGGTCTTAATATGCACTCTTTTGCTCATGTTTTAGTTCTTTTCTTGTTTACTTAAAGAAGATTACTAGCTAGCCAATATAGCCAGTTTTGGGACAAGCTGGCACCGAACTTATGATAACATCTTTCCCCATGTTTTCTCTCTCTCTAAGACCCTTTTAAACTGTATTCTTTGCTATATCTTTTAATGATGAATGACTAATCATCTGGGTTTTATTCGCTATCTTTGGGCCCTGTTTAGCTTTGATTTAATTGTTTTCACTGTCTAAAACTCTTTATACACCCATGCTAAGATTAATGGATTTAATTCCTATTTTAATTGGATTTTATCTTGCATGTACAAGTCATTTTGGAGCTCTTGGGCCCAATCTCCATGGCCCATAGCTCTATTTGGGCTCTTTGGTTGCTTGGTCAAAGCTTGGTCAGTGGCTCCTCTTTCTCCTTCTTCACAAGGACCTATTTTCCTATCCTCTCCCAATGCAAGCCGCTGGGCCCCACCACTTCATACAGCTGGCCACTGTAGTCTTCTGCCCTAAAAACGACCCCCGCTTCCCTCTGCCTCACGCACACACCGCGGGCAACGAATGCCCAGAACCGCGACCACCCTCCCATAAAACCGCGATCGCGGTTATTTCTTTTCCACATCGCGACTCCCGCTTCCTCAACTCCACCCGCGGTTCCTTCTACCCACAAAACTATGACCAACCTACATCGCGACCTACAGATCACATAACCACGACCCGCGACACCCTGCATCACGGTCGCGATCCCTCAAACACCATGATCGCGATTCCTCATCCATATACCCATGGTTTTCTTCCTCCAAAGATCGCGACCTCACGCCCCCCCCCCTCACACTGTGGTCACGGTGTCCAGGAACCGCAACCCGCTGTCCCTCCTCTCACTCGTGATCTGCACTGCCCTCTACTTCTTTCACTCACCTCCATCAACAACAACGCTGCTCGTGACTTCCATGATCGTGACCTCACTTCCACCTTCACACCCCAACACCGCAACCTCCAACTCTCCTTCACAGACCTAACCGCAACTGAGGTTCTAACAACCGCGACCAGCAACACAGCTCCCTAAGACTACGGGCTCAACTGAGACCGCGACCACCCATGCCCAGCGCACCGCGACCACCTACGGTTCCAAGTTGTGATCCCTTTGGTCTTCCACAGTTGCAACCCTCTCGTCCTTAGCCACTAGAGGCGAGCTACTCTTCATAACCACGACCTCCCTAAGTACCAGACCATGGTTGCAGTGCCTAGGACCGCAGTCGCGGTCCTCTCATCCACCTCTGCTCACAAACTGCCATCCATCTCCTCCGCTCACTAGCTACTCCAGCAAGCCAGCAATGACCTCGTTTTCTCCACACCCTCATCCGCCAGCAAAATCAAGGATCCAGCAGTAGCTAGGCCCCGACGCCCTAGAATCTACACTACATCACCCACAACAGGAGATCACACCACGACCAAGCAGGGGGATAGCATTGGACTGTGACCAGGAGTGCATGATCGTGACTAGGAGGACACGACCGCGATCGAGCCAACAAGGGACCATGGCCACGGTGTCCCTAGACCATGGTCGTGGTCTCAACTAGTCCTGCCCACGGTGTAGTGCAAAAAGGGTTGATTTCACTTGATTTAGCTGTCACGTGCAGTGCACATGCCACGACTAGCACCCAACCTATAAATAGAAGGGTACCCCCCTACCAGGGGATCAAGTCTGGACGCCGAAAGGTTGCTGGATTGGAGCCAGAGACCTGTGGGATCATCCCAAGGTCCGAGAGGACCAAGGCACTCAGCCTACGTGCTCTAGTAGCCACCAACCTCCACACTCTCTCTCTCCTCCATCTCCATCTCAGATCTACTCTCTCCAAAGGCATAAGCTGAGGAGAGAGAAGATATGTGCCACATTCATCCTCATCACTGAGGAGAGAGAAGATCTGCTTCACCGCCATCCTCCACCACTGGTCTACGATCTCCAAAGGTGAAAGTTGAGGAGAGGGAAGATCAGTCTCCACTGACATTCTCTCACCTACACTGGGCTGCTGTTCAGAGCAGATCTAGAGAGAGAGAGGACCGAGGAGTCTAGAAGGATGAAGAGGAGGACTACAGGACAAGATCCGGCCTGTACGGAGGCCAAGGAGTGATAGACACCTCTCCTCTACGGGCTAAATCTCATTCTTTTTCTCTTTAATTCTATTGCATTCCTTTGTTTCTTGTACAACGATGTTTTTCCATCTTTGTTCGGTGCCAACTATGCTTGTCATGGCTAGTTGAGCTCTTTTCTGGCCATGTAGCCCGATCTGGGCATGTATATGTACTTTTTCCTTAAGCAAGTAGATTCATATCAGATCTAGTATGTTGCATGTTCTATTTTCTCTTTCAAAGTTATGATTTTAAGTTTGGTTGATCTCTTACTCGCTTGAACTTCTATTTCTGCCTGTATCGAGAGATGCATCGTAGGAATAGCTAAGATACATTAGTTTGGATCTGAACCTGAGGGGAGGAAGATCCAAGGCACTCTGTTCCTAATATCTATGCATGTCCTAAGACCCAAGAGGGAACTTAGCGTATTATGAGGTATTGATATGTCATCCTTGAGAGAGGCTTGATGACATATCATTGATGGTTCTAGTCATGCATCACAACAGCGAGTGGGATGACCCGCAAGATAGATGCCCCTGTGTGTACTAGATGCTTTCTTGGGTGTTCGAGGGTTGTCTACGCCCAAGAACGAGTGCATAGACTGTCCCATTTGTGGTTACAAAGCCATGAACTCTCTTTCTCCTATTAGTAGAACCAGGAGCTCTGTTTTCTTTTCTTTTCTTTTCTTTGTTTTGTTTTAATTCATGACAACCCGCTAGACTAGTTCTAGCACATACTTTTATCGACTATCATTTTGGCTTACCTGACCCAAGAATGAAATCTCTGGTGTCCTAAATGTCACCATGTCCTATGTTTGACCCCGTAATAAAAGTTGCGGGGATCTTTGAAGGTTTCAGATTATAAATTTAAAAGTCTGACTCACTTCTGAGCCGATCAGAAATCTAGGTCAAAAATAGGTATCTTTAGAATCAAGGTGACAGAAGAATAGTCCGAGCCAACATCTTCAGGCATTATCCTCTCATTACAGTAGAACCTGAGTGAGGACCTCGAACCAAGAATCAACAACCAAAAACTCAAGAAAATGAGAAAAAGAGGCCAACTATATGGGACAGGAAAAAAATCATATCTCAGCAAAAAAACTGAGAAGAATATCCAAAGATCAAAGCATTAAAAGGGTCAACATCTCCAGGCATAGTCCTCTCATACAATTATATCCAACAATCAGGAAATCAATCCCAGAAACCATAGAAATGAAACAAAACATTTTTATAGATGTCTTCAGTAGTAGATTCATGATCCATATGAACTCTAGCATTTCTCTCCATCCAAGAATGGTACAGGGCACATAGGAGAGCGAATTTGTTCCTTTTCTTCTTCGCCTTTAGAATATCCGGCCAATCCATAATACAAAAAAGCATATTAATATCAGTTCTCAGTTTTTCCCATAGATCCTTCATAAAGGGACAATTGAACAAAAAATGGATAGTAGAATCACTATCCTTTTTACAAAGAAAGCATCTTCAGGGGCCTAAGAAACCTATTCTTCTTAGGTACTCGAAGGTGGGCAGCATATCATGTAAAATTTTCCAGATGTTTAGTTGAAGTTTCCTTGGCATGAGGTCTTTCCATAACCAAACAAACATGTCATAATCAACATTTGAATCATGAATGACATTCCACACATGCTTGAGTTTAGGATTCTTTCTATCATTAAGATATAAGCAGTCATTTCCTTCACCTATAATAGGGAGACCATTAAGGACCTCCAATAAGCACCTATTATTTCTATTATTAGGCACATTCTATTTACCATTCACCAACATATCATTAACCTTGCAGTTAATAGGTAGACCAAGTTTGAGGCAAGCTTCTTTACCAACTGAATCCCATAGAAAATAATTTTTGGGAACCCAAGGATCCAACCAGAAAAAGACATCATTCCCTTATCCTACACTGATTCTGGTATGAACCAGAAGATCAGGTTTGCATTCCAAGATTTTTGAAAACATCCAAGACATAGAAGAATATACTTTAATCGACCCATAGAGAGTCCTTTTTGTTTGATATATCCCACACATTGAGAAGGAGGTAGGATTTGGAGACATCAGTGATTTTCCTAATACCAAGCCCACCCTCTTTTTTTGGGCATAGTGACTCTATTCCATTTAACAAGATGCAGGCTAGAGTTCTCTTCTTTTTTTCCCCATAGAAAGTCACGACAAAGCAAATAAATAGAGTTCATAGTTGTCTTAGGAATAGGAAATGTGTAGCACCAGTGAAGGTAGAGAACACTAAGAGTGGATTAAATAAGTTCAAGTCTACCTACCATAGAAAGGGTTTTTGATTTCCAACCTTCCATCTTTGTTTTTACTTTATCAATCAGGATAGAACAAACAGATCAAGGTAATTTCCCAGTAACAAGAGGAACTCCAAGTTAAGTAGAAGGTAAACTACATTCCTTGAATTTGAGTATACTTAAATATCATCTTTACTGGCACTCTTGCTAAAATTACTTCACTTTTAAGGTTATTGATTCTCAATCCAGAAAGATTTCCGAATTTATCCAGAATTTTGAGTATTTCTAAGGCATTTTCAGGGCTAGCCTTCAAGAAGATCATAAGATCATCAGCAAAGACTAAGTGAGACAAAGAGAAGGTCTGAGAAGCTTTACTAGGATGGAGAGACTTATTTTACACAGCTTGATTCAAGAGAACAGTGAAAGCTTGCATAACCATCATGAACGAATAAGGATCCATGGGGTCTCCTTGGTGTATGCCATTAGTAGGAAAGAACCTATCTATGGGTTCATCATTGAAGAAAACTTGATATGAGGTAGAATTGGGAATGCTAGAAATCCAACCAATCCAAATAGCAGGAAAACTCATTCTATGCAAGACCCCAAATAAGAAATTCCAGTTAACATTATCATAAGATTTCAAGTTGTCAATCTTCAAACTCATTTTTCCATCTGTGGAAGACTAATTAAAATCATGGAGAACTTCACTCAATAGAAGAATTGAATCTTTGAAATTCCTTCCTTTGATAAAAGTGGATTGGTTATTGCTGATGATCTGAGGTAAGATGTTTTGAAGTCTATTTGCCATTATTTTTTAGATAATCTTGAATACAACATTACATAGATAAATGGGTCGCCAATTTTTGATATCAAAATAATCACGCCCCTTTGTAATTAGGGTGATGTATGTGTTGTTAGACTCCTACAGAAGCTTCCCATTGGAAAAGAAATCCTTAACAGGCTTGGAGATATCATCTCCTACAATAGACAAAGTTTTTTTGATAAAGAATGAGTTAAATACATCATGCCCTGGTGCCTTATCAATATTAAAAGAAGCACTAGTATCATCAATTTCAGTTTGCGTGACAGATCTAATGATATTCATTCTTTGTTCCTCATTGAGCGTAGGACCTGGCCATTTAAAATCAGCTAGACCCTCACAAATATGGCCACTATTAAATAAACTAGAATAATAGTTCAGGACATAAGTTCTATTAACATCCGAATCATTGTTAACCTGGTCATCAATATAGAGACCTCTTATATGATTTATTTAACGCCTATAGTTTTTAGAGATGAGTAAAAGAAGTTGGAGTTTTTATCACCCTCAGCAAGACATTGCACTCTTGACATCTGTCTAAAAAGAATCTCCTATTCTCTTTCATCTTCATAGAGAACCTTTCCCTGTACCTTTGAATCATGTTGCAATTAAGTATTCATAGGATCAATTTCGGCCTTGGTTTGAGCTTGAAGTGCTAAAATCTTAGATATCTTCACATTATCAGAAAGATTACCAATACTAGTTCTGTTCCAGTCTTTTAGAGCCTTTCTCAGAGATTGAAATTTCCTATAGACCATAAACATGGATGTGCCTTCAACTTTCATCTCCCACGACCTTCTAACAACATTAAGAAAATCATTCTTCAAAGTCCATGAATTTATAAAATGAAAAGGAGCTTTGACCACTCTAGAGTGCCCAATAGAAAACAAGATGGATTTGTGATCACTCATAGTGTTGGAAATCAGCTCTCTAGAGAACTTATCAACTGAATTCATGAAAAGGTAATTATACAAAACCATATAAATCTTTGAGGTAATAAAACCATCATCATCTTGATGGTTGTACCAAGAATAGAAAGGACCCTTGAGATCCAATTCAAAGATACCGCAGTTGAGTACGCAGTCATTAAAGTCACTCATTGATTTGTTAGAAGGAGAATTTTTTCTCAGTCTTTCATTGTCTCTTCAAACATCATTATAATCACCCATGGAGATCCAGGGGAGGTTATAGTTAAGGCAAATATCATTCAACAAGTCCCAAAGGCTAGACCTGTCATAATCTCCATTATTCCCATAAATAGTTGAAATAAGAAAAGAGAAGTCATCCACCATGACTTTGCATGAGATATGTCGATCATTCTCAGAAAGCTTCATAATCAAACAATCATTCGTGTTCCATAAGATCAAGATCCATCCTAAGGCATGAGAATCAATTTTTGATAGATAATCCAAATTAGGAAAGTATTTAGATACAAAACTAGCTAGATTTCTCTTTCTCAATTTTGTTTCTAGCAAGATGAAGATGTTTCTACCCACCCTTCTTATCTCCTCCTGGACACTCTTTATTTTGTTTTTAATGCCCCTAATGTTCTAGGAGGATATCTTGAGAGGTGGAGTCATTTGTTCACTCAGGCCGTTGAGCTGGCGGCCTCATCAGATTCATCACTAGTGTTCAGAATGCTTAAAGGAGAGAACATAGAGCTGATGACTCTCAGAGGAATACCCATGGAAATTTTGGGGGAAACCACTGACGGAAAGCTTTGAACCATGTTAGTATTGTTCATAGTAGAAAGATCATTTATGAATTGCACAACAAGTCTTCAAAAACTAGAATGCGAGTTGTAGGGACCAAACACGAGCAAGTTCCAAAGTTAGCCACAACTAATACAATCGAGTTTTCAGATGTTAGATTACCAACATTTTCCACATATACAACATTCATAGTCTTCTCAGGTGTAGGGGGACCAGGGGAAGCAGGGAAGCATCTGGCTTCATGTATGAATAGCTAACACTTATTACAAACACCTCGTATCCATTCATATTCAACATAGATAGGGAAAACTCTTCCATCATCTCCTTGGAGCTCGATTACAGAAGGAAACTTAAGCGTTGGATTCATGAGAACTTGAATCCTTGCAAAATCCAGATGATTACAATTCCATGTTGCTTTGTCCGCACCAATAGGAGAACCTAGGAAAGAGCCAATGTATTCAAAGGTCTTGATATCCCATAGTTCAAGAGGTAGACCATACAGCTTAATCCAGATTAGGATACTTCTGAAGCTGACTTTCATCAAAGAACAACCAAGTTTCCATTTCATCAAAACCATAGGAAACTACTTTACGAACTAGGGTCCTTTCTCTAGAACAAACTTCATATCACGGGGATTATAGAATCTGAAAATGAACATATCATATGGCATGGGGATGATATTGAAGTTGTCTTGCATGTTCCATACATTTGTTAGATGGGAATGAAGCAGATCTAGATCTGGCAAGAAATCCATAATGTATGCTGATAGGCAGAACTTTCATCTGGCAGCATTCTCAGACACTTCAGAGCTTGGAAATCAGATGTGTCCCTCTTCAACTTGGATCTCAGTTGGAACCAGAGGCACGGCAAGCTTTCTTGAGCTTTGGTTAACATCAAACCACTCTTTTAGAGAACTAAGCGTGAGTGTAGGATCTTCATTTGTAGTCTTTGGCTTCCAGATCTGGTGGTTGTTTCCTGAAGAGAGTCAGTGGTGTGCATTCGCCTGGTAATCACCTTGCTCGTTGCCTCCTGATACGTCATTACCTCTCTTACATTTATTGAGAATGTATGTGCTTGTTCAGATATTAATAAGTGTCACCAACTTAACCTAGATAAGCCGTTGTTTGTTATAACAAATAACATTATTAGTTGGAAACATGAGGAGAACCATCATTTTCTGAACCAAGGGGCACCATCGGTTGTGAAACCTAGGTCCACCATCGATTGTGGTGTCCAAAATCCCCATCATTTGTGGGATATATGACTACCATTGGATCTTGGAGTCAAAGCCTCCATTGGTTGACACCATTGAGTGTTGAACCTGCACTACCATCGGTTAATGATCATAGGTCAATGGACCATAAAATTTAAACTCAGAACATCCATTGGTTGATGGACCATAAGGGCCATCAGTTGTCAGACCCAATACTCCCATCCATTCTCATCAATAGGCGGTGAAACAAGGCAAAACATAAGGAAAGGGTGTCATTTGGTGAAGGGAAAGAAACCATCCATTGAAGCAATCATTAGAGCATTAGGACAATAAATTTTTGAGTAGCAAAAGAGTCAAAATAGTACCTAAGTTAGGACCATTGGCTGGCATGAGAAACATAAGAAAAATAGCACCAAAAGAAACTCCATCGGTTCTAGCAAGAAGGCAAACCATCAAGTTATGTACAAGGTAGAAAAAAAGTCAAAAACCATAAGTGAAACCCGTTGTTTGAGAGACATCAAGGACCATCATTTGACATGCAAGCAAGGACTAAAGCTTCCACTTCTAAAGGAAGGTTATGTACAAGGTTTAGAGCACATCCAAAAAGATAATCCAAGAACTAGTACCTAAGCTTAAACCTTAGGCAAAGATGCTACCTTTCTACATAGAACTTAGTTTTAGAGCAAGATCTAGCACATGCAAGCAATAAGTAAGAAATAAATGTGGAGAAATTTATATAAATAGCATATAGGAAGAAGAAGAATCTCAAAATAGCAAGGTATCTGGAGCAAAAGAGGAAGAAACCCTAGCTTAGCACTCCACATGACCAAGCATGCTTCTTCTGCAAGAAAGAGAGCAAACCCTAGGCCAAGGAAGCAAGAAAGATGTACTTAAGCTCTAAAACAAGATACACCATGACCACAACCAAGAAAAAGGAAGAAGGAGGTAAGGCAACAAGGAAACAAAGGGGAAGAAGGATAACTTACTTGCTTAGGTCAAGAACAAGCAAAGGAAGCTCCACAAGCTCCAAGAGAGGGTAGATCTGAACCCTAACATCACATGCAAGGAGATTGACCACCTTATTCTAACTTGGGCACCTTGTTCTCAATCTAAGTTAGGAGGATGAAGCTTGAGACAGAAAGGAAGAGAAAAGAGTCCAAAAGGTTCATTTGCATGGAAGTTAGGAGGTTTGTAAAACTATGGGTGAGAGAAAAGAGAAGGTTTAGGTGTCCTAACATGTTTTCCAAGTGTCCATGGACAAGGTACATCACATCCATGCAGGTAGCATCTCCATCAGTCGTGAAGATTGTAGGGCCATCAGATCTTGGCCCTACCAGGGTGTCCATCGAGTTTCATCACTTGGTGACCATCGATTCTGGAAACTCTAGGTCACTAGGTGGAAAACCATCGATTGAACACCCCTTCCAAGCAAACCATCAGATGAAGGAGCTCTAAGAGAAAAGACCATAGACCCTCAACATCTAGAGACCACCATTGGTTTTCTTCAAATGTTACCCATCTAGGGGGGAACCATCGATTGATGGCCTCCAAGGTAGCTCATCCATGAGAATAAAACCTCAACTCAACCTTGGAAAGGTGTCATTACCAAACCAAGGTGCAACCAAGTGCCTCATGGCATAAAAATATTAAGAATGATAAGACAATATGTAAGGAAAAAAATATTGTGACAAATTACAAGATAAACCTCGGATATGGGTAAATTTTAGAAAAGTCCAAAAAGCGATAAAATTGCATAACTTGTTTATTATATGTCCAAACTAGACCAAACTTGAAATCTAAGCTTGTTACATGATATAAAAGCACTTCAAAGGTTTATATTAAGGTTTTAAGCATCCAATTATGGTAATTAAGCATGTTCAACTATTAAGCAAGGTTTAGGGTCTTACAACCATAAACCCCTAATAAGGATTTCTACCCCGAAATACTACACGAACAAGGATGGGTACTTCCAACACATCTCACCCTCTAACTCCCACGTGTCTTCCTACAAACCATAGTGATGCCACAAAACCTTAACTAAGATTGTATCCTTCTTCTTAAGCTTCTTCACTCTACAATCCAAAATCAACACATGACCCTCAACATACGACACATCCTCCTTCAACTCAACCTTCCCTAGATGTAACACTTTATTTGTATCTGGATGACACTTCATCAGCATAGAAACATGGAAGATAGGGTGTAACCTATGCAACTCTCATGGTAACTCAAGCTTGCACGCCACCTTCCCAACACATGGCACAACAAAGTAAGGTCCCATATACCTAGGAGCCAACTTACCCTTTCTACAAAACCTCAACACACCTTTCCAAGGGGAAACCTTAAGGTACACAAAACCTCCAACTCAGAACTCCAACGGCCTATGGTGTTTTCATCATACAAATTCTGCCTATCCTAAGCTATCTTCAAATGTTGTTGTGTCACCTTGATCTTCTTTGTAGTCTATTGCACTAGCTCAGGACCCAAAAGTTGATACTCTCTTGTCTCATACCAACAAAGTGGCGACTGAACGTATTCCATACAAGGCTTCATAAGGTTCCATATCTACACTACTCTGATAGCTATTGTTGTAGGCAAACTCAATCAAACTTAGATGTACATCCCAACTGCCAAGAAATTGTAAGAAACGCACCCTCAAAAGATCTTCTATCATCTGAATGGTCCTCTCAAATGGACCATTTGTCTATGGGTGGAAGGTTGTACTGAATGTCAATTGTGTCCCCATCGTAATATGCAGATGCTCGTGAAATGACTTGTGAAATGTGGACCTCTGTTAGATACTATAGTCATTGGGATACCATGCATGCAAACTATCTCGTTGACATATATCTATACCAACTTCTCTATTGCATATGTCGTCTTGACTGGCAAGAAGTGAGCTGACTTGGTGAACCTATCCACTATCACTCAGATGGAATCATGACCTTTGGTTGTCTTAAGAAGACAAACCACAAAGATCGTGGTGATACGATCCCATTTCCACTGTGGTATCGACAAAGGCTGCAAAGTCCCTACAGGTTTCTAATGCTCTACCTTGACCTTCTGACAGATTGGACATCTAACCACAAACTCCTCCACATCATGCTTCAGACTAGGCTACCAATATAGATCCTTCATATTATGGTACATCTTGGTGCTACTAGGATGCATAACATACATCGAGTAATGAGCTTCCTTAAGAACCATTTTCCACAAGCCATCAACATCTAGGACAACTGTCCTACCATGAAACACACTGTCTCATCCTTTGTCTCATGGAAGCGATCATGCTTCCTACTGCCAAACTATGACCTCATCTTATATATCATAGTATCATATTGTTGTGTATCTTTGGTCTACTGCATCAATGTCAGCTTAACCTGAAACTATGCCAACAATCATTCTAATAAGGAAACCTCCAGCTTCATGTTCATTTGGTGAAGCGACACAAACAAATCTCGCTTGTGACACACTAAAGCTAACAACTATGCCTTGTCTATAGATGATTATGATGTTGATGAGGACTTCCTACTCAATGCATCAACTACCTTATTCCCATTCCCCGTAGGTTCTTACGGTCAGCTCTTTCTTTGTGAAGATATACAGTAGGTTCTTACGATCAGTGAAGATCTAACACTTCTCTCCATAAAGGTATTGTCTCCAAATCTTCAAATCATAGCACCTGCAAGCTCCAAATCATGTGTCAAGTAGTTTTTGTCATGTTTCTTAATCTATCGTGAAGTAAAAGAAATTACATTCTTATCATGCATCAACACGCATCCCTAGCTATTTGTTGAAGCATCAAAGAAGATGATATAGAATTTACCTTGACCTGGTAGAACCAACACTGGTGCACTGGTCAACTTCTCCTTCAAGAGTTGGAAAGAGCATTGACACTTGTCATCCCAGACAAATGGAATGCTTTCCATTATCATCTTGGTTAGGGGTAATGCCACGACACTGAAGTTCTTGATGAGTCTCCTGTAGTATCCTTCCAAACTAAGATGACTTCTAACTTCAGTTGATGTCTTGGGATGCTCCCATTCTAGCATTGATTGAACCTTCTTTAGGTCCACACAAACACCCTTAGCAGATATCATGTGCCCAAGAACAGACACCTCTGTCAACCAGAACTTGCACTTGCTGAACTTAGCATATAACATGTGTTGTCTCAACAATGTCAATGCCTAACATAGGTGTTGCTCATGCTGTTGACTGTCTCTAGAGTATATCAAGATGTTGTCGATGAACACCACCACAAACTAATCAAGGTATGTTCTAAACACTTTGTTCATCAGATACATAAAGGTTGTTGGCGCGTTGGTCAACCCAAACGGCATAACCATGAACTCATAGTGACCATACCTAGTCCTAAAAGTATACTTAGGTATATCATCCATCTTGATCCTAAAATGATGGTAACCTGATCTCAAATTTATCTTGGAGAACATTGTGTCACCTCTCAACTGGTCAAAAAAATGGTCTATCCTCAGCATCAGGTACTTGTTCTTGATAGTGACCTTGTTTAGTTGTTAGTAATCTATGCACAACCTCATAGATCCATCCTTATTCATGAACAACATGGAATCACCCCAAGGGGAAGTGCTAGGTCTAATAAAACCATTCTCTAATAGGTCATGCAACTACTTCTTCAACTCCTACATCTCTGTCAGTGCCATCCTATATAGTGCTTGTGCTATGGGTTGTGTTCCAGGATCCAGATTGATCTCAAAATCTGTCTCTCTAGGAGGGGTAACACTAGGAAACTCTTTAGGAAAAACATCCTTGAACTCTCGCATTGGTACCTCCTGGATACCAAGACTCCTCTTGGTGTCCACTATATGAGCCAAGAAATCCTCACATCCTTGTCTCATCAACCTCTCCGCAGTCATAGTTGACACCAAGCATGTCAGAAGAATCCTCCTATCTCCTTGGAAGACCCACAAAACATCTTCCTCATGGAATGTTTCCACCTTGGAACTAGAGTCTGAGACCACCCATTAATTCTCAAAGATATCCATCCCAAGGATCATGTCAAATCCATGCATGTCAAGTCGATAAGATCCACTTGAATGTTGCATTCTAAGAAAGAAAGAACGCAAGATGGACACATCTCCCAAAACCCAGTGGAACCAAAAAGAGGGGTCTCTAACCAAAGACTATTAGATCTACTAACAATAGGAAGATAAAACTATCTATCACCTCTCTGGTGATAAAAGAGTGTGTCACACCCGAATCAACCAAAAGGGATATAAAAGAAGAAGCAAACAAATCAAAATGAACACATCCCTCTAGCTGACCCATAGCATAGAATTGAGATGTCAATTGTTGTCGTCCATGTCCTCTACTAGCTTGTCTAGAGAATTTTGTCTATGATGCCTGAAAACATCCTTTACCACCAACCACTGTTGAACTGTTGATACTGAGAACCCCACTGACTATGCCTTGGTTGTTGTATCACTTCCTCATCTTCTTAGGGTAGAACAGCTTGGTATGCCCAATCTATCCATACTTATAACAAGTCTTACTCTCATACCATGGCCTATAAAGGCATGTAACCAACACCGACGTTGTACTGCGAGCTCCTACATGTGGAAAGATACAACCTCTACCCATGCTTAGGGACCACTGTGATGACACCATTGATCTTGGCACTTAGAAAACTGACGGTTGTTGTGACTGAGGTGAAGAAAACCTGAGCTTCTTAAAGCCACCAAAAGACTACCCTTGAAACTAATTCCGCCTCTTCTTGCCATTGGATTCATGCTTCTCCATAGAAGACCGTTTGATCCTCCTCACCGACTCCAAAAAGGTAGAAAACCCTTCCCTATTCTCTAAAGAAGACATTGTCATCATCAACTCCTTACTCAAGCCCTTCTCAAACTGCTAAATCCTCTCTTTATCCGTTGCTTCCATGTGAGGACAGAACCTCAACATCTCCATAAACTTTGCCTCGTACTCATTAATTATCATGGATCCCTGTCAGATCTTCTTAAACTATGATATCTTCTCATCCATGTACATCTCCAGGAAGTATCATCTCACAAACTACCATAAAAAATCCTCCCAATGGATCACCACTCTAGGTTTCTTCTCCTCCTATATGGCCCACCAGTGGCTAGCACTGCCCTTCAATAGGTACACAACTTGCTTCAGCTTGTCCTCTTCTGGGATATTGAGGATCTTGAAAGCCTTCTCAACATCTGTCAACCACATATCCCCATCCTCCGGGTCTTCTGTACCAGCATACTCAATCACCCCCACACATCTCAACCACTCCAAACTCTATCCAGAACCCTGGGATTCCACATTAGGGACAATTTCCCTAGCTTAAGGTACGGGCGCTCGATCCATCGGATGCATAATTGTGGCCATAAGTTGTCCAAACATGGACTAGAAAGCAGGATTGGCCATGGTTGCTGGGTCGAACTGAGACACCATGGGTTGATCCGACCCCATCTCTGGCACTCTATCTTTGTGTGATCTCCTCCTACCGCCACCTCTAGGAACAAGAAATCTACTCTTAGCGTGTTCTTCATGCTCTCCAAACATATCGACATAAGCATAAGATATGATTAGATATGTTGTATAATGTAAGAACAAACACAACGTAAGTCCTATGCCCCTATACACACATCAAACCTAGAGATCTGGTACCAACCTTTAAGTGTGACACCCAACACCACACCCAATGAGATTACTAAAAATAAAACAAGCAATCAATTATGAAACCTCCTAATTACCCAAAAATAGGGTAAATTAAACTAATTTAAACATTACTAATAAGAGAGGAAACTTTTACATAAAGGTCCATAAAACTTTGCATATCAACATATATCGTATTAGGTATTTACATATCTATTCAATGGCGTTAACCACAACGTGTATGCAAATGATATCCTATTCACATATACATGGAACATATATACAAACCACGACATACAACCAAAACATGTGTCGATATACATCATCTACAAAGAAAATTCCTTCCCATACTTGAGAGTACAGGGAAGACACCAGGACTCTACTATTGTCACAACCGCTATCAAATTGACATCATAAACACACAAAACTTATGCGGAAATAATCATTAACAACTGATTGTCAAAAAACATAAAAAATTAAAACCTTTTTGCCAAGAGATCCACTACCAGGAAACTCTTTTTAGAAAGAACCAAACCATATATATGCAACATGTTTCACTTTGTACATACATTATTCCATCACCTTGCAAGGATATGAGATAACAGTTGCTTTTAAAAAACAAACACACAAAAGCAACATTATGCATCGAGGCTTACTAGCCAAAATCTTAGATCGGTTATAAAATAGTTTACGCACTATCTCCTAAAGGACCTGAGAGTACAAGGATGACACAGAGGACTTTATATCTACAAGACACATAACAACACATTCAACCTGAGTTGTTACTACTGGTCTTGTTGTTCCTGGTCTTGTTGCTACTGCTGATCTTGCTGTTGCTGCCCGCTCTCTGTTGCACAGTCTCTACCTCTTTTTGCACGTCCACCTAAAAAGTTGTAGAGCCCACAGGGTGAGACAACAACTCCCAGCAAGAGATATAACTCTCTATCAATAGTATTAATATCACAATTAAACTTTTATGAATGAAAGTAGAAGAAACATTTATTGAATTATACATGTATAACTACTAATTATATACAGGATAGAGTGGTCTCAACATCTCATCAGTTCAAATATTTATAATTGAGCAATATATCATTAAATCATTTTAAAAGGGAATATGAAGAACACGTATAACTGTAATAAGCTAAATAGTATAAAAACAAAGAAAAGGTTCAACCAATGTTTCCATATCTGATCCTAATACAAATACACTACATTACTGATTACATATATATTTAAACAATCCATATTATGCCCTACAGAGATGGGAATATACCTTCCATCTCCAACTGACCATTGTGAAGTAAGCATCAGTTCCATATAGGTCTATGAAAGAGCCGAAATCCACAACCTCTTGTTTCTCAGTTAGTACGAGATTATTGGAAATGACATTATGAGTCAGTCTGCATTTTAACTGTGTATAGAGGTTCTTCGCTATACAGATATAGTGGGAAACATGTTCTCTGTTCGTCCATTTCTCATCCTTGTAGGCCAGTTTCCTTCTATGTATGACCATTGAAGCAATTGTACCAATTGTAATAGTCTAGAGGCCCTCCCTTGGAGTGTAGAGGGTATGACCTACAATCAATCCTCCTTGTATATATTCAGTCATGGCCTGCAGTCATACTAATCTAAGGGTATGGATTTACCGCCAATCCTAATGTTGCACTAGAGATACGGCATACAACCGCACTCTTTTTCGGATAATGGCTCAAGGCCAATCCTGGGGTTTGAAGGAAGCAAGGTAATACTCATCTTGAACCCTCACATATTCAAAGATATGTGATCCAAGTAAAACTCATTTCACCAATAAACAAATCCTGACACTGAATGGTTATATGGTAGGGCTACTACATTTTTAGTTTACATGATAGATTAAGTTCATTACAACATCTTTTAAGATCAATCAAGTTACAAGCATGAATAGTAGATAATTGGTTTATAGAAAGGTGTATCATATTTTTGAGGAATCTTGTATCAATTAGAACAGATCTTATTATACTCATCCTGGGATCTCAATCCCCTAAACTCTTTATTAGGAATCTCATCCCTCATTGTTATCATTATCATGATCACATGTGTTGGATATAAAACCATCAGTTGATTATTGAATAGTGTCACCTTTTACAAGGTAACAATCATCTCTAGATCAGATCCATCTACAAAGCATACTTGTTGTACATGTATATCACATGGCTCACAAGGCTTCATATCATATGTATAATGCAAAAGCATCATAGCTCATACCTGGATATGCTCATCATTTCATAATACTTGCATGGTTAGGATTTCTTAGCAAATGCAATATCAAGTAAATATCATGTCCATGCCATAAAGAGAATCATTAAAATTGCAACCCCCTCATAATTAGGGTTAGGGTTTTCTCTTATAACTAATTTAGGGCTTTCAAGTTCATATTTATCCACCAAACTCTAATTCACATCATAAGATCTATATTATTTCCATAAGTGTTCAAGCATACTTCATCAAATATCATCATTTGATTATAAACATGACGTATTACCTTTCTCATGTGAGTAGTATGAGTTTCTCTCTCATCCTTACTAGGATATTGACTTCAACATACTTATTACATTGATTTAACCTTCTTTAGGGTTATCAATCTACACTTATTAAAGTGTATCCATCTCATTACATTCAAGATGTTGCCATCAATTATATTCAAAATGTATTGGCCTACACTCATCAAGGTGTATTGGCCTACATTAAACAAGGTGTATCGACCTCCACTTTTGTGATACACCATTCAAACAAAACGTCATTAACTAAGCAGAAGCAAATCGTTAACAACGGATTAATGAAAATCACTAAAAATTAAAACCATTTACAAAGAGTTCCATTCTTGATAAAACTCTTTTTAACTAGAACCAAAGTATTTCATTTACATCATGGTTCATAAAATACATGACATGTACCATCTCTTCTCGAGGATTATATACAACAACTGCCATGTAAAATGTGTATATAGGCAACATAAAACCTCAACAAACCAAGCCAAAATCTCAGATCGATTCATTAAAAACACTAACTACTACTCCGAGGACCTGAGAGTACAGAGATGACCCATAGGACTCTCTATACAATATATGACAGCCAGTGTCTCCACCTGGAATATCACTATTGTCCCTGCTGCTACTGCTGCTCTTCCCCTGCTGTAGAGTTTCTGCCTCTTCTTCCGCGTCTACCTAAAAATTTTGGATCCCACGGGGGCGAGACAATTGTAAATTGCCCCATCGAGAGATATAACTCTCCGCTAGAAATATCATCATTGCAAGTAAAGCAGTAATAGACTGAACAGAATATTTAATCACTGATTAAGCAGGATAGAGCAATATCATCTTATTTAATAACGAATATGAAGAACATGTATAACATCTATCCATTTAGATTTATAAAATAATTGTAACATCAGCCAATGATTGTCATACTCAATCCTTAAGCAAATATGCTACTCGGTTGATTACATTTTACAACCATATTTATGCCCTGAGGAGATGAGGTATACCGCTCATACTCGAACGGACCACTGCGAAGTCGAAATCAGTATCATACAAGGTCAAAGGAAGAACCAGATTCCATGACCTCCCACATCGCGGTCAATACGAGACTACAAGTAGGACTATGTCAACTACTCAACATAGCTTTCCAGGGTATACTGGCAGCTTCGCTGCAGAGTTACAGCAACAACTGCACTCTCATCGGCAATCGAGATATTTAATGTTTTTCTCACATCGATCCGACATTCATCATCATCGGGAGATTTGTGATATATCCATCCCGACACATATAATGAAGGATTGAGAGATCTAATGTATACCTCACATCAAATCCTTCATCAGAGAGTAAGGTACTCGCGCTCATTACCCCCACATATTCAAAAATATGTGTTCATCAGGAGATCCTATAGGAAAACCTATTTCACCATCACCAATTACTGACGATCATGGATCTATGGTCAGGGCTCTTCATGATAAGATTTCACTTGATTAATTAAGTGCATTGCAATATTCTTTTAGCATCAGTCAAGTTTTCAAACATAAATTATTATGACAAATGCTATAAAGTAAAGTGTAACACATCTTTCAAGTACCTTTCACAATCTTTATAGAACATTGGGATCTCAGTCCCTTATCTCATACTGGGATTCCTCATCCCTCAACAACATCATCATCATGTTTGTTGATTCTAGGTATTCAAACCCTTAGTTTCATCACTAAACATTGTTACCACTTTATCAGGTAACTATCACCTTCTGATCATCTGACCGAGGTATGAATGATACACAATCATCTCACATGGCTCAATAGCCCAATAAGCATTCATATCAAATAATCATCATAGCTCATACCTGGATATGATCATCATCTCAGGATACCTGCATGGTTAGTACATATGATAACAGCCATATCAAGTACATATCAACACCATGCAATACAAGGGTAACAACATTATTCCCAATTAGAGTTAAGGTTTCCCAATTTATCTCAATTAGGGATATTCATCCCATTACCCAACATTAGGGTTATGGTTTATCATCATACTGCCCAAGATTAGGATTTCATGCACTATAACCCAAAATTAGGGTTTCACATGCCTTCACCTTATACTAGGGTTAGGATTTCATGAAGCATTACATAGCATCACTCCGGATTAAAGTTTCACATCACATCACTGCATTAGGACATTCACATGGTATCATTACCTTAAATTAAGGTTCCTTATAACTTTTCCCCAAATTAGGGTTTCATGTAACTTTACCTAAAATTAGGGTCTCCTGAAGTATCCTCTTAAATTAGGGTTCTTCATTATATTACCCTGAATTTGGGATTTCTCATATTATCCTTACATCACCCTAGATTAGTGTATCACATGATATCATCTTAAATTAGGGTTTTAATATAACATTTCCCTAAATTGGGGTTTCTTATATCTTCACCCAAAATTAGGGTTTAATATAGCATTCCCTTAATTAGGATTATCCCATCACCCAACATTAGGGTTTCACATAGCATTGCCCTAAATTAGGGTTAGGGTATCACTATTCACATCCATTAGGGTTCCACCTTAGTTAGGGTTTAACCTTAATTAGGTTTTCACTTTCCATTTTAATCAACCTTGAGATATTTTATAAGCACTCATTTGGTTTGAGATTAATTGATCCTTCAAACAATTTGAACTAATGAACCTTCAAATGGTCTTGCCCAACATGTCCAAACCGTTTGAAACCGTTTAGTCCTCCAAACGGTCTTGCTCAACATGTCCAAACGGTTTGAAACCATTTAAACCTCCAAACGGTCAACCCTATCCAAACGGTCAACCCTATCCAAACGGTTTGAAACCGTTTGGCCAAATCAGGTTGAAACCGATTGGCCAAGTTCAATTGAAATCAATTGAACCAAAATAGGGTTTTCTTTAATCAATCAATTTAAGATTTACAATCAAGGAACCATCAATTGTTGATACCTTTGAATCTATTTCAATTGCAACCATTAGATTAACATTCACCACTTCACCATATGTCCCTCAAATAGTTTGGGACCACTTGATCCCAAACGGTTTCAAGATCGTTTGATCCCAAACGGTCTTGAGACCGTTTGGTCTCAATTGGTCTTGAGACCGATTGGACTCAATTATGAAACCGTTTGCACATGCACTTGTTGAGGTGTGTGCTTAAGATGATGTCATCATATTCAATCTTGAACCCTTCGAAATCCATGGTGATTCTTTAAGTAATTTCAACAACTAATCAAAATGAATTCGAGAAAGAAGAAAGAACCATCATATGATAAAGAAATGCATTCAATAATGACATTTAAGAGTTCAAGTTATATAACCCTCCTTAAAAGAAGCTTCAAAGCTTCAAGCTCCACGTATTTAATGGTGAAACAATATCCTTCAACTATCCAAGGCTCTCCCTTAAGTCTTTGAGTGAAAGAAATGGCTAAGGTTGAAAATTGGATGGAGAAAAGAAGAAAATGAGCATTGAATTTCGATTTCCACCATGAATTCAAGGTTGAAAAAGGTCATGGAGCTTACCTACAGGTTGGGGGTCATCATCCTCCTTATCCTAAGCTCCCTTGGTCGTTTTACAAGAAAAGAGTGAAAGTGGTTTCGAAATAACCCTTTCAAGTTATGGATATATGAGTATATATGTATTTTATTTGAAATTTCTTTTAAGAGAGAGAAAGTAGGAGATAATTCCTCCATTTCCTTGACACTTTCCCCCTCCTATTCCTTGCATACGAGGCTATCTTCCTTGCCTCTTATTACTTTCAATTATCCATGAATTAAAGGAAAACAAATTAAGCACCTTAATCCATTTAATAATAATATCCAAAAGTTAGTGGATATTTCTTTTTCTTAAATTAATGTGAGTGGGCTCTCCACTCACTTTAGATATTTCGTGGCCTTTGCAAGGCACAAGGACGTCCAAACTTATACAAATTCAACCATCACAATTTCAGTTGAAGGGAACTTCCATTAATATATTTATTTTTGCATTAAATTGAATTAGGGTTTCAATTATGCTTAAATCTTGATTATTTTAATATCAAGATTTTCTCTCCTTCAAGGTGATTCAAATGAGACGCCCCTCTGATTTTCTTGTCTCTAATTGATACCAAGAAACATTAGAGACTCTCTGGAAGTGGTAATTTGTATATTGAACCCTAGGTTTTGGGTAATTTGCACATTACACCAAAACTAGGTTTTAATGCACAAACATTGCTTTATTAGCTCTTTCTTGGTACTCAGGCCTTCACAAGCCATACCTCTGCATAATTTTTCATTATTATGATGCTTCAACATTTGAGGAACATTTTATCATGTAATATTTGTAAGTTAACCCCTCAACTTGGGTAATTTGCACTTTTGTCCAAAATAAGCAAAACATTGTTTTCAACATCATTCAAAAAGGAGTAAAATTGAAATATAAGATCCTATTGAGCCTTAATTACTTTTCAAAAGATAAGAGCAAGCATATAATTATCTTTATTACACAAAACATCTAGGGTTAAAGCATAACCCAGGTCAGGGATGTTACAAATTATCCACCCCTTACAAGTATTTCGTCCCCGAAATCATCAAGAGAAAAGAGAATGGTACTTCCTCCTCATCTCTTCATCTAGCTCCCACGTAGATTATTCAATGCCACGGTGATGCCAGAGAACTTTCACAAGGCTTATGTCTTTTGTTTTTCAACTTTTTGATTCTTTTGTCAAGGATCATCACATGTCCTTCAACATATGATATATCATCATTTAATTCTACCTCCACAGGTTGCAAAACTAACTCTATGTCAGGATGACACTTTCTCAGCATGGAGACATGGAACATTAGATGCAATATATGCAACTCAGGTGGCAACTCCATCTTATAGGATACCTTTCCCATCCTCTCAATGATTGGATAAGGTCCCATAAATCTAGGAGCTAACTTTCCCTCCTTCCCAAATATAAGGACACCTTTCCAAGGTGAGACCTTGAGATATACTCTGTCTCCAACTTGGAATTCTAAAGGTCTACGACGCTTATCAGCATAAGATTTCTATCTATCCTGGGCATCTTTCAACTGTTGTTGTATTACTTTAATCTTCTCAGTTGTCTATTGCACTAACTCAGGACCCAAAAGTTGATATTCTCCTATTTCATACCAACATAAAGGAGATCTATAACGTCTACCATATTATGCTTCATATGGTGCCATATCAATACTGTGCTGATAGCTATTATTGTAAGAAAATTCTATCAAGCTCAGGAGTAGATCCCAACTTCCTACAAGCTAAAGGACACATGCCCTAAGAAAATCCTCCAAAGTATGTATGATTCTTTCAGATTGTCCGTCTGTCTGTGGGTGAAAGGCTATACTAAACCTTAACTACGTACCCAAAGCTTTATGGAGCCGCTTTCAAAAATGACTCGTGAATTGGGGACCTCTACCAGAAACAATAGTAGCTGGAACCCCGTGTAACCACACTATCTCATCTATATATATCCGTGCAAGCTTCTCAGCAGTGTAGGTTGTTTTGACAGGAAGAAAATGTGCTGACTTAGTCAACCTATCAACTATCAACCATATGGAATCATGACTTTTGGTTGTTCTAGGAAAACCAACCACAAAATCCATGGTTACATGATCCCATTTCCACTGCGGTATAGGCAAAGGTTGCATTGTTCCTACGGGCTTTTGAGGTTCAACTTTAACCTGCTGATACACCGGACATCGCATAATAAACTCATCTACATCCTTCTTTAATCCGGGACACCAATGCATATCTTTCAAGTTATGATACATCTTGGTGCTCCCTGGATGCATGGCATACATTAAAGAATGAGCCTCCTCCAAGACTAACTTCCTTAAGTCATTGGCATCAGGTACTACCATCCTACCATGGTAACGGACTACCTGATCATTTGAATCATGAAAACCATCATGTTTCTCACTACCATATTCTGACCTAATCTGTTGAATCATAGTATCAGCCTGCTGTGCTTCTTTAATCTGCTGTCTCAGAGTAGGTTTCACTTGCATCTCAGCTAATAGCCCGACTAACAATGATACCTTAAGATGTACATTGTTTTGCCTCAAAGAGATAATCATGTCTCTTTTAAATCTCACTAAGGAGTTCAACTATGCTTTATCTAGGGCTGGTGATGTTGATTTTCTTCTTAGTGCATCAGCTACTACATTAGCCTTCCATGGATGATAATCAATTGTACAATCGTAGTCCTTGATTAACTCCATCCAGCGGCGTTGTCTCATGTTCAACTCATGTTGAGAGAAGATATATTTTAGATTCTTATGGTATGTGAAAATCTGGAATGTTTGTCCATAGAGATAATGTCTCCAGATCTTGAAAGCATGGACCACAATAGCTAGCTCTAGATAATGTGTCGGATAATTCTCCTTGTGTTTCTTAAGCTGTCGAGAAGCAAAAGAAAGCACTTGCTTATCCTGCATCAACACACATCCTAGACCATTCTTAGATGCATCACAGAAAACTATATATCCCTTTCCCTGCTCATGTAGCACCAGCATAGGTGCACTTGTCAGCTTTTCTTTCAACAACTGGAAAGAATATTGACACTTGCCATTCCAGACAAAAGGAACCTCCTTCCTGGTCAACTTGGTTAGGGGTAAAGCTATAGAACTGAAGTTCTTAATGAACCTCCTATAATAGCCTGCCAATCCTAGGAAACTACGTATCTGCATCGATTTCTTTGGTTGTTCCCATTGCAGAACAGATTCTACCTTCTTAGGATCAACACGAATACCTGAGGCAGATATTACGTGTCCTAGAAAAGAAACTTCTGATAACCAGAACTCACACTTGCTAAACTTAGCATACAGCTTATGCTCTCTTAGCAAAGTCAAAGCCTGACGGAGGTGCTTCTCATGCTGTTGAGCATCTCTACTATATATCAAAATATCATCTATGAAGACTACTATGAACTAATCAAGAAAAGACTGGAAGATTCTATTCATGAGTTCCATGAATGCAACTGGTGCATTAGTTAGTCCAAACGACATGACTATGAACTCATAGTGACCATACCTTGTCCTAAAGGCAGACTTAGGTATGCCACTCCCCTTGATACACAACTGATGGTATCTTGACCTCAGATCTATCTTAGAAAAGATATTTGCACCACGCAACTGATCAAATAAGTCATCAATCCTTGGCAGAGGATACTTGTTCTTTATGGTGACTTTGTTCAACTGCCTATAGTCGATGCATAATCGCATAGACCCATCCTTCTTATTAACAAAGAGGACCAGAGCACCCCATGGTGAAGTACTCAGTCGGATAAAACCTTTCTCAAGCAACTCCTGTAGTTGTTTCTTGATCTCTGCCATCTCAGCAAGTGCCATTCTATATGGTGTTTGTGCTATTGGTTGTGTGCCCGGGATCTAGATTAATCTCAAAATCAATCTCTCGGGGTGGAGGAACACCTAGAAGTTCCTCAGGGTATACATCTTCAAACTCCCTAACAACCGGAACATCAAAAAGATTAGGGCTCTCCATTGTGGTGTCTACCACATGTGCCAAGAATGCAAAACATCCTTGTCTCATCAACTTTTCAACTACCATAGCTGTAACTAGACAGGTTGGAAGAATATTTCTATCTCCCTGAAAGATACATGTGTCATCGTTGTCTGTGAACACAACTTGCTTGGAACCACAATCCAAGATAACCTTATACTTTTCTAGGGTGTCCATCCCAAGGATTATATCAAACTTGTGTATCTCAAGTGGTATAAGATTCACCTGAATGTGATGTTCAGAAAAGGAAAGAATGCAGGGAGAACACACCTCCCACAGCACTGTAGATCCCAACAAAGGGGTTTCTAATAACAAACTATCTGCTCTATGACCAACAATCATATTGCAGTCATGAATCACTTCTCGAGTGATGAAGGAATGCGTAGCACCTGGATCAATTAAAATAGATATGAAGCAGGATGAAGACATATCAGAATGAAATAGTTCGATCTGACCTGTCACAACTCAAGGGTTGACTACTGCTTCAGGTTGATTCATCACATAGAATCTTGTTGTTGCTTACTGTTGACCCTGTGCTCAATTGTTGGGTGCCGACGATCCAGCTTGGGACGCTTGTCCACGTCCTCTAGCGCCACTGCCAGACTACTGTCTCGGAGAGCCTTGCTGACGCTGCCTTGGTAGTTGGGTCATATTCCTAACTTTCTCAGGACAATCCTTCACTACATGTCCCATTTTCCCACATCTATAACAGGTTACGTTTCCCCACTTTGGCCTAGGTGGTCCTATTACTGACATTGATGCTAAACTGTGGGATCCCTCCGGTGGTAAATTACGACCTGTACCCTTTCTTGATGTCTACTACGTCTGGGTATTGAACCTTGGTGGTGCTGTTGGAGTAGAAAATCTCAATTTCTTAAAACCCTCGGACCTCAGTCATTGAAACTGTGTATACTCCTTCTTACCCTTGGTTTGTCGTTTCTCAGTCACAGATCTTTCTATTCGTCTAACTGACTCCACAAAGGTGGCAAACCTCTCCCTATTTTCTAGAGCAGACATAGGTGTGGTCAAATCAGCGTTCAACCACTTCTCAAAATGTTGAATCCTTTCCTCATCTATAGCAGCCATGTGTGGACAGAATCGAAGAAGCTCCATGAATTTAGCTTCATACTCACTAATGTTCAACGGTCCCTGCCTTATCCGCTCAAACTGAGTGATTTTCTCATCCAGAAAAGTCTTGGGAAAATATCTACTGACGAATTCACGTCGGAACTCATCCCATCTGACTTCAACACCTGGCCTTTTGCCTTCTACAATAGGCCACCAATGGCCAACACTCCCCTTCAACATATACACAACATGTCTAACCTTCTCAGATTCTAGGATATTAAGGATTCTAAAGGCTTTCTCCAGCTCAGTTAGCCATAAATCTGCATCTGTTGGGTCAGCTGTACCAGCATACTCAATGGCTCCAACCCGGCAAAGCCTCTCAAAAGTTTTGCCAACTCAGTGTCCTTCATTGTGGGCTGGTGCCCCCGGTACAGGTGGTGGCATCCTATCCGACATATGCATCATGGTTGTCATAAACTGCCCAAACAGAGTATGGAAAGCTGGGTTCTCTAGTGCAACTTGGTCAAGATGAGGAATCTCAGGTACTGGATCCTCTCCAGCTTGACCCCTTGCACCTCTTACTAGTGCAACAACACTGCTCTCAACAGCGTGTTCTTCATGTGATCCAGACATCTTCAAGTTCTTCTTCTCCTCCAATATGAGCAGAAGTTACTATCAGATAACTGGAAGACACTAGAACAGACTCAACAACCTTAATCCTATGTCTCTATAGACTCAGCGAACCTAGAGCTATGATACCACTAATTGTGATACACCGTTCAAACAAAATGTCATTAACTAAGTGGAAGCAAATCGTTAACAATGGATTACTGAAAATCACTAATAATTAAAACCATTTACAAAGAGATCCATTCTCAATAAAACTCTTTTTAACCAGAACCAAAGTATTTCATTTACATCATGGTTTATAAAGTACATGACATGTACCATCTCTTCTCGAGGATTATATACAACAACTGCCCTGTAAAATCTGTATATAGGCAACATAAAACCTCGAGGAATCAAGACAAAATCTCGGATCGATTCATTAAAAACACTAACTACTACTCCGAGGACCTGAGAGTACAGAAACGACTCATAGGACTCTCTATACAATATATGACAGCCAGTGTCTCCACTTGGAATATCATTGTTGTCCCTACTGCTGCTGCTGCTCTTCCCCTGCTATAGAATTTCTACCTCTTCTTCCATGTCTACCTAAAAATGTTGGATCCCACGGGGATGAGACAATTGTAAATTTCCCCAGCGAGAGATATAACTCTCCGCCAGAAATATCATCATTGCAAGTAAAGCAGTAATAGACTGAACAGAAGATTTAATCACTGATTCAGTAGGATAGAGCAATATCATCTTATTTAATAACGAATATGAAGAACATGTATAACATATATCCATTTAGATTTATAAAAGAATTGTAACATCAGCCAATAATTATCGTACTCAATCCTTAAGTAAATATGCTACTCGGCTGATTACATTTTACAACCATATTTATGCCCTGAGGAGATGAGGTATACCGCTCATACTCCAACTGACCACTGCGAAGTCGAAATCAGTACCATACAAGGTCAAAGGAAGAACCAGATTCCATGAACTCCCACATCTCAGTCAGTACGAGACTACAAGAAGGACTATGTCAACTGCTCAACATATCTTTCCAAGGTATACTGGCAGCTTCGCTACAGAGTTACAGCGGCAATTGCACTCTCACGGCAATCTAGAGATTTAATGTTTTTCTCACATCGATCCGACATTCATCATCATCGGGAGATTTGTGATATATCCATCCCGACACATATAATGAAGGATTGAGAGATCTAATGTATACCTCACATCAAATCCATCATCAGAGTGTAAGGTACTCACACTCATTACCCCCACATATTCAAAAATATGTGTTCATTAGGAGATGCTGTAGGAAAACCTCGTTTCACAATCACCAATTACTGATGATGATGGATCTATGGTTAGGGCTCTACATGATAAGATTTCACTTGATGAATTAAGTGCATTACCATATTCTTTTAGCATCAGTCAAGTTTTCAAACATAAATTATTATGAAAAATGCTATAAAGAAAAGTGTAACACATCTTTCAAGTACCTTTCACAATCTTTATAGAACATTGGGTCTCAGTCCCTTATCTCATACTCAGATTCCTCATCCCTCAACAACATCATCATCATGTTTGCTGATTCTGGGTATTCAAACCCTTAGTTTCATCATTGAACATTGTTACCACTTTATCAGGTAACTATCACCATTTGGTCATCTGAACGAGGTATGAATGATACATAATCATCTCACATGGCTCAATAAACCAATAAGAATTCATATCAAATAATCATCATAGCTCATACCTGGCTATGCTCATGATCTCAGGATACCTGCATTGTTAGTACATATGATAACAGCCATATCAAGTACATATCAACACCATGCAATACAAGGGTAACAACATTATTCCCAATTAGAGTTAGGGTTTCCCAATTTATGTCAATTAGGGATATTCATTCCATTACCCAACATTAGGGTTATGGGTTATCATAAAACTACCTAAGATTAGGATTTCATGCACTATAACCCAAAATTAGGGTTTCACATGCCTTCACCTTATACTAGGGTTAGGATTTCATGAAGCATTACATAACATCACTCTGGACTAAAGTTTCACATCACATCACTGCATTAGGACATTCACATGGCATCATTACCTTAAATTAAGGTTCCTTATAACTATTCCCCAAATTAGGGTTTCATGTAACTTTACCCAAAATTAGGGTTTCCTGAAGTATCCTCTTAAATTAGGGTTCTTCATTATATTACCCTAAATTTGGGATTTCTCATATTATCCTTACATCACCCTAGATTAGCGGATCACATGATATCATCTAAAATTAGGGTTTTAATATAACATTTCCCTAAATTAGGGTTTCTTGTATCATCACCCAAAATTAGGGTTTAATATAGCATTCCATTAATTAGGATTATCCCATCACCCAACATTAGGGTTTCACATAGCATTGCCCTAAATTAGGGTTAGGGTATCACTATTCACATCCATTAGGGTTTCACCTTAATTAGGGTTTCACTTTCCATTTTAATCAACCTTGAGATATTTTATAAGCACTCATTTGGTTTGAGATTAATTGATCCTTCAAACAATTTGAACTAATGAACCTTCAAATGGTCTTGCCCAACATGTCCAAATGGTTTGAAACTGTTTAGTCCTCCAAACAGTCTTACTCAACATGTCCAAACGGTTTGAAACCGTTTAATCCTCTAAACGGTCTTGCTCAACATGTCCAAACGGTTTGAAACCGTTTAAACCTCCAAACGGTCAACCCTATCCAAACGGTTTGAAATTGTTTGGCCAAATCAGGTTGAAACCGATTGGCCAAGTTCAATTGAAATCGGTTGAACAAAAATAGGGTTTTCTTTAATCAATCGATTTAAGATTTACAATCAAGGAACCATCAACTGTTGATACCTATGAATCTAGTTCAATTGCAACCATTAGATTAACATTCAACCCCTTCAACATATGTCCCTCAAACGGTTTGGGACCACTTGATCCCAAATGGTTTCAAGACCGTTTGATCCCAAACGGTCTCAAACGGTCTTAAGACCATTTGGTCTCAATTGGTCTTGAGACCGATTGGACTCAATTATGAAACCGTTTTCACATGCACTTGTTGAGGTGTGTTCTTAAGATGATGTCATCATCTGCAAGATTGAACACTTCGAAATGCATGGTGATTCTTTTAGTAATTTCAACAACTAATCAAAATGAATTCGAGAAAGAAGAAAGAACCATCATATGATAAAGAAATGCATTCAATAATGACATTTAAGAGTTCAAGTTATATAACCTGCCTTCAAAGAAGCTTCAAAGCTTCAAGCTCCACATCTTTAATGGTGAAAGAAGCTCCTTCAACTATCCAAGGCTCTCCCTTAAGTCTTTGAGTGAAAGAAATGGCTAAGGTTGAAGATTGGATGGAGAAAAGAAGAAAATGAGCATTGAATTTCGATTTCCACCATGAATTCAAGGTTGAAGAAGGTCATGGAGCTTACCTACAGATTGGGGGTCGTCCTCCTCCTTATCCTAAGCTCCCTTGGTCATTTTACAAGCAAAGAGTGAAAGTGGTTTCGAAATGACCCTTTCAAGTTACGGATATATGAGTATATATGTATTTTATTTGAAATTTCTTTTAAGAGAGAGAAAGTAGGAGATAATTCCTCCATTTCCTTGCCACTTTCCCCCTCCTATTCCTTTCATACGAGGCTATCTTCCTTGCCTCTTATTCCTTTCAATTATCCATGAATTAAAGGAAAACAAATTAAGCACCTTAATCCATTTAATAATAATATCCAAAAGTTAGTGGATATTTCTTTTTCTTTAATTAATGTGAGTGGGCTCTCCACTCACTTTAGATATTTCGTTGCCTTTGCAAGGCACAAGGACTTACAAACTTATACAAATTCAACCATCACAATTTTGGCTGAAGGGAACTTCCATTAATATATTTATTTTTGCATTAAATTGAATTAGGGTTTCAATTATGCTTAAATCTTGATTATTTTAATATCAAGATTCTCTCTCCTTCAAGGTGATTCAAATGAGACGCCCCTATTATTTTCTTGTCTTTAATTGATACCAAGAAACATTAGGGACTCTCTGGAAGTGGTAATTTGTATATTGAACCCTAGGTTTTGGGTAATTTGCACATTACACCAAAACTACGTTGTAATGCACAAACATTGCTTTATCAGCTCTTTCTTGGTACTTAGGCTTTCACAAGCCATACCTCTGCATAATTTTTCATTCTTATGATGCTTAAACATTTGAGGAATGTTTTATCATGTAATATTTGCAAGTTAACCCCTCAACTTGGGTAATTTGCACTTTAATCAAAAACAAGAAAAACATTGTTTTCAACATCATTCAAAAAGGACTAAAATTGAAATATAAGTTCCTCTTGAGCCTTAATTACTTTTCAAAAGATAAGAGCAAGCATATAATTATCTTTCTTACACAAAACATCTAGGGTTAAAGCATAACCCAGGTCAGGAATGTTACAACTTTAATCCTTGTGTCGGCCCAAACACATCCACTTGTGTCGTCCTAGACACATCTACCTGTTACGGCTAAGGCACATCAAATGATATTGGTTTAGAGATTCTTGAGAAGGTATATCAGCTATAGTGTATTCTTGTGTGTCGGCCATACTATCATATTGTGTATTGGCTATTCAATCAATTATCGTATCAGCCATACCATCAACTTAGGGTATCAGCCACTCCATCAAATTAGGGTATCAACCACACCATCAACTAGGGTGTTGACCACTCAAATAATTGGTGTATCAGCCTCACCATTAACTAGGGTATCAGTGTAACACCCATATTTTCATATCACATGAGAGGAAGCATTTTTTTTATCTGGGGTATCACAAACATGACTGTCATTGCAATGAAAGTAAATGAAACACTCTGCATTTAAGTAAAACTGATTCATACATAGTTTTAATAAAGGGAAACAAGTCATCAAATATATTGTTCTAACAAGACCATGCATAAAAGAATATGTCTAAACTCTGGATCGTCTCGTTAGATGGCACCCCACTAGGAAATCTTGAAAACTTGCTACACCTTTCCTTGTTCTTTAAATCTTCAGCTGCTCCAAACTCCGCAGACATCGCGTCCCCAGCCATGCATTGGGAAAAATAGTCGTTAGAGTAAGTGGCATGAGTATTTTAAAATGTACATGATTAATAATATGAAATTGACGTTACAAATGAGAAATTTCTATCAAGCTCAGAGTAAAATCTGAAACATAAAACCTCTTATTTCTTAATATGAAATTCTTATCTTTCTATCTTATCTTTCTCTAGAGATGTGTACCCTGGTACATGGATCTCATGACCTATGCCAAAGTGCCGAGGTCTTAATTATCTTATCTAATTCCCTCTCATCATTACTAATGGATGAGAATACGGACATCTCTAATCTATGATATCTTTTACTTACGATTTTTATCTGAATGTGGCCACCATTATACAATAAGTCCTCCTCTGTGACACCGAAGTGTCCTCTATGGTGCAACGCACCCTCTGTTGGCACAATGTGCCCTCTGTTGACACCGAAGTGTCCTATATGGTGCAACACACCCTCTGTTGGCTCAACGTGCCCTCTGAAATGGAGTAAACACTCCTCTGAATTGGTAAAAGATGCCTCTGAATCGTCCTGGGACTCTCTGAATGAGGACTTATTATATAATGTTTTATGTGAAGGTTTTGAATTAATTATCTATCTATCTTTACTAAACTCTAAATCTGAACTTATCTGAAACTGAGTACTCAACACGTACTTAGTTTCGAATATGAAATCTGAATCTGAATCTCTGCTCTTTAAAATCTGAACTGAATCTATTATAGAATTCAGATATGTATCTCAAATTACAACATAATTGAGATTGGGTCTATAACCCTTATCATATATCTTTATTCAAAATCTGGCTACTCACACATCGAGTAGTCTAAGTCTAAATCTAATTCTCTTATCTGTAAGTTCTAAACTGAATCCATTACTTGATTTGAACATTTATCTCATTATCTAGGTAAACTTTATTCTAAAACTCTAATTTGGTAAGAATACTTCATTATACCAACTATATCATAAATAAGTCTAATGCCTTATGAGAAAGGATCTGAACTAAATATGGATATACAAAGTATATGAGAGTTCTCAAGTACCAAATATCAAAAGAAAGGTAAAATCTATCAAATTGACTCATTTCCTACAAAATATCATCGAGTGTAATCTTAATACAATCATATGAGCTTAAATCTTAAAATCTTAAAACATGGATCATATAGAATCTCATCATAAAACATAATAATCTTATAATATCACCCTCAATTCAAGTTACACTATTTTTTAGTCCCAATAGTACCTTCATCTTGAAAATTGGACCATGTCCTAATATGTTCAAAACTCATATCCTCACATTGTAACTAGATTCTAGATATTAATCATCCTAAGGAATCCAATTAACTCCCTAGTTATTAGATCCCTACATCTATAGAAATCTTGATAACATGTTCCTTCTTGAATTCTTAGCACACACTATATATATATAAACATACCGTCTAATAGGATGATTCAATCTCTACCAAAAGAACTCATTATAATAGATCTTGCCTTGAATCTTAATGTCTTCATATGAACTTATATATAAAATATTAAGTCTTACAAGAGGAATCCTATAAAATCATACTTTGAACTTAATCATAACTTGATGCATCATAATCTTATACCTATTAATATAAACTCAAATTATGATACAATCCAATCGAACCCTTCTATTGAAAATAGATCATGTCTACATACATTCAACTGTCGCTTTATATTTTGCTTCTAGATGTTACTCGTTCTAAGAAATCTAGTCTTAGATATCTACATATGTATGAATTCTTAATGGCATGTTTCTACTTGAAATCTTACTACATTCTTATCCCACATTATCAATCTTGGTTGCATATCTTATGTTGTAGTCTTATTATCAATATGAATCATTACTGAGAGTTCCTATGGGAACATGATCCTTTAGTTTTCTCATGAACCTGGTCCATGAGTCCCTATCATTGGTATAAATCTTAATAACATATCTCTCCTTGAGAAATTAGGCACATGCAAGGATGTATCCATGAATGTATAAAAATCTTACTTTATATCTTAACAACAAATCTTAGAACATTGTGTCACATAAAGTATGAAGTCCTACAAAAATATACTAAGTTTGATAGATATGAATACTCATGGGCATGAACCACTTACCTTTTGCGTTGATGATGTCTGTAACTTAGTCTTGATTACTTGTTCCAAATCTTAATCACCTGATTCAAAGATTCATAACCTAACTTATCCTTCATCATCTAGCCACATGCTAAACCTGATTAACAACAAGATTGTATATATATACATTAGATTCTCATTATAAACTCTAATTATCTTCATTTTAGGGTTTTGGCCAAGCTAGGTTAAAGGTCGGTTATTAGTACATTTGATGATCTCATATTGATTTAAGGTCCATAATAAGAGTGTGGTTCAAGCGTCATGCCATTAAGGCGTTCCATGCACCTTATATGCTTATTTCAAGATTTAAGGTATAGTCATGCATTCTAGGGTCAAAAGACTCACAATAGAGCATACATATATGGTTATGATCCAAACAAGACAGGGATCCAAGCATAAAGAATGGATTAGGTCAGCAAGAATAGAACATAAGAACCACATATAAAGTGAGGTGATGTCCACAAAGGCCTAGGGATCAAACCACCAACATGGGTTACCAACATTCAATCGTACATGCAATTATGTGTCAAAATAATCAACAATATCAAGGGCATATTATGGACTGATATTAGAGTTGAAGAGAGACATATATTAATGATTTAAAGTTGATTAGGAAGTAGTCCAACATTAAGTAGCAGGATTAGCATCAAAAGGGCAATGTACATCATTATAGTCCAATATGGTCAAATATGTACAAAAAGGAGTCATTTATGAGCAATAGCGAGCCTAGGAACTTCATTAGGTCTACTAAGACATTAAAGTTACTTATTCGATTCTTAAGTGGTTATATTTGCATCAAAGTTCCAAACTTCATCATAACATTGCATTAAATATGTTAAAAAGTCAAAAGATAGAATTTTGGGAAAATAGGAGAACTAGGATCATAATCAGGTCCAAAAACCATGACCAAGTTGTAGATATTTTCGAAGGGATCAATTTGATATATAATTTTGCAAGGTTTGGCCCTATGATTAGAGAGTTATGATATTTGGAAATCTTGTATTGAAACTATAGGGGAAGGCATAGGTGTTACCTCATGTGGTTTTAAATGGATCAGGGGTGGGATCTGCCTTGGACGGGGATCCACTTGACCCGATACCCTCCTTCATTCCTGACGTGCCATGGATGGGGGAGTGTGCTCCCCTATTTCCTCTGCTCTACAGAGTACTGCGAGGAGGCTCCCACACCTACTGATGAGGAGGAGAAGGCGGAGGCTAAGCCCCGCGATGTGGCCGCCAGGGGCGTCGGCGGCGGTGGCTGGGCCCTCTGGTGTGGTTGGTTGTCAGGAACGATGGGATGGCATCCTCCTTGTGAGGTGAAGGTGTCATAACCTACCAGAGATGAGTAGGATATGAGGGGCTAGACCCCGGATGGCCGTCGGGGTGTTGTCAGAGTGAGGAAGTTGCCATGTCGAGGACATCGATCTATTTTTTTGTTACAGATCGGCGGGCATGCTTGTAGGTCTGCTGGAGAGAAGCCATGGCCGCTCCAGGCTATTCGTTTTCGAGGAAGATGGTGACCAGGTCC
Source organism: Alisma plantago-aquatica (assembly GCA_963693085.1). NCBI lineage: Eukaryota > Viridiplantae > Streptophyta > Magnoliopsida > Alismatales > Alismataceae > Alisma > Alisma plantago-aquatica. The sequence continues at coordinate 777,674,574 of OY856410.1, forward strand.
TGATGACGGAAGCAAATACAACTAGAGTTGTAAAGTGTTCAGATGATGAGGTGGCTAGGGTTTGATCATGGGAGGAAAGTAGAGGGCACCCTTTATCAGCCCCCACCATCATTTGATTTGGAAGGGAGGAAGGAGAGCAGTTACTACTCTTCATTACTTTCCTGAAGGGGAAAGGGGAGAGGAGCAAGTGGATGGGCCCCAAAGTGGCCAAAATCGGCCCAAAAAGGTTCAAAGTAAGGAAATTCGAGTAAAACACATGTAACTTGTCCCAAAATTTACTAGCTCATAACTTGGGTTTTAAGAATCCGATTTGGGTGATTTTTGATCCATTGGATTCATAATTGAGCCCACTAAAATCTGGTACATATCTAAAAGACAAAATATCATGGAGTCGAGGTTCAAAATTAGATGCAAGAAGGTGACATGCTATAGCAAGATACTTAGTTTAAAAGTACAAAATAAAATCACACATTGCAAAATTGACCATTGTAGTCACCAAATAGGAACATCACAACTATCCAATTATGAACTTAACATCAAATTGAGTAAGAGACACTTGATGAGAGGGGAGGGGTACAATAAAGGAAAGAGAAAAAGGAAAGGAAAGACTAACATTTATATTTTGAGTTAACTATAGTACTAGGTGCATGTAAAAAGAGGAGTATGCATTTTGAATCACGTTTTGTATTTCCTGCCTTTTCTTATAATAAATATCACTTCGTGATCTTTTTGCGTAAACACCCTCAACTAATTCTATTTGGGAAAAACTACATCTGTAGACTTAAATTAGCCTTGAAGTTTTGGGATGTTACAATCATCCTCTAGTGTTTGTATTATATCAGATGAACCCTCATTCAACACCTTAGTTCTTTCACCTATCAGCCTCACCACTACTTGGTGTATCGGCCAAGGCTTCTAAGAGTGTGATGCCCCTACTTTGACAAAGTATGTCGGGCTGGGTATATTGCCCATCACACATGGATCGGGCTAGAGTGATATTGGATTGGTGAGTGTATCATATTAGGGTTAGGATTGACCATGTAGGCCTCCACACTCAACTAAGACATCATAGTTTGATATTCCATCTTCACTAGACATTTCTTGGTCATGATAAGCTAATTCCTTTGAGGCATATCATTTTTAGAGAACCTAACATATCGGACTAACAACTACATATCATTTTAGAGTATCACAAGTCATATTGGATATCCATGTGATGGTGCAAGTATGTGTATCAACTTGGCTATCTTCTAGATATCATCCTACCTTATTCTTAACATTAGGTGATATGTTAAACAATTGAGAGGACAGTAGTCCTACTCATGAAATCAAACCAAAATGGGTAGGAGTTCATGTGTATCGGTTTCCATGCCTATACCCTTGTATCGGGTTAGGGTTTTTCACAAACCAATATCAGTTTGAGCATATCAGTTTCGTCATCTTCAAGCTCCAACTTTTCGTCCATTACTAATATAACTCATGGACATCAGCCCCATATATCTATCAGAACCTTTAGAACCATCATTAAAAGAAGAAAAGTCAAAGTAGAAAAGGAATCACCAAGTATTGCATGATAGAAGGTGAATAATAATAAAGTTGAGTTCAAGTTATATAACCCACCTCAAGATCAACAAAAAATCTTCAAGATCCAAAGCTCCACATTACAAAGGTTTAAGATAACTTATCAAAAGTCTTAGACTCAATCACAACACTTTTCTATGAAGAAGATATCACTGTTAGGAACTTAGTGAAGAAAGAAGAGAAGGAAAGAATCATGATCTGAGAAATATAGTCTTTTCAAGGTTGAAGATTATCATGGATTTATCTTGGACAAGTTTCTCGACCTTCCCTTTACTTCTTGAGCTCATAGGACCGTCCTCCAAGCAAGATATGGTAAAGAAGTCAAAAGGTTTACTGGGAGGTGAGAAGAGAGATATATATAGTCGAGGCTCATGAAAGAGAGTATGTATAAGGTGTCATCACCATGTAGTCTTAAGTGACACGTGTCCATGCATGGTGACTTCATGCAACCATAATTATCTTTCCATGCAAAATTCTTGACGATAATCCATAGGTAAGGTATCGGCCATTGGGTATCTTTCTTGACAAGATATCAAAACCCAATATAACATTATGTACAAACCGATACTACTTTTACAAGGAACATGTAAACCTATAGGCTTCACCTACTTGAGGTGCTTATCCCATCATGAACACTTTCAAAGGTTAACAAAATTGATATGGGACCTCCTCTATGGCTTCCAAGCTGATAGGCACTCCCATATACACTTCATAACTCGATACAACCTTATCTAGGGTTCAAAACACTCAACACTTCTTTGGTTCTTTCACCACAAAGAGTGTTATTATTCAACCAAGACTCAAACAAGGCACCCCCTTCTTTCTCTTTCCTCTAGTTGATACTAAGAGAGAGAAGAAACATTCTAGAGGTGATAATTTGCACATAAACCCCTTATTTGGGTAAATTGCAATCTTTACCGAAGTTATCATATAAGGCACAAACAATTTACAAATAAGTTAAAAATTGAGAAATAAACTCTCCTCAAGTCTTAATTACTTTTCAAAAGATTAAGACAAGGTTCTAAGCAACTTACTTAGGCAAAGATTCTAGGGTTATCCCAAAACCCAGGTCAGGGGTGTTACAAGTTATCAACCCCTAACAAGGATTTCATCCCCAAAATCTCAAGAGAAAAGAGAAGGATACTTCCTCCTCATCTCTTCCTCCATCTCCCATGTGGATTCTTCAATGCCATAATGATGCCAAAGAACTTTCACAAGCATTATGTATTTATTTTTCAGCTTATTGATTCTTCTGTCAAGAATCAACACTGGACCTTCCACATCGGATATATCTTCATCTAATTCTACCTCTACAAGTTGTAATACAAGGTCTGTATCAGGGTGACATTTTCCCAACATAGATACATGAAATATTGGATGTAGTCTATGCAAATTAGGTGCTAGCTCCAACTTATAGGCTACCATTCCAGCACAGGCTATCACCAAATAGGGTCCCATAAATCTAGGAGCCAACTTACCCTTATTCCCAAATTTGAGAATGCCTTTCCAAGGAGAAACCTTAAGATACACTCTGTCTCCAACTTGGAATTCAAAAGGTCTACGGTGATTATCAACATGTGACTTTTGTCTGTCTTGTGTTGCCTTTAACTATTGTTGTATCACTTTAATCTTTTATGTTTAATGTTGCACAAGTTCAAGACAAATAAGTTGGTATTCTTCTATTTCATACCAGCATAACAGAGATCTACAACGTCTACCATATAACACTTCATATGGTTCCATATCAATGTTGTTCCGATAACTATTATTGTAAGCAAAATCTATCAAACTCAAATGTATATCCCAGCTACCTACAAACTAAAGAACACATGCCCTAAGCAAGTCTTCCAAGGTCTGTATAGTCCTTTTATATTGTCCATCCATCTAAGGGTGGAAAGCAGTACTAAACTTTAACTGTGTACCCGAATTTGTATGTAATCATTCTAAAAAATGACTTGTAAACTGAGGACCTCTATCTAACACAATTGTTGCTCAGACTCTGTGCAACTGCACTATCTCATCTACATATACCTGTGCAAGTTTCTCAGTAGTGTATGTTGTCTTAACAGTACAAAAATGTGTTGACTTTATCAATCTATCAATAATCACACAAATGGAATCGTGACCCTTGGTTGTTCTAGGTAAACCAACTACGAAATCTATTGTCACATGATCTCATTTCCACTGTGGTATAGGTAATGGTTGTAATGTTCCTACCAGCTTTTAGTGCTCAACCTTAACTTGCTGACACACTAGACATTGTATAATGAACTCAACTACATCTTTCTTTAAACTAGGCCACCAATACATACCTTCAAATTGTGATACATCATGGTACTTCCTGTATGCATAGCATACATAGATGAATGATCTTCTTCCATAACTATCTTCCTTAAGTCATTAACATCAGGTACCATGATTCTACCATGGTAACAAATTATTCCATCTTCTGACTCATGAAAGCCATCCTTCTTCTTACTGCCATATTCTTATCTGATCTATTGTGCCACAATACCAGTCTGCTATGCTTCTTTGATCTGTTGTCTCAGTATAGGTTTCACTCGCATTGGTGCCAACAATCCAGCTAGAAAAGATACTTCCAAATGTACATTCATCTATCGTAAGTAAACTAGCATGTCTCACTTTTAACACACCAAAGAATTCAACTGTGCTTTATCTGTAAATTAAGATGATGACTTCATGCTTAACGCATCTTCCACAACATTAGTCTTTCTTAGATGATAATCAATCATGCAATCATAGTCTTTGATTAGTTCCATCCAGTGACATTGTCTCATTTTTAATTCTTGTTGGGGAAAAATGTATTGTAGATTATTATGGTCTGTGAAAATCTGACACTTCTCCCCGTATAGGTAATGACTCTAGAATTTGAAGGTATGAATCATTGCAGCCAATTCTAAATCATGTGTAGGATAATTCTCCTCGTGTTTCTTAAGCTGTCGAGGGGCAAAAGAAATCACTCTTTTATCCTACATCAACACACATCCCAAACCATTCTTTAAAGCATCACAAAAGACAATGAATCCTTTCCCTTGCTCGGGTAAGACTAATATCGTGCACTTGTCAACTTTTCCTTCAACAACTAGAAAGAGTGTTCACACTTGTCATTCCAGACAAAAAGAACATCCTTCCTGGTTAACTTAGTTAGGGGTAATTCTACAGAACTAAAGTCTTTGATAAATCTCTTTTAGTAACCTGCCAAACCTAGGAAACTGTGAATCTCTATTGGTATCTTAGGTTGTTCCCATTCCAGAAAAAGTCTACATTTTTAGGATCAACACAAATACCTTTAGCATATATGTTATGTCCTAGAAAATATAATTCTGAAAACCAAAACTCACACTTGCTAAACTTAGCATATAGCTTGTGTTGTCTCAACAAAGTCAATGCTTGATGAAGACGTTGTTCATGTTGTTGGCTATCTCGACTGTATATTAGAATGTCCCCTATAAATACCACTATGAAATGATCAAGAAATGTCCAAAACACTCTATTCATTAGATCCATGAATGTTGTTGGTGCATTAGTTAGTCCAAATGACATAACTATAAATTCATAATGACCATACCTTGTCCTAAAAGCTTACTTGGGTGTGTCATCTTCCTTAATCTATAACTGATGATATCCTGACCTTAGGTCTATCTTAGAGAACACTATTATACCATGCAACTGGTCAAACAAATCATCTACCCTTGGCAGAGGATACTTGCTCTTTATTGTGACCTTTTTTAACTGTCCATAGTCAATACATAACCTCATAGATCCATCTTTTTTCTTTACAAAAAGTACTGGAGCACCCTACGACGATGTACTTGGCTGGATAAAACCTTTTTCAAGTAACTCTTGCAAATGTTTCTTTAATTCAACCATCTCAGCTGGTGCCATCCTATAAGGTGTTTGAGCTATCTATTGCGTACTGGGAACTAGATTGACTTGAAATCGATCTCTCGAGGTGGAGGTACATTAGGAAATTCCTTAGGAAACACATTCTTAAACTCCCTGACAACTAGAACTTCTGGAATACTAGGACTTTCTACCTTGGTATCCACCACATGTGCTAAGAATGCCTCACACCCATGTTGCAATAGTCTCTCAACTACTGTTACAACCCCAATTTTTGGGTTCATCTGGTGAGAAATGTAATCTATCATATTGGACAAATAATGATGTAATTTTATTTACAATAGCCTTGATGATTTTGTTGTGGGCTTTATTGGCTATTGGGCCCAATAACAAGGAAATTCAATTAATTAATGAATAATTGAGAATAGAGGAAAGAAAGGTGTGGAAGCCTCTAGAAGGCAAAAGAACTTAATCCAAATGTGGATTTCGTGTCATATGGGTTCCTTGGGTCCCAAGGAGTCCAAAATTGTAAAGATAAAGAAATAAGAAAAGAGAAGATCAAATAGATATTTCTTTATTAAGAAAGAAATTGAGAATAATGATAAAATGTGGAAAACATGTGGAAAAAGGTATAATTGAGTTATCTTGGTGGATTTTCGTATCCAAAGGATTCCTAATGTTAAAAGGAACTCAAAATAAGGAAATAAAAGAGAGATAAAGAGAAATTCTCAAAAAGAGATATTTTAATAAAGAAAAAGTAAGATAATAAGAAAAGGGATGAAAGATAAGGAAAGAGGCTAAGGAAATATTCCCAAGAGAGGATTTTGAGCCATTAAGGTTCCTTGAGGTTCAAGGAACTCAAAACAATAATTTAATAGCAAAGTAAAGAGAAAATAGGTGAAAAATATATATAATTAAGAGATATCTTGTAATTAAAGAAAAGGCATGTTTCCTTTTAAATAATGAGCCCAATTTTGTTGAGGAGGTATATGAAGTCATTATGGACTTTTCATCAAAATTTGGGAGCAATTGGTTCTTTGGTTTGGGATTTATGGCTTTTACAAGATTCTCTAAAGTGTTGGGTTTATAGTAAATGTCACGATTTCTTTAAATCACTTCCTTTTGAATAGGGAGCAATATGCAACGTTGATCCCCAATCTGACGTTGGCTGCTATTCGTCCAGTTTAGGAAAGACAGGGAACCGGGAGAGTCTTGCTTGATTTGGGATTCCTCCTTGTACAGATGACGGATGAGGATGTAAAGAGTCCCGATGAGTTCGGGATGGAATTTCACATTGTTTAGTCCTAGGTTTTAGGGCCTTTGGACATGTATACAAGAAGTTCCCAAATTCAGGACCTTCAGTAGCCATCCTTCACGAGCATGTATATATATACATGGCACATGGAGGGTAGGATCTAGATCTGAGAACTCCCACAGATCCGCGAGACCCTGATAGACTACTCACACCCATCCTCTTACTTATCGCTAACTATTCTCTGATACCGCAGTACCCTGCCACCTACGACTCTTATCAACCCAATGGTTTGGTGCACCATCGATAGATCTAGGAGTGGCGACCACTCCGATTAGCTTTGGCGGAGCTTTGACCGCCTTCTCCCTAGCCTCCGACGCCTAGGAACCCCATGTGGGTGTTGACCTTGGCAAACTCGGTCCATGATTAGGTCACGCATCGGTGACTGTGGACAGGAGGGAGGAGGTGAGGGAGGGCTATAGGTTGAGCATGAGTGGTTTAGGAGAGAAGGGAGGCAAGGACACTATTTGCCCGGCCTCAGGGGAAGCGTCACGGTGGGCGACGAGGGCGCCGCCCAGCCCAGTGTCGTGATACTCTGTTTTACAGAGTTAACAGGGGCGGAACCCCCCTCGTCCGTGAAGACGATGAAGGCTAAGCGAGTCATCCGGGTCAGACAGAAACTGGATCCAGTGCCCAGATCCATGAGCCAAGGGAAGCATTAGCCAGAAAAGAAAAATAAAAAGGATGACATGGCGAGCTTCTATTGGTCAAAGGTAAATTCTTTTACAAATTTGTAATTAATTAATGGTAACTCCGATTAGGATGACCAATCATGAAAATTGATTCTCAGAATGAGAGGAATACAAAGAAATTATAATTGAAGCTTGATTCTGATTGCAATTAAAAAAGTATGTAAAGATGCTATCTTTAATGGTTTTACTAATGAAAAACCCTAGATTTTGATGTTAATGATATTTAGTAAAGTTCAATGAACAAGTTAAGTTGATAATAACCTATTGTTGGTAAAAGAGATATTAAAATCTAAAAAGATGATCTTGGTGGTTAATTGGCCTAATTTAGAGTTTCATGTGCATAAATAGGCTTTAATGGGCCTTGAAACCCTAATGTTGGTAATTAGGACTACTAATGGCTTTAATTATTCGATTTCATGTATAGAACTGAATTTTCATGGTTATAAGCTATTTCGAGCATTAAAGTTCCTAATTCATGGATAAATACCCTTAATGTGGAAATTAGGGTTTCCTAGTGGATAAAAGGTAGAATTAATGAAAAATGACGTTCATAAGTGAATTAGACCATAATGAATTATGAGTTGTTAATCCAAAAGAAACTAAAGGTGATAATTGAGTCTAATGACCTTGAAATAACTTAAAAGGATAAAAATGGTAGTTTTGGTATAAAAGAGAAATAATCGACTTTAATTGGGCTTATGATGTTGAAAATAGGGTTTATGAACTAAGAGAGCATTAAATATGATAAAAGCATTATGGAGGTAAGAACCCTAATAAAACCCTAAAGTGGTCTAGAAAGCCTAAGGTGGAATCGAAGTCTAGCTTTAGAATGTTCTGGATAAACTATAACACTTGGATCCCATGCATTAATTTCAGGATATTGTTGATTGCTTGTTGCTTGTTCTTTATCCTTATTTCTTGGACAATCAAGTTGCTCTGGATCAGGTATGTGGTTAATTATGAATAACCGCCTTAGTTTCCCGAGGATTTTCCGGATGGTTAATTGCATTGAATGCAAATTATCAGTTTGAATGTTCATACTTGCAAATCATAAAGTCACTATGATTATCACATTAATAATAGAAGTATGTATTCTCGCACCTACATGCCACCCTGATGGAAGATGCCAAAGGTCAGGCCCAGATGGGTAGACCAATGGGCACCATGAGTGGTGACCCCAGGCACCAAGCTTAGGAATGAGAATGTGGCTTATGATATTGAATGACTAACATGCACTATGAAGGGTGACCCCATGCACCAAGCTCGGGATTGAGAAGGTGGCCTTAAGTCATTGGCAAAAGAAACCCTAAGGTGGGTATGCCAAGGTTAGGGCAAAAGCGGTGGAGAATGTCATACTGAAAAGCGTAAATTGGCTTGCTAAGTAACTTGATTGTGATAATTAGATTGTTATCCATATGTGCAAATTTTTTGTTGTCCCCACATACCAGTATATTTTGATATGCTGACCGATGTTTTGTTTGTCGGCATTTTAGGTACAACCCTGAAATGTACAAATAGTAAAGTGACACATTGTGAAAATAAGAAGTAAAGTGCAAGGAGGATTTAGATAGAATAATTCAAGCTCTGGATAGATAGATTTCCAAAGTTTTTAAAGGTAAGCAAAGTTTTAATTTTATACCCAATTCCAGCTTAGTTAGTAGAATTTCATAATTATTATTGATTATTTGTTGAACCTTTGATCCTGTTAATTGAATAACGACTCTGTTCTTCGGGTCTCCCTTAATTAGGGGTTACCGGGAGGCGGGGTCGTTACAATTGGTATCAGAGCATAGGTTCCTCACTTAATCCTTAATAATTATTAAATTTTACAAATTTTGTAGAACCCAAGGGAGTTATTAGAGGATTATCTGAAAGACAGAGGTGTCTAGAAAAGGATCACGACAGGGGTTGGCAATATTTTCCTCCGCACCACTAGTCGGAATATGAGGAATCCCAGATCTGTGTGATTGCCTGTCCAATGTCTGAGGGTATGATTTGAAATAAGATACCTTTAGGACTCTCTCATCTTGTCCATCCCTTCCCAACTCAAATTCTGTTAAGGACCTTAAGGATTAGGGTTTCCTCTCTTCTCCTCACCCTCTTGAGGTATGGGTAAGGTTGATAAGGATTAAGGAATCCTCCACCAATTTAATAAAAAACATGTAAATAAGATGTCATGGACATAAGCTTAATAGAGTAAGCGTAAAGGAATAGATACATGCTTAGGTCGTATGACACGAGTTGTCATTACCCTCATGAGAGACCTGAGGATAGACTTCCTTAGCAGGAGGATGAGTAGAGAGAGTAAGTCTTGGAGGAAGAGACCTCAATTAAAGGTGGAGACCTGGCACATCCTCTGGGGATGATGTTAACCCTAACCCTAAGTGAAGGTTAAAGAGAAAGATGACATGATGAGTTAGATGTCATGGTTGACTGGGTGTTTGGATGGACATGCCTTTGGATTTCCATACAAACCATGACAAGTTGATGACCGAGTACCTTTGGCAACCCAACCCTGGGAAGGGTCGTGCATGTTTGAGCGAAGGATAGCTCCTTCATGGATGAGGTTAGAGAAGAACCTATAGAAACCTTATGGGCTGTTGCAAGTAGGATATAGCTTGCACCCAGAGTACATTAGTATTATGAGTAGTAAGTTGAAACCGAGGCCAGAAGGATAGGATGGATGGCTTATGAGATAAGCATAAGGGGATATGGATAATCATGAGCAAACATAAGTTTGAGCATAGGCCTCACCCGCGTAGAGGTATGCCTGTGAGCTTGATCCTTCATGAAGAAAGGACCTCTTATAGAGAGGTTGGTTGTAGGATTAGCTCTAGAGAGAGTAGGATCCCATGCAAGAAGGCTGGAAGCCTAAAACCCCGAAATATGAGGAACAGTGGGGAGTCGAGGATGATGCGACCTAAGTGGATAATAGTGGTTGCCTCATGCATGATCCCTGGAGACTGATGATATCTTGGTTGCCTTTAGAGGAACCAAACCCTATAGAGAGGATGATGCTTCTGGTACCTATGTGCCTATGGTATAGGTGTTTACCTTCTGAGATGGGAAGAAGAATTCCTTAGACCTAGAGAGGTTTAGTAACAGGTTGTGAGGCCTTGTACCTAGTTTGTTGTCCTTGTATCTAGCTGGTTGTCCATGTACCTAGTTGGTTGTCCTTGAGGAGGACTCAACTCTGAGGTGTTGCTCATATAAAAGGATCATGGGAGTACATGACATACCTTGGACATGTTTGATTTGTGGTTAAGATTTTGAGCATGCAGTAGGATTCCCAAAACCTAGGGTTCCTAGGCCTAAGAGGGAAAGCAATTTATCTGATGCTCATGATGAGATTGGAGTCTCTATAGTTTTGAGCATGGTACTTCTCATGTGTAGAGGAAAAAAAAAGGAAACCCCTTAAGTTAGAGGTATGTGTGATGAACCCCTCACGGCTAAGTGGATGACATGGGAAGGTATGATCATGACCCAATGTTGAGGATGAGAACAAGTATGACCCAACATGGTTTAGTAGGTGGTCATCCTGTTCTTTAGTATCTTGCTAGGGTTAAGCATGCTCAGGTGGATGTAAACCCAAGGCATAAGGACGTTTGTGACCTTTGTTATTGAGGTGAAGTTTTCCTCCCATCCTGGGAGAGGGACCCTTTGGTAGGGGTGTTTACCAGTTTTGTTGGTTTAAGTAACCTAAAGAGGTCTCATGGGATCTTGAGAAAGCTAAGTGAAAAGTACATGGTATGAGATTGAACCTGTAGACCCATAGTTAACCATCTCTAAGTGCATATGGATGTGTTACCATGGAGGTAACCGGTATGGGGCCTGACCAAGGTAGGCAGGTCGCCATGATCCCTGAGAAAGGATGAAAGATAGCCCAAGAATGTAGAGAGAGATGATGAAGGATTAGGTAAGGTTATAAGTTGGACATGTACTATAATAGAATCCCAAGTCTATCCTAGGGTCAGGTAGGGATAAGACCGATGGAAGAAGGAGTTGCCTAATTCCCTAGTTGCACATGACCATAGGGTCGGGAGGTAACAGCTATCATTATCTGGGGGCCATGAGTTAGGAGATTGATCACCTTCATGAACTCATGGGACCCAAAGGGCAGATGAGTAGGGTACTCTCTGGATGCATAAGGGAAAAGGGATGACCCCAAAAGTGCCGGCACCCTATAGACCTAGAGGAGATGACCAAGGATTGTGTGGTGACCCAAGTAGGTTCGAGACTAGTTTGCCATGGAAGTAACTTTGATATCATGATGTTTGTGATGAAGAGACATAAGTTTCACGTTTCAACTTAGAATTGAAGGTGTAATGGCGATGTGGGATGTATCATCTCTACTTTGGAACAGGAAGAAATTTTTGTTTGGACGGTCGCCAAATGCTTATTTCTTCTTGTTATGGGAGGTAGAGATGGGACAGTATGCATGCCATACACCAAGGATAAAAGATGATGCGAGTTGGAACGTTTCTACGAGGTATGAGGATAGAGATGATAACATACCTTTATAGAGCGAATGATACATGGATGGTTTACAAACACTAAGAGTATTAAGTAAATCATCTTGTGAGGATGTTTTATCATGAGCTATGTGGAATTTGCAAGTTATACAAAGTTGAGTTGAATCAGCATGAGGATGAGCTCAGAGTTTCTTGATGAAGACAAACTTAGAGTTTGAGATGAGATGATAAGTGGAATACATGGAGGTGTATGTCTTCAACATTACCTGACACCTAAGGAGGTGAAGTGGTAATGAATGCTCTGGTTGAGATATAGCTGCCTAATTTATCTAGAGGCTAGAAGGAGTTGAGGTTGTTCGAATAACCCTAAGTTTGGAAAGAATATGTGTTTTGGCTAACACACAGATGAAACAAGAAATGTTGAACAAGTTAATGGTTGTTTGGTTAGCCAGTTTAGTCCTTGATGTAGTGAAAGGATGGTGATAGAACCTCAGATACACTTCTTTGGATAAGAATGTAATAAAACTCTGATGAGAGTGGTTTAGGGTTTTCGAGGAATCAATCTTGAGGAATCATGACATAGAAGAGATCATGGTTTAAGATCACTAAACACCGTGATACTACAAAGATAGTAAGTGATAGTAGTACTTGGGATGCTTAATATGATATTGCATGTAGTATGTAGCCATGCAAGTCAGGAGGTGAAGGACGAACACCCGTAACCCAGTGCTTAGACATAGAGGATAAGAGTTTCCGAGAGGGAATGGGAGTTCACCACTATGGATGTTGTGGTAAGTCTCCCCTTGACCAAGGAAGGTCAAGATACAATGTGGGTTATAGTAGATCACCTTACCTATATGACATGAGTACTGTTAAGGGACAGATCCGGTTGAACTACATATGAGAGAGAGATGATTCAACTACAACATGATGCAAGTTCAAAAGTTCTTGAGTAGGACCTAAAGGTTCACTTCCATAAGGTGGAAGCCGATGCGTGAAGAACTCGATGTTAATACAGTTTAACACCCCTTACTAATGGTTAGTATGATCTAGACTAGAGGGTCTGATGAGAGCATGTGTGCTCATTCAGGGTGATACAAAGAGACAGTTCTTAAGGTGTGATGATAACCACCATAGCCTTTATCGGGATGCAAGAAGGAGGTTACGTCGGTCACCAATTCATTAAGATGATGTTGGTGAAGGAGGCCTCACGAAGGTCAGAAAAGAACCACAGTGGGTGTAGATGAAGTCACTTTGACCATGCAATGGCTGAGAGAGAGAGCCCAGAGATGACATGAGTCGTGAGCTGATGCAAAGCAGACTGACATGCAGTTCACTGTGGGAGAATATGTGATCCTCTAAGCTACAATTGAGAAAGTTGAGTCCCTGATATATGGGTCCATTTGAGATGGATTGGTGGTGATGGTTGTGTTTAGCCTTACCCCTTAGGATAACATGATGTATAATGTGATACATGAGTCCGATCTAGAGCACTATGTGAGATACCCAAGCCATGTGCTGAGCCCTGAACCTATTCAGCTTTTGAGAGGCTGAAATGTCCTGAGTCACCTATGAGGGTACAATATACCAAGGTAAGAAAGAACTCAGATGGAAGAATATGAGATGATGAAGGTTCTTGAGAAGCACCATGGAAAGGGTGAAGCCACATGGGAGCCCTGAAGGACATAAGAAAGGCTTATCCTGTTTGTTTGCTTGCTTGATGGAATTTTGAGGGCAAAATTCTTATAAGAGGGGAAGGATGTTACAACCCCAATTTTTGGGTTCATCTGGTGAGAAATGTCATCTATCATATTGGACAAATAATGATGTAATTTTATTTACAATAGCCTTGATGATTGTGTTGTGGGCTTTATTGGCTATTGGGTCCAATAATAAGGAAATTCAATTAAATAATGAATAATTGAGAATAGAGGAAAGAAAGGTGTGGAAACCTCTAGAAGGCAAAAGAACTTAATCCAAAGGTGGATTTCGTGCCACATGGGTTCCTTGGGTCCGAAGGAGTCCAAAATTGTAAAGATAAAGCAATAAGAAAAGAGAAGATCAAATAGATATTTCTTTATTAAGAAAGAAATTGAGAATAATGATAAAATGTGGAAAACATGTGGAAAAAGGTATAATTGAGTTATCTTGGTGGATTTTCGTATCTAAAGGATTCCTAATGTTAAAAGGAACTCAAAATAAGGAAATAAAAGAGAGATAAAGAGAAATTCTCAAAAAGAGATATTTTAATAAAGAAAAAGTAAGATAATAAGAAAAGGGATGAAAGATAAGGAAAGAGGCTAAGGAAATATTCCCAAGAGAGGATTTTGAGCCATTAAGGTTCCTTGAGGTTCAAGGAACTCAAAATAATAATTTCATATAGCAAAGGAAAGAGAAAATAGGTGAAAAATATATATAATTAAGAGATATCTTGTAATTAAAGAAAAGGCATGTTTCCTTTTAAATAATGAGCCCAATTTTGTTGAGGAGGTAGATTAAGTCATTATGGACTTTCCCTCAAAATTTGGGAGCAATTGGATCTTTGGTTTGGGAGTTATGGCTTTTACAAGATTCTCTAAAGTGTTGGGTTTATAGTAAATGTCATGATTTCTTTAAATCACTTCCTTTTGAATCGCAAGCAATATGCACCGTTGATCCCCAATCTGACGCTGGCTACTATTCATCCAGTTTAGGAAAGATAGGGAACCGGGAGAGTCTTGCTCAATTTGGGATTCCTCCTTGTACAGATGACGGATGAGGATGTAAAGAGTCCCGATGAGTTCAGGATGGAATTTCACATTGTTTAGTCCTAGGTTTGAGGGCCTTTGGACATGTATACAAGAAGTTCCCAAATTCAAGACCTTTAGTAGCCATCCTTCACGAACATGTATATATATACATGGCACATGGAGGGTAGGATCTAGATATGAGAACTCCCACAGATCCGCGAAACCCTGATAGACTACCCGCACCCATCCTCTTGCTTGTCGCTAACTGTTCTCTGATACCGTAGTACCCTGCCACCTACGGCTCTTCTCAACCCAATGGTTTGGTGCACCATCGACAGATCTAGGAGTTTCGACCACTCCGATTGGTTGTGGCAGAGCTTTGACCGCCTTCTCCCTAGCCTCTGACGCCTAGGAACCCCATGTGGGTGTTTACCTTTGCAAACTCGGTCCATGATTAGGTCACACGTCGGTGACTGTGGACGGGAGGGAGGAGGTGTGGGAGGGCTATAGGTTGAGCATGAGTGGTTCAGGAGAGAAGGGAGGCAAGGACGCTGCTCGCCCAACCTCAGGGGAAGCGTCACGGTGGGCGAGGAGGGAGCCGCCCAGCCCAGTGTCGTGATGCTCTATTTTACAGAGTTAACATGAGCGGAACTCCCCTCGTCCGTGAAGATGATGAAGGTTGAGCGAGTCAGTCGGGTCAGAAAGAAACCAGATCTAGTGCCCAGATCCGCGAGCCAAGGGAAGCATTAGCCAGAAAAGAAAAATAAAAAGGATGACGTGGTGAGCTTCTATTGGTCAAAGGTAAATTCTTTTACAAAATTGTAATTAATTAATGGTAACTCCGAT
Organism: Alisma plantago-aquatica; assembly: GCA_963693085.1. Taxonomy (NCBI): domain Eukaryota; kingdom Viridiplantae; phylum Streptophyta; class Magnoliopsida; order Alismatales; family Alismataceae; genus Alisma; species Alisma plantago-aquatica. The sequence continues at coordinate 777,690,070 of OY856410.1, forward strand.
TAGGATGACCAATACATGAAAATCAATCCTCAGAACGAGAGGAACACAAAAAAATTATAATTGAAGCTTGATTCTAATTGAAATTTAAAAAGTATGTAAAGATGCTATCTTTAATGGTTATACTAATGAAAAACCCTAGATTTTGAGGTTAATGATATTTAGTAAAGTTCAATGAACAAGTTAAGTTGATAATAACCTGTTGTTGGTAAAAGAGATATTAAAATCTAAAAAGATGATCTTGGTGGTTAATTGGCCTAATTTAGATTTTCATGTGCATAAATAGGCTTTAATGGGCCTTGAAACCCTAATGTTGGTAATTAGGACTACTAATGGTTTTAATTATTCGATTTCATGTATAGAACTGAGTTTTCATGGTTATGAGCTATTTCGAGCATTAAAGTTCCTAATTCATGGATAAATACCCTTAATGTGGAAATTAGGGTTTCCTAGTGGATAAAAGGTAGAATTAATGAAAAATAACATTCATAAGTGAATTAGACCATAATGAATTATGAGTTGTTAATCCAAAAGAAACTAAAGGTGATAATTGAGTCTAATGACCTTGAAATAACTTAAAAGGATAAAAATGGTAGTTTTGGTATAAAAGAGAAATAATCGACTTTAATTGGGCTTATGATGTTGAAATTAGGGTTTATGAACTAAGAGAGCATTAAATATGATAAAAGCATTATGGAGGTAAGAACCCTAATAAAACCCTAAAGTGGTCTAGAAAGCCTAAGGTGGAATCGAAGTCTAGCTTTAGAATGTTCTAGATAAACTATAACACTTGGATCCCATGCATTAATTTCAGGATATTGTTGATTGCTTGTTGCTTGTTCTTTATCCTTATTGCTTGGACAATCAAGTTGCTCTGGATCAGGTATGTGGTTAATTATGAATAACCGCCTTAGTTTCCCGAGGATTTTCCGGATGGTTAATCGCATTGAATGCAAATTATCAGCTTGGATGTTCATACTTGCAAATCATAAAGTCACTATTATTATCACATTAATAATAGAAGTATGTATTCTTGCACCTACATGCCACCCTGACGGAAGATGCCAAAGGTCAGGCCCAGATGGGTAGACCAATGGGCACCATGAATGGTGACCACAGGCACCAAGCTCGGGAATGAGAAGGTGGCCTATGATATTGAATGACTAACGGGAACTATGAAGGGTGACCCCAGGCACCAAGCTCGGGATTGAAAAGGTGGCCTTAAGTCATTGGCAAAAGAAACCCTAAGGTGGGTATGCCAGGGTTAGGGCAAAAGCGGTGGAGAATGTCATACTAAAAAGCGTAAATTGTCTTGCTAAGTAACTTGATTATGATAATTAGATTGTTATCCATATGTGCAAACTTTTGGTTATCCCCACATACCAGTATATTTCGATATGCTGACCGATGTTTTGTTTGTCGGCATTTTAGGTACAACCCTGAAATGAACAAACAGTAAAGTGACACATTATGAAAATAAGAAGTAAAGTGCAAGGAGGATTTAGATAGAATAATTCAAGCTCTGGATAGATAGATTTCCAAAGTTTTCAAAGGTAAGCAAAGTTTTAATTTTATACCTAATTCCAGTTTAGTTAGTAGAATTTCATAATTATTATTGATTATTTGTTGAACCTTTGATCTTGTTAATTGAATAACGGCTCTGTCCTTCGGGTCTCCCTTAATTGGGGGTTACCGCGAGGCGGGGTCATTACAACTACCATTTTTTATACAAGACTTGTTGGAAGAATCTTCTTGTCTCCCTGAAAGATCCATCTCTCATCATTATATGTGAACATAGCTTGCTTGGAACCACAATCCAAAACTACCGTATACTTTTCCAAGGTGTCCATCCCAAGGATTGCATCAAATCCCTGCATCTCAAATGGTATAAATTCCACTTGAATGTTGTATTTTGAGAAAGAAAGAACACAAGGGGAACATACCTCTTGTAACGCTATGGAACCCACTAACAAAGTTTCTAACAATAAGTTATCAATTCTATGACTAACAGGCAAAAGAAAATTATGAATCACTTCACAAGTGGTAAAGGAGTGTCTAGCATCTTAGTCAATCACAATAGATATAAAGCAAGAAGACATATCAGAATGAAATAATTCCATCTAACATGTCATGGCTCATGGGTTGACTACTTCTTTCGGCTGACTCATAGCATATAATCTTGTTGTTGCCTACTGCCGACCACGTCCTTGGTTACCTTGTATAGATGAATCTACTTGAGACACCTATCCACATCCTCATCCTCCTACACCACTACTAAACTATTGTCTCTGATAGCCTTGTTGACTCTTTATTGGTTGCTGAGTTACCTCTATATCTCTTATTGGACACTCTTTCTTCAGATGTCCTGCCTGCCCACACCTATAGCAGATTCTGGTCTCTTGTTGTGGCCTAGACGGCCCTATCACTGACATTGACGTCATACTCTGGGCTCCAGTAGGCATAAAATTACGGCCTCTACCCTTACTTGATGTCCACTGCATCTGAGCACTGAACCTCTATGGTGCTAACGGTGTAGAAAACCTTGGTTTCTTGTAGCTTCCAGACCTGTGTCCTTGGAACTGGGCATGTCCTTTCCTAAAATTGGTCTCACGTTTCTCGATTACTGGCCTTTCTATCCTCCTAACTGATTCCACAAACATAGAAATCTCTCCCTATTCTCTAGAGCAGCTATAGGTGTGGTCAACTCAGCGTTTAAACCCTTTTGAAAATGTCAAATCCTATCCTGGTCTATTATAGCCATGTGCGGAAAAAACTACAAAAGTTCAATGAACTTAGCTTCATACTCATTAATCTTCATAGGCACTTTCCTAATATGTTCAAACTGTGAAATTTTCTCATCCAGGTATGTATGAGGAAAATACCTATTGGTGAACTCGCGTCGGAATTCCTCCCATCTGACTTCAACATTAGGCCTTTTTCTCTTCTTCGATGGCCCTCCAATGGCTAACACTTCCCTTCAACAGGTACACAACATGCCTAACTTTATTAGTTTTTGGGATGCTAAGGATCTTAAAAGCTTTTTATAACTCAATGAGACACAGATCTGCATCTACTGGGTCATCTATTCCAGCATATTCTAGGTCTCCCACACAGTGTAGCTATTCAAAAGCCTTACTAGAACTCAAAGATTCTACATTGGGAATTGGTGCCCTAGGGGGTGGTGCTGGTATCTTGTCTGCCATATGTGTTACTGTCGTCATGAACTTCTTAAACATAGCATGGAAAGTAGGGTTCTCCAGCATAGTATGATCCACCTGGGGATTCTCAAGCACTTGTTCTTGTCTCACATGTTCCCTTGCACCTCTTCCTAGTGCAACAATGTTGCTTTCAACAACATGTTCTTCACATTCTCCAGACATCTTAAAGCTTTACTTCTTCTTCTATATAAGCATAAGTCACTATAAGATAAACTGGAGGACACTAGAATAGACTCAATGACCTTAATCCTATGTCCCTGTAGACTCAGCAAACCTAAGGCTCTGATACTAAAAATTGTGATGACCACTATCAAATCGACAATATAATTGCACAAAAATTATGCAGAAATAATCATTAGTAGCGGATTACCAAAAAAAATTAAAAATTAAAACATTGTTTTCCAAGAAATCCACTACCAGGAAACTCTTTTCAGAAAGAACCAAACCATACATATGCATCATGGTTCACTTTGTACATACATTGTTCCATCACCTTGCAAGGATATGAGATAACAATTGCTTTTCCAAAACATACACAAAAGCAACATTATGCATCAAGGCATACTAGTTAAAATCTCATTTTGGTTATAAAATTGTTTACGCACTATCTCCCAAAGGCCCTGAGAGTACATGGATGACACATAGGACTCTATATCTACAAGACACATAACAACACATTCAACCAGAGCTGTTACTAATGGTCTTGTTGTTGCTGCCCGCTTTCTACTACACGATCTCTACCTCTTCGTGCACGTCCACCTAAAATTTTTTGGAACCCACAGGGTGAGACAACAAGTCCCAGTCAGAGATATAACTCTCTACCAACAATATTATTATCACAGTTAAACTTTTATGAATGAGAGCAGAAGAAACCTTTATTTAATTAAACATGTATAATCACTTATTATATATAGGATAGAGCAGTCTCAACATCTCATTAGTTTAAATACCTATAACTGAGCAATATATCATTAAATCACTTTAAAAAGGAATACAAAGAACATGTATAACTGTTATAATATAAATAGTATAAAAACAAAGCAAGGCTTCAACCAATGTTTCTATATTTGATCCTTAAACAAATATGCTACACAGCTGATTACATCTTTAAACAATCCATTTTCTGCCCTATGGAGATGGTAATATATCTTCCATCTCCAACTGACCACTACTAAGTAAGCATCAGTTCCATATAGGTCTATGGAAGAGCTGGAATGCACGACCTCTCCTTTCTCAGTCAGTACGAGATTATTGGCAATGACATCATGAGTCAATATGCATTTTAGCTAACCCGGCGTATAGATGCTCTTCACTATAGAGATACATCATGTAGCATGTTATCTGTTTAGGGTATGACCTACAGTCAATCCTTCTTGTATATATTAAGTCATGGCATGCATCCATACTCTTCTTAGGGTATGGCTTTACCACCAATCCTGATGTTGCACTAGAACCACAGACTACAACAACACTCTTTTTAGGAAAATGGCTCAAGGCCGATCCTGGGTGGAAGGAAGTAAGGTAATACTCATATTGCACCCTTACATATTCAAAAATATGTGCTCCATGTAAAACATGTTTCACCATTCAACAAATCCTGACACTGAATGATTCCAGCGCCAGGGCAACTACACTTTTAGTTCACTTGATAGATTAAGTGCATTACAACATATTTTAACATTAATCAAGTTACAAGCTTGAATTGTAGATGATTGCTTCATAGAAAGGTGTATCATATTTTTGAGGAATCATGTATCAATTAGAACATATCTTATTACACTCATCCTAGGATCTCAATCCCCTAAACTATTTACTAGGAATCTCATCCCTCATCATTATGATTATCCTGATCACATGTGTTGGGTATCAAAACCTCATTTCATTATTGAATAGTGTCACTTTTACCAGGTAACAATCATCTATAGATCATCATACCTATATGCAAATCATACTTGTTGCATAGGTATATGACATGGCTCATAAGACCTCATATCATCTATATAATGTTAAATCATCACAGCTCATACCGGGCTATGCTCATCATTTCGTAATACCTGCATGTTTATGATTTCTTAGCAAATGCAATATCAAGTAAATATCATGTCCATGCCATAAAGAGAATCATTCAAATTCCAACCCCCTCATAATTAGGGTTAGGGTTTTCCCTTGTAAGTGATTTAGGGTTTTCAAGTTCATATTTATCAACCAAACTCTGATTCATATCATAAGAGCTATATTATTGCCATAATTGTTCAAGCAAACTTCATCAAATATCATCAATTGATTATCAACATGAAGTATTACCTTCCTCATGTTAGTAGTACAAGTTCCTCTCTTATCCTTACTAGGATATTGACTTCAACATACTTATTACATTAATTTTACCTTCTTTAGGATTATCAACCTACACTTATTATAGTGTATCCATCTCATTACATTCAAGATATATCCATTAATTATATTCAAAATGTATCGGCCTACACTCATCAAGGTGTGTCGTCCTACATTCAACAAGGTGTATCGACCTCCACTTTAATCCTTGTGTCAGCCTAGACACATCCATTTGTGTCGGCCTAGACACATCTACTTGTTTTTGCCAAGGCACATCAAATGATATCGGTTTAGAGATGCTTGAGAAGGTATATCAGCTATAGTGTATTCTTGTGTGTCGGCCATACTATCATATTGTGTATCGGCCATTCAATCAATTAGTGTTTTGTCCATACCATCAACTTAGGGTATCATCCACACCATCAACTTAGGGTATCGGTCACACCATCAACCAGGGTATCGGCCACCCAACCAATTAGTGTATTGGCTTCACCATCAACTAGGGTATCGGCCTCTAGGGTTTGTATTGTATCGTATGAACCCTCATTCAACACCTTAGTTCTTTCACCTATCGGCCTCACCAATACTTGGTGTATCGGCCAAGGCTTTTAAGAATGTGATGCCCCTACTTTCACAAAGTATGTCGGTCTAGGTATATTTCCCATGACACATGGATCGGGCTAGAGGGATATCATATTAATGAGTGTATCAGATTAGGGTTAGGATTGACCATGTCTGCCTCCACTCTCAACTAAGGCATCATAGTTTGATATTCCATCTTCACTAGACATCTCTTGGTCATGACAAGCTAATGGCTTTGAGGCATATCATTTTTAGAGAACCTAACATATCGGCCTAACAACTAGATATCATGTTAGAGTATCAAAAGTCATATTGTCTATTCATGTGATGGTGCAAGTATGTGTATCGACTTGGCTATCTTCTAGATATCGTCCTACCTTATTCTTAACATTAGGTGATAGGCTAAAAATTTGATAGGATGGTAGTCATACTTATGAAATCAAACCAAGAGGGGTAGGCGTTCATGTGTATGGGTTTTAATGCCTATACCCTTGTATCAGGTTAGGGGTTTTCATGAACCAATATCGGTTTGTGCATATCTTTTTCTTCATATTCAAGCTCCAACTTTTCATCCATTACTACTATAACTCATGGACAACATCCCCTTATATCCATCAGAACCTTTAGAACCATCATTCAAACAAGAAAAGTCAATGTAGAAAAGGAATCACCATGTATTGCATGATAGAAGGTGAATAAAAATAAAGTTGACTTCAAGTTATATAACCTTTTTCATTTCAGGTTTCTTGCCATTAGCATAGGAATCATCATGATTAACATATCTCATTACTCTTTCCTTGATGACTATTTATCACATTTGGGTATGTTCTCTTATTTTATTATGTTTTTCAACCACTTATCAACAGGTAAATCATCATATTCAACATTTTCTTCATTAAACATGGATCATATGCCTTAATTTCTTTCAAACACCATGCTTATTTTACATTAACACTTTCTTACACACATAGGTTGGTCTAGGATTGACTCAGATTCCACCTTATTCCTTTGTCATTGTTCTCATTTATCTTCTCATTTTATACTTATCATTGGAGTTCTCTCCATCTTATGTGGATTTCATACCTTGAATCACTTTATAAGCATAGAATTATATGTATTTTACTTTATAATCTTCTTGAATCACATATTCAAGAACTCCTCTTTTTTTATTTGTATTCGGATTTAGATTTTTTAGTGTTGTGTCTTTCTCTTTAGCTACCAAACATTCAAGTTTTGATAGATTATGATGCAATTATCATCTTCTTTCAGGTAGGATTGAGATATTCACACCATGATTTCTTATTCATTATGCTCTTTAGATTGTCTCAAAATGACTACTTGATCAGAGTAATCATAAAGATAACAATTTTAGAGTTCCATACTTACCTTTCTTCAATAATTGAATACCTGGCCAGGGCATCCAAGTACTGAGATTAGGCAGTATGCACCATGTTTTGTGTAACGTTCCTAGCTTAGACATCATCCTAGTCTTAAGTCCTAGTGTCCCTATAGACTCAGTGAACCTAAAGCTCTAATACCAACTTGTGAGAACCCATTACTCTAAATGAGATTACTCAAAACATAAAACACAATCAATCACCCATTAACCACATATTAAAAAATATGGGTAAATTAAAACCAATTTCAACATCAACACCCACTCAGAAACATTTGCATAAGAGCCCAACATCTTTCTTATATCCATACTATGCCAAGAATTTGTTACAAATTGTTCTATCAAATTAGATACAACATATATATACAGGAGAAAAACATTTGTATATGCCACACAACAAACATTAACATGCTAACAAAATTCTGATTTGTTTGAAGCACCATATACAAACGTTTCTTGCCCGGACCTGAGAGTACAAGGATGACTCTAGGACACACCAGACATCTAATCAACTTTCTCAAAAATTCATTACTATAGCTCCTCTTTGCTGCCACATGTTTGTTTTCGTCACTTCCGATTACCTAAAAAAATGTGGCGAACCACAAGGGTGAGACCCATGTCCCAGCAAGAAATATAACCTCCAACAAAAATTTATTGATTACAACATTTTTAAGTAAATAAATAGTTAAGAAGTTTAATAAAATATAACAAATAAACTCTGCAGTATTGATGATTAACAAAATACATAAATGAGTAGTTAGCCAGACTATCATCCTTTATCTTGTTGACAATATAAGCAATTTAGTAGCATATGCATATCTAGCATCATGAGCAAGTCTAGTAACATAGCATAGCTAACAACATGAGCATGTCTAATTGGTTGAACATATCAACATCATAAGAAGAGCTAACAACATAAGCACAACTATCTGGATAAGCATGATTAGCAGTATATGCATCTCTAGTTACAAAGGCATGGCTAGCATGCTAAACATAACTAACAAGATGAGATAGCTAGCATCATGATTATAATCAAGAGTAGTAGTATAGTTATCAACACAAGCATAGTTATTGTATGTACACATCTACAATCTTAAGAATATCCACAATCTAAGTGTATCTACTATATCTTAATTGCACTAAGCATCATCTTTATGTCAAGCTAACAAACAAGGGTTATCATCCAATGTGAAACATTGTGTATAACCCTAAACAAATATGCTACATGGCTGTATTATATCTTTTATTACGTCCTGGGGAATTTGGATCGTACCATTCAAAGTCCAACTGACCCCTACGAAGGGCTATTTGGTTCCATACAAGATCTAGGGGTGTCGGTATCCTAAGATCTCTTCCCCTCGGTCAGTACAAGTAAAAAGGCAGTGACATATCAGTCAAAGCTGCCACCACAACAACATGTAGTCAAGCTGCTAACCACTAGTCCACCCTTGGTACAAGTCACGACACTAGAAACTAGGGTATTCAAACCCAATCACTGAGGTACAACCGAAGTTGTCCTCTAATCACATCATGTTATAATCACCAAGACATGACTGCAGCCATTCTCAATCACATCAGATGTATGAGGCATGACCATTGCCAACCTCCACAATCTATATTATGGATGACAAGGATATATCCTCAACCTACCACCCCCACATACTCAACACTATGCACTCTGAGTTTCCCTTAGGAATACTCATTTCACCATCCAGCATGTTCTGACACTGAAGATGGTTCTACGACACAAGGCACTACATTATTAGAGTTGCACTTGATTAGTTATGCCAATTGGGTGAATTAAGGTTGCATAAAACAAGTGGACATACAAACCCTAATTCACTTCTAGCAAGCATATAAATATCACAACTACAAAAGATATAAAATGTGTGAAACATAATTTCTCATCTCATCATCACTTGGTACTATTTACTTTCCATTCATGAGACCACACTAGTCATCATTCTATCACAAGATATAAGTTCTTTTCACAAAATCACAGGGTATCAACCCTTATCAATCACAAGAGGATTACACCTCATTTAGGTCTCAACCATGGCCAAAGGTCATTAAGACCATAATACTATTCCCTGCAAGATCATCATTATCTTTGCATGCCTTATAACAAGGCTCAACAACATCACTTACATATAATACACCTGATCAACACAATATTGCATTAATGATCTAGGAGATATTCATAAACAATCATAGAAAGGTTATATTAACATTAAGAACATTCCTGTATTACATCATCGTGCAAGGAATTTAGATATTATTAACACTCATCATATTCATGATGCACATGTTTAGCATAAGAAAGTATCAACCATGTGGCCATGATAACCACCAATTAACATATTAAGGTTATGATCATATTAAGGAGGTTATTCCACCCTCATTCCATCATGTAAGAATGTTAAACATGAATACTCATCGTTATCTATTTGCATGAGAGTTAGGTTCAACAAGATAAATTATATTAATGTTACCAATCAGCACTTATACCCAAACCCTAACTCACGACATCCCCATTGGATCATGGATGCATAAGGTGAAGCATCACCATCACATTCCATACCATTCTCAAGTATGAAACCACACATAAATAAAGGTGTAACCATAAATTTATAGCATACTAGGGTTTCAACAACAATAAGAGAGTACTCCATGATTGTATTGACAATTCAAGGACTATTCATACCCAATTACCATCATTTAGTTATATTAAAGCTAGGTATAACAAGATATACCTCATTAGGGTTACATATCAACAAAATATGGTTATCATCCCTTCTATTAATATGAGTGAATAGGTAAGACTACCTTATTAATGGTAACCCTCCATTTGTTCCATCATCATTCAACCCATATCACCATACTACAATGTCACCCAGAACCATTGGATGTTTAAAAGGTAAGAGCATTGGTTGTTTACATTAGTAAACACCTTAGATAAACCACCAATGAAGTACTTTATTTGTGATCTACAAAGATTCACCATCTAACCCTAGACATCTCTTGATTAACATCACAAAAAGCTCCATTGAGAGTAGGGTAAAACCCACAATCGTCTGTTTATTTAAAACAAGCCATCCATTGTCAACAAGTAAGCTCCTTAAGTTGATCATATAAGGAAACCATCTAAATCACATTAGTAGGACCAACATATTACATTAGCCATCATTCCACTTTATTAGAGGAATAAACATTATATCTTGACCATTGGGTCAAGTTCATATGTTAAAACCATCAATTACAGTATAGGTCCGACCATTGCATCAAGTGACCCAAGAAACCATTGGTCTAAGGCTTAATTGATGCTACAACTATATGATTAACTCACCATAGGTTTTGGAGACCTGATAAACCATAATTAGTGACCATTTAGTCACCATAGGTTGTTAGATCAACACTATATTCATTAATCAGTATCAAATATTAAGCTAATGTCATCATTGATTGATAACATCAGTAGGGTACTTAATGGTTGATCATTGAACTTCTAATTGATCCAAAACCTGACCTAATGGGGTGACCATAGGTTGTCACCATCATTAGACACCTTTGATATCGACCATCAGTTGTCATGAAGACAACACCATAGGGTTGTTTCAATGGTACCATCATCAGGTCATGGGTTTATAGAAGAAATCAGCTTTAAACCCTAAAATTGACCATTGGTTGATAGGTGCTTAGCACCATAGGTTGTCAATCCAACCTGATACAAGTTATATTGTACCTTAGGAATAATGTAAACATGATCACAGGTTCATCTAGAACTGAAATCAGAACAGGGAATATTATAAAATCGAAATCCAAGTCAAGCATAGCTTTTTAGTGCATGGATCATCATTTTCAAGCAAAAACATGATCTACAAAGCTTATGGTAAGCAATAAACATGGAGCGAGTTATAAAACTTGCCTATAATGAGAATATAAACTCCCACACATAAGAAAACACGAGAAGGTGGGGTAGAAAATCAAATCATAATCTGTGAACTCGTTCATCTAGCACCTTCCTTCATCAAATGAACAAACCCTAAGCATAAGGAGCAAGAAAGGTGGGGTTTTAGAGCTTTAGAGCAATTTATACCATGGAACAACAAGGTTACGACCTAGAGAAAGATAGGAGGAATGAAAAAAAAGAAATACATGGAGGAAAGAAGGGGATTCTTACTTTTTAGGTCAAGATCACTAGAAGGAAACTTTTTAAACCTTAAAAGGAAGTCAATTGCAGCCCTAGATTATTTTTCCAAGAAGGTCCCCTTTTTCTTCTTCCTTGGATAGGAAATTAAAAGACGCATAGAGGGAGGATGAGGTTTGTAGAAGGATGTAAGTGGTGGAGAGAAAATGGCTCATTTTGGTGCTTAGGGATAAGTATATGAAACTTTAAGATAAAGAAAAAGTTGAAGTTTTAGTATCTTTCCAAGTGTCCAGGGCCTCAAACTATTAAGAATATATGAGCACACACACAAGAAGCTCCATCAACTTCCATATAGACATGATTATCCCTCATTTCTTGAATTTCCAAGAAAAACAAATAATTCATTAGTTGATAGCTACTAAAGGGAGCTCATCCATGAAGGGTTAAACCCTAAAATACCCTTGGAGAAAACACCTTCAAACCAAGGTTTAAAAAGGTGCCCCATGGATCAAAAAGCTCAATAATGATGAGATAATATACAAGGAACATAATGCAAGTGATAAATTGCAAGGAAAACCTATGAATTGGGTAAATTGCAAAAAAGTCCATAATGTGCATGAAATTGCATAACTTACTCAACCAATGTCCAAATTGGACCAAATTTGAAACTTCAGCTTGTCTTATGATTTAAAATAATATCACAAGGTTATATTAGGGTCATAAGAAATCAATTATGATAATTAAGTGTATTAAACTTATTAAAGAAGTTTAGGGGCCTTAGAAAACATCCTAGAGGTGATAATTTGCACATAAACCCCTTATTTGGGTAAATTGTAATCTTTACCAAAGTTAGAATATAAAGCACAAACAATTTAAAAATACATTCAAAATTGAGAAATAAACTCTCCTCAATTCTTAATTACTTTTCAAAATATTAAGACAAGGTTCTAAGCAACTTAGGAAAAGCTTTTAGTATTATCCCAAAACCCAGGTCAGGGGTGTTACAACTATGAGAACAACTAGAATCCATCCAACATTTTGAGGCTACTAATCACCAAGCTGGTCTTCGTCAATAGCATGATCCTTCGCCATGCCACTGACAACCACCTAAAAATATTTGGTTACCCATGAGGTGGGTCACATGTCCAAGTGAGAGATATAACACTCAACCAACAATTATTGTTACCGCATACATAATACTATTAAACATGATAAGCAAATTCAGCTAAGTGATTTATTTCAACTGAATGCATAGGTTAAGTAGGTTAAGTATCCATAATAGACATGAATGGCATCATGATAAGAAGGAATATGATGAACATGTATAATAGTTGATTTCTCTTACCACATTATATAACAACTGAGCAATATAAGAAACAAGGAAAGGGTAAACATCCAATGTGAAGTGTTTTTAACCCAAATAAGATATACTACACAGTTGTATTATGTCTTTTGTTACTGCCCCGAGGATTTGAGTCATACCACCCAAATCCAGATGACCACTGCCATACAAGATCTCATAACAGTCAGAATCCAAGATATTCTCCCCACTCAGTTACTACAAGTGAACACCACAGTGAAATATCAGTCAAACTGCCACCAACAACATATAGTCAAGATGCAAACACCTAGCCCACCTTGGTACAAGTCACACCATTAGACACCAGGGTATGAAACCCTGCCTCTGAGGTACAACCAATGTTGTCATCCAATCACATCAAGTATATACTCATAGAGACACAACCGTAGTCATTCTCACACCGAGGTATGACAATGGACATCATCAAAACACATGGTGTCAAGATGACAAGGACACACACAGTGACTTACATCTCGCATACTCAACAATATGAACTCCCAGTTTCCCTTGGGAATACTCGTTCCACCATCCAACAAGTTATGATGTTGGAATGGATCTATGCCAGGGTAACTACATGATTAAAGTTTCACTTAATTAGTTAAATCCAATTGGGTTTCTTTTATTGCATCAATAAAGTTACAACCAAACATTAAAAGAATTCCACAAAACATTGTTAGAGTGCAACTTTAGAATATATAAAATGTATTAACATAAAACTTGTCACATCACTACATGGTATTGTTCACTGTCAGTCAAAAGACCTTCACCATTATCACATTGCCATGGGATACCAATACCTTATCCAAGGGTCATTAAGACCCCACATCCTGATCACCTGCAAGAACATCATTATCTTTCCACACCTTATAACAAGGTTCAAAACACCATCACTATATTTTTGATACAATTATTTAGTATGACATTGTAAAAGGATGTTCACTTAACAACACATTAGGGTTATAACAACCTTGAGGAATTATTACATCATCATAAAAATCATATAAGGAAGCTAAGTATGATCAATCACCTTCATTAGATCATAGTAGGGTTAGGTTCAACAAGCTAGATTAAGTATGATCAACTACCACCACTTAATTGTATTAGGCTTCGGTGTATAAAGGTAAGCTATATAACATTACACACCATCAAAACCAAACCAACATACCATGAACATACCCCAAAACCATCAGATGTTTAGTAGGTAAAACCATCTATTATACACATCACAATACATTTGACAAACCATCTAGAGAAACCATCAAGTTGTGACCTAGAAAGAGTCACCAACTTAACCTAGTCAAACCATCATTTGGCAGCACAAAGAACACCATTGGTTGAAAACATGAGGAGCACCATCAATTTCTATCCCAAGGGCTACCATCGGTTGCAACACCTAGGTCCACCAACAGTTGTGTTGTCTAGGGTCTCCACCAGATGTGGGTAATATGACTATCATCAGATCTTGGAGTCAAAACCTCCATTGGTTGACACCATCGAGTGTGGAATGTGCAGTACCATCATAGGTCAATGAACCATCTAGTCTTGGAGTCAAAAAAATAATTGGTTGATGGACTAGAAGGGCCATCGGTTGTCAAACCCAGTACTCCAATCGGTTGTCATCAATAGGTGGTGAAACAAGGAAAAACACAACGAAAATCCATCGTTTGGTGAAGGGAAAGAAACCATCAATTGAATACATCACTAGAGCATTAGTACCATCGATTATTGAATACCAAAAGAGTCAAAATAGAACCTAAGTTAGGACTCTCAGTTGGAATGAGAAACATAAGCAAAACAACACCAAAATCAAGTCCATTGGTTCTAGAAAGAAGACAAACAATCAAGTTATGCACAAGGTAGAAAAAAACTCAAAAACCATAAGTAAACCCATGATTTAAAATACATCAAGGGCCATAGTTTGATTATGCAAGCAAGTTATAAGGCTTCCTCTACCAAAGAGAAGTCATGAACAAAGATTGGAGAACATCTAAGAAGATAAACTATCCAAGAACTAGCACTTAAGCTCAAACCCTAGGAAAGGATATTACCGTTCTAATTAGAACTTAGTTTTAGAGAAAGATCTAGCACATGCAAGCTATATGTGACAACCTAGATTTTCTATCTCATATATTGTACCCCTTAATCTCTCATCAAGTGTCCTTGTTACTCATTTGATATCAAATCAATAATTCTAATGTGGTGATGCTCCAACCTATTTGCATCAATGATCGATAACATGATATGTGACTTTAATTTGAGAATAAATTAAGAACCATTCTTTCACAAATCATCTTCTTGCATCCAATGTTGCACCTCATTAATATTATGACCTACCTATATTTCATTGTGTGAAGATTTAAATTTTGAATCCAATGATGCAAAAATCACCCCAATCTGAGCTATGAATCTAAAGTTATGGCTTTTAGAACATGACATGATCTTATGCCTTTTTGCTCCCTTTTCTTAATTGGTTCGATCTTTTGGGCTGGCCCATGCAAGGACCTAGTTAGTGCGGCCTAACAACCTACTTGTCTCTCATTCCCCTTCCTCTTTGGGTAAGAATCGTAGGGAGGGGCAAGGATTCTTACACCTCAACCCAAATTTGGTAATGGGTGGAAACTGAAGAATGAACTGAACCCTAACCCCTCTTACTCCATTTATAGCACCTATTCCCAACCCTTGATTCTTTTTAGTCTCACTCTTCTTAGTTTCCAACCTCGTCGCCTCCTTTCCTAAACCTTCTATTTTCTCTATAGTAGCTGGAACAACCGTAGGACTAACAACAAGCATTGCACCCTGCCTCCCTCAGCCATACCAAGGAGGCTAGACCTAGGATGATGGTGTGGTGCCGCCATCATGGGAGCACCAGAGTCGCCTTTCCTCCTTCCCATTTGTAGCTACCCCTGGCAATCCCCCTAGAGCATTGGTACCATGGTTGTTGTGACTAAAGATTTCTGGTGGTGTTGGGTAGTGGACCGCCCATCCAATATAGAGTATCCCCATGGCCAAGAGTAGTGCCGACCTTAAGAAACAAATCTGCAAAGGACGTGTTCCACCCCACCTGGATCCTCAGTGGAGGTGGGCCAAGGAGTTTGGGAGGTACCCCTATTAGTCCTCTGTTGGTAGTGTAGAATTAGGGGAATTCCATATGGGATCGGATGAAAGGGGGCAGACTCCCCACCTGGATTGGCATGTGAGGACCTACCACCCTGGGTTGCAAGCAGCGTGATTGATGGGCCACATAAGGAGCTCAAAGGCCCACCCATTTGCCCACCAAGGTATTCACAGTCTCCCTAATGAGTAACATCCTTCTTAATGCTAGAATATGCTAGGATGCTCGAAAATATGTAAGTCATATATCAATTTGATTGAAAAGAAAAAATCTACAACATGATAGTATTCTCAGACCTTAAATCCCAATGAAATCCTAATGTCATCCCAAAATGTATGAACATTAGTCTTTTGATGTGACTAAATGCATGATTATACTGAACTTGGATCGTCTATGTTCAACTCTACCCTAAACCTTCTGATCTGTGTCTTTATGCACTTTGGAAGTGAATGTGGACCTAAACCACCCCCTTTATTCTCATGATTTCTATTTATGCACAATGTAACATTATATGAACATTGTGACGCCCCATGCCATAACCACAAGATAACTAAAAGTTGAGCATGGAAACAATACTAAACAAGAAGATTAATGAAAAACACTAAAAATTAAAACTGATTTCACAAGGCACCAACATCATAAAACTTGTGACATATAGATCCATAACCTGCCATCTTTATCATATATCTCATAAAACGCCATGCTTAAAACATGTTCCATAGACATGCCTACCACACATGATATCTATTTTCTCTTACATATACACGTACATATACCAACTATATACAACAAAAGGGAACATAAGACAAAAACTTGTATCGATATCACAACCACAAAACACACCGAACTATCCCCAAGACCTGAGTGTAAAGGGACGACCCTAGGACTCTAACACCAAAAGACCAACAAGCAGAACGCTCAACCTTATTAGCTACTGATCTTGCTGCTACTCCTCCTCAGGTGCATGATCACCACCATGTCATGAACGACCAACTAAAAGATGTAGAAACCCACGGGGTGAGACCAAACGTCCTAGCGAGATATATAACTCTATGCCAACAATATTAAAGCACATGTAAAGATATATAAAGAACAGGGGTAAAGCTACAACTATGTTAAGAAGATCTAATTTCGAAGTAGGGCAGTTATCATCATCTAAGAAGATCATGTAGTTATACCAAAGTACAAGTACATTTTATAAACTTAAGAGGAAAACGAAGAACATGTAGGTTTATACCAACCAAGAACTACAAAAGCAAATCAAGGCCTCATCCAATGTTTTTGTATTTGATTCTAAGTAAGCATGCTCCACTGATGATTACATATTTTGTTATGCCCTGAGGGTTCAAGTTGTACCACCCAAATCCAACTGACCACTACTAAGTTGACATCGGTGCCATATAAGGTCAATTGAAGAGTCGGAATCCATGACCTCTCCAACACCTCCCGGTGGCATGAGAGTAACACAACAGAGACATGTCAGTCAACTGCACAAGTGACTCAAAGTCAACAGATGAATCAACTCACGCATGGTCATCCACATACATCAACACCTAGCCCACCTTGGTACATGTAATGACACTAGAAAAACAAACACATGGTTGTTCTAACAGGAAGGAGTGGTTCATGCACGGCCATCCATATCACAATGAGATTGGCTCACGCATGGCCATCTCACACAACCTAAAATTAAGGATGCAAGGGGATGCTTGAGTTGCACCCCACATATTAAAAAATATGCACTCCGAGTAAAAATCGTTTCACCAATCCATCAATTAAGGCTGACACTGGAAAGCATCTATGGCATAGGTAACAACTACATGATTAAGTTCCATTTGATTAATTAAGTCCATTCGGGTGACTTTTAGCATCAATCAAGTTACAACATATAAAACCATAACAAACTCTATAAGATAAGGCATAGCACACTTTCAACAGATGTAAACATATAGGGTGTGAGCTTGTCACACTATCACCACATAATGCATGTATTGTTTCCATTCATAATACCATCACCACTATTACACCCCCTCTCAAGGTTATCACCAATGTCATGTCACTATGGGATATCAATCCCTTGATCATGGCACTAGAGGGTACCACTTCACAATAGGCATCATGACATCACCAGGTCATATGACCCATTTACATCATTCTTGTATTACAAGTATTTCAACATGCCTCATAAAGGATCATTCAACTAGTGTCATGTCATACTCATCATAGCATCATGCACTAGCTATGATTTTCAAGCTCATATCACCTACATGGTTAGAAATTGATAATTGAGAAAGAAGAAACCTCCTAATTCCATGTCTCACATCATTATCTCCACATGCCTCAATTATTCATAACCATCACCATAGCATACCCAAGCAATGTCATGCATTCAACCTGCAAGGTTAGGGGTTTAAAGATAAGAGAGATAATATCATAACATACTATCCGTTCTAAGAAAGAGAAGCAAACATGTCACATTAATCATCATTGGTATTAGGGTTTTCCCTCCATATCTGATTAGGGTTTGGAAGCTAAATTCAACCACTAATCCTAGGTTCACCATTTCCCATCATCTTGGAGCATCCTTAGGGTTAAAGATCATGATTAGGGTAGATTAAATTTTATCCAAATAGCGCATTATGTGACTTATGCATTACTCATACAAGGATATCATCATGTGCCCAAGCATACATCTCAACCATCACCATTGACACGTGTCTCGATCAAATAAACATCTAGGTTGCGACCACCCACCTAGTCCATGTTGTGACCTATGCCACTTAGACCATGTTGCGACCACGACATCTAGGGTCAGGGTTCACAAATGTCTCGTCCTAGAAGTGTCTCAGCCTCAAGGCTCTCTCGACCACCAAACCTGACACCATGTGGTGACCCCATGCCATGATGCAATGTCGTGACCCCAAGCCATGACACCCTATCATGACCCAAGCCATGATGGCCTATCATGAACCAAGCCATGATGCCGTATCGCAACCACTCTCTAGATCAAGACCAAGACCCAAAATCTAGGGCAAACCCTACCAAAAAAAGGGATCAACGTAGCCTTTAATACAAAGTGTTACGACCACTATCAACACTAGGTCCAACACAACTCCAAAGGGAAGCATCTCAACCAAAACTAACCATGGTCACAAACAACATAGGATAGGTGTCTCAACCATCCTAAGGAATGATCTCAAGGTCTCAAAATAGAAACAAAGCTAAGGGAAACCATGATCAACATGAAGGAAAAGGCTCATTGAAAATGATCACCAAAAACCCTATGGCATACGTCATGATGCCACATGGAAGGATCTTTTCTATGAGAAAGGAAACCATGAATAAGGTACCCAAAAAGAAACCTAAACTTCCTTAATATCTAAGTACATGAACATAATGCATGTGAGAAAAACTAAGGTTAAAAGGATAGAAGAAGATCACTATAATGCCACAATCATCAAAATTGAGTATGTGAAATTAGGGTTTTAGATTTCATCAAAACTAAGCAAGATAATAACTACGAAACAAGTTATAGATATTATCATCATCTAATATAATGTTAGGGAAATGTTTAACGAGAGAATATAGTAGCTTGCATGTATGAAAGAGTGCAAGTAATAGAGAGGACAAAGAGTTATATAACCCACCTTAAGATGATCACCAACTAGAGCTCCAAACTCTAAGATCAAGAGCCCCAAGCACACAATCAAAGGGTTGAAGAAGCTTCACTAAAAGCTCCACACTCATACACAAGATCACCTCAAGAAGGAGAAGACACCAAGGTCAAATCTAGCCCAAGGAAAGAAGCAAAAGAAGCTCTTGGCTGAACCAAAAGAGAAAGGGGGAAAGAGAGGAGAAATCCTCTTTACACTTGGGTCTACCTTGTCAAGACATGGTCTATGACGCTTGTGATGAAGATTTTCTCTCCCAAATGACCAACATGGAAGAACCATGGTCTAGGTCCAAGTAAAGAGAGGAAGACAGAGGTAGGAAATCAAAAGAAACATCAACATAGAAGACAAACACTTACCAACGATGGAAGATGAGCTCAGATCACCACCACCATATGTAGGAGAAGGTAGATCGTGCAAGCTCCAAGAACAAACCTCCTTGATCCACCAAGCTCGAAGGTCAAGAAAAAGAAGGAAGAATAAGATAGATGACTGAAAGGGTTGAAAACAAGGAAATATAAGGGATAATATAGATGAAGGATGAGAGAGAGAGAGAGAGATAAAAGGGTGAGGTGTTAACACACTAAAGAACCCAATGGACACTTGTCCTCGCAAAAAACCAACATGCACCCACATGAAACCACTTAAACATTACATGAAAGACATGGTGATACACTCTAGGTAGTGTCTCAACCACCATGTCAACCTACATGGTCGCGGTCCTGACCTTCCTAGGGTGCACCTCCCATGGTTGCGACACCACCATATAGGTCGAGACAAGGTACCACCATCAACCCTAGATCGAGATAACATATGATAGGTCATCCATATTGAGCCAAAACCACCCTAAACTATCTAGGGCATGACCCTACACTCTAGAGGAGGTGTCTCGACAATGACACCCTCCAAAACAGACCTAGGTCATGACCCATGGTCAAGACAACCCAACATACTTCATGGGTCGAGACATCCAACATGCACGGAAACCTTAATCACCCTTAAGGTGTCAACTCCTCAACTAGAGATCAAACGAGGCACCCTCATCTTTATATTTCCTCTAGATGATGTCAAGAAAGAGAGGGAACACACTAGAGGTAGAGAATTGCACATCAAGCCCCTACATTGGATAAATTGCAATTTGCACTAAAACAAGCACATAGAGCACAAACAACATCTAATCAAGCTCAAACTTGAAACTTAAGCTCTCCGCAAGCCCTAATCATAAATCAAAGGATTGGAGAAAGGTTCTAAGGACAATATTAAGCTAAATAAAATAGGGTTACCTCAAAACCTGGATGAGGGTCCTTACAAGCCATAAACCCCTAACAAGGATTTCACCCTTGAAATCCAAAGCGAAAAGAGACAGGTACTACTTCCGCGTCTCTATATCAAGCCCCTACTAAGGTCAACCCAAAATAGATATAAAATAGATGAAGACATATCATAATGAAACAACTACATTTGACCTATCTCAACTTGAGGGTTGACCTCTCCTTCTGGATGACTCAAGGTGTAACGTTGAGCCGTCGCATGTTGATGTCCTTGTCCCCCACTGGCCTGTCTAGAGGAATCAACTTGTGATGCCTGTCCATGTCCTCTTCCAATGTTGCTGAACTGCTATCTCTACGAGCCCTGTTGGCTCTGCCTCGACTGTTGGGTCACCTCATCATATTTCATAGGGCAAAAATATCTAGTATGCCCAACATTTCCACACTTATAGTGTGTCTTGTTCTCATAACAAGGCCCAGGTGTCCCTATCACAGATAGTGAGGCAGCACTATGGGCTCCTGCAGGTGGAAAACTACAGATCCTGCTCTTATTTGGTGACCACTATGTCGGTGCACTAGACCTCCATTATGCTGGTGGTGCTGACAACCTAGGCTCCTTAAAGCCACCCGACGATTGTCCCTGGTACTCAACATGCCTCTTCTTGGCACTCTTCTCTTTATTCTCAACCACAGAGCTCTCTATCCTTCGAACTGACTCCACAAATGTAGAAAAACACTCCTTTCTCTCTAGTCCTACTGCCGGCGTTGTCAACTCCACACTCAACCCTTTCTTAAAATGTCTGATCCTCTCTTTTTCTGTTGCGTCCATGTGAGGATAAAACCTCAACAACTCCATAAAACTTGCTTCATACTCATTGATCATCATGGATCCCTATTGAATCCTCTCAAACTGGCTGATCTTTTCATCAAGGTACGTTTGAGGAAAGTATCGACTAATGAACTCATGTTAGAATTCCTCCTAACCAATCACAACAGCTGTCCTCTTTTCCTCTTCTATGGCCCACCAATGGCCATCACTCCCCTTCAAAAGGTATATTGCGTGCTTTACCATATCAGCCTCTAGGACACTAAGGATCTTTAAGGCTTTCTGTAGCTCTGTTAGTTAAAGATCTACATCTGTTGGATCCACGGTACCCTTGTATTCTACCGCTCCAACTCGCCTCAACCACTCAAATGTCTTTACCAGAGATCTAAGATTCCACATTGGGGACTACTTCTCTCACTTAAGGAATGGGCATTCTATCTGTCATATGTGTAATCATGGCCATAAACTGTCCAAAAATGGACCGAAAAGTGGGATTGGCCAGCACTACAGGGTCTATATGGGGCATCTCAAGCACCCTCTCCTCAATATCCTACCTCCTTACATCTCCTCCTGGTGTAGCAACACCACTCTCAGCAACATGTTCTTCCTTTTCTTCAACCATCTTTTCAACTCTTCTTCTTCTTCAACACAAGAAGAAGTCACTATAAGATAGATCAGAGGACACTAGAATAGACACAAACTCTAGCCCTAGGTCTCTGTAAATCAGTAAGCCTAAAGTTGTGATACCAACTAAACTATCACGCCCATGCCACAACCACAAGATAACTCAAAACTAAGCATCAAAACAATACTAAATAAGCAGATTAATGAAAAACACTAAAATTAAAACTGATTGCACAAGGCACCACCGTGCATATGACATGTTCCATAGACATGCCTATCGCACATGATATATGTTTTCTCTTGCATATACATGTACATCTGCCAACTATATACAACAAAAGGGCACATAAGCCAAAAACTTGTATAGATATCACAACAACAAAACACATCGATCTATCCCCAAGACATGAGTGTATAGGGACGACTCTGGGACTCTAACACCAAAAGATCAAAAAGCAGCACACTCAACCTTATCATCTACTGATTTTGATGTTCCTCCTCCTCAGGTGCACGATCACTACCATGTCATGCACGGTCACCTAAAATATGTAGAAACCCACGAGGTGAGACCAAACTACCAGTGAGAGATATAACTCTATGCCAACGCTATTAAAGCACATGTAAAAATATATAAAGAATAGGGTAAAGCTTCAACTATGTTAAGAAGGTCCAATTTCTGATATAAGCAGGTCAGTTACCATATTCTAAGTAAGATCAGGTAGTTATACCAGAGTTGTAGGACATTTCATAAACTAAAGAGGAATATGAAGAGCATGTATATTTATACCAACCAAGCTATACAAAATAAAAGCAAGGCCTCATCCAATATTTTGGTATTTGGTTCTAAGTAACCATGCTACCCAACTAATTACATATTTTGTTATGCCCTAAGGATTTGAGTTGTACCACCCAAATCCAATCGACCACTACTAAGTCAAAATCAGTGCCATACAAGGTCAATGGAAGAGCCGCAATCCATGACCTATCCAACACCTCCCGGTCAGCACGAGAGTAACACAACAGAGACATGCCATTCAACTGCACAAGTGAATCACAGTCAACAGAAGGATCGTCTCACGCATGGACGTCCACATATATCAATAGCTAGCCCACCTTTGTATAGGTAAAAGTGCTAGAATAATAGGCTTACACATGGTCGCTCTAACAAGAAGGACTGGCTCATGCATGGTCATCCATATCACAACAGGATTGGCTCACGCATGGCCATCTCACACAACCTAAAATTAAGGATGCAAGGGGGTACTCGACTTACACCCCGCATATTTAAAAATATGTGCTATGAGTAAAACTCATTTCACCAATCCAACAATTAAGCTTTACGTTGGAAAGGATCTATGGCACAGGGTAGAACTACATGATTAAGTCCATGTGATTCGTTAAGTCCATTTGGGAAACGTTTATCACCAATCAAGTTACAATGTATAAAACCATAAAAAACTCTACAAGATAGGGCATACCACACTTTTAGCTTGTCACACTATCACCACATAATTTCTATGTTATTACCATTCACAATACCATCACCACTGTTACACAGCCTCTCAAGGGTATCACCAATGTCACATCACTATGGGATATCAATCCCTTAATCATACCACTAGAGGGTACCACTTAAGATTAGGCATAAGGCCATCACCAGGTCATAGGACCCATTTATATCATTCTTTTATTACAAGTATTTTCAACATGCCTCATAAAGGCTCATTCAACCAGTGTCACATCATACTCATCATAGCATGCACTAGCTATGATTTTCAAGCTCATATCACCTGCATGCTTAAAAATTAATAATCGAGAAAGAGGAAACATCCTAATTCCATGTGTCACATCATCATCTCCACATGCCTCAATTATTCATAACCATCACCACAACATACCCAAGCAATGGCATGCATTCAACCTGCAACATTAGGGGTTCAAAGATTAGAGAGATAATATCATAACATACTAGCCGTTCCAAAAAAGAGTATAAAACATGTCACATTACTCATCATTGGGATAAAGGTTTTCTGTCCATAGCCTATTAGGGTTTAGAAGCTAAATTCAACAATTAATCCTAGGTTCACCATTTCCTATCATCTTGGAGCATCCTTAGGGTAAAAGAACATGATTACGGTAGATTACATGTTATCCAAACAACATGTTATGTGACTTGTGCATTACTCATACAAGGATATCATCATGTGCCCAAGCATACATCTCAACCACTGCCATTAACACGTGTCTCAACCAAATAAACATCTAGGTCATGACTACCCACCTGGTCTGTGTCGTGATGTCTGCCAACTAGACCATGTTGCGACTGTGACATCTACAGTTAGGGTTCACAAACTTCTCGTCCTAGAAGTGTCTCGACCGCAAGGCTCTCTTGAGCACCAAACATGACACCATGTCGCGACCCCAAGCCATGATGCCCTATTACGACCCAAGATATGGCTCCCTATCGCCACCACTCTCAAGATCAATACCAAGAACCAAAAGCTAGGGCAAACCCTACCAAAACAGGGATCAACATAGCCTTTAATACCAAGTGCCACGACCTCTATAACCACTAGGTCCAACACATTCAAAGGGAAGCATCTCGACCAAAACTAACAATGGTCATGAACAACATAGGGTAGATGTCTCGACCATCCTAAGGATTGATGTCAAGGTCTCAAATTAGAAACAAGACAAAGGGAAACCATGATCAACTGAAGGAAAAGGCTTATGCAAAACAATCACCATAAACCCTAGGTCATATATCATGATACAACATGGAAGAATCTCATCTAAGAGAAAGGAAACCATGAATAAGGTACCCAAAACAAAACCTAAACTTTCGTTAACATCTAGGTATACAAACATCATGCATGTGATAAAAACTAAGGTTAAAAGGATAGAAGAAGATCACTATAATGTCACAATCGTCAAAATCGGGTATGTGAAATTAGGGTTTCAGATTTCATCAAAACCAAGCAAGATAACCACTATGAAACAAGTTCTAGAGATAATCATCATCTAATATACTGTTAGGGAAACATTTAAAGAGATAATCAAGTATCTTGCATGTATGAAAGAGTGCAAGTAATAGAGAGGGCAAAGAGTTATATAACCCTCCTTATGATGATCACCACCAAGAGCTCCAAACTCCAAGATCAAGATCCCCAAGCACACAATCAAAGGGTTGAAGAAGCTTCACCAAAAGCTCCACACTCAGAGACAAGATCACCTCAAGAAGGAGAAGACACCAAGGTCAAATTTAGCCCAAGGAAAGAATCTCTTGGTCAAACCAAAAGAGAAAGGGGGAAAGAGAGGAGAAATCCTCTTCACACTTGGGTCTACCTTATCAAGACATGGTCTATGACACTTGTTATGAGGAGCTTCTCTCCCAAATGACCAACATGGAAGAACCATGGTCTAGGGCCAAGAAAAGAGAGGAATATGGAGGTAGGAGATAAAAAGAAACATCAACTTAGAAGACAAACACTTACCAAGGATGGAAGATGAGCTTTGATCACCACCACCACCACATGCAGGAGAAGGTAGATCCCCCAAGCTCTAGGAACGAACCTCCTTGCTCCACCAAGCTCCAAGAACAAGAGAAGAAGGAAGAAGAAGATAGATACCTAAAAGGGTTGCAAACAAGGAAAGATAAGGGGTTATATAGATGAAGGATGAGAGAGAGAAAAGGGTGAGGTGTCAACACACTAAAGAACACAAGGGACACTTATCCTCACAAAAGGCCAACATGCACCCACATGCAATGACTTAAAAAAGACATGAAATACATGGTGATACACTCTAGGTAGAGTATCGACCACCGTGTCAATCTACATGGTCACGGTAAAGACCTTCCTAGGGTGCACCTCCCATGGTTGTGACACCACCATATAGGTCGAGACAAGGTACCACCATCAACCCTAGATCGAGACAACATATGTTAGGTCATCCATCTTGACCCAAAACCACACTAGACTATCTAGTGCACAACCCTACACTCTAGAGGAGGTGTCTCAATAATGAAACCCTCCAAAATAGACCTAGGTCGTGACCCATGGTCGAGACAACCCAACATACTTCATGGGCCGAGACATCCAACATGCATGGAAACCCTAATCACCCTTAAGGTGACAACTCCTCAACCAGAGCTCAAAGGAGGCACCCTCCTTTTTCTTTTTCCTCTAGATGATGTCAAGAAAGAGAGGGAACACTCTAGAAGTGTTAAATTACACATCAACTTCCTACATTGGGTAAATTACAATTTGCACTAAAACTAGCACAGAGAGCACAAACAACATCCAAACAAGCTCAAACTTGAAACTTGAGCTCTCCAAAAAACCTAATCATATTTTAAAGGATTAGAGGAAGGTTATAAGAACAAGATTAAGCCAAAGAAAATAGGGTTACCCCAACACCTGGGTCAGGGTCCTTACAAGCCATAAACCCCTAACAAGGATTTCGCCCCGAAATCCAAAGCAAAAAGAGACGGGTACTACTTTCGTGTCTCTATATCAAGACCCTACTAAGGCCAACCCAAAATAGATATAAAATAGATACATACATATCATAATGAAATAACTTCATCTGACTTGTCTCAACTTGAGGGTTGACCTATCCTTCTGGATGACTCAAGGAATAAAGTCGAGTCGTCACCTATTGTCGTCCTCGTCCCCCAATGGCCTCTCCGGAGGAACCAACCTATGATGTTTGTCCATGTCCTCTTCCACCATTACTAAACTATTGTCTCTGTGAGCCCTACTGGCTCTGCCTCGACTATTGGGTCACCTCATCATCATTCACAGGACAAAAATGTCTAGTATACCCAACATTTCCACACTTATAACACGTCTTGTTCTCATACCGAGGCCTAGGTGGCCCTATCACAGACACTAAGGCAGCACTCTGGGCTCGTACAGGTGGAAAACTATGGCTCCTACTCTTACATGGTGACCACTATGTCGATGCACTAAACCTCTGGTGTGTTGGTGGTGCTGATAACCTAGGCTCCTTAATGCCACCCGACAGCTGTCCCTAGTACTTAGTAGGCCTCTTCTTGGCATTCTTCTCTTTCTTCTCAACCACTGACCTCTCTATCCTTCGAACTAACTCCACAAATGTAGGAAAACACTCCCTACTCCGTAGGGATGTTGTCGGCGCCATCAACTCCTCACTCAGCCCTTTCTCGAAACGTCTCATCCTCTCATATTCTATCATAACCATGTGAGGACAGAACCTCAACAACTCCATAAACCTTGATTCATACTTTTTAATCATCATGGACACCTATCATATCCTCTCAAACTGGCAAATATTCTCATCAAGGTATGTACGAGGAAAGTACCGACTAACAAACTCACGTCAGAATTTCTCCCAATCGATCACAACACCTGGCCTCTTTTCCTCCTCTATGTCCCACCAATGGCTAATACTCCCCTTTAAAAGGTATACTATGTGCTTCACCTTTTCAACCTCTGGGATACTAAGGATCTTGAAGGCTATCTCTAGCTCCATTTGACAGAGATCGACATCTGTTGGATCTACCGTACTCGCATATTCCACTGCTCCAACTTACTTCAAGCACTTAAACATTGTAACGACCCCGCCTCCTGGTAACCCCCAATTAAGGGAGACCTGAAGGTCAGAGCCATTATCCTAATTAACTGGATCAAAGGTTTGACAAATAATCAGTAATAATTATAAAATTTTACCAAACTAAACTGAAATCTGGTATAAAATAAAACTTTGCATACCTTTTTCAAAAACTTGGATAGCTACTTCTATCCACACCTGGAATCTATTCTAACTAATCCTCCTTTGTACTTTTATTTAATTCCACATATGTCACTTTAAAGTTTGTCCTTTTCAACTTGTACCTAAAACACTGACAAACAAAATGTCGGTCAACATAAATGAATATGCCGGTATGTTAGGACAACAAAATTTCACAAATATGGCTAACAATCTAAATATCACAATCAAGTTAATTAACAAGCCAATTTACGCTTTTAGTGTGACATTCTCCACCACTTTTTCCCTAATCATGGCATACCCTATTTAGGGTTTCTCTTTTGCCAATGACTTAAGACCATCTTCTCCATCCTGAGCTTGGTGTTTGGGGTCACCTCTTATAGTGCCCATTAGTCATTCAATAAAGACCACCTTCTCAATCATGAGCTTGGTGTCTGGGGTCACCACTCATGGTGCCCATGGGTCTTCCCTCCTGGGCTTGACCTTTTGGCATCATCCATCAGGGTAGCATGTACGTGTGAGAATACATACTTATTATAATTGTGATAATCATAGTGACTTTATGATTTGCATGTATGAACATCCAAACTGATAGGTTGCATTCAATGTGATAAATCATCTGGAAAACCTTTGGGAAACTAATGTGATTAACCATAATTAACCACATACCTATCAGGCTGAGTTGAGTGTAGAAATAATCCAAATAAGCAAGAAATCCAGTAAACAAGTAAGCACACAAGATGATCCTGAAACATGCATCCAATTTTCCTATCATTGATCAGGCCATCAAGGTCTATTAAACCTAGCTCGCTTCCTAGGGTTTTTAGTCCACTTTTAGGGTTTCCATTGCAATTAGGGTTTCACTTCATTTATACTATTTTAATCCCTAATTTTATACAATTACTCACAAACCTTAATTATCTCATCTACTCCTCATGAAAGATATTAAGGTTACCTTTTAACAACATATAACCCTAATTTTGGATTAAAGGCACAATTAAATGTCAATTAAGTCTATTATGCCTCTTTCTCATTAAAACTACCAATTTTATCCTTTTAAGTCATGACATGATCATTAGGCCTAATTATCATCTTTGGTTCCTTTCAAATTAGCAACTTATCTTTCATGAACTCTATTTATCACTAATTCCACATTTATCCGTTAGAAAACCCTAATTACCATATTAAGGGTATTTACCCACAATTAGAAACTTTTATACTCAAAATAGTTTAGAACCATCATATCATAACTTTATTCATGAATTTGAACAATTAAAGCCATTAAGAGTCATAATTACCAACATTAGGGTTTCAAGGCCCATTAAAGCATATCTATGCACATGGAACCCTAAATTAATCCAATTACGTGTAAAGTTCATCCTTTTAGATCTTGATGTGTCTTTTTATAATTAATAGGTTAATATCAACTTTAATCATCCATAAAACCCTTCTCAATACATTAATCATCTCAAATAAGAGTTTCTTAATCATTAATGCATTAAAGTTGATAACTTCCACTACTTTTCGAATCGCAATAGGAATTATCTTCTAAATTTATTTTTAATGGATTCCTCACATTTTTCTGAGAAAAATTGATATATTACATGTATCAATCCGAGCTAACAATAAAAAGATACAAATTTCATAAGATTTACTTACTTGGGCCAATGGGATGTTGACACGTCAGCAATCCCATGCAACACGTTGCCCAGCTGAAAACATAACCAAGTTACGCGTATACCCTTGTGTAAGTGCTCGACACTTCATACCCCAAAGGGGTAAAACGGTCCAACGGCCTCCACCCATCTTCAACCTCACGTAGCCCTACTGCTGTCGCCCTAGCCGCGATTGGTGCAACTCCTCCTCCCTTTCCTAGACCCCGACGACCACCAGGGGTGGTTACCCTACCTCCTTCGTGCCCCTGCGCACGTGAGAATGCTTCTAGGTTGTATCCATGATGGCTGGTTCAAGTGAGACAAGACCGTGATTGCTACCAAAATCACTGTAGGTTTGCAGACCTCCGGTAGGAGCTGCGCGAAGACGAGAGTGTGGGTATGGTAGCTGATCCGTCTTGGATTGTCGTGGGAGCTTCCTACCTCCATCAAGACCACATTACAACCCCTCGTTGCTCCATGGGTAGTACTATACCCTCTTGGTTAGGGTTTGCACAAAAACACGGAAGAAGAACACATGAGATCCTCTTAGGCTCAAGGCTAAGGGTCCAACCCTTATATAGGGGAGGGTAGCCATGCCCCAGCATGCTTGCCCACGAAGAAACACGGCTCTTTCCAAAAGGAAACCTACTTTTCCTTAAACAAGTATAAAATATCTCTCTTTTTAATAATTCCTTGGTTATCCATGATCCTTGGTTATTAAGGAATTCGAAATTTATTTCTTTCATCTTCTTGTGCTTGGATTTTAATCTATTGGCCATGAAATTCTTCTTTCTTAAAGCAAACAATACCTCTTTTTGATACTATCAAAATGTCATTAATTATGTATCACATTATCCTCTTATTTTGTATTATTTGTATTTTCTCTTTCTTTTTCTCCATTGGGGCTCCTTGGACCCCGAAAAACTCTAATATTTCCAAATCCTTTTTAGTGGATACTTAATATCCTTCTAGATGCATCTATATCCATTATTTCTCATTATCTTACTTATTTCTTTATTAAAATATCTCTTTTCGAGGATTTCTCTTTATCTCTCTTTTTATTTTCCTTATTGGAATTCCTTCTAACATTAGAAACCTTATGGATATGAAAATCCACCAAAGATGACTCAATCATACCTCTTTCCACTTATTTCCCATATTTTATCATTGTTTCCAATTTCCTTCTTAATAAAGAAATATTTAATTGATCTTTTCTTTTCTTGTTGCATTATCTTTTCAACTTTGGACTCCTTGGAACCCAAGGAACCAAAGAGGCACGAAATCCACCTTTGGATAAAATTCATTTGCCTTCTATAGGTTTCTACATCTTTCTTTTCTCCATTTCTTATTTACTCATTTAATAATGGAGTTTCCTTTGTCTTTTCCTTGTTATTGGGCTCAATAGCCAATAAAGCCCACAAAACAACCAACAAGGCTATTGTAAACGAAATCCTTTTATTCAAAACAAATCATATCATTATTTGTTCAAATAATTTTAATAGGAGAAATTACATTTCTCACCAAAAGAACCCAAAAATTGGGGTTGTAACATCCTTCCCCTCTTATAAGAATTTTGCCCCCAAAATTCCACCAGGCACACAAAAAAACATGATAAGCCTTTCTTATGTCCATCATGTCTCCCATGTTGCCTCACTCTTTCCATGGTGATTCCCAAGAACCTTCATCATCTCATATTCTTCCATCTGAGTTCTCTCTCACCTTGGTATATCGTACCCTCATAGGTGACTCAGGACATTTCAGCCTCTCATAAAGTTGATTAGGTTCATGGCTCCACACATGGCTTGGGTACCTCACATAGTGCTCTAGATCAGACTCATGTAACACATCACGTTATCCTGAGGTGTAGACTAAGAATAACCATCTCTACCAATCCATGTCAAATGGACTCATGTATCAGGGACTTATCTATCTCAACTATAGCTCAGAGGGGTCGGATTTTCATATCACATATTCTCCCACAGTGAACTGCATGTCAGTCTGCTTTGTATCAGCTCACGACTCATGTCTCCCTCGGGCTCCCTTTCAGCCATTGCACGATCAAAGCGACTTCATCTGCACACATTGTGGTCCTTTCTTGACCTTCGCGAGGTCCCTTCACCAACATCATATTAATGAAGTGGTGACCGACACAACCTCCCTTACAAAGATTCTTTACATCCTGATACTGGCTATGGTGGTTATCATCACATCTTATTGAGGATAAGAACTGTCTTCATGTATCACCCTGAATGAGCACACATGCTCTCATCAGACCATCTAGTCTGGATCATACTAACCATTAGTTAGGGGTGATAAACTGTACTAATATCGAGTTCTTCTTATACCTACTTCCACCTCATGGAAGTGAATATTTAGGTTATACTCAAGAACTTTTGAACTCGCATCATGGTGTAGTTGAACCATCTCTCTCTCATATGTAGTTCAATCGGATCCGTCCCTTGACAATATTCTTTCTTTCTCATGTCATCTAGGTAAGGCGATCTACCATAACCCATATTGCATCTCGACCTTACTTGGTCTAGGGGAGACTTACCACAACATACATAGTGATGGACTCCCATTTCCTCTCGGGGACTCTTTATCCTCTATATCAACTCATTGGGTTACTAGTGTTCATCCTTTACTTTCTGGCTTACATAGCGACAAGCCACGCGCAACTTCATCTTAAGCATCCAAAGTACTACTGTCACTTACTATCTTTGTAGTACCACGGTGTATGGTGATCTTAAAATCATGATCTCATGTATGACATGATTCCTCAAGATCGATTCCTCGGAAACCCTAAAACACTCTAGTTGGGGTTTCATCACCTTCTTTTCTGGAGAAGTGCATCTGAGGTCCTAAAACCATCCTTTTATTGCATCAAGGCCTAGGCTGGCTAACCCAACAACCACTAACTTGATCAACATGCTTCGTTACATCTGAGTGTTAGCCAAACATATCTCCTTTTTCAACCTTAGGGTTAACCTAACAACCTCTTCTAGCCTCTAGCTAAACTAGGCAGCTACATCTCAACCAAATCATCCATTACCACTTCACATCCTTAGGTGTAAGGTAATGTTGAAGACATACACCTCCATGTATTCCACTTATCATCTCATCTTGGACTTTAGTTCTATCTTGAACAAGAAAACTTAGAGCTCATCTCCTTGGTTATCAAACTCAACCTTGTATAACTCACAAATTCCACATAGCTCATGATAAAATCATCCTCATAAGATGACTACCGTAGTTCTCTTGATGTTTGTAAACCATCCACATATCATTTACTCTACAAGGGTATGTTATCATCTCTATCCTCATACATCATAGCAACGTTCCAACTCACATCATCTTTATCCTTGGTGTATGGCATGCGTACTATCCTATCTCCCACTCCCATAACAAGAGGAAATAAGCATTTGGCTACAGTCCAAATACAGAGTTCTTCCAGTTCCAAGAGTAGAGACGGTACATCCCACCTTTCCAGTACACCTTCCAATCTAAGTTGAAACGTGCAACATATGTATCTACATCACGATCATCTTGATATCAAGGTTACTTCCATGGA
The DNA here is from genome assembly GCA_963693085.1 of Alisma plantago-aquatica. Classification (NCBI taxonomy): domain Eukaryota; kingdom Viridiplantae; phylum Streptophyta; class Magnoliopsida; order Alismatales; family Alismataceae; genus Alisma; species Alisma plantago-aquatica. The sequence continues at coordinate 777,723,579 of OY856410.1, forward strand.
AAACTGGTCTCGAACCTACTTGGGTCACCACACAATCTTTGGTCATCTCCTCTAGGTCTATAGGGTGTCGGCACTTTTGGGGTCATCCCTCTTCCCTTATGCATCCAGAGATGCCCTCCTCATCTACCCTTTGGGTCCCATGAGTTCATGAAGGTGATCAATCTCCTAACCCATGGCCCTCAGACAATGACAGTTGTTACCTCCCGACTCTATGGTCATGTACAACTAGGGAATTAGGCATCTCCTACTTCCATCGGTCTGATCCCTACCTGACCCTAGGATAGACTTAGGATTCCATTATAGTACATGTCCAACTTAGAACCTTACCCAAGTTTCCATCATCTCTCTCTGCATTCATGGGATGACTTTCATCCCTTCATAGGGGTCATGGCGACCTGCCTACCTTGGTCAGGCCTCATACCGTTTACTTCCATGGTAACACATCCACATGCACTTAGAGATGGTTATCTATGGGTCTACAGGTTCATTCTCATACTATGTACTTTTCACTTATCTTCTCAAGATCCTATGAGACCTCTTTAGGTTACCTCAAAACCAACAGAAATTGATATACACCCTATAAAAGGGTCCCTCTCCAAGGATGGGAGGAAACCACATCTTAATAACAAAGGTCACAAACATCCTTATGACTAGGGTTTACACCCACATGAGCACGCTTAGCCCTAGCAAGCTACTAAGGCACAAGCAGACCCCATACTAGACCATTCTAGGTCATACTTATTCTCATTCCTTAACATCAGACTAAGATCATACCTGCCCATGTCACTAACTTAGCTGTGAGGGGTTCATCAAACATACCTTCGACTTAAGGGGTTTCCCTTTCCTCTAAACATGAGGAGTGCCATGCTCAAATCTATAGAAACTCAAATCTCATCAGCATCATCATGTACACCACTTCCCCTCTTAGGCCTAGGAACCCTAGGTTCACTTTTTGGACGTCCAACTACATGCTCAACCTTTTAACCACGAACCAAGCATGTACAAGGTATGACATGCACTTCCTATCATCCTTCTACTCTAGTAACACCTCAAAGTTGAGTCCTTCTAAAGGACATCCAACTAGGTGTAAGGCCTCACAACTTGTTACTAAACCTCTTCATGGTCTAAGGAACTCTTCTTCTCATCTCAGAAGGTAAACACCTATACCATAGGCACATAGGTACCAGCAATCTCATCCTCCCTCTAGATTTTGGTTCCTCTAAAGGCAACCAAGATACCATCAGCCTCCAGGGATGATGCATGAGGCAACCACCACCATCCACTTAGGTCGCATCATCCTCAACTCCCCACTATTCCTCATATCTCGGAGTCTAAGCTTCCAACCTTCTTTCTTGGGTCCTTCTCTCTCTCTCTCTAGAGATAACCCTACAAACAACCTTACTACTAGAGGTCCTCTCTCCATGAAGGATCAAGCTCACAAGCATACCCCTACATGGGTGAAGCCTATGTTCAAACTTATGTTTGCTCAAGTTTATCCATAGCTCTTTATGCTTATCTCATAAGCTATCGATCATACTCTCCTGGTCAGGGTTTCAACCTATTGCCCATACTACTGACGTACCTTGGGTGCTTACTAAGCCATGCTCCTATAAGCCCATAGGGTTTCTATAGGTTCTTCACTAACCTCATCATTGAAGGAGCTATCCTTCACTCTAACATGCACGACCCTTTCTAGGGTTGGGTCGCCAAAGACACTAGGTCGTCCAATCTCACATGGCTCGTATCGTCACGGGTATCTAAACTAAAAGCATGTCCACTCACACACATGGTCGACCATGGCATCTGACTCATCATGCCATCTCTCTCTCTAACCACCACTTAGGGTTAGGGTTAGCATCATCCTAAGAGGATGCGCCAGGTCTCTACTCATAATGGAGGTCTCTACCTCCAAGACTAACTTTCTATACTCATCCTCCTAACAAGGAGGTCTAGCCTCAAGTCTCTCCTGATGGCATGACAACATATGTCATACAACCTAAGCATGTATCTATTCTTTAGTTTACGCTTAAACTATTAAGCTTATGTCCATGACATCTTATTTACATGCCTTTCATTAATTTGGTGGAGGATTCCTTAAACCTTATCAACTTTACCCATACCTCAAGAGGGTAAGGAAAAGTGAGAAAACCCTAATCCTTAAAATCCTTAACAACATTTGAGTTGAGAAGGGATGAACAAGATGAGAGAGTCCGAAAGGTATCTTATTTTGAGTCGAATCCTAAGACATTGGCCAGGCAGTCACACAAATCTGGGAGTCCTCATATTTTGACTAACGGTGTGGAGGAAAATATTGCCAGCCCCTGGACGTGATCCTTTTCTAGACACCTCTGTCTTTCGAAAAATCCTCTAATAACTCCCTTGGGTTCTACAGAGTTTGTAAAATTTAATAATTATTAAAGATTAAATGAGGAACTAATGCTCTGATACCAAATATCACGACCCCGCCTCTCGGTAACCCCCAATTAAGGGATACCCAAAGGTCATAGATGTTATCCCAATTAACCGGATCAAAGGTTCGACAAATAATCAGTAATAATTATAAAATTTTACCAAACTAAACTAAAATATGGTATAAAATAAAACTTTGCATACCTTTTTCAACAACTTGGATAGCTACTTCTATCCACACATGGAGTCTATTCTAACTAATCCGTCTTTGTACTTTTATTTAATTCCACATATGTCACTTTATTGTTTGTCCTTTTCAACTTGTACCTAAAAAACCGACAAACAAAATGTCGGTCAGCATAAACAAATATGCCGGTATGTGGGGACAACCAAAATTTCACAAATATGGCTAACAATCTAAATATCACAATCAAGTTAATTAACAAGCCAATTTACGTTTTCAGTGTGACATTCTCCACCACTTTTGCTCTAACCCTGGCATACCCTCTTTAGGGTTTCTCTTTTTCCAATGACTTAAGGCCACCTTCTCCATCCTGAGATTGGTGCCTGGGGTCACCTCTCATAGTGCCCATTAGTCATTCAATAAAGACCACCTTCTCAATCCCGAGCTTGGTGTCTGGGATCACCACGCATGGTGCCCATGGGTCTTCCCTCCTGGACTTGACCTTTTTGGCCTTATCCATCAGGGTAGTATGTAGGTGCGAGAATACACACTTATTATAATTGTGATAATCATAGTGACTTTATGATTTGCAAGTATGAACATCCAAACTGATAGGTTGCATTCAATGTGATAAATCATCCAGAAAATCTTTGGGAAACTAATGTGATTAACCATAATTAACCACTTACCTGTCAGGCTGACTTGAGTGCAGAAATAATCCAACTAAGCAAGAAATCCAGTAAACAAGCAAGAACACAAGATGATCCTAAAACATGCATCCAATTTTCCTATCATTGATCAGGCCATCAAGGTCTATTAAACCTAGCTCGCTTCCTAGGGTTTCTAGTCCACTTTTAGGGTTTCCATTGCAATTAGGGTTTCACTTCATTTATACTATTTTAAACCCTAATTTTATAAAATTACTCACAAACCCTAATTATCTCATCTACTCCTCATGAAAGATATTAAGGTTACCTTTTAACAACATATAACCCTAATTTTGGATTAAAGGCACAATTAAATGTCAATTAAGTCTATTATGCCTCTTTTTCATTAAAACTACCAATGTTATCCTTTTAAGTCATGACACGATCATTAGGCCTAATTATCATCTTTGGTTCCTTTCAAATTAGCAACTTATCTTTCATGAACTCTATTTATCACTAATTCCACATTTATCTGTTAGAAAAACCTAATTACCATATTAAGGGTATTTACCCACAATTAGGAACTTTTATACTCAAAATAGCTTAGAAACATCATATCTTAACTTATTCATGAATTTGAACAATTAAAGCCATTAAGAGTCATAATTACCAACATTAGGGTTTCAAGGCCCATTAAAGCATCTTTATGCACATGGAACCCTAAATTAATCCAATTACATGTAAAGTTCATCCATTTAGATCTTGATGTGTCTTTTTATAATTAATAGGTTAATATCAACTTTAATTAGCCATAAAACCCTTCTCAATACATTAATCATCTCAAATTAGGATTTCTTAATCATTAATGCATTAAAGTTGATAACTTCCACTACTTTTCGAATTGCTAGAGGAATTAGCTTCTAAACCAATTTTTAATGGATTCCTCGCATTTTTCTTAGCTATATTGTTATATTACTTATATCGATCCGAGCTACCAATAAAAAGATACGAATTTCACAAGATTTACTTACTTGAGCCAACGGGATGCTGACACGTCAGCAATCCCATGCAACACGTTGCCCGACTGAAAACATAACCAAGTTACACTTATACCCTCGCGTAAGTGCTCGGCGCTTCATACCTTGGAGGGGTAAAATGGTCCAACGGCCTCCACCCATCTTCAACCTCGTGTAGCCCTACTGCTGTCGCCCTAGCCGTGATTGGTGCGGCTCCTCCTCTCTTTCCTGGACCCCGACGGCCACCATGGGTGGTTCCCCTACCTCCGTTGTGCCCCTACACATGTGAGAAAGCTTCTAGGTCGTGGCCATGATGGCTGGTTCAAGCAAGACAAGCCCGCAATTGCTTCCGCGATCACTGTAGTTTTGCAGACCTCCAGCAGGAGCTGCGCGAAGATGAGAGCGTGAGTATGGTAGTCGATCCATCTTGGATTGTCGTGGGAGCTTCCTGCCTCCATCAAGACCACATTACAACCCCTCGTTTCTCCAGGGGTAGTACTATACCCTCTTGGTTAGGATTTGCATGAAAACAAGGAAGAATAACACATGAGATCCTCTTAGGCTCGAGGCTAAGGGTCCAACCCTTATATAGGGGAGGGTATCCATGCCCCAGCATGCTTGCCCATGAAGAAACAAGGCCCTTTCCAAACGGAAACCTACTTTCCCTTAAAAAGGTATAAAATCTCTCTCTTTTTATTAATTCCTTGGTTATCCATGATCATTGGTCATTAAGGAATTCAAAATTTCTTTCTTTCATCTTCTTGTGCTTGGCTTTTAATCTATTGGCCACGAAATTCTTCTTTCTTAAAGCAAACAATACCTCTTTTTGATAATATCAAAAAGTCATTAATTATGTATCACATTATCCTCTTATTTTGTATTATTTGTATTTTCTCTTTCTTTTTCTCCATTGGGGATCCTTGGACCGCAAGAAACTCTAATATTTCGAAATCCTTTTTAGTTGATACTTATTATCCTTCTAGATGCATCTATATCCATTATTTCTCATTATCTTACTTATTTCTTTATTAAAATATCTCTTTTTGAGGATTTCTCTTTATCTCTCTTTTTATTTTCCTTATTGGAATTCCTTCTAACATTAGAAACCTTATGGATATGAAAATCCACCAAAGATGACTCAATCATACCTCTTTCCACTTATTTCCCATATTTTATCATTGTTTCTAATTTCCTTCTTAATAAAGAAATATTTAATTGATCTTTTCTTTTCTTGTTGCATTATCTTTGCAACTTTGGACTCCTTGGAACCCAAGGAACCCAAGAGGCAGGAAATCCACCTTTGGATAAAATTCCTTTGCCTTCTAGAGGTTTCTACATCTTTCTTTTCTCCATTTCTTATTTACTCATTTAATAATGGAGTTTCCTTTGTCTTTTCCTTGTTATTGGGCCCAATAGCCAATAAATCCCACAAAACAACAAAAAAGGCTATTCTAAACAAAATCCTTTTATTAAAAACAAATCATATCATTATTTGTTCAAATATTTTTAATAGGAGAAATTACATTTCTCACCAAAAGAACCCAAAAATTGGGGTTGTAACAAACATCTTCCCCGAGACTGAAGATTCCACATTGGGGACTATTGCTCTCACTTGAAGAATGGGCATTCTATCTACCGTATGTGTAATCATGGCCATAAACTGTTTAAACATGGACTGAAAAGTGGGATTGGCCACCATCGCAGGGTCTGTTTGGGGCATCTCAGGAACCATCTCCTCAACATCATGCCTCCTTGCACCTCCACTTGGTGCCCCAACACCACTATGAAAAACATGTTCTTTGTGTTCTCCATCCATCTTTTCAACTCTTCTTCTTCTTTTGCATAAGAAAAAGTCACTATAAGACAGACTGGTGGACACTAGAATAGGCAAAAACCCTAGTCGTAGGTCCCTGTAGACTCAAAGAACCTAAAGCTTTGATACTAGTCAAAGTGTGATGCCCCACACTACAACCACAAGATAACTCAAAACTAAGCACATAAACAATACAAAACAATCAAATTAACAAAAAACACTAAAAAATAAAACTGATTGCACAAGGCACCAACATCAGAAAACTTGTGACATAAAGATCCATAACATGTCATCTTTATCATATATCTCATAAAACACCATGCTACAACATGTTCCGTAGACATGCCTATCACACATCATATATGTTTTCTCTTGCATATACATGTACATCTGCCAACTATATACAACAAAAGGGCATATAAACCAAAAACATGTATCAATTTCACAACCACAAAGCACATCGAACTATCCCCAAGACCTAAGTGTACAGGGATGACTCTAGGACTCTAACACCAAAAGACCAACAAGCAGAATGCTCAACCTTATGAGATACTGATCTTGCTGCTTCTCCTCCTTAGCTACAGGATCACCACCATGTCATGCACGACCACCTAAAAGATGTAGAAACCCACAGGGTGAGACCAAATGTCCCAGTAAGAGATATATCTTGTCACCAACGCTAGTAAAGCAAAGGTAAACATATATATAAAGAACATGGGTAAAGCTACAACTATGTTAAGCAGATCTAATTTTTTATATAAGCATGGCAATTATCATTATCTAAGAAGATCAGGTAGTTATACCAGAGTAGTAGGACAATTTATGAACTAAAGAGGAATATGAAGAAAATGTATATTTATACCAACCAAACTATACAAAATCAAAGCAAGGCCTCATCTAATGTTTTCGTATTTGATTCTAAGTAAGAATTCTACACACCTAATTATGTATTTCGTTATGCTGTGAGGAATTGAGTTGTACCACTCAAATTCAACCGACCACAACTAGGTCAAAATCGGTGCCATACAAGGTCAATGGAAGAGTCATAATCCACGACCTCTCCAACACCTCCCAGACAGCATGAGAGTAACACTGTAGAGACATGACAGTCAACTATAGAAGTGACTCATAGACAATAGAAGGATCAGCTCACGTATGGTTGTCCACATACATCTACACCTATCCCACCTTGGTATAGGTAATGATACTATAAGAATAGGCTCACGCATGGCTGTTCTAACGAGAAGGAGTCGCTCATGCATGGCCATCCATATCACAATGAGATCAGCTCACACATGGCCATCTCACACAACTTAAAATTAAGGATTCAAGATGATACTTGACTTGCACCCCGCATATTCAAAAATATGCACTCTGGGTAAAATTTGTTTCACCAATCAAACAATTAAGCATAACACTAGAAAGAATCTATGGAACAGGGTTGAACTACATGATTAAGTTTTAGTTGATTAGTTAAGTCCATCGGGAAACTTTTAGCATCAATCAAGTTAAAATGTATAAAACCATAACAAACTATACAAGCTAAGGGCATGACACACTTTTAATAGATGTAAACATATAGGGTGTGAGCTTGTCACACTATTACCACATAATGCCTGTATTATTTCCATTCACAATACCATCACCACTATTACACAACCTCTCAAGGCTATCACCAATGTCACATCACTATGGGAGATCAATCCCTTACTCATAGCACTAGAGGGTACCACTTCGCCATAGGCATCATGGAATCACCAGGTCATAGGACCCATTTGCATCATTCATGTATTACAAGTATTTCAACATGCCTCATAAAGTCCCATTCAACCAGTGTCACATCATACTCATCATAACATGCACTAGCTATGATTTTCAAGCTCATATCTTTTTTTTTGGAAACTTTAGGTAAATATATTCCAAAACCTCAAAGGGGACAAAGTTACAAACCACACCCAAATGTGTGGTTATATCACTCTAGGAAATTGGTTACAAGAGATCCCAATTCCTATCTATAAGAGGTGGTACATCAAGACTAGTATTGAAATTGAAATGGAGCATCCTAACTTCGTGGGCAAGCTGATTGAAGATTTCAATGAAATCCAATGAGCCTCCATTATGCAGTATTTTATTACGTTCAGTACATAACATATGGACAGTGCCAGTGATCTCCCAAAGCTCAATAATTTTTATGTTGTTAGACCTTAGGCCAAGATCCGATAGGCATGTGTGGAGAGAGTAAGAGGATCTAATATTTATTTTTAGCTGAGCTCGACCCCATATATATCTCTAAAATTTACAACTATCAAAGAGATGACTAACGGACTTCGTTCCCAGTGACATAGGAAACAAACTAGAATTGGAGAATCATTCCAAGTACTAATCCTTTCAAATGTTGGAAGGACATTCTTAAGTGCCCTGAATGTAGTAAAGATCCATCTAGGATAATATTTAGAGAGCCATAGGTTCTCAAAAGCTTTGTCACAGGGAAGCTTCTGGCAAACATTATCCTATAGGGTACTGTCGACCACATAGGAGTAGGAGGGCCATAAAAGTGTCATTAGTTTGAGGCAGGTAGAAGCAACCATTGCTCATGTTGTGGACAATGTCACACCATATCTTCTGGTCATCCACATGCTCCATATGCTTTGGGAGTGAAGAAGTTTCTTGATGCGGTGTAGAGTGTAGTAGTCGGTGAGCTTGTCCAACATCTTGACACCAAGACCACCTTCATTGGTAGGGAAGGCTAACCTTGACCAGCTGGAAGGGTGTGAGGAGCTACCCCATAAGAATTCAGACATCAGGATTTCCATGCAACTAAGAATAGAGAAGGGAATTTCTCCCATTCTCATCCAATAACCAATCAGGCCCATTGCCCAATGTTTGATTAATATAAGATGACCAGCCATAGATATTTTGGAGCCCGACGATCTTTGGATCATATCTCTCAGCTTGTCCAGACATTCATGGAAGTGGCATCTTCTGAGGTTACCACTGGCCATAGGAAACCCAAGATACTTGGTAGGCCAAGTACCATGTTGTAGACCCATATAGTTAAGTATAACATCTTTGTTATGGTAGGAAGGAGATAGGTAAAGATGAGTTTTATTTGGATTGCACTTCATACCAGAGACTGCGCCAAACTCATTTAGCAGGTGCTTCAGATTAATTAGGCTGCAAGAGCAACCTTTAGTGAAAATGAGTACATCATCGGCAAATAGAAGATGGCTGAGAGCTTTGGTCTTGTTGATAGGATAGCTTCTAATTAATCTTTTATTATGAGCATCGTCAATGCATCTACTAAGACCTTCCATAGATAAGATGAATATTAAGGGTGAAAGTGGATCTCCTTGTCGAAGACCATTGGATCTTTTAAAGAAACCAACAAAAGAGCCATTTAGAAGGAGTGAAAATGAAGGTGTTTCCACACATTGCTTCATGATAGATATTAGGTTCCCAAAGAATCCAAGACTAGTGAGACAATCCCAGAGATATGACAATCGAACCGAATCAAAAGCTTTGGTAAGATCCAACTTGATACAAGAAATAGGTGGACTAATCTTCCGATTGAATTTTAATGTATACTCAATAGATAGAAGAGATCAATCCTTAATGCTCCTGCCTTTAACAAAAGCATGCTGGTAAAGTGAAATGATTGTAGGTAAGAGAATGTCTAACCTTTGAGAGATAATTTTTGTGATGATTTTGTAAAGCATTGAGAAATAAGATATCAGCCTAAAGTTAGCAGGGGACGAGATAATATCTTTCTTAGGAATGAGTGCTAGAAACACATGCATGGTTAACTTGCCTAACCATGTGACCCCCTTCAAAAAACCATTGCACAACCTCCAACAGGTCATCACAAATGAGATTCCAGTTTTCTCTATATAAGAAGCCATTGAAGCCATCAGGACCTGGACTCTTGTTAGGACCTATGCTCCAAATAGCATCACGAACCTCCTTATGGTCAGGTACAGAGCGTAGCTTCACATTATCATCTTCAGTAACAATGGGTACCCATTCAGGAATACAAGAGACGGAAGATGATTGTGGTTGGTTATAAAGTTGTTCAAAGAAATGGGTGGTGTCATTAGCAATAGAATCATCATCTTGTAAAAGATTACCTTGAGAATAAACAACTCAGTAACTGAGTTAATAGCATCCCTGCATTTGACAATGGTGTGGTACACCTTAGTATTCATGTCACCATTAGTAAGCCACTCCAATATGCTACTTTTCCAGAAATATGATTCCTCAGCTTTGACAAGGACATCAAGATTCTCAATGGTTACTTTCTCAGCGTCAATTAGCTCATGATCCAAGGGACTTCTTCTAAGAGCAATCGAGATATCATTAAGCTCTAATCATTCTTTAGAAATAAGGTTTTTCAGATTAACATATTGTTTTGACCATGATCAAAGCTTCTCCTTTATATGTTTGAGTTTTTGGCTAAAACAGAAAAGAGGGTTTCCCGTGACTTTGATATCCCAGGCCTTATTGATGACTTCTATGCAGACTTCCCATTTCATACAAAAATTAAGAAACCTAAAGGGTTTCTTATTAAAGATAATATTCCTCATGTTGACATTAAGGGCACAATGATCGGAATAGGAACAAGTAACGAATTTAGTTTTGGACCCCGGGAACTTAGACAACCAAGCATCATTAACAAAATCTCGGCCAAGCTTGCATGAAACTCTCTTAGAAACTCCTTGTTTATTGTGCTAGGTGTATACCTCTTTCCCAATAGTAGGTAGCTCTGTGAGACCTGCGTTATCTAAAGCAGCATTGAAAGAGCTAAGGATAGAAGAAGGAACTACACGAACACCCGCTTTCTCCTCCAGCTTCCTAATGTTGTTAAAGTCAGTGAGGATAAGGCAGACATCATCAATAGAAGAAGCCAATCTTTCCAATGTGTTCCATAAGATAGAGCATTCAACAACTGAGTTCCTTGCGTAAACAGTAGTAAGATTAATAACCAGTCCACCTTTGTTAAGACATTTCATTATGATTTGCTGATCATCCATTACACTAGTTAGAGTATCCCAACATTTTGGATTCCAACCAACGTAGACACGGACATTAGGATCATGTAAATGATTGGAGACTCAATTCGAGCCCCTAGGAAACATGCAATCAGATGTGTGTAGCATATGAGTTTTAATTTTGGATTCAACCAGTATCACAATAGTAGCATTGTTTTTAGAATAGTTCTCCTGACCTCTCTCTTTTTCTTGGCTTCCCAGAACCACGCACATTGGTCATAATGAAAGTCATTAATGACCTCTACTGGTTGATCAAGTCTTGCGAGGCCCATCACCTTTAGATGACTTGGGAGTCCTTGAAGAAGCAAAACCAGCAATTTTCGTATGTTTTTCTTTGGTTGTGGTCGATTGAACAACATCACTGACCTCATGTATTGACTTTGAACCATCATATTCAGGGCCGATGATTATCACTGAAGCATCACCCACATTATTAGAAGATCCAACAATAGAACTCGTGACCTTCCCATCTGAGAGAACCACAATTGTAGAATCATCACTAGATATTGTGGCCTTATCAGTAACACCACTAGCATCAGTAGATGGGGCGACTTGGGTTACAGAAGAAGCTTGCATCTCAGAAGCAATTTCTAGAATAGCAGTTTAATCGTGAACCTCGTCAACATGGGAAACTTTGTTATTCTGACCAACCACTTTCCAGACTTGTGACGTTTTAGGTACATGAGTCTCCTCAGGGATCATTGGCTTGAGCGAGTAGACAATATCATCATGACCAAACACCTTGCAAACTGGGCATCTCTTTGGGATGTATTTGTAGTGTATCTTCACGGGCACCAGATCTCTTCTAGGCATGTTGACCCAAATCTTCGTCGGAGGATCTTCCTCAACATCAACCTCCACCAAGGCACGCGCCTCACCAATAGATTCTTATCTGATCAATTTGTAATCGATTCTCAAAAGTTTTCTGACGCCACTGGAAACAATGCCTACTGCTCTAGGTGACCAGTTCCGCCCCATGTTGGGGATACTAATCCAAACTGGGATCGAGCTAAAGAAATCTTTATGTACATCATCACCAGTTTTGTAATCCTTGAAAACCACCAGTCTATTATCGAACCATCAGGGTCCACTCTTGATGATGTTGAGTTTATCTTCGACTGAGTTGAATCTCAGAAGGAAGAACTTATCAGGTTTGGAGAAAAGATTGAAACCACCTTTAGGTTTTCAAACACGTCATATACAAGCTAAAAGATGGAAGTAGTTAGGGTGTTTTCCCATCACATAGAGAATAGTAGTATGCTCCCATCACTTCTCCATTGCCTCATATGTCAGGTCATCGATCGTCATGAATCTCTTCCCCTCTTTACTCTCTGGAGGATCAAAATAATGTTTCTCAAAGGTGTTCTCGCCTGCAAGCACTTGATTCCAAGCTTTCCTTGGTATGGTTCCCAGTTGATCATCCTATCTACCACCACATGTCTTCACTGAAGCCATGGAGTCTGGTGAGAGGGGAGGGACTCCCCTCTCCATGAAGCATGAAGTCGACCACCTCTGCAGTCACCAGAGGAGCGGTGCTAACCCTAGGACAGACGCGTGATTTATTCTACAATGTTTTCAAGCTCATATCACATGCATGGTTAGAAATTAATATTCAAGAAAGAGGAAACTTCCTAATTCCATGTGTCACACCATTATCTCCAAATGCCTCAATTATTCATAACCATCACCATAGCATACCCAAGTAATGGCATGCATTCAACCTGCAAGGTTAGGGGTTCAAAGACAAGAGAGATAATATCATTACATACGATCTGTTCCAAGAAAGAGAAGAAAATATGTCACATTACTCATCATTGTGATTAGGGTTTCACCTCCATAGCCGATTAGGGTTTGGAAGCTAAATTCAACCACTAATCCTAGGTTTACCATTTACCATCATCTTGGAGCATTCATAAGTATGATTGTTTACTTGCTCAAATATTTCCATGTAGTACTCTAGTATTGTACTCGATGCTTGTCTCGTGCTGTGGTTTTATAATTTGCAAACATAATATACAAAATCGATTATACAAACCTTGTGAACCTACCTATATTCTCTTGGTAAGGACATGAGGATGGGTGTCCTTCTTCAGTTGTCAAGACAGGGTGGACCATCTTGATAAAAAGGTTAGCTCTTGGCGATTGCCTTGAGGTCCCTTATGTATATAAGGGTTAGCTAATCTTGAGAACCCTTACAGACCCTTCCAGTGGGAAGTTGGTCAAAGGACTTATTATATATGATGTTTTTAGTATAATTGGAGTAGAATGATATAAAACACGGGCTCTAAATTTTCTAAATACTTAACTTGTTTATTCTTGTTCATTTGTTACGCAAATCTTTTCAAATTATGCAAAGATGATATATATGTATCTTTCAAGCCCTGTACTCAACACCTCATGTGCTTGACCCACCTTGTTTCACATATTTTATAGGTTCAAGGATGGCTGGAATTTAATGGGCTTGGTGAGCTATGTCATGTGTACTTGTTGTAAGATCCCTAGTGTACATGAGCAAACTTGTATAATTGTACTCTTTAATATGTAACTGAAATCTTGTAATCAAACAATGTTGCTTAATAATACTTGATGAATGTTGAGTTTATGTTTCGTGCTTTCATTTTGTTATGTGTTCATGTATTCTAAGCTTTATTCTTCTGCATTTGCACTTTGTTAATACCATGCTAGGGACAGACGCCTAGGTCCTATCGCCATTGATTTTGTAGTCATTTGTAGTTAGAATTTGGGTAATAAACGATTCTGTGACACTATAAGTGAGCAATAAACAGGGAAAAAGTTATATAACTTGCCTTTAGGAAGAATTAGAATCTCCAAATAGCAAGGTATCTCGAGCAAAAGTGGAAGAAAATATAGCTTAACACTCCACACGGCCAAGCAAGTTTCTTCTCGAAGAAAGAGAGAAAACCCTAGGTCATGGAAGCAAGAGAGAGATGTTCTTAAGCTCTAGAGCAAGATCCACCATGGAAAACCATGGCCACAAACAAGAATAAGGAAGAAGGAGGTAAGATAGGAAGGAAACGAAGGGAAAGAAGGATAGCATACTTTCTTAGGTCAAGAACAAGCAAAGGAAACTCCACAAACTCTAAGAGTGGTAGATGTGAACCCTAACAACAAATGGAAGGAGACCGACCACCTTCTTCTACCTTTGTCACCTTATTCTCCATCCAAGAAACGAGGACGATGTTATAGACAACAAGGGATAGAATGAAGTAAAAAATGTTTGTTAGCATGGAAGGTAAGAGGTTTATAAAGTTATGGTTGAGAGAAAAGAGAAGGTTTAGGTGTCCTAACATGTTTGCAAAGTGTCTATCGACAAGGGTCATCATGTCCATGAAATCAGAAGATCCATTGGTTGTGGAGTCCACAGGGACATAGGATCTTGACCCTCCCAAGGTGGCCATCGAGTTTCATCACTTGGTGACCATTGGTTCTTGAATCCATGTCACTAGGCGGAAAATCATTGATTGAACACCCCTTCCAAGAAAACCATCAGATGAAGGAGCCCCAAGAGAGAAGACCATCGACCCTCACCATATAGAGACCACCATCGGTTGTCCTAACCTAAACAGTACCATTGGATGTCACCCATTTAGGGGGGACCAACGGTTTATGGCCTCCAAGATAGCTCATCTATGAGAGCAAAATCTCAACTCAACCTTAGAAATGTATCACCAGCAAACCAAGGTGCAACCAAGAGCCCCATGGCACAACAAGATTAAGCATGGTAATAAAATATGTAAAGAACAAAATCATGAGACAAATTACAAGATAAATCTAAGATATGGGTAAATTGTAGAAAAATCCAAAATAAGCAAAAAATTGCATAACTTGTTCAAACAATGTCCAAATTGGACCAAACTTGAAGCTTAAGCTTGTCAGATGATATAAAAGCACCTAAAAGGTTTATATTAAGGTTTTAAGCATACAATTATGATAATTAGGCATGTTAAACTATTTAGCAAGGTCTAGGGTCTTGCACCAAGGATGTCCTCATCAATTACAAGGTGGGTTGCTCCATTATCATCCCTATCAAAAATAACTACTCTATTTTTTCCTATAAGAAAAGATATCCAATGAGTAGAGGACATGGGAGACATGTACTTCAAATTCATGCTTATTTTGAACAATGTTTGGCCACCGATCTATAAGATAATTCTGCTTTCTTCTATTGTAAATTTTTTTCTCAATTCTTGCCTCTTTGTAGGTTACCCTTACTTCTTCAACAAGTAGTTTGTATTTTTTGGGGTAGTTGTTTGTGCGGTTCACCAGCTTTACTTCTCTAGTAGAATTGTTTACATGCACTCAAGGATACATGCCATTTTCCTTAACATATGAGGCACCATCGAGCATAGCAGAAAGTTCTCCACTCAGTGGTTTCAATCTCATCATATGGTTACATTTCTAGCAATCTAGCTGCCTGAGTGGTCCCTGATTATGAAGTTCAATGACTTAATGTCCCTCTTTAGAGTCTACAATAGTGTCAACCATAGTTTTAAAAAGTGATATGTGTTGTACGTTTGGTGAGGTCACTGAATAGAGTATATGTGATATCTGGGAGTATATGTGGAAGTATATGCAGTTTTGGATTTTTTTTAATTTTTATGTTATTATATTGATATAAATATACAATAATAATATGATTACATATTTATTTGTAGAATTACATTTTTTATATGCAATCATGCATATATGCAGCAATCAAACACAACTTTCTATATACAAATATATAATAATGGGTTGAATGTATAACATCCATAGATGAATCTAATGTAAAAAAAGAGGAAATGGAAGTAGAAGGTAGGTTGAATGCATGTGGTGATTTTAGATACATGAAGAATAGGGGATGTTGTTATGAATTTGCCATCTTAGCAATTTTACCATTCAAAATTATGGGATTAATCGTTCTTATATGTGGCCATGGTCCATTTTAGACATCAATTTCACATATGTCGTTCAATCAAGGGACCGAACTGCATATGCTAATGCCTGAACGATTTTTGAAATATTGGTGTCAACATTCAAGAAAAAGGAGTCTAAAGATAGAGCCTACCAGTCTGTTAAACTGGTGTCATTATGTCTTTGTCTTGATATGCTTCTTCAGCTCTGTAGGCTACCACCATCTGGCTTATTGGTTCATTGTGTAGGTTAAAGACCAAGGAATTTCTATATTTCCATTCCAACCAACATGTGGCAACATGTGATGACTATCGTCCTTGTAACGTCTTCAACGTCTTCAAGTTGTACATGAGATAGTCAGTAGTGTTGAAATGGGCAACTAATCAAATGACACCCCCTACAACAAGCATTGTCATAAAGGTTTTGTATGGTTTCCCTCAAAGCATGGAGCATGGTCTCTTATGCTTACTACATCTTGGGTATTTTATCATGAATTGTCATATGTCTGATACATCTTAGGAGATTGTCTTGATGTATGAGCCAAAGATGAGTGTTTATCCTCTATGGCAAAGAAAGACGTCATATATAAGCAAAATTACCCATGTCACCATTTTTAGCTGAGTTTGTTAGGTATATGTAAGCAGAGTTTGTCGTAAAGGTGCCCTCCTTGGTCCAATTTTTCTTGAGTGCATCAATTCCCTAGGTAAGTTTAAGAGAAAGCATGCTTAGAATAGAGGCAATTGTTTGAGTTGATAACCATTATTTGAGAAAATTTGTGTCTCATCTTCTGTTGCCATTGACCACACTAGCAACTCACCAGTCTTCAAGACCAGCATGAACAATTTTTCTTGGTTTAAGGCTAGATTTTTCCCCATTATCAATCCACTCATCATACCATGCAAGAACCTCTAGTCCTAAGATTTCTACTCATCTAGTGTAGTTTCTTCAATGTTGGAGAGGAATCCATTGGACTATACAAAGTATGTGACCCAGTTTTGGGTAGACCATTCTATCTAGTATACTTCAATTTCATGAGATTGACCTAGGGTACCAGCTTGTCTTACAGAAATTCCCAACCCATTTTCATAATCAAGGACTTATTGAATTCTAGTCCGTCAGTCCATGGTCCACCTTGATTTAGGGGTCTTATGAGATGTTCCCATGCCACCAGGATAGTGTCTTGTCTATGTTGAACTCCATTCCATATGATGTTTCAAATTATCTGATATTTTTTCTTAGAAATGGAGATGATTAGTTGGATGTTTGATCTTGTATGTAGGTTTTGAGGTGAGAGTTGATTTAGCTAAAGTTATCTAGCTAGAGATAGCATGTGAGTCTTTCATCCTTGGACCATTTTTGGAGGTTTCTTGTTAAGTAAGGTAAGTGCTCATTCCCCTTCCTTGTAGTGAATTATAAGATAGAGACGAATCGAGTATATTCTATCTTTGCTAGACTTGAGTGTATTCTAGATCTCTCATGCTCTCTATCCCTCCCTCCCTACCTCCTCTCTCTCTCTCTCTCTCTCTCTCTCTCTCTCTCTCTCTCTATATATATATATATATATATATATGTGTGTGTGTGTGTGTGTGTGTGTACATATCTACATATATAAGTATGTATGTATATATATATATATGCATTATTGTCGTGCATTTATATATATATATATATATATATATATATATATATATATATATATATATGTGTGTGTGTGTGTGTGTGTGTGTGAATTAAATGTCGGTATGTATGCCCAAAGAGCCAATCAATTGATCTTAATAGCATATCTTGTAAATGATTTGATTAATAATAAAGGCAATCTTCCAATTTATTCTTTTTTATTTAGTTATAAGATTATGATGTAATATAATAAATGTCTAAAGAATGATATTAATCAATGACATTTGTCTTCGAGTTGAGGACCTTAAGAATGATATCATATGGATCTCAAGAGTATATACATTCTTGTTATGCCCCTAGTGTTGGTATGTATGCCATAAGAGCCAATCATATGATGATTGCAATGGGGCATTAGATACATGATTTGATACTAACAAAGGAAATTCGATTTATTATGTCTGTCTCAGCATGCGATGATGATACATACATAGTAGATGTATATAGAATGATGTTACTTGATGACATATGTCTTCAAGTTGAGGACCTGAACAATTAGTTCATATGTACGATAAAAGTACATACATTCTTGTTATGTCCGTAGTTAGATATTGTTATGGGAGCAAAATAGACCATAGTAATACATAAGACTAGAGTGTGTGTTGACTGATGATAGAGTCTCATTAGTCATGATTTATATGATATCAAGTCAAGCACATGGGTACATGTTAGACAATAGTGTATCGAATAGACCCACCTTGAGAGTGATACATGGATACCACAGAATGGTAGTTAGAATCAACAATCATAGTGATATTGGTGATTGTGGGTTTAGACCTAAAGTCACTACATTCATCACATGTCATTCTTGTACTTTGATATCATGCATCATGATCATGAATATGGGTTGTCATAAAGGTGGTGCTTGGGTGCATAGTGACACATGGGGATTGACTGTGAGTGATGTAGACGAGATTTGTCCCTCCTATAGGAGATAGATATCTAGGGCCTCTTGATAAGCGAGACTATTAATTGTGTGACCATACTTATGTGACTCAGTATGTGATATGTGAGCTCATGTGCATCTCATACAGTCTGCTCTAGATAAAGGAACATGTATTGAATGTGTAAAGGATGATGATTCCATGCCTTGAGTTCAACCCGAATATCAAAGACAAAGGAACTATATGATCACAATAACACTAATCACAGATTGTAGGTTGAATTTGTTCTCCAACATTTTGAATTATTTGGGTAGAAATGATTTGTTGCTAGACATTGCTCTTTGCTTGTGATGCCATAATTGATTATAGACATTCACTGCCAACATAATATTAGACCTATAGGGTCACACACATAGGATACACTTGGATTAAAGGAGTTTATTCATGAATGATGGTTTAGACTGATTGATAAAGATATTTAGGTATTCAATTAAACAACTGAGGTTCAAAATTGACTAACTAGACTTTGAACTGATCGGTTCAAGTGTTGATCCGATCGGTTCAAGTGTCAGGTCAATTGGAATCAACATTGGTTAAAAAAATAGCTGAACCAATGTGTGAAATGATCAGTTCACATAGTGAACTGACGACTGACCAGTTCACATGTCTGAACCGTTTAGTTCATGGTATGAACTTCCCAGTTCAATGATCAATTCAATTGGATCAAGGATTGGCACTGACGTCATGTTGTGTGTTAATTGTACATTGAATACCAATGTGATTCTAAATTGGAAATGGCATGAATTGACCGGTTTTCTCATGAACCGACCAGTCGGGTATGTGAACCGACTAGTTTGTCATGTGTAGATTCTAGACAATTCATGAATTCAACCCATTCCACTCCTACACAGACTGGGAACCCTGACCCTAGCCTCTCCTATAAATTGAGGGCTCTAGTTGTAGTAACCAATAGATAGCCCGAGAAAGTCATGCCTAATAAATGGAGGAATATCAAGGGCGAGACAATTGTGGGAGAGTGTATCAACTCGAGCAGGTTGACATTTAAAGGGCCAAATTCTTCCCATTGGATCTAGTAGTGCATGTGGAGTTCTACGGTGGTTCGCGTGGACTACTCTAGAGGAGGGAGGCCATTATTTGTCGCTAGGAGGACACCATCAATAGTTGTCTTTGGTACTGCACTAGGAGGCTGGTGGAGATGACTATTTGAGTGTTTCTACTGAAGAAGGTGTGAGTTGTTGCCTGAAGAAGCAAGATGCTACTGCAAGGGTAATGTCGTTGGACTCATGACCAGGTATAACCTTTCAACCTTTTCCTCTTAGATCCATTATTGTTAAGAGATCTTGCTATACAGGGGAATCAGTTTTAAATTTTTGTTTCTACTACCTTATTTATCACCTTGATTTCCCTACAGTGGTATCAAAGCCACGTCAAGTTATAGTTATCTGGAATCTAAATCAATGTGATTGGATTTATTTTTATTGCATATGATGCAAATATTAAACTACTTAATGTGCATATCTGATTAAATTCCACATACAACTCCACCAACTAATATATATATATATATATATATATAAACATTTATGCAATTTATGCATGTCATTCCAAAATCAGTTTTGATGGTGAATGTTTAGCATGGTTATGGCCAATAACGCTAGATCTATGTGTGCATTGTTGTGGTTGTTTGTTCCTATTTATATATTGGTTTGCATACCGAGCCTATCTCCTCCTTTCCAGATGTAAATTAATGCTCTTCTTCATATCTTCCCTTGAATGAAACTCAGGGATTTCCCTTTTACAATGTAATAAGAAATAGGATAGTTTAAATTTATGTTTCATCATGAGAAGACATTCTTCACAATAACAAGCTCAGATGACGGTGCTATGGTTGTGTTGGGGAAGTGACAATTTAGGGGGGGCATGGAGATGGTCGAGGACTGGAATCAGAAGAAGATCTGGATCTTGATCATAGATTAATGGGAGGGAGAAGATCTAGAGGTCGAAGGGCGATCAAGAAAGGTCGTGGATGCTCGGTGAATAGTACATTGGGAACTAATGGCTTCTCAGTACCAGATATAGGGTTTAATTTCAAGGTGGCCGGTATGAGGGTGGCTGCTATGGAGGAAGGAGAACTCACATGGGATCAGGGACATGGATCCATCAATCATGGTCAGGGTATCGAAGTGCCAAAATCTCATAGGCAGTACAAGATCCTAGAAATTTCATGCACATATGCCACCAAGGGGTCGGCCCAAAACATGATGGTTAGCGATGAATTTAATAAAATAACTAACAGCACAAAAGGCGAGGCATATTTTTTGGACAAACTCTTTGAGAATGACTTGTCGTTAGGGGATGTGACATTAGGAGAAGATGATGGGATCCTAGAGATTTCCATCACACCTGAAGTGGTGGAAGACCTTGTAGGTTCATGGCATTATGTGGTGTTCGTCCACTTGCTAGGAATGGAGATCGGTTACATGATCCTAAGAGATCATGTCAAGCTACTATGGTAGATTAAAGGTCAATTGAATATGTTTGAACTTGAATTAGAGAACTTCATCATAAAACTCTCATGCCAAAATGATTTTGTCACAACAATGACGTGTGGACCTTGGAATCTGTTTGGTTAAATGTCATTGTTTGGAAATGGTACCCAACATTCAAACCTTTTGAAGAATTCCCTGATTATATTGTAACATAGGTCAAGATAATGAATCTGCCACTACACTTATATGTACCAACGATGTTCACATATATAGGCATGGCCCTGGGATGCTTAGTCAAGGTTGATAGTCACACTAAGAATAGATCTCGTAGTCATTTTGCAAGATTGGTAGTGAAAATTGATACTACAAAACACATGGCTACATCCATCCTAATAAATGACAAGGAGTGTGAATTTTCTATGAGGGATTCACGTGGGCTTGTGCAAAGTGTGGCACATGGAGGAGGCAACCACACCTCCAGGTACTGAGGAAGAAACACGAAAATGTGGAGAAGGTCTTGATAGAGCAGTGCTCTGGAGAGTGGCAATACTAGAAACACAAAAGAGGGGGAAGAAGGAACATGATTATTCATAGGTACAGAGAGGCTAGATGATCGAACTGATTTACTGGACGGCTTGAAGAGATCGAGGAAACTAAAGAATGAGGTAAAGGCACATAGGTAAATTAGGAAGGTGTGATGCGTGGTAATCAGACACAACAAATAGAGATATGGAGGAACAAGAAGATTCAGTCGTAGGAAAACATGGATAAGGTGGCCAAAGAAGTAGAGCACATCTCCCACTAGGTGACATCATGAACACTGCTTCTAATTGTAGTTAGAAGAGTAGAAGTATTAATGTGGCAATGGAGGTCTCAAAAGATAAGCATACTATCATTAAACATGATGTAGACGAAGTGATAGTAGTTGATGCTACTAAGGATGTCATCTACAATGAAGTAGATATGCAAGAATCAAATACACATTATGAGCAAGATGGGGGGGTAGTTGTTTTCATACTGAAGAATGATAAAAAATGCAAAGGAGTGAAGGAAAAGGAGAAAGCCTTACTACTGTGGAAAATTAGGACTAGCAATAACCTGCAGACAAAAAAGAGGGGTAGAATGAAACCTCCCAACATCACATCTACACTGAGTAGAAGTCCAAGAAGGATGACGGTGGAGGACATTGTGGTAGATTTTACATCTCCATCCACTTCTAGTGATAAACCAATGGAAAAGCATGAAGATAGAAGGAGACCGGAGGAAGGAGTTATACAGGAGAAATCAGTTGAAAGGGAGAATGGGGCACCTATGGAGACAACATCCTAACTAGTTCTTTACACATATCGAGTTATACCACTCAATGAGAATATTGTGTTAGAATGTGAAGGGGATTGGAAATAAAGATCGATGCAATACTCTCAAGAGTTTTATGAGGGAACGTCAACCTGATGTAGTGGCTATATTGAAACCTTGAATCAATGATTTACCTTCTAAGTGTACTATCAAGAAGCTAGGCTTCAATTTCTCACATTAGGTGGAGGCCCACAGATTTGTGGGGCAAGGATCTGGGTGTGCTGGAAACATGAAGAGAAAAATGTTCAAATACTCTCCTGCCATAAATAGTTTTTCATTTGTAGAATCAAGGACAAACTTGTAGTCTCTTTTGTCTACACAAATCCTCATATCTCTATAAGAAAACTATTGTGGAAACATTTAATTGAATCTAGCACAAGAATTCCTAAGCCAAGGGTGGTTATGGGGGACTTCAACACTACTTTAATTCCATCTGAAAAACTGGGGAGAGACCATTACAACTTCAATGAAGCTAGATTATTCAAAGACACTTTAATGGATGCAAGCCTTTCAGGCCTTGGATTTTTTGGAGTAAGGTTTACATACAAGCATGGGAGATTGAAAGAACATATAGATAAAGCTTTTGTTAATGATGAGTTCATCAGAAATTTCCATGAGTGTGGAGTGGAGCATCTTTCGAGAATATCATCGGACAATTTTCCATTGTTATTGAGTTTGGTGAAAAGAGAGAAGCGAGTTCCCAGATTCCTAACTAAGGTATCATGGAATACGAAGGAGGCGTTTAAATGTATGTTGATGGACCAGTGGAAGCATGGAGTAGGATTTCAATAGGCTCTCCATGAATCTCAAAAGTACATAGTGCAATGGGATAGACAAGTGATAGAGAATAAACACAAAAAGAAGAATAGACTATTAAGATACATAAAGATTCTATAACAGATTCTTGTCGACCAGTATGACAAAATTACTGATAATCTATGTGTACATATGCAAGCTGAGTTACATCTTCTCATGAATGAGGAGGAAGATTGGAAACAAAGGATACATGTAAACTGGATTTAAAATGGTGATAACAATACAAGATTCTACCAAAACTGGGTTAATCAGAGGCAAAAACAAAATATGATTACATCTCGTAAAGACTCAATAGGTGTGTGGGTGTCAAATGATATTGACCTAATGCACAAGGTGGTATCACATTTTGAAAAAGTTCTCATGGACCCGAGCACAGGCGGAGTTCCTGACTGCTCAATGATCCCTAGAATGTTTATCAGGCTAAAGGAAGAGGAATTGTCAATGCTTGCAGGAAGCCCATTGGCAGGTGAAATCTGACAAGTGTTGAACTCTATGAAATCATACAAGGAAGTCTCTAAGATGGTGCAGGACATGCTGTGAGGTAACCTGATACTAGAGGAGATATGAAATTCCACCATTATTATTATTCCTAAAGTTGTTAACCTTGAAAGATGCAAACAGTTACGCCCCATTTCTCAGAATAACACCATTTTGAATCTTTCATCTAAGATTTTAGTTGAAAGTTTTAAAAGGTTCATCGCATGGTTGATTTCAGTTGCACAAAGCAGCTTTGTGCCAGAGAGAAGAATCACAGACAATATAGCTCTGGTCTAGGAGATTATCCATGGAATGAAGAGTTTGAAGGGCGCGAAGAAGATGGAATCAATGATACTTTGATTTGAAGAAAGCTTATGATCAAATTTCATGGAGATTCATCAAAGATACTTTGATTCACACATGCCTACTGCTAGTGACTAGAATATTCATTATGAATTCCATTACAGGGGGAAGCACATAATTTGTATGGAACGGTAAACTGGCAAGGAGGTTTAGATCTATCAGAGGATTACAATAGGGGGACCCTTTGTCCCCTTACTTGTTTGACCTATTCCTATAAAGATTAAGTTAGATGATCTAGGAGAGAGTCTGTCTCAAACATTGGAAACCAATCAGATTGGAAATATCAGGTATGGAAGTAGCCCATGTGTGCTTCATTGATGACCTGATTATTTTCACTCATGCAACCAGGAAACAAATGGAATGCATCTTAGATAGTTTTAAGGAGTTTGAGATTGTTTTTGTCCAAGAAATTTTGGATGCCAATACTTGCATTTTCTTCTCAAGAAGCATACCAAGGTCTACACGAAGGAGTATACAGGTGTTGAGCCAATTTCAAGTTACCACTAACTTGGGATGGTACCTGGGAGTACCAATCATACATTCAAGAGTAACTAAGGCAACATATTCGGATATTACAAAGTGGAGAACATGGTGAATACGTGGGATGCATGAAGATTATCCTTCACTGGAAGGATATGTCTTATAAAGTCTACCCTCTCAACCATTCCTACTTATGTGATGCAAACATCAATTCTACATTTGAGCTTGTGTGACAGATTAGACAGAGGGATTAGAAAATTTATATGGGGAGGAAGTTGTAAGGAGAGACCGATATCTCTGGTTGCTTGAAGCAAGGTGGTAAGTTCCAAATAGAAGGGAGGCCTGGGAATCAAATCAATGAGGGAGTGGAATGATGCACTCCTAACAAAGCATACATGGGATCTATCCACAGATAGGAATTCTCTATGGTGTAGGGCCTTAAGGGAATGTTTTCACAACTATAAAGAAGCTAAGAAAGTGTCAATATCAAGACTAAACCAAGCGACACTAGATAACAAATAATCCATCTTGAATAATTCAATGATGAATCCCATAAATGGCAAATCAGTGAATGTTTGGGATGATGCATGGGTCAGGCCTCGTTTGTGGCTGAGACAGGTGGCAAAAAGGTATATTCTAAATGAATTGGAGGATATGCGGGTGAGTTCTCTAGTCCTTGAATATCTATAATGTGATGAGTACTTCCTATGAGATTGGTTTGACAACGAGGTAGTTGAGCTGATACTGAAGGTCCCTATCTTGTTGAGAGGCAGCTATGTAGATCAAAGGGTCTAGAATCACTCGTCAGATGGGAGATTCTTGATGGGATCAACTTATTAGATCTTGAGGATAAACAAAGAGGTTGTCGTACCCAATAAATGGGATAATGTGTGGAACCTAAATGTGGTGGCCCGAGTAAATTTGTTTGCATGGTTAGTATCTCATCATAGTCTACTCACCAACACAAGAAGAAGAAGTAGACATATGACCTAGGATGGGCTCTACGATAGAAGCTAGAAGGTGAAGGAGTCCATATTACATGATCTGTGAGATTGTGACCAAACAAAATATGTATGGGGACGTTCATACGACCTGAAAGACAACATGCATTTTTTGATGAATCTAGGGAAGAGATTTGGCATTCAGTCGCCACAAGAGAAGTAGGAGTCTCAGAAGAAATTTTTTAGATAATTTTTCGTGGCATCTGGCACAACAAGAATGAGGAGATATTCAAGGGAAGGCTCATGAGTATAGCTCATTTGATCACTTGTGCAAGGAGGGACTTACATTTAAATGTGATGGCCAGGGTAGAGGCAAACACAATAGTTAGAGTCGGCAGAACTGCTAGATGGGCTTTGTCAGGCAATGGGGTAATCAAGATGAATGTAGATGTAGTAACGAATAAATTTGGTGCATCTATCACTGTGGTAGCTCGTAATGACACTGGTGCATGGCTTGGAAATTGTGGAAAATTAATAGGAACCACCAATGGTACTGAAGCTAAGTTGGCAAATATCCTCTTAGATGTGGAACAAGTTGTGTTGAAGGGTTGGTCTAAAATCATCATCGAATATGATTGCCAAAAGGTGATGAGAATGCTGGAAGATTCTAGCTATACCTACCTGAAATTTTCTCTATGGATAAATAAGATCAAGAAGATATTACAAAGACATATATCAATTTGCTATATCTGCAGGGAAAGTAATAGGTTGGTTGACATGCTAGAAAAGATCCATCTTAAGAGAAGAATGGAGTTTTATTGTTATAATTATCCCCCCAGCAAAGTTCTGACTATTCTGAGAGAGGAACAACATGTACCATCAGGGATCTCAGTTCCTAGTGTATCTGTAAATCTATCTTGGGTTGAATAAATAAAGAGGAGATAGTATGTTAAAAAAAAGACATTATGCACAAGACGAACCGACCTATCGTGAGATGAGCCGATCAACTGGAGGACCGAGGAGGCTAGAGAAAGAAGGATGAACTGATCTACTGGTGGTCCAACTGACCAACTGGAGAAGTCCAGATGTCGCTTAAACTTGGAGAGCAGACGACCAGTTCAAGAGCCCAACCGAGCAACCAAGAGGCGAGTTGACCAGTTCAAGTATTAAACTGATCAAATCAGATTGTCCCAAGAACAAATTTTCATCAACAATAGGTTGCATAATATGTGGACCATAGGTAGTAGTAATTTCTTATTTCTCTAAGGAATTGCAATAGAATAGCCACAACCATCACTTGTGTATTTTATATTGTATATTTCTCATTTGTGGCTATATCATGTATATGATATGTATTATAAGTATGTGGTGATTAGATATGTATATGTATTTATATTTAAAATCCATCAATAAATATTAAGTGTAGTATGCTTCCCATACATATCACACATGAAAATCTTGATCGACCAAGCGCGGGCACGCCCTAGAGTGGTGCATCATCTATCTCGTAGAAGTGTGATGGTAGATATGTGGGTCTGCCCTAGTAGGGTGCATATTCTATCATGTTGTCTTATGGGTCAGGCTTCACTAGGTAACCTTAATAATATTACTATGGTAAGGAGTTGTGCATACTATCTATCCAAGAATTGTGTGAGATGTAATTGGAAAATGTTGCCTACCTTAATAATTGGTCATGAGCGTCAGCATTTGTGTAAGGACCCTAACCCAAGTTTTGGGCTAACCCTCTTTTCTTTGATTATGAAAGGTACTTAGAACCTTAATATAATCTCTCTAGATGTTTTGGTAACATGTGACAAGCTTATGTTTCCAGTTTGGTCCCGTTTGGATGCTGTTCGAGCAATGTTTGCTTGTTTTGGACCAAAGTGCAATTTACTCAAAGTAAGGGGTTATATTGAAATATGTCAAATGTAGAGAATGCCTTTAGTTCTCCTGCATCATTATAAATAGAATGATTCTAAGGGCACCTTGTGGAGGACCTATGTTCCAAGTTTGAGCTTGGTTGGTTGATGTTGGTGCTTTTTGTGCTAGTTTTGGTGTAAATTGCAAATTACCCAAAGTGGAGGGTCAATATGCAATTTATCAGCTCTAGAGTCTTCTTGCTTCTGTTTGACATCATCTAGAACGTGGATGGATGATGGGGTACCATGTTTGGTTGATGGATGAGGAATGACATCTTTATATGGTCTTTATAAACATATGTGTCACATATGCTACCCTGTCTTCTAGTGTATCGGCTAGAGCTTGAAGGCATGACGCCCAAGAGGGGTGTATCGGCCATAGAAGCTGCCCAGCTGCACGATACACATCCTAGAGTGTATCACCAGGCCATGCATGAGCTGATAGGATGGCAACAAGTGGCGTTATGAGCTAGAGCAAGTGGCACCATGGTTTATGTGGTTATGACACCTCTACCTTGCTACCTCTCTCTTCCTTGGTCTATATAACTTCCTTCCTCCTTTGCCAAGTGCTCCCTTTTGGCCACTTTCCTTCCCTACCTGTATGGGACGATATGGGAGCTTTGGGAGCTAAGGAAGACTCCCATGGAGCTTAGGAGGGCGAGCTCCTTGGCCATGGAGACTCTTTGCTCAAGACTCAACCTTGGTGAGTCGTGCTTCTTGACTAGTCTTTCCTTGTGCCTTCTTCTTCACCTTCCTCTTCCCCTCTCGGCCATGGATAGGCCCTTTATAAGAGTAAGCAAGGACGTGGTTATATCCCTTCTTTCCTTCTTCTTGAGCCATACATAACCATGGTATCTTCTTCTTCTTCTTCCTTTGTTTCTTGAGGAGGTGATGATGGAACCAAAGGCAAGCTTAGAGCTTTGGATGGATGGTTTTCATGGTGAGGAACGTGAGCTTGCTGCTTGTATCAAGGAGCTTTGTGCCTTTCATGGAGATCCTCCTAAGGCGGGTTACATAACTCTCAACCATCTCTATTATGTATACTCTCCATATGCACATATATTGATCTTGTTCCTTAATTTGGTATCTATCTTTTATGATGTTTATGCATGTGGAGCTTGAGATCTGTTTTAGTAGAGATGGTTGTGTTTTACTACTGTCCATATGTTGTTCTTATACTTAATGCTTTGAATAGCTAGAGGTTGAAGATCACTTGCACGATATAAATCCCTTGTCGATACAACCAGGTTGCCCGACATGGGTCTTTACCCGATACAGTACCTTGTTCTCTAGCCTATGTTTTGGTTGATAGTTATGGAAACACCCCTTTCTCTCCTTTGGACTTGAAAGGTGAGCCTATGACCTAGACATATGGACGATATGATGAGTTGGTAATAGTGGTACCTTGTTGCTCGATATCCCCTATCCACCCTAGAGTTAGGGTTTGTGCGACATGGTTGCTAGACCCTTGGATGGGCTCTTGGCCGATATATGTTTCCATGATGACTCTTTGAGTGTGTTGCCCGATACCCTCATTAGGGTTAAGTCTTGGATGATATGAGAGGTTAGCTTCTTGTTGATCTTGTGGCCGTTATGCCCTTCCTATGATGAGTGGCTGCCTGATATACCTTGTATAGGTGGATGCCCGATACACCATGAAGAGTGGATTTTTGATACACTCCCTTGTATTGAGATAATCTTGGCTGTTACATGGTACTAGCTTAATGCCCGACATGGACTTGGCCAATAGACTTTGATATCTTGGTGCCCGACACAAGCTTTGATCGACAACACCTTGTTTTAGTAAGCTTGGCTAATATAAGGGAATGGACGATATGGCATGATGTCCGATATGCTAACCCTAGATACTAGCCGTTATGCTGCTTCATGGCTATGCACGACATGGTTCTTGGTGCCCTGGCCAATAGTAATGGTCCATGGACGATACAAAGATGATTGTGTAGTAGGGAACCTTGGGGAGACACCCCTTTGACCGATAGTGCAGCCATGGTGGTTAGCCGATAGACATGCTGGTAGTACACCTTGGTGAGTATCTTAGTAGTACTATTCCTTTGACCGATATGTCGTTTGAATAACCGGCATGCCCATGCCCGATATGGTATCTTGGACGACATGGAGATGGTACCCCTTTGGCCGATATGGTCACTCTTGAGGACTGGCCGATAGAGGAAACCCTAACCTTAGCTGGTGTGCACGATAGGCCTTTGGCCGACATCCCTGTGGTGATGCACGATACACCTTGCCGAACACCATGGGAGCTTGTGGGTTCTTATTGCACGATAGATGAAGTGATGGAGTTGACTGATGTGATGGTGAGCTTTCTTAGAGTTGGGAAACCCTAGCCAATACATCTGTTAGTAAGAGATGGCACTGCCCGCTATACCTATAGTGAGAGTTGCAGGAGCTTTGGTGAGGGTTCGTGCAACCCGGAATGCATATAGCTAATATATGTGGTCACATATCTGTTAATAACAGTAATACATGTGATATGGTTTAATCACCTTGAACCATGCACCTATGTTAATAGTGAAATAGGAGGATATGTTGTGAACCCAGTATGTTGATATGATGTTACTACACATAATGATGTGGCGCTGGTATATGACCACATATATGAGCCATGATGTGTGCTCATGTTTAATAATAAAAGTATGATGAGCCAAGATGATGTGGGTTGTGGACCTTTGTGTAGTGGTTATTTATGGGTAACGATAGATGAACCTTTGATAAGGTTAGATGGTGGGTCATGGTGTATGATCCTTAAGATAATCCTTAGGGATGAGGTGCTTAAATAGTTGAAGATGTGGGATATGGTGAGATATCCCTGGCTTGATAGCTATGGTGTATTTATGAATACACCAGTCATGACATTAATCTACATATGTTCATAATGATGATGTAAATGCATTGATTGCATTCACAACCTTGAATCTCATGTATGTATGAATAAGGATGATGATCCAACTATGTACACCTGAATGCCTAATAGCATGATAATCCCAATATGTTCTATGCTTGGTAATCTGGTTATCTCTTTTTATGCAAGCTAACTATGCAATATATTGAATTCATAGCCATGTAAGAGCTATGGTGATTATATGATTATGTGCTTTATGTAGCACTTGATGAATGTGCAATGACTCTGTTGAAAAGATAACATATAATAGCAAGTATAATGTGAATGGTCTGAGGACCTGATTTAAGACTGAGTGCCTAGTTGAGGGATGCGTTCCCAAAATGCTGCTGCAATAAGACCTGAGGGCCAATGACAATATATGACAGAGGGATTGAGACCCCATGATGATGTATGATGTGAAAGCCTTGAGAGGCAGTGGCATTGTGTGATGAATGAGGGATTACTATCCCATGATCATATGATGATTGTTGAGGACAATGACAACAGCGGTAACAGTGTAACACCAAAGTAATGAAATTTAATGTTGTTCATATTTTATATATGGTTGCTTAATACAACTTGGTTGCCCCAACAATCCACATAAAATGCATTAATTAAGTATAGTTGAACCTTTCATGTAGTTTGCCCTGGCCATAGATCCATCATCGTTAGTAGCTGGTGATGGTGAAACGGGTTCTCCTGTGGGTTAACCCGGAGTGCATATTGTTGAATATGCGAGGTTTCTCCTAGCCTAAAATAGTAAGGATTCAAGTGCAGCTGCGGTTGTAGACTCAAGATATGTATAGAGCATGGTGAACATGCCCATGGCTCAGGATATGTGATATGGGAGCATGAATGCGTTCATGGCTCAAAGCACGGTGAACAGGCCCGTGGCTCAGTTTCACTAGCACCGAGACCTGTACCGAGGTGGGCTAGGCAGAGGGTAGCCTGTGAGAGCTAACCCTGTGGCTGAGGCCACTTAAGCATGAGACAGCGGTCCTACTTGTGTTGTACTCATGCACTGACCACGAGGTGGGAGGTTGTGGAGTCCGGCTCTTCCATTTGACCTTGTATGGCACCGGCTCCGGGTTTCACAGCCGTCGGTTGGATCTGAACGGTACAGCTCACTTCCTAAAGGCATAATAATTCGTAATTAAGCCGTATAGTATTCTGCCTAGGGAAAATACAGAACTTTGGTTGAGGCCTTGTTTTTATAGTGCTCTGGATATAATCTGTAGTTTATTATATGAACCTTATATCTTGTGATGAGTTCTTATAAAGCTTATCTTGTCAATCTTGTTCCATAAAGAATATCTTGTTACAGGCCTCATAACTACCTTGGTAAGATTGGTGGTAAGATTAGCCCTGCTCAGTATGCTGCTCTTATAATCTGCTTATATCAGCTATCTGCTATCATAATAAAGTTGGTAGAGGGTTATGTTTCTCGCTGGGACTATGTGTCTCACCCCGGTGGTTAATAACATTTTAGGTGGACGTGCCTGGCGAGATGCTGATCAGGTGGCTGGATATGTAGATGTATCATACCTGATGGAATAGATAGTGTCTAGCAGTAGAGTCCTATGTGTCGTCCCTGTACACTCAGGTCTTGGGGAAGGTTTTTGATGTTTCGTGTATAGTGAACGATGTACGGTTTTCGGCCTATGTATCTTGATGCAAAGCAACATGTGAAATAGTCCTTTCATGTAACGAGATGATGGGAAATTATGTTGTAGCACCCTGCAGATATTTTATGAAATGAAAAGTGTTGGCTCAGATATTATATGTTTCATCTTGAGGTGCTTGTTTTAAATCGGTTTTAATTTCCCGTGATTTTTAGTTATTCGCTGGTTTGTATGTAATCATGTTTTGTTGTGTTTGGGTTGTCACAAAGTTTGGTATCAGAGCTCTAGGTTTGCCGAGTCTACAGGGACACTAGGACTAGGATTAGGATGGTGTCTAAGGTTGGACCGTGACATAAAATATGGTGCATACTACCTTATCTCAGTACTTGGATGCCCTGGCCAGGTATTCAAATATTGAAGACATAGGTAAGTGTGGAGCCTTAGATTGTTTCCTCCTTGATTACTCTGATCAAGTAGTCATTCTGGAGCAATCTAAAGAGCATAACAAGTCAGGAAATACAACAATAATACCTTCGTTATGATATAAAAGAGGTAAATGAATGCACCATAACTCCTTAATACATGGAGGCTTGATAATCAAAGGAGGAAGTAATGGTTCTATGAAACCTAAATCCGTATAAAAATATGATGCGATAAGTTCTTGGAACTATAATTCCAAGAGATATACGTGACAAAAGACAGGTTAATCTGTGATCACAAGGTAATTAAAAGCATAAAACTCACACGAGATGAAGAAAATACCTGAAAGCAAAGATAAAATTAGAGGAAAGAGAAGAACAAGTGATGAGTAAATAAGATGGAACCTGAGATAATCTCAGACAAACCAATAAACGTAATCAGAAATGTGAATTGCAAGTCCGTGATATGAAAATGGGAACAAGGGACATAATCCATGTTCAATAAAGAAAATGTAAAGAGTAATGATCTTTTCCACAAAGAGAACACAAAAATCAGATGTAATCAAGAAATAATCATGATCATGAAGAAACAATAACAAGAGATAGAGAATAATAACACGTAATGGACTTAATGATTCCTATGCTTGATGCAAGGAACCTAAGAAGAAATGAAATAAAACCAGTTGGAACAAGTTTTAACGATGCATAAACGGTTGAAAACTCATGTAAGGACCAAAGAAAGTGATAATATCCTCTACTTTGATATGAAACCATAAGAGTTGATGAATTGATGGGAGAAGTTTGTTCCTTTGTGTTCCTTCCTTTCGAGGGAGTGGAAGTCAAGTGGACCTTGTGTCACTTGATGTGTATGCTTTTGGGGTGATCTCTGGTTGGATACTTCGAAAAGTATCAGTTGATCTTGGACTTTAGTTTCCAAGATGGAGATGTCTGTGATAGATGATGACGGTGGGATCCTCTTAACATGTTTTGATCCGGTGACGATGGTAGAATATGAAGGCGATACCGAAAAGTGATGTGTTTGACTCAAGGGATGTATATCAAGGTAAGGGAGAACCGATATGTGAGAAGTGCCAAGCGAATGGGAAGATGAGAACATGCTTTATGGTAAAGGGTTAAGAATCAAGATGCTTAGATAAGTGAAGGTATGATGGTGAACCGTCTTGATAGATCATCCTTGATCTTTAACCCGCAATCTTGAAACCTATTTTTGGAAGTCTGGATCTATGTGGTGACCCTCAAAGCAACAGTTCAACAACACAGAAGAACGATGATAAGGATAAGCAAGAGAGTACTAGACGGTTTGACTCGGAAGCAGATGGCAACAAGAAATAGTAGATCTTGAGGCATGAGCTGGCCAGAAATGGTGAGATGACCAGGGTGTGCTGACAGGACGGATGGAGTTAACCCCCTTCTTCTTTATCTTCTTCTTACCTCTTATCTGCCTCTGTTGATCCGGTTTAGGATGTACCCTCCTCTGAACGCTTATAGCGTGTTTGGCAGATGCTTCCTTTTGATTAGTTACGAGAGAGATAGCTTGTTTTTGAACACCTTGTTGGATGACCTGGTTGTGCAGGATGGAGTATATCCTTCTCGTATCCTTCCTTTCCTTGGATTTGATAGGTTAAAGGTCAAGATAACCCTGGAAAGGTGTGAAAGGATCTCAGATGGAGGGGATGGCTTTGGTTCAACCTAGCTAAGAGCCTGTAGTAAGGCTATCGCTTGTTAGGGGTTTATGCTCTGCATAAACATGACATCGGAGGTTATGCACTAAAGGAGGAAGTGCAGTGAGGTCATCTGGGAAAGTTTATGAAGTTGAGCATAATTCCTTGGAATACTCCTAGCTAAGTTTAGAGTAACGAAAGATCCAGGCAGGATGTGCAGTGGTTAGAGATGGATGAACAAGGTTTGAGAATCCTATCCAGATAAGTTGAGATAGTGCTTATATGTTACCATCTGAGCCAGTGCTCGTGGTGCCTTTGAGAGCTGACATGAACACAAGATGGGCTTGAAACTGAGATGATGTGATTGCTGATAACCAAGATGTTTAGCACCTTTTGTGTTGATCCTTAAGTGATGCCTAGTGAGGTGCATTATGAGCCCTGTCATGTGCATACCTGTGTTTTGTAGAGTACGTATCTTGTGATAACCCCTTCTGAGAAAGATCTCCCTTGGATTTGAGACATCCCATGTGAGATGAGATGGAACAGTTGGAACATGTTTGGCAGAAGGACAGTGACACAAGTTATGCGAAGCTCAAGTGTTGAGCATATGAGATCAGAGTAGTGCAGTGAAAACATGACAAGGAAGGTGAGATATCAGTAGAAGGAATGGATACCTGAGTAATACGAGTTGCATGTGATGTCTAGTAGCGTAAGAGTGTTACCAGACAAAGGATGATGAGACAGAGGGTTGAGTCTGTGCCCAGTACAAGGAAATCCTAAGTTGGCTCTGGGAGAAGAGCAAGTATGTTAGTCATAGATCTGTGACACCTAGGGGCTTTGTGGAGTTGTATTATGTGATGTGTGAGTAGCACTCGTCTTCTTCCCGCTTGGGATTTCGGGGACAAAATCCTTGTTAGGGGTTTATGACTTGTAAGGACCCTGACCCAAGTTTTTGGCTAACCCTCTTTTCTTTGCTTATGAAAGGTACTTAGAACCTTAATATAATCTCTCTAGATGTTTTGGTAACATGTGACAAGCTTATGTTTCCAGTTTGGTCCCGTTTGGATGATGTTTGAGCAATGTTTGCTTGTTTTGGACCAAAGTGCAATTTACCCAAAGTAAGGGGTTATATTGAAATATGTCACATGTAGAGCATGCCTTTAGTTCTCCTACATCATTAGAAATAGAATGATGCTCTGGGTACCTTGTGGAGGACCTATGTTTCAAGTTTGAGCTTGGTTGGTTGATGTTGGTGCTTTTTGTGCTAGTTTTGGTGTAAATTGCAAATTACCCAAAGTGGAGGGTCAATATGCAATTGATCAGATCTAGAGTCTTCTTGCTTCTATTTGACATCATCTATAACGTGTATGGATGATGGGGTACCATGTTTGGTTGATGGATGAGGAATGACATCTTTATATGGTCTTTATAAACATATATGTGTCACATATGCTACCCTGTCTTCTAGTGTATCGGCTAACATAGGTGCATGGTTCAAGGTGATAATCCATATCACATGTATATAACGTGGATGGATGATGGGGTACCATGTTTGGTTGATGGATGAGGAATGACATCTTTATATGGTCTTTATAAACATATATGTGTCACATATGCTACCCTGTCTTCTAGTGTATCGACTAACATAGGTGCATGGTTCAAGGTGATAATCCATATCACATGTATTATTGTTATAAATAGAGATGCGACCACATATATTAGCTATATGCATTCCGAGTTGCACGAACCATCACCAAAGCTCCTGCAACTCTCACTATAGGTATAGCGGGAAGTGCCATCTCTTACTAACAGATGTATCAGCTAGGGTTTCCCAACTCTAAGCAAGCTCACCATCACATCGATCAACTCCATCACTTCATCTATCATGCAACAAGAACCCACCAGCTCCCATGGTGTCGGGCAAGGTGTATCTTTCATCACCATAGGGATGTCGGCCAAAGGCCTATCATGCACACCAGCTAAGGTTAGGGTTTCCTCTATCGGCCAGTCCTCAAGAGTGACCATATCGGCCAAAGGGGTACCATCTCCATGTCGTCCAAGATACCATATCGGGCATGGACATGCCAATTATTCAAACGACATATCGGTCAAAGGAAATCTATTAGGATCATGCTTGCTATTGCAGTTTAAAGTGACTACACAAGTGGATGTTAAAATTGCATTTCTTAACTAGAATAATTTTGAGGAGTGTATATGACACATCCTAGAGGCTTTATGAATCCAATAATGAAAATAAAGTTTGTAAGATACAAAGGTCAATCTTTTTATTCAAGCAAGCATCTTAGAGCTGGAATATTCTATTTTGACAAGATAGTCAAAGGGTTTGACTTAAGTTAGAATGAAGATGGAATTTGTGATCATAAAAGATTTAGTGGGAGCATTTTTATATTCCACATAATGATGTGGAATAACATACTTATCCTACAAATATTAAAACATGGGAAGGAAAGTACCTTCTTTGAAAGGGCTTAGGTGAAGCATCTTATGTGATAGGAATTGAGATCTATAGAGGTAGATCTGGAAAGATTCTTGACCTAAGGAAGAGCACATACATTGGCAAGATGTTGAAAGGGTTTAGCATGCAAAACTCAATGAGAGAAAACTTGTCCATGATTCCAAGGTGTTAGTCTCTCAAGAGCCCAGTGTCCCAGTTCTTATGAAGAATAAGAACACATGGATAGATACCATAAGCATTCACAATTGGATCTATATGCAATGTTATGTACTCATCATGTTATCTCATATGTATTGGATATGACAAGAGGATATATACTCATCTAGTCATCTTGTATGTATTGGACTTGGTGAGTGGATGTCTGTCAGATTCCAATGAAAGTCACTGGACTACTACAAAGAACATCCTTACATTCTTGAGAAGAACTAAAAGAATAGGTTCCTTGATTATGGTAATTTGGAAGAGTTGGGCGTAAAGGGTTACACCGATGCAATCTTCCAAAATGACAAAAATTATGTTTGACCTTAAACAAAAACTGTAAGCTAGGAAAGGTTATGAGCTAATGATAGTTGTTTAAATCTATAATAGAATCTGAGTATCTCTGTGTTATGAGAATAGTAGGGGATACTGTATGGATCAAGAAGTCATAGATATGAACTTATGGATGGTTCTAGTCATTGATGACATAGTAGAAATACTATGACAATAATGAAGATATAGGTTAGGCTAGAATCCTAGATAGTATACTACGACACTTCCATCTAACGTGAAAGGCACAACAAGGAGATGTGAAACTTGTAATATACTGACTTGAAACAAACCTTGCTCACCCACTATACAAGCGATTGCACAGTAAAAACATGATGGACATGTTAAGATCACTTGGAATGTGATTTGTGCGTGATTGGATCTAAGTGCAAGTGGGAGTCTATTGGTATGCCTCGAGAACCAAACATATGATTATTGCAATGTGAATGAGATACCTGATTTGATAATAGTAAAGGTAATTCCATCTATAATGTTTTTCTCAACATGAGATGATGACACAAATATAGTAGATGTCTAAATAATGATGGTACTCGATGACATATGTCTTTAGGTTGAGGACTTGAACAATGACATGATATGTATAATAAGAGGACATACATTCTTGTTATGTCCTTAGTCATATATTACTATGGAAGCAAAATAGACAACAATAATACATAAGACTAGAGTGTGTG
This sequence comes from Alisma plantago-aquatica, assembly GCA_963693085.1. NCBI lineage: Eukaryota > Viridiplantae > Streptophyta > Magnoliopsida > Alismatales > Alismataceae > Alisma > Alisma plantago-aquatica. The sequence continues at coordinate 777,761,366 of OY856410.1, forward strand.
TTGACTGATGATAGAGTCTCATTAGTCATGATATATGACATCAAGTCAAGCACACATGTACATGTTAGAGAATAGTGTATTAGACATACCCATCTTGAGAGTGATACATTGATACCATGGAATGGTAGTTAGAATCAAATCTCATTGTGATAGTGGTGAGTGTGGTTCTTAGACATGAAGTCACTACATTCATCACATGTCGTTCATGTACTTTGACATCATCCACTATGATTCTGAATAAGGGTTTCCATAAAGGTGGTGCTTGGGTGCATTAGACACATGGGGAATGAGTGTGAGTGATGTAGGTGGGATTTGTCCCTCCTACATGATATTAATATCTAGGGCCTCTCTATAAGTGAGACTGACAAATGTATGGTCATACTCATGTGACTAAATATGTGAGATCACATGCATCTTTGACAGTCTGCTCTAGTTTAAGGAACATGGATTGAACGCTGAGAAGATGACAATTCCATGCCTTAAGTTCAATCCGGATATCAGAGACAAAGGAACTATACAATCATGGTAACACTAATCACGGATTGTAGGTTTAAGTTGTTCTCTAACTTTCCGAATTACATGGGTAGAAATGATGTGTTACTAGATGCTACTCTTTGGTTGTAATGCCATAATTGGTTATGGACATTCACTGCCAACATAATGTTGGACCTATAGGGTCACACGTATAGGATACATTTGGATCAAAGGAGTTTATTCATGAATGATGTTTCAATTGATCACTAAATATGTTTATGTATTCAATTAAACAATTGAGGTTCAAAATTGAATGACTAGACTTTGAACCAACCAATTCAAGTGTTGAATCGATTGGTTGGAGTGTCAGGTCAGTTGGAATCAACATTGGCTTATCAATGGCTGAACTAGGGTGTGAAACATCTGGTTACATAGTGACCTGACTGGTTCATAGATCCCAACTGATCGGTTCATGGGATGAACATCCTGGTTCAATGATCAACTCGATTGGATCAAGGATTAGTGTTGACATCATGTTGTGCATTAATCATACATTGAACACCAATGTGATTCATAATAGGAAACTACACAAACTGACTAGTTTGTGGCAAAAACCAACTGATTCATGCATGAACTGACTAGTTGGGTTTGTGAACCGACTGGTTCGTTGTGTACAAGTTCTAAAAAATTCATGAATTTGACCATTTTGACTCCCCCACAGTCTGGAACCCTAACCCTAGCCTCTCCTATAAATAGAGGGGTATTGGGGGCTTCTTAGAATACGATAATTGTGTGACCAATACAGAACCAAGGCAATTCCTACCCGATAAAGAAAGGGATAGAAAGGAAGAGACGATTGTGGGAGAGTGTATCAACTCTAGCAGGTTAATGTTTGAAAGGGACAACTCCTCCCGATGGCTGTAGTGGAGCAATGTGGAGTTCCCGGTGTTCCGTGTGGACTAGTATAGAGGCGAGATGTCGTTGTCTGCTGCTAGGAGGACACTGTCAATCGATGTGTGTGGTGTTGCACCAGGAGGCCGGTGGAGATGATTGTGCAAGTGTTGCTGCTGAAGGAGTGAGTTGTTTTATGAAGAAGAAGCATGACGCTACTGCAAGGGTAATGTCATTGGACTTGCTCTAGGATCAGGTATGACCTTGTAACCTTTCCTTCCTAGATACATTATTGTTGATATGATCTTGTTGTCCATTAGAATCAGGTTCTAAATTTTTATTTCGGTTTCCTTATCTGTCGCCTTGATTTCCCTGCACCTAGTTGGATGTTATTGTAGAAGGCTAATAGATGACAATAACACATAAGACTAGAGAGAGTGTTTATTGATGACAAACTCTCATTAGTCATGATATGTCATATCAAACCAAACACATAGATACTTGTTAGAGAACAATGTATCAAACAGACCCACCTTGAGAATGACACATGGAAACCATAATTGGTAATCAGAGTCATCTCTCATAGTGTTAATGGTGATTGTGGTTCTTAAACCTAACATCACTACACTCATCACATGTCATTCGATATACTTCGACATCGTCTACCATGACCTTGAATAAGGGTTGCCATAAAGGTGGTTCTCGGGTGAATTGTGACACGTGAGGATGATTGTGTGTGATGTACAAGGGATTTGTCCCTCCTACAGGAGTATGATATCCTGGCCACTTGATAAGAGAGATTGAGAAATGCATGGTCATGCTCATGTGAGTCAATATGTGATATCGAACTTAATTAAATCTTAGACAGTCTGCTCTACTTCAAGGAACATTGATTGAATGTTGAAGACAATGATGATTACATGCCTCGAGTTCAATATGGATATCAAAGACAAAGGAAATATATAATAACTATAACACCAATCACAGATTGTAAGTTTAAGTTGTTCTCCAACTTTTTGATTACTTGTCTAGAAAGGATATCTTGCTAGATGCCACTGATTGCTTTTGATGTCATAAATCAGTTATGGACGTTCACTACCAATGTAATTTGGAACCTATAGGTTCACACACATAAGATACACTTGGAATGGGAGTTTATTCATGAAAGTAATTTGAACTTGATTACTAAAGTGTTTGGTATTCAATTTAAACAATAATGCCTGAAAGTTTACTAACTAGACTGTGAACCAACCGGTTGAAGTGTTGAACAGATCAATTCAAGTGCCAGGTCAATTGAACCAACATTGGCAATCAAATCCATGAGATGACCAATTTAGTAATTCAACTGATCACCTTAGATGTCTGAACTGACTGGTTCAGGTTGTGAACCGACCGGTTTGGTTTGTGAACCAATCATTTGGTTGATCAATTCGATTGGATCAAGGATTGATGATGACAACATATTTTGCATTAATTGAATATTAATTGGTAATACAATTGCAATTGGGAAACATAGTGAAATGGATAGTTCAAGGGTTGAACCGATCAGCTCACATGTGAACCAATCGGTTCAACATTCACAGGTTCCTAAAAATTCATGATATTTTATCTCTTCAATTCCCTTTCAGACCAAAAACCCTAACCTTGACTTTACCACTCCTATAAAAAGAAGGATACCGAGGGCCTTCTAGAGACACAACAATAAGCTCTGACAATTGTTGTCCTCTCTAGTTGTAGAAACCAAGAGATCTTGAGTAAGTTCTACCTATTTAAGGGAAGAACATCAAGGGAAAGATAATTGGGATAGCAAATTGGCACTATCACACTGAGTAGGAGAGACAAATCCTTCTTGTACATTCATCTCGAGCGATAAGAACTCCTAGTGGTCCGTGTGGACTATTATAGAGGTGAGGAGGTTGTTGCCACCTGCTAGGAGATTCAGTCAACTACCGTCCATGGTGATCAACCAGGAGGCTGCCACCGACATTCGTACATGTAAAACTTGAAGAACGGTGCATGCTATTGCAAGGGATTCTCGTTAGACTTGCTCTATAACCAGTGATAAACCTTAAAAACCATCTTTCCCATTACATAGTTATTGGTGTGGTCTACTGTGAGGGGAAAATGGAAAGTAAAATTTTTGTTTTTGAAACCTTATTTGATGACATATTTCCCAACAGTGTTATCAGATCAACATCAATTTACTATGCTTTGGGATTTAATCGATATGATTGGATTTCTATTTTATCATTTATTTATACCATAATATTCAAATAATAAAAATGAATAATGTACATACGATTAAATACCACATATGATCCCAACACACACACGCACATACACACACACACACACACACACACACACACATATATATATATATATATATATATATATATATATATATATATATATATATATATATATATATATATGGTATATCTTCGCTACTTGTGCGGGTAACTAAGATTCGCTACCCGTGCATCAATTTTGTAATAGGAAGGCATGCATTTGTAATGAGACGGTCTAAATTGTAATAGACATACTCATTTTATAATACAAAGACTCATTTTGTATTACAACATTGTTACAGTCATAAATATATGTTTTACTATTTCCAGACAGAGAATACAAACATCACGTTGTATTTACAAAACGAGTCTGTCTATTACAATTTGGACCGTCTCATTAAAAATGCATGCCTTCCTATTACAAAACTAATGCACGGTTAGTGAATCTTAGTTACCCGCACAGGTAGCGAAGATATACCCATATATATATATATATATATATATATATATGTATATATATGTATATATATGTATATATATAATATACAGTTTACATGCATCACCCTAAAAGTAGTTTTGATGGTGGATGTTTAACATGGTTATGGCCAATAACCCCTAGATATGTGTGCATGGGTGTTGTTGTTTATTCATTGTTCATGTCTTAGTTTGCATGCTGAGTCTCTATCTTCTTTTCTATATGTAAAAAGTATTAATTATTTCCCTCCTATTCTCCCCTCAAAGTAACTCAAGGTTTTCCCATTGTCATGTAATATGTTAAATAGGATTAGGATAGTTTAAATTCATGTTATTGCAAATAAAATGTTCTACACCAAATGAACCACCCATTCGAGTAGGAGAACTGATTGGTTGGAGGAGTGAGTACGCCTGATGACAAGAGGAGCCAAACTGATCAGTTGGAGGCCCAACCAAGTGACTGGAGGTATCCAGTAGTCATTTTGACCTTAGACCAACCAAGCGGCCAGGAGGCGTACCGACCAATACAAGAGTTGAACTGATCGACCTGGATTGGTTAGAGCACAGATCTTCATCAACAACAAGTTGCTACATATGATGTAGACCTTAGATGGTAGTAGTTCCTTGTGGCTCCAAGAAATTACAATAGAGATGCCCATAACCATTGCTTGAATTTATAATTTCATGTTTTCATTTGTGGGATATGGTATGTATATCATATGTACTATAAGTATGTGGTGATTGGATATGTATATGTATTGATATAAATATAAAATCCCTCAAATCAAATATATTAAGTCTTAGATTATTTCCATAAGAAAAACACATGAAAATTTTGATCAACTAAGAGTATGTTACGCCAAAACATTGTGTGTTGCTTATCTCATGGAAGTTGATGTTAGTTATGTGGATATGCCTAATCATGGTGCATTACTATGGTGTTGGCTTTTGGGTTAGACTTAAGTAGGTGATATTAATGAGATTAAGTACCTAGAAGCATGAAAATGACTGTGACAAGGATTTGTTTACACCATCTATTCAAGAGTTGCATTCAGATTCAATTGCAGAAGTTTCTCATATAAATAGTCAAATTGTGGGCAATCAACCAAGGCTGACTCATGATTTGATGAAAAATAGATCTCGGTTCACTAGAAGATTGTACACTGCAATCTTCTGAATTGATGTGAGGGAAACTAATTTGAACAGAATAGTGGGAGACAAAATTAATTAAAAGCCAAATTAAACATCACCAAATTTTATTTTAATCAAATCATGTCAAAAGTGTTTTGACAAAATTGTAAATTTCTCTAATAGAATCAAATGGAAACCAAAAACACATTTTCCTTGTGATCAATCCTTGAGAAGGATAAGTTGAATGGGAATAATTTCCATGACTGGTTCATGTTGTTGAGAATTGTTCTCATACAAGAGCACACACTCTATGTCCTGGAGACACTTGAGACAGATGATCCTACTCCCGCTGCACCTAAGGCTGACAAGGATGCTTATAAGAAGCACACTGAGGATTTCGTAGATGTCAAATGCTTGATGTGGTGCTCAATGAACTATGATTTGTAGAGACAACATGAAAATGGGTATGTGATTGAGATGGTAACGCATTTTAGGAGCATGTACCAAGATTAGGAAAGATAAGAGAGATATGGTCTCCAAGGTGCTTCTCAAGTGCAACATGCACTAGTACAAAAATGACGTATAACATCACATTTGCTGGCGTCGGTTAGAAATAAAACACCGATGCTAATAAACAATGATGTCGATTTAACACGACAACCAACACCTATATGTGAAGGCCGACCGCTTTACAAAAAACATGGGTATTACTTTTTCTTTAACGTCGACTGGTCAAAATAAAAACCGACATCTAAAATAACCCATGAAATACAATTTTCCAGGGAAAAAAATTTGCCTCCAAAATTTTCAATTTTACATCAGTTGTATAAACATCGACGACTCATGTTTCGTGCCAAGCCCCATGAATTTTTTCCCCCCATATGTCATCGGTTGTTTAGAACACAACTGATGCCTAAATATCCCTCACGAGGCAAAAATTCATACTGTATTTGGCGTCGGTTGTTGCACTGGAACTGATGAGGATATTTGTCTGCGTGTTGTCCCCGTGAAAAAAATTTCCCCCCAATTTGCCTAATCGGCATCGGTGTTAGGGTAGAAATCGAAAACTATGATTGTAACTCAAGAATATAAAAAATTATCGTCGTATGTGGATAGTGTCGGTTATTATACGTTGAAACCGACGATGAACACCCCCATTCCAGTATTTGTGTGAAGTTGTATATGGTGTTAAGCATCAGTTTTATACAATAACTGACAATAATAATTAATTGAATAGCACCTGCATGAGCCAGAATCTTCCCCTTCTCTATTTCATTCCTGATTCTCTGTTGCAGCTCAAGCTAGGTCTCACAATTCTGTGTTGCTGTTGCTGCTGTGGAGAGGAGCTCGACGCCACTGCTGTGGAGAGGAGCTCACCGCCACCACTGTGGAGAGGAACCACTGCTGAGGAGCTTGTCATCATCACTCCAGTTTAGTCGCCGCCACCGCCACTCATTTGCTCAGTCATCTCCACCAACAACCACAGCCATAGCCCGCCATCCTACCACCACTCGTCACCTGCTTCACCACAGCTTCAGTCATCTCCACCTCCACCTCCGACCACAGTTGCGACCACCTCCACATCCGATCGCCGCCTATGCAGCCTGCTCCACAAGTGTGGTGAGTTTTCTATAAGATTATTATTGATTAATTAGGGTTGATTAATATTGATTAATAAGGGTTAAATGAGGAATGAATGAACTTAGTTCAATATATAATTGTTCTCCAAAATTGTGTAGTTGATTAAGAACGATTAACTAGGGTTAATGATGAATGAATGAATTTAATAAATTGTTATTGCTTTCTTTCTCTCTTGTTAGTGATTGATTTAACTTATTTCAATATATAATTGTTCTTCAAAATTGTGTTGTTGATTATTAATGATTGATTTGGGTTAATGATGAATGAATGAACTTATCCAAATGGAATAATGAATTGAATTAAATGATGTTACACAAAACCTAGGATATGAACAATGATACTATGATTGTAGGTATATGAATTACAACATATATGCATGTATTTTATTGGCCAAGAAACCCATCCGAGATTTACTCATTAGGAGTAAATCTTAGATAGTCCCCAGTTTGGGACTATTCTTGAACACTTAATCTCACTTAGGATGTAAGTGTATAATGTGTATTCAGTTTTCATGATGTTTTGTCAGCACTTCCCTATTTGTTCTCTAAGTACATATGTCGGTGAGCATTTTCCCATGTACATCGGTATACTTGGAGAACTTTGGGGAAATGCTACCGAAATTTCTTGAAAATCAAATACACATTATACACTTACTAGTGAGATTAGGTGATCAAGAATGGGATAGGTGGTACACATTTATTATATATAACACCATAAACCCTAAACTTTTAACCATAAACCCTAATCTTTCAACCCTAAACCCTAAACCCTAATCTTTTAACCCTAAACCCTAATATATACTTGTTTTCTCTTTGATCATAGAATGGATAGATCATGGATGCCCATTCCAAATCGCTGCACCCCAAAGTTTATTTTTGGGCTTGATCAGTTTATTAGATTTGTCAAGGAATATAGGAAACAACGTGGAGATAGGTTCTATTGTCCATGTAGGCATTGATGTAACAACTTGAAAGTCAACACTGGTGATGAAATCAAAAGTCATGTCATGTGCAATGGCATTGTACAAGACTATACAGAATGGCACTCGCATGGAGAGATTTCAAACCTGAAATCAGTGGATGTCGATAACAATGCTTGTGTGGAAGAAGAAATTGCCTCCGATGAAGTAGATGTGAATGAACCAGTTCCAGTAGACATCGTTGATGCGATGCTGGATAGTTGTGGGGTAGAGCACATTGATCCACCTCCCATGTATAGAAACATTGTGCATGATGTTGGGATATCATTATACATACGTTGTACTAAGTTTACGAAGCTTAGCACTATGTTGAGATTTTATAAGTGAAAGCTAACAATAGATGGAGTGACAAAAGCTTCACGTCATTGTTGTCTTTGTTGAAAGAAATTCTTCCTGAAGGAAATGAGCTACCAATCTCAACATACCAGTTAAAGAAATTTTTGTGCCCAATGGGAATGGAGGCCAAGAAGATACACTCATGCCCGAATGATTGTGTATATTTCAAAAGGACTATGTGGATTTGAACGATTGTCCAAAATGTGGTGCGTCAAGGTATAAAATGATGACTTCGGGGGAGTCCAAAACTGGTTCTCCTGCCAAGGTGATGTGGTATCTACCTATAATATCACAGTTTCAACGCTTATTTGCCAATCCGATAGATGTGAAGAACTTGAAGTGGCATGCAAATGTTAAGAAAAATAATGATGGGATCCTACGACATGTGTCTGATTCCCCACAATGGAAGAAGATTGATTTATTATACACTAAATTTGGTGAAGAAGTCAGGAATCTAAGACTTGGGCTTTGTACAAATGGGATGAATTCGTACGGGACATTGAGCAGCCAAGATAGCACTTGTCCAGTTATGCTTGTTATATACAAACTTCCTCCCTGGTTGTGTGTTAAAAGTAAGTACATTATGTTGTCGTTGTTGATATCGGGCCCTAAACAACCTAGAAATGATATCGACATTTATCTTGAACCTATGATTGATGACTTAAAGAAACTCTAGGGTGAAGGTGTGATGACCTATGATGCTTCATGAAGAGAGACATTTCATTTGCACGCTATGTTATTTTGCACTGTTAATGTCTTTCCAGCATATGGGAATTTGTCTGGATATAGTGTCAAAGGATCTAAAGCGTGTCCTATATTTGAAGATAACACTGATTCAATATGACTGAAAATATGGCGGAAAGATTGTATATCTTGGTCATCAAATGTTTCTTCCAAAATTCCATCAGTATCGTAGGTTGCGCAAAGCGTTCAATGGACGGAATGAGGAACATAGTGCACCTAAACCTATACCAGGGGATGTTTTTTATGAAAGAGTAAAAGACTTTGTCAATGAATTTGGTAAGCGATCACAATGTACCATGGCCACATGGAGTGACAAATCTTTATTTAAGAAGAAGTCAATATTTTGAGATCTTCCTTATTGGAGTTCTTTGGCAGTCAGGCACTGTATCAATGTCATGCACGTTAAGAAAAATGTCTGTGACAGCATCATTGGTACTCTGTTGAATATACCATGTAAGACTAAAGATGGGATAAAATCTAGAATGGACCTACGTGAAATGGGAATAAGGATAAAATTAACAGAAGTAGTTAGTAGAGATTGGAGAACATACTTACCTCCTGCTTGTTACATTTTGTCTAGAAAGGAGAAGAAAGCTTTTTGTGATTGCTTAATAAATGTTAAGGTGCCACAGGGTTACTCATCCAACATCCATAGATTGGTATCAATGAAATATCTAAAGTTCATAGGTCTTAAATGTCATGATTGTCACACTCTAATGCAACAAATATTGCCTGTGGTAATTCAATCTATATTGTCGAAGCATGTAAGGTTTGCAATCACCAGACTTTGTTTCTTTTTCAACAGTTTGTGCAGCAAAGTTATTGATCTTGATACTCTCGATAATTTGCAAAGAGAAGTGGTTGTTACCCTATGTCAGCATGATATGCATTTTCCTCCTTCGTTCTTTGATATCATGGTACATCTTGTTGTCCACTTGACTAGGGAAGTGAAAATGTTGGGACCAGTTTTCTTACATTGGATGTATCCCTTTGAATGATACATGAGTGTTTTTAAAGGTGATGTTCAAAACCGTTATCGGCCTGAAGGAAGTATTATTGAGGGTTATGTGGCGAGAGAGGTTATGGATTTTTTCAATGACTTTCTGAGTGGTAATGACACTCCTGTTAATGACAAGAATATTGAGGAGTATTCTGGAAAAGGAATTTTGGGATCACAGATGAAAGTAATCAACCGTGAGCAGTTGGAACAAGCTCACCTGTATATTTTACACAACATCAATGAAGTGAGTGTTTATATCGAGGAACATACCAATTTCATCAAGAAATAATGTCCTCGAGCCAATTCAGTGTGGCTTGCTAAAGAGCATAACAAGACATTTATTAAGTGGTTTTAAGATAAAGTCTTACATCAACTATCTCAAACACCAAATAATGTTGTTGAAAATATCAAATGCCTCACCTTTAAACCAAAATTGAATGTTATGTCTTATGAAGGGTTTGACATAAATGGGTTCTCATATTACACAAAGCGTCAAGATGATAAGAGCATCATCCAAAACAGTGTGGTCACCCTTCAAGCGTCTTCATTGTTTTTTGCAAGTGCAAAGGATAAGAGTCCTCGTGAAGCTAAAATGCCATATTACGGTGTCATTGAAGACATATGGGAGTTTGACTACGTAGATTTTAGAATTCCACTCTTTAAATCTAATTGGGTTGATAACACCAAAAGAGTTATAGTGGATGAATTGGGTTTCACATTAGTGAACTTTGAAAAGATTGGCGAGAAGGGTGATCCGTTCATATTGGCATCACATGCAAAACAAGTATTTTATATCAATGATCCTGCAAATAATAAATGTTCAGTTGTTCTTCATGGTAAAAGATAGTTCATTGAAGATCCTATAGATGAAGAAGAGTACTATGATAAGTATGATGACTCGAGTCCATTATCAGTTGGGTTGCCAACACCAAATAAGACAGTTTTTTATGCTAAGTCTACGGCTACTCAGGAGACTGGGGAGTCCTCTAATGCTACTCCTGCACCTCTGCCTTGCCATGTTGTGTGGATAGCTGGGAGGCAAAACAAGAAAGGAGATATAACCAAACCCGTAACTGCTGAGGCGGCTAAAAAATGGTAAAATTCAACTCTCAGAGCAATCAATATTGATTATTATGTTTAATTACCAATTTCTATTGATGGCGGTTAGCGGGAGCTTCAAGAGCAGAGGAAGTAAGGAAAGTTCATCCCTGAGGGAACAAGGGATGAATTGACAGTTGCTCTTGGTAACCCAGAGCATCCTGGACGTGTTAGGGGTGCAGGTGTTGGTGTGGGCATAAAAGCATTTTTTGGGCCATCACAACGCAAACATGTCCCAAAAGTAGGATTTTTAAAAGTTGAGGTAACCTATTCTTTTTTTAGAATGTTATTGCAAAAGGGAATTCAATAATCAAAATCTAGCATTTCTTTTGTCCGTGTATAAGTAGATGAGTTAATTAATAGGAGAGTCCATGAAGTAATGACCAAGTGGTAGATGTCTCTTACTGCCACTCAGACAATTATTGTGGCGTGCCGCTCTTCTCCTACTATAGAGGTGGTTGGGAGTAATCCTATAGAGCCACCACCTAGCACGTCTGATGTAAGTATTTTTATGAAATAGTAGCTAGTCTTTTCAAGATGATATGTTTATGTATATATGTATATAACATACTTTACATAAATTTTTAGGGGTTGAATCCATGTCTCTAAAAAGAAAGAAAAAATAACATTTGACTAGGGACTTAACAAGAATGTATATACTCTTGACATCTATATGATCTCATTGTTCAGGTACTCAACCTGAAGACTTATGTTATTGATTAATATCATTATTTATACATTTATTATGTTACATCATTATCTCATAGATGAATAAAACAAAATAAATTGGAAGATTGCCTTTATTATTAATCATATCATTTACAAGATATGCCATTTCAATCATCATATGATTGGATTTCTTGGCATACATACCAACAAACTCTCTCTTACACTTAGAGCCAATCACCCATGAATTTAATCCCAAGTGATCTATAACGACCTTCATGCTTCTACTGCAAAAGTGCTTTTGTTAAGGGGTCTGTTATATTGCTTTCAGTTGGTACTCTGCAAATCTTCACATCTCCTCATTGTACAATTTTTTGTATGAGATGGAACCATGTCTATGCTTGGAACACTGATGTGATATTGGTTCCTTAGCTTGTGAAATAGCTCCATTGTTGTCAAATATCTCAATTGCATCACCGATGCTTAGAACAACCCCAAGTTCTAAGATGAACTTCTTGATTCAAACAACCTCCTTTTCTTCATTAGATGCAAAAATATGTTCGGCCTCTATTGTAGAATCTACAACTATCTCTTGCTTGAAACTATTTTGTCTCACAACTCCATTGTTGAGGAAAAACACAAGTCCAAACTATGATTTGTAGTCATCTTTGCCAGTTTGGAAGCTTGCATCGGTGTAACCCTTTACCACCAACTCTTCCTCACCACCATAGATGAGGAATTGATTCTTAGTTCTTCTCAAGTAATTATGCATTTTCTTCATGTCAGTCCAGTGAGATTCACCAGGATCTAACAAATATCTTCTCGTCATGCTCAAGGCATTCAAGACATCTGGATGAGTACATAAGTACATGATAGATCCAATTGTAGAAGCATATGGAACCTTACTCATGCGCTCCCTTTCTTCACAAGAATTTAGACATTGATCTCTAGAGATAGTAACACCATGAGACATGGGAAGGTTCCCTTTCTTCAAATTATCCATATGAAATATCTTTAACACTTTATCAATGTATGTGCTATGACTTAGCCCAAGAAACCTTCTAGATATATCTCTATATATCTTGATTTCTAGAATATACAATGCTTCACCTAAGTCTTTCATAGAAAATGTATCTCCTAGCCAGGTCTTTACCATATGTAAAGTAGGGATGTCATTCTCCATCAAAAGTATGTCATCTACATACAATATGAGGAATACAATCATTCTCCCACCAACCTTCTTGTAAACACATGGTTCATCTTCACTTTGACTAAATCCAAACTCTTTGTCTATTTCCTCAAATCAAAGATTCTAGCTCCAAGATGTTTGCTTCAATCCATAGATTGAACTTTGTAGCTTACATAATTTATTTGCATCCTTTGGATTTATAAAACCCTCAGGTTGTGTCTAGTACACATCCTCAAGAAGGTTCCTATTAAGGAATGTAGTTTTAACATCCATCTCCCAAATCTTGTAGTCGTGATAAGTTGTAATGGCAATCATGATCCTGATAGACTTAACCTTGGAAACAAGAGAAAAAGTTTCATCATAGTCAACACCTTGAACTTGTATAAAACCCTTTGCAACCAATCGACCTTTGTATGTTTGTACATTTCCATCCATGTCGGTCTTCTTCTTGAACACCTACTTGCACTCTATGGGTTTTATCCATTTAGGTGGATCCAACAAGGTCCATACCTTGTCGGTGTACATGGATTCCATCTCAAATCTCACGGCCTCAAGCCATTTCTCAAACTTTGGACCCTGAACAACTTCTAGATAGGTAGTTGGCTCATCATCAATGACTGACTCATCACCTTCTTGAGTTAGTAGATAACTAAATCTATTTGTCTCAAGGTGTGTCCTATTAGATCTACAACGTTCTATGTTACATGAGGAATTTGATATTCCACAACAATTTTTGACTCTCTATGTTCCTATTGTACCTCTATAGCTTCAATTCATTCTTGTTGGTCTCGAATGTCTTCAGGTTCTACTTTCCTCCCACTGATTCCTTTAGAAATGAATTCTTTTTCTAGAGTAAAACATCTCTGGAAACAAACACTTTGTTGTGAGATGGGTTATACAAGTAGTATCCCTTAGTTTCATTGGGATATCCAAGAAAATGACATTTACCTGATCTAGGGCCAAACTTTTCAGGAAAGATTTTCTTGACATAAGCTTCACACCCCCAAATCCTCATAAAAGACATTTTGTGATGCTGGGTAGTCCATATCTCATATGGTGTCTTTTAGATCGATTTATATGGTACATAGTTTAGTGTAAACACAGTGGTTTGTGGAGCATAACCCCAGAAGGGAATTGGAAGATCAACTAAAACCATCATTGATCACACCATATCTAGCAATGTGCGGTTCCTTCTTTTTGATATACCATTATGCTATGGTGTTTCAGGTGGAGTTCATTGTGATAAAATACCACAGTCTCGTAGAAGGTCCTCAAACTCTTCGCTTAAGTATTCTCCACCTCAATAAAAATGAAATTCCTTAATACTTTTACCAAGCTGATTCTATACTTCATTCATGAAATCCTTGAACCTTCCAAGAGTTTCTTACTCAGGTTTGATTAAGTAAACATAACCATACCTACTGAAGTCATCAGTAAAGGTAATGAAGTATGGATAAGAACCTCTAACATTTGTTCTAAAAGGGCCACACACATCATTATGTATGTGTCCTAATAGATCACTAGCCCTCTCACTGTTACCAACAAACACGATTCACATGTCTCTATTGATTCAAAATCAAAAGAGTCCAGTTAATCATCTTTAGGGAGTCTAGAGATGTGATTATCATTGATGTGCCCTAGACGACAATGCCAAAGATATGTTTTGTTTGAATTATCAAGTTTTTGTCATTTGGTATTAACGTTATAAACATTTGTATTTATATCCAATAAATAAAGATAATAAGACATTGGGGCACTGCCATAAAGGATTCATTTTTAGAAATAGAACATTGACCATTCTTTATATGAAATTCATATCCATCCTTGTCCATACAAGATATAGAAATAATGTTTCTATTTATGGAAGGTACAAAATAGAAATTCTTTAACTCTATTACAAACCTTGTGGGCAGGGATAAATTATAGGTACCAACTGTAGTGGCAACAAATCTTTCTCCATTTGCACGCACAATTTGATGTGGCTTTTTGAATGCACTAACAAATTCACTCGGAGTTTATATCCCCGAGCTTTTACCAAAACCAAGTGCAACAATACCACCCGCAAGCAGACGGATCTTATCGCAGTATAGTTGAGGATCGAACCCAAAGGACAACGTTTTTTAAGAATCTTTGTCAGTTAGATCTAGCTTAAGTAAGACTAATATTTAGAACAATAGGTTGATTTGGGTTTGATTAAACTAATTGCAAGAAAGTAAATGCGGAAAGAAAGATGTGTTTAGATCAATGATATGGAATCGCTGGGATGGTACCGGGTTTGACCACCGCTACACTCACAAACATACTCTTTTGCAAACAAACCAGGCACGATATAACACTCCAAATAGAGCTGCTGCAGAACCCCCCATACGGGCGTTAGGTCTGCGTAAGCATCACCATAGGCAGCCGATTTCTCATCGCCATCCGGATCACATGTCTTACGGCTCTGAAGATACAGAAATCCACGGAGGTTGTGAACCCCCCATACGGGCGTTAGGCGCACAGAAGCGTCACCGAAGGCTAGATGGCTCGTCCCCTCGCAGATCATACACTTACGACCTCGATGAAATCCCATCCTATTTCTAGTTTGGGAGTCAGCCGCGTTAACTGATAAACAAGCAGGAAGGTGACATGCGAGCAAACATTGACGTTTAGCAAGATGATGAAAAATCCAACTAAGGTTGTGAACCCCCTATACAGGCGTTAGGCGCACAGAAGCGTCACCGAAGGCTAGATGGCTCGTCCCCTCGCGGATCATACACTTACGACCTCAAGGAACCCATCGGAAGTTATCGTCAAGGGTCAAACATGCTAAACGACGTTCCAACCCATGCCTTGAAGTTATCGCAACATAGGAACCCATGCATTGAAGTTATCGCAACATAGGGAGCACAAAGATGAAAACACGCACATAACCAACCTACAAGCTTAACGATAAACGACAAAATGAAGAGTTAAATACATTGCCATGGAAAGTTTAACAAAAGAACATGGTTTGCATGGGCAGCGGGGCTAGTTCCCGCACCCCAGCGAAAGAGGACTACTCGCTCATGATACGAGATACAAGAAGGATAGGAGAGAAAGATAGATCTGCCATGAGCTCAGTGCAGAGGGTGGACGCAGCTCGGTGAAGAAGATGTGCTCCTTGTGCCGTCTTCTTCCTCTTCTTGGCCTCCTTGGACGCAACACCAGCGGTAGATGGAGTGGAACTTGATCGGTGTGGTGCTCTGGCAGCCTTTCGGCGTCCGGAACCGATGCTTCGAAATGGGGACCCTGGGGGTCTATTTATAGTTTCAGATCTGATCCCAAACGGTTTGGAGAAGTTGCTGGAAATATCTTCTCCAAACGGTTTGGAGACCGTTTGGACGCCAAACGGTCTTGAGACCATTTGGGCATCAAACAGTTTGGAGGTCGTTTGAGCGCCAAACGGTCTTGCTTTGATCGGTGCGCGGCTTTAGTTCTTCAATCGATCCTTGCGCTTGCATCGGACGGTTTTGGGACCGCGCGGGACCAAACGGTCTTAGGACCGTATGGGACCAAACGGTCTTGAGACCGCATGGGACCAAACGGTCTTGGGACCGCATGGGACCAAACGGTCTTGGGACCGTATGGGACCAAACGGTCTTGAGACCGCATGGGACCAAACGGTCTTGGGACCGTATGGGACCAAACGGTCTTGAGACCGCATGGGACCAAACGGTCTTGAGACCGCATGGGACCAAACGGTCTTGAGACCGCATGGGACCAAACGGTCTTGGGACCGCATGGGACCAAACGGTCTTGAGACCGCATGGGACCAAACGGTCTTGGGACCGCACGGGACCAAACGGTCTTGGGACCGCACGGGACCAAACGGTCTTGGGACCGCATGGGACTTCTTGGGCAACTGGTTTCGTCTTGTTCTTTGTGTTTTCCAGCAAACGGTCTTGAGACCGCTTGGATCCAAACGGTCTTGAGACCGTTTGCATGGAGTTGCCTGCAACACCTGCATAAAATGAAAGATATTTAGTTAAAACCTTGATTATTGAATCACTGAGTAGTTTTGTGCATTATGATTCATATTAGGGTGAAAAGATGTGAAATAGATATTAAATTGTTCCAAAAAGGTAATTGAAAATCATGATGAGTATGCACTCATCAAAACACCCCGAACTTAAATCGTTGCTCGTCCTCGAGTAACATAAAATTTGAAACTGTTGCCTGATGGAATACTTTCGATCCGTGTGATTTCTTCATCTTCACATCACAAATGTTTTCTTTTGGCTCAGTATGAGTGAGTACCTCAACTTCCTGGGACCACAAAACACGTCTTTCCATAGCTTCGTTCCTGAGTTCGTTTCCCAACAACGCTTCCTCCCCGCCTTTTCCAACACCAAGCATGTCGAAGAGTTTTGTAGGAGTTCAGAGATACCCGTAGAATCGACAAGTATGCATTTGATCTGACACTGGTGTAGTTCAGGATGGTAGGGCATGTATTGTGCCCTTAGGTAGAAAAAGGAGTGAAAGGTGGTATGGAAAGAAGAAGTAAATCTCTCCTCTATTCGACTCGAGATTTTTATTTGTTTTGCAATTTCATTTATTGCATATTTTTTTGTGTGCGCTATGGCATCTTTTGTTGCAGATCTCTCCTCTATTCGACTCGAGATTGCATTTATTTTGTGTGCACTTTGGCATCTTTTTATTGCAGATCTCTCCTCTATTCGACTCGAGATTGCATTTTTGGTGGTACGCCCCTATTTATTGGAAGGGGTATGGAAGAAGCGGATATGGGGAAAGTGGCGTGCCACCCCGAACTTAGGGTTTGGCACAAGTTTGGCTATTTTGGTGGTATTTATGGATGGAGGGATACGAAGATGATAGAAGAAGTGTAGACGAGAGTTCAGATCAGGATGCAACTTGATTTACAATTCAAAACCGGGTTATTCTCTTTGTCATACTCTGCTCAAATAATGACTTGATGCGGATCCGGTGGGGTTTCTAAGCCATTGTTCCACTAGTCAGTTAGGAAGCGCGACGTGTTTGATCCCTATCAGTTTGACAGATACTTATCATTATGACAGATACTTATCAGGAAACACCAGGTATGACTGCCGAGAATGAATTCGTTCTGATCAGCACCAATCCGATCTCGTGTCCTGAAAGAAAAACTCTCTCATAAGGCAAGTTTTATTTAAGGAAAATTTAACTATAAGGAACAAAATTTGAAAAGGAAAAGTAAAATAGATTTATTGGTCGGGTTGCCTCCCGACAAGCACCTTTGTTTAATGTCGATGGCTCGACAGAGTTCTTCGGAATTATGGTGGGTCCTTTGGATTGCTGAATTCCAACATTATTTCTGTGCCTTTGTCAGCTGGTGTGAAGTATCTTTTCAAGCGGTGACCATTTGCTATAAATTCGCCAGACCCGTCGCTCCATAAAGAGAAAGCACCATGGGGAGAGATGCTTTTGACGATGTAAGGTCTGCACCAACGTGAGTGGAGTTTTCCTGGGAACAATTTTAATCTGGAGTTGAAAACTAGAACTTGGTCTCCCACTCGTATGTCTTTTTGTTTCAGATGTCCATCATGCCAGAGTTTTGTACGTTCTTTGTAGATTCGTGCATTCGCATAGGCTGTCATTCTGAGTTCATCCAGCTCATGGAGTTGCAGAATTCTGGCTTGACCCGCTTGTTTCATATCGAAGTTTATTTGTTTAATTGCCCACCATGCCTTATGTTCAAGTTTGACTGGCAGGTGGCAACTCTTTCCGTATATCAATCGAAAAGGGGTAGTCCCAAGGGGAGTCTTATAAGCAGTGCGATAAGCCCATAAGGCGTCGTTGATTTTTGTCGCCCAATCTTTTCGATTACGTCCAACGGTTTTCTCAAGGATAGCCTTAAGTTGTCGGTTGGAGACCTCTACCTGTCCACTGGTTTGTGGATGATAAGGCGAAGCTATCTTGTGTGAGACGCCATATTTTCGTAGAAGAGCTTCAAGGCTTCTTTCAATGAAGTGGGATCCTCCGTCAGATATCACGGTTCTCGGCACTCCGAACCGTGGGAAGATAATATCTTTGAATAGTTTGATGACTGGTTTTGAATCACAAGTGACGGTTGGTATAGCTTCAACCCATTTGGAGACGTAGTCCACCGCCACAAGGATGTAAGAGAATCTATTAGAAGATGGGAATGGCCCCTCTCCCCATACGTCAAATATCTCGACTTCTTGCCATAGAGTCAGTGGCATTTCGTCTTTCTTGGTTATATTGCCAGCTCTTTGACACTTATCACATGATATGACGAAATCATAACAGTCCTTGGATAAAGTTGGCCAGAAAAATCCACATTGCAAAACTTTTAAGGCAGTCTTTTTAGAGCTCATATGCCCACCCACGGGTCCTGAGTGGCATTGTTCCAAAATAGAATGGGCTTCTTCTTCGGCGACACAACGTCTATACAGACCATCAGCGCAAAGTTTAAAAAGATATGGTTCATCCCAATGGTAATGCTTCACATCGTGCATAAACTTCTTCAGAGTGTTCCCGGTGTACTGGGGATGGATGACTCCCACAGCAAGGTAGTTTACATAGTCAGAATACCATGGTACTGCTTCCGAGACACTCATGAGTTGATCATCCGATAGGGAGTCATTTATCGGGATCCCGTCAGCATCCAGAGTGTGGATGCGACTGAGGTGATCAGCAACAACATTTTCCGTCCCCTTTTTATCTCTTATTTCCAGGTCAAATTCTTGTAGAAGAAGTATCCATCTGATCAGCCTTGGCTTAGCATCCTTCTTTGCCATAAGATAACGGATAGCAGCATGGTCTGTGTAAACGATTACCTTCGAACAAGTAAGGTAGGATCTGAATTTATTGAAGGCATAAATGACTGCTAAAAGCTCCTTTTCAGTAGTAGCATAATTCCTTTGAGCTTCGTCGAGGGTCTTTGATGCATAATAGATCACATAATGTTTCTTCTCTATGTATTGTCCTAAGACAGCACCCACCGCGTAATCACTGGCATCACACATAATTTCAAAGGGGTGGTCCCAATCGGGAGCTCTAATGATGGGAGTAGTTGTAAGGGCTTTCTTCAGCGTATCAAAACTTTTGACGCATTCTTCATTGAAATTGAAATCAGCATCTTTTAAAAGTAGATTAGTCATCGGCTTCGTTATCTTGGAAAAGTCACGTATAAACCTTCTATAGAATCCAGCGTGACCAAGGAATGCGCGAACTTCTTTTACATTTGTGGGGACATCCAGTTTAGAGATGACTTCTACCTTGGCTTTATCAACTTCAATTCCTTTGTTGCTAACCTTGTGGCCCAAAACAATCCCTTCCTTTACCACAAAGTGGCATTTCTCCCAATTTAGCACCAGATGTGCTTCTTCACAACGTTTGAGGACCATGGAGAGATGCTCAAGACAGGAATCGAAGGAGTCCCCATATATAGAAAAATCGTCCATGAAAACCTCCATAACTGTTTCAGTAAGCCCTGCAAAAATGGCAGTCATGCAACGTTGAAAAGTTGCAGGGGCATTACACAGACCGAAAGGCATCCTTTTAAAAGCATATGTCCCAAAGGGACATGTGAAAGTAGTTTTTTCTTGATCATCTGGATGTATGGGGATCTGATAGAATCCAGAGTAACCGTCCAGGTAATAGAAATATTCTTGATGGGCCAATCTTTCTAAAACTTGATCGAGGAAGGGCATAGGAAAATGATCCTTCCGAGTGGCCTTGTTTAATTTTCTATAATCAATACACATCCGCCACCCAGTGACTGTTCGGGTGGGGATGAGCTCATTGTTTTCATTTCTTATAACGGTAGTACCTCCTTTCTTGGGTACAACATGAACCGGGCTCACCCATGGTGAGTCCGATATCGGGTATATTATTCCAGCTGTAAGGAGTTTGATGATCTCACGACGGACCACTTCCTTCATATTCGGGTTCAACTTTCGTTGATGCTCGATCGTTGGCTTATGGTCTTCCATCATGGGGATTCTGTGCATGCACAACGCTTGGCTGACTCCTGTGAGGTCACTCATTTTGTAGCCTATGGCTTTCTTGCTATCCTTTAATACTTCCAGAAGTTGCTCTTCTTGTTTGGTCGTTAAACCAGAGTTTATAATGACAGGACAAACTTTGAGATCATCTAAAAACATATACTTCAGCCCTTTAGGTAGGGGCTTCATTTCAGGAGGTTCTGGTTTTTCACTGATTTCTTCTGGGGTTTCGGTAACCTTTAATTCTTCATAGGTAGCTTCAGGATTTCCTTTAGTAGAGTCGGGAGGTTCGGTGCAGTCCTTATCTGGTTGGTCAATAGGTTCATCATTAAAAAGGTCGTATAGAGAAGTTTCCAAGGGATCGCATGACTCGTGATATTCTTGAGTAAGCTGTGACATCTGCTCGACACAATCTATCAGATAGACCTCCTCCTGTATACTTGGTCTTCTCATGCTTTCAAAAACCTTAAATTCGAGAGTCTCTTTCCCTAACCTTAGAAGTAAGGTTCCTGCTTCAACATCAATAAGGGCTCTAGCAGTGGCCAGGAAAGGACAGCCGAAGATAAGAGGGTATTTGGTGTCTTCATTTATGTCCATGATGACAAAATCACATGGAACATATGTGTCCTTGCCTACCTTGACTGGGATGTCTTCGAGAATTCCTAACGGTCTTTTTATCGAATTATCCGCAAGTTGAATTGTCATAGCAGTTGGAAGCAATTCTTCGAACCCTAGTCTCTTGCATAGACTGAGTGGCATAATAGAAATACTTGCACCAAGATCTGCCAATCCCTTTTTGCACGATGAGTCACCAATGTGACAAGAGATTCCAAAGGATCCTGGATCTTTTTGTTTCTTTGGCATCTTGCTGAGTATTATATCAGATGTGGTTGCCGCCAGTTTTACAGTTTCATACTCTTCAGTGATGTACTTCTTGGTGAGAAGCGACTTTAGATACTTGGTCCAGGCCGGTATCTCATTAAGAGCATCTAAGAATGGTATATCAACATGAAGTTTCTTCATGGCCTCTTTAAATTTGATGAATCTAGTATCAAGCTTGGTTTGCCTCAGACGGGATGGGAAAGGAACACGAGGCTTATATACAGGAATATCCAGCTCTAGTATCTCTACTTCTTCATTGGTAGATTTCTTAGAACTTCCCTTATCAGTATTCCTTTCCTTCGGTTGCGATTCTGGTGTTGTCGAGTTTTGGTTAGTCAAAGGTTCATTCTCCTCAAGGATATCCATAGTTGTTTTCACTGGTGGATCCGAATAACTTTTCCCTGATCTTGTGGCGATAACCTTCAGCTGCTCCAGATGTTTCGGATTGTTCTCAGGTTGTCCGGCGAAGACTCCAGCTTGTGGCTTAATACTAGCAGCAAGTTGAGCTAGTTGAGTTTCAATAGCCTTCTGTTGGGCTTGTTGATTGGCTATCATCATTTGTTGTGTCTGCAATAACTTTTCAATGGTAGATAGCTTGTCATCAGAAGGGATGGATCCTGTTTGACCCTGTTGTTGGTTCAAGCTTTGATACTGAGAGTTATTCTGATAGTTTCTGTTCTGAAAGTTTCCCTTGAAGTTTCCTTGATTCCCAAAGTTCTGTTGCTGGTTAAACTGATACTCAGGTGGGCCTCTTGGTTGATTATTCGGAACAAATTGATGCGAGTTCATAGCTCCTGAAGGATTTTCGTACTGGAAGCCTGGGTGATTCCTATTTTGATTCGGATTGTAATAGTTCTGCCCAGGGTTGGTATTAATAGCATTTAGATTTTCCATCTGGCAATTATTTCCTTGTCCACAGGCATTGCTTAAAACAACATCATAGAGAACATTGCATGATAGTGTGGAATGGTCAGTGCCTTTGCACGCTTCGCAAAACAAAGAAGTGGACTTGACTTGTTCTGGTTGCCTAGTTGGAGAATGTCCTCTTTCAATCGCAGCAAGGGATGATTCTATGTGATCTTGCTTTGCAACCAAGACTTTCAAAGTTTCAGCTATAGATTTGTATTCTGGGATAGCATCAGCCATAGCTACCTTTAAGACTCCTTTACCAACAGATCTGCCCCAGTTGGCTTGATTTTCTGCTCCCAGGGTGACTACTCTCCATGCGCTGTCGTAACTTTTCCGCATGAAGTTCCCTCCAGACGAGGAGTCAAGGAACATCTTAACATCATCCTCCACACCCCTGTAGAATATTTCTATCAGCTGATTCTTAGGAATTCCATGGTGTGGGCATTTGCGTAGGAGCTCCTTGTATCTATCCCAAGCTTCGGAAAGAGTTTCTCCTGGGACTTGAGTGAAATTTGTGATTCGTCCCCTGATCTCATATGTAAGAGATGGGGGGTAGAACTTTTCCAGAAAGGCGTTTTGAAGCTGCTCCCAGGTGGTGATGGGTACATCACTCTGTAGTGAGTTGTACCAACTAATGGCTCTATCAGCCAGAGAGTACTTGAAGAGACGGAGTCGAATAGCATCATCCGAGACTCCATTTTGCTTCGTCATAGCACACAGGTCAATGAATCTGAGAAGATGACCTTGGCTGTCTTCAGCTTGTTTACCGTAAAATGGGTTGTTTTGAAGCAAGGTTATCCAATGTGCTCTAATCTCAAAGTTGGCAGCTTCGATGGGAGGAGGCTGCACCGGATGATAGACATTCGCGGCCTTTGGGATAGAGAACTCTCTAAGATCCTTCTGAAGTTCCGCTGCCTGCGCTGCTGCCTGTGCTGCTAAGATCTCCTGTTGAACCGCAGCTCGAGCTTCTTGCATGAACCTTTCTCTCTGCGCATTGATGGCTTGAGCCACCCTACGGGCTACTTCTTCTCCTTGCGCCATTCTGGCTTGATTCTCTCGGATCTGACGATGGAAGGTTCTATCGATTTCGGGATCAAAGCTCGCAGTCAGTCCGAGACTATCCGAACGGTGCATGCACTAATCGTCAAAGAGCACCTGAAATTTGAAAAGGTTTGAAAGTGAGATCCTTGGTGTAGAATAAAGATCAAAAGATGAGCGATAGTTTCAAAAAGAAAACAAAATCCTAGATTAGTCTTAAAAGAACTAGATTTGACTGACTGATTCTGTTGTCCCCGGCAACGGCGCCAGAATTTGATGTGGTTTTTTGAATGCACTAACAAATTCACTCGGAGTTTATATCCCCGAGCTTTTACCAAAACCAAGTGCAACAATACCACCCGCAAGCAGACGGATCTTATCGCAGTATAGTTGAGGATCGAACCCAAAGGACAACGTTTTTTAAGAATCTTTGTCAGTTAGATCTAGCTTAAGTAAGACTAATATTTAGAACAATAGGTTGATTTGGGTTTGATTAAACTAATTGCAAGAAAGTAAATGCGGAAAGAAAGATGAGTTTAGATCAATGATATGGAATCGTTGGGATGGTACCGGGTTTGACCACCGCTACACTCACAAACATACTCTTTTGCAAACAAACCAGGCACGATATAACACTCCAAATAGAGCTGCTGCAGAACCCCCCATACGGGCGTTAGGTCCGCGTAAGCATCACCATAGGCAGCCGATTTCTCATCGCCATCTGGATCACATGTCTTACGGCTCTGAAGATACAGAAATCCACGGAGGTTGTGAACCCCCCATACGGGCGTTAGGCGCACAGAAGCGTCACCGAAGGCTAGATGGCTCATCCCCTCGCGGATCATACACTTACGACCTCGATGAAATCCCATCCTATTTCTAGTTTGGGAGTCAGCCGCGTTAACCGATAAACAAGCAGGAAGGTGACATGCGAGCAAACATTGACGTTTAGCAAGATGATGCAAAATCCAACTAAGGTTGTGAACCCCCTATACAGGCGTTAGGCGCACAGAAGCGTCACCGAAGGCTAGATGGCTCGTCCCCTCGCGGATCATACACTTACGACCTCAAGGAACCCATCGGAAGTTATCGTCAAGGGTCAAACATGCTAAACGACGTTCCAACCCATGCCTTGAAGTTATCGCAACATAGGAACCCATGCATTGAAGTTATCGCAACATAGGGAGCACAAAGATGAAAACACGCACATAACCAACCTACAAGCTTAACGATAAACGACAAAATGAAGAGTTAAATACATTGCCATGGAAAGTTTAACAAAAGAACATGGTTTGCATGGGCAGCGGGGCTAGTTCCCGCACCCCAGCGAAAGAGGACTACTCGCTCATGATATGAGATACAAGAAGGATAGGAGAGAAAGATAGATCCACCATGAGCTCGGTGCAGAGGGTGGACGCAGCTCGGTGAAGAAGATGCGCTCCTTGCGCCGTCTTCTTCCTCTTCTTGGCCTCCTTGGACGCAACACCAGCGGTAGATGGAGTAGAACTTGATCGGTGTGGTGCTCTGGCAGCCTTTCGGCGTCCAGAACCGATGCTTCGAAATGGGGACCCTGGGGGTCTATTTATAGTTTCAGATCTGATCCCAAACGGTTTGGAGAAGTTGCTGGAAATATCTTCTCCAAACGGTTTGGAGACCGTTTGGACGCCAAACGGTCTTGAGACCGTTTGGGCATCAAACGGTTTGGAGGTCGTTTGAGCGCCAAACGGTCTTGCTTTGATCGGTGCGCGGCTCTAGTTCTTCAATCGATCCTTGCGCTTGCATCGGACGGTTTTGGGACCGCGCGGGATCAAACGGTCTTGGGACCGTATGGGACCAAACGGTCTTGAGACCGCATGGGACCAAACGGTCTTGAGACCGCATGGGACCAAACGGTCTTGGGACCGCATGGGACCAAACGGTCTTGGGACCGTATGGGACCAAACGGTCTTGAGACCGCATGGGACCAAACGGTCTTGGGACCGTATGGGACCAAATGGTCTTGAGACCGCATGGGACCAAACGGTCTTGAGACCGCATGGGACCAAACGGTCTTGAGACCGCATGGGACCAAATGGTCTTGAGACCGCATGGGACCAAACGGTCTTGGGACCGCATGGGACCAAACGGTCTTGGGACCGCACGGGACCAAACGGTCTTGGGACCGCACGGGACCAAACGGTCTTGGGACCGCACGGGACCAAACGGTCTTGGGACCGCACGGGACCAAACGGTCTTGGGACCGCACGGGACCAAACGGTCTTGGGACCGCACGGGACCAAACGGTCTTGGGACCGCACGGGACCAAACGGTCTTGGGACCGCATGGGACTTCTTGGGCAACTGGTTTCGTCTTGTTCTTTGTGTTTTCCAGCAAACGGTCTTGAGACCGCTTGGATCCAAACGGTCTTGAGACCGTTTGCATGGAGTTTCCTGCTACACCTGCATAAAATGAAAGATATTTAGTTAAAACCTTGATTATTGAATCACTGAGTAGTTTTGTGCATTATGATTCATATTAGGGTGAAAAGATGTGAAATAGATATTAAATTGTTCCAAAAAGGTAATTGAAAATCATGATGAGTATGCACTCATCACAATTCAACCTTGCCCTTTCATAAAGGCTTACTTCTTTTTAGATCTTGCATATTCAAGCATATGTGAGATCCACATACAGTAACTAGTTTCCAATATGAAGAAGTAGACAAATTTATCTCAATAATGTATATACTTAAAGAGGAGATCTCTATCCCCTCCTTCTTCTTGATCAGTTCCTTCAGGTAGAGAGGGAAATTCCTCTTCTAATGTCAAGGCTGGTGATAGTGGTGACAATTGCCTCCCATGTTCACCCCTCCCTTTTCTTTGAGTGCAGAAGACATGCTTCTGGATAGATTTAGAACTCTTGTTAGCTTTTCCTTTGCCCTTTGACTTTCCTTTTCTACTGATCATCATCATAGACTTGGGCTTGTCTTTCTTCATTTGCGCTTTAGTGGTTTTCAACATGCCAATTAATTCTGACAACGTCATGTTAAAATCATTCATAGTATAGTTCATGACAAACCGACTGTATGACTCTAGTTTTGATTGTAGAATCACGTAAGTGGCCAACTCTTGAACCAAGGGAAATCCTAGTCTATCAAGGTTCTCCACATACCCAATAAGTTTGAACACATGGGGGCCAACTGGATCTCCTTCTGCTATCATTAGTACAAATATCACCTTTAGTGTTTGTTAAATATGACTTTAGATGTCGGTTTCCAAGTGACACTGTAACGACCCCGCCTCCCAGTAACCCCCACTTAAGGGAGACCAACAGTGCAGAGTCGTTATCCCAATTAATAGGATCAAAGGTTCAACAATTAATCAGTAATAATTATGAAGTTTTACCAAACTAAACTGATATATGGTATAAAATTAAACTTTGCATAACTTTTTCAAACACTTGGATATCTAACTTCGATCCACATCTGGACTCTATTCTAAGTAATCCTCCATTGTAATTTATTTCTTATTTAATTCCACATGTGGCACTTTACTATCTGTCCTTTTCAATCTTGTACCTAAAACACCGACAAACAAAATGTCGGACAGCATAAATGAATATGCCGGTATGTGGGGACAACCAAAATTTCAAAAATATGGCTAACAATCTAATTATCACAATCAAGTTAATTAACAAGCCAATTTACGCTTTCAGGTGTGACATTCTCCACCGCTTTTGCCCTAACCCTAGCATACCCACCTTAGGGTTTCTCTTTTGCCAATAACTTAAGGCCACCTTCTCAATCTCGATCTTGGTTCCTGGGGTCACCTCTCATAGTGCCCATTAGTCATTCTATAAAGACCACCTTCTCAATCCCAAGCTTGGTGTCTGGGGTCACCACTCATGGTGCCCATGGGTTTTCCCTCTTGGGCTTGACCTTTTGGCATCATCCATCAGGGTGGCATGTAAGTGTGAGAATACACACTTATATTATTATTGTGATAATCATAGTGGCTTTATGATTTGCAAGTATGAACATCCAAACTGATAGGTTGCATTCAATGTGATTAATCATCCAGAAAACCTTTGGGAAAGTAATGTGATTAACCATAATTAACCACATACCTGTTAGGCTGACTTGAGTGCAGAAATAATCCAACTAAGCAAGAAATCCAGTAAACAAGCAAGCATACAAGATGATCCTCAAATATGCATCCAATTTTCCTATCATTGATCAGGCCATCAAGGTCTATTAAACCTAGCTCGCTTCCTAGGGTTTCTAGTCCACTTTTAGGGTTTCCATTACAATTAAGGTTTTTTCTTTTACTTTTATTACTTCAAACCCTAATTGAGCAAAATAACTCACAAACCCTAAGGATCATAACCTATCTCATCTAACATGCTTAGGATCACCATTTAACAACATATGTTCACATAATTCGAATTAAATATGATCTTTTCCTCTTTTACCCTAAATTAGGGTTTCTAAGTGCTTAATCATTCTTACTTGGTGTAAAACCCTAAATTAGTCAACTTTTCATGTAAAATAGTTTGAAACTCAACTTTAATATCCAATAGGTTGCAATTACTCAATTTCATCAATTAAGCATTATGAACTTAACCCTAATTCTCAATTATCTTCAGTAAGGATTCTTTAATCCAAATTAAGTTCAAGAATCATTATATTACAGTTGTATACTGGAAATTTTTGAATTATAACCACTAAAAGTCATGTTTTCCCAAATTAGGGTTTTTAGCCCATTAAACCATGTACATGATCACAAAAACCCTAAAAGCAACATATTAATCATCCTTTTATGATTTTACCCCTTTCCTTTACTCTTAATAGGTTAACATTGATCAAAAACAAAATCAAGATTCATCATGATTACTTTTATCTCTTTCTAGGATTTTTCTGTCATTTAATGCATTAAAAGATGTAAAACCCTATACTATTTTAATATCATTTATAATTATGCCCTGATATCATTTTTATCATGTTCTACGCATTTTTCTGATAAAAAAGCACTACTTACTTGCATTTTTTGGCCAAAGGATCTATTTTTAATGATTTATCTAAGATTCAATACTTTTCTTGAATATTGCTCAGAGAGGTGAGTTACCTGGCTAATTTTGGTAAAACTGGAGCCGTTGGATCCTCGGTAATCTTTGACCGAGCAAGATCGGGCGACTCGCGTGGATTGCGCCCACTAACGGCCTTCTGGAGCACTGGGCAGAATCGACCGTCGATCTCCTTCCTTGGTCAACAGTTGACCCCGATCTAACGACATTTGCTGCTCGTCTTCACTCGACCCAGGGAAAAGCACTGCGGCGGTGCTGCAGTTCGAAGCTTGCCGGAGCTTCTCAATCTCGTCGACTCGGGGCACGAGGGAACTAGGGAAGGGGTCGGTCGAGCTCGTGAGGGTATGCCCGAGTTGAGGGGGGTCCTATTTATCGGATCTAGGGCTCTCTTTAGGATTTCCCAAACTCAGTGCCACCCTTGGTCTTGGCCCAATTGGGCATTTCTTCTAGAATGAATGAAACCATCTAAAAGTTAGGCTAGGTGGATGCGGAAACTTCTCACGAACCTATCCATGCCCTTTCCTTTCTTGCACACGGTGTATATTGCGAGGAAAGTGGATTCAAAAATCCATAGGTTTCCTTCTCCAACTCGAGGAGGACGACACCCAGCTAGCATCGGATTCGTGGTCCCCTGGACCATGCGGGAATCCGACGGCTGGTGTCACTCTCTTCAAATCCTTTTTTATTTCCTTTAATCAAAAAATATATATTGCGATATTTTCTTTAGGGAAACTTATAAAAGTAATAACTCTCAAATCGCTTATCCAATTAATCCCTAATTTTGTGGGAAACTTAGTAATGGTTTAATCTATTTCCCTACCAAATTCCATCTTTTCTCTTTCTTATTTTCATATTTCCCATTATTTCTATTCCTTGTAATCCAAGAAAGCAAGTGGGGTTTGAATTATCATTCATTATGACCAAACCCTCACTTCTCTCTTTATTTCTTACATTATCTCCTTTATTTCAAATATTCTTGATTAATTGTTTATCTCTAGTTTTTCTTTTGATTTTGATTCCTTTTTCCATTAGAAACTATGTGGACAAGAAATCTCATCCAAAATGGATCCATTATCCAAATATCCACATATTTCTTGTAATATTATTATTATCTCATATTTCCTTTAATAAAGCAATATTTAGTTGATATTTTCTCTCTCTTGTTGCATTATCTTTGCAACTTGGACTCCTTGGAACCCAAGGAATCCAAAAGGCACGAAATCCACCTTTAGATAATATTCCTTTTCCTTCTAGAGGTTTCTACATCTTTCTTTTCTCCATTTTCTTATTTACTAATTTATTAATAGAGTTTCCTTTGTCTTTTCCTTGTTATTGGGCCCAATAGCCAATAAAGCCCACAAAACAACCAACAAGGCTATTGTAAACGAAATCCTTTTTTTCAAAACAAATTATATCATTATTTGTTCAAATATATTTAATAGGAGAAATTACATTTCTCACCAAAAGAACCCAAAAATTGGGGTTGTAACATCCTTCCCCTCTTATAGGAATTTTGCCCCCAAAATTCCACCAGGCACACAAACAAACAGGATAAGCCTTTCTTATGTCCATCATGGCTTCCATGTGGCCTCACCCTTTCCATGGTGCTTCCCAAGAACCTTCATCATCTCATATTCTTCCATCTGAGTTCTCTCTCACATTGGTATATCGTACCCTCATAGGTGACTCAGGACATTTCAACCTCTCATAAAGTTGAATAGGTTCAGGGCTCAGCACATGGCTTGGGTACCTCACATAGTTCTCTAGATTGGACTCATGGAACACATTATACATCATGTTATCCTGAGGGGTAAGGCTAAACATAACCATCTCCACCAATCCATCTCAAATGGACCCATGCAGCCGCAAATCAGCTCTCTTAGCTATAACTTAGAGGGGTCGGATTTCACATCGCATACTCTCCCACAGTGAACTGCATGTCAGTCTGCTTTGCATCAGCTCATGACTCATGTCGCCCGTGGGCTCTCTTTCAGCCATTGCACGATCAAAGAGACTTCATCTGCACACACTGTGGTCCTTTTCTGACCTTCGTGAGGTCCATTCACCAACATCATCTTAATGAAGTGGTGACCGACACAACCTCCCTTACAGAGCTTCTTTACATCCCGATACTGTCTATGGTGGTTATCATCACATCTTACAGAGGATAAGAACTGTCTCTATGTATCACCCTGAACAAGCACACATGCTCTTATTAGACCCTCTAGTCTGGATTATACTAACCATTAGTTAGGGGTGATAAACTGTACTAACATTGAGTTCTTCATGTATCTACTTCCACCTTATGGAAGTGTATCTTTAGGTTATACTCAAGAACTTTTGAACTCACATCATGGTGTAGTTGAACCATCTCTCTTACTTGTAGTTCAACCGGATCTTTCTACTGACAGTATTCTTTCTTTCTCATGTCATCTAGGTAAGGCGATCTACCATAACCCATATTGCATCTTGACCTTCCTTGGTCGAGGTAAGACATACCAAAACATCCGTAGTGATGAACTCCCATTCCCTCTCGGGGACTCTTTATCCTCTATATCATTACACTGGGTTACTGGTGTGCGTCCTTCACCTCCTGACATGCATGGCGACAAGCCACATGCATCTTTGTACACTTTTCATCTTAGGCATCAAAGTACTGCTACCACTTATTATCTTAGTAGTACCATGGTGTATGGTGATCTTAAAATCATGATCTCCTATATGTCATGATTCCTCAAGATTGATTCCTTGAAAACCCTAAACCACTCTAGTCGGGGTTTTCACCTTCTTTTCAAGAGAAGTGCATCTGAGGTTCTACCACCATCCTTTTATTGCATCAAGGCCTAGCCTGGCTAACCAAACAACCACTAACTTGATCAACAGATCTCGTTACATCTGAGTGTTATCCAAACATATCTCCTTTTCCAAACTTAGGGCTAACCTAACAACCTCTTCTATCCTCTAGATAAACTAGGCAACTGCATCTCAACCAGAGTATCCATTACCACCTCACATCCTTATGTGTAAGGTAATGTTGAAGACATACACCTCCATGAATTCAAACTTTAAGTCTATCTTCATCAAGAAAACTCTGAGCTCATCCTCGTTGTTTTCAAACTCAACCTTGTATAACTCACAAATTCCACATAGCTCATGATAAAAACATCCTCATAAGATGACTACCCTAGTTCTCTTAGTGTTTGTAAACCATTCCTATATCCTTCACTCTAGAAGGGTATGTTATCATCTTTATCATCATACCTCATAGCAATGTTCCAACTCACATCATCTTTATCCTTGGTGTATGGCATGCGCACTGTCCTACCTCTCACTCCCATAACAAGAGGAAATAAGCATTTGGTTGCATTCGAAATACAAAGTTCTTTCCTGTTCCAAGAGTAGAGATGGTACACCCCACATTGCTAGTACACCTTCAAATCTAAGTTGAAACATGCAACATATGTCTCTACATCATGATCATCTTGATATCAAAGTTACTTCCATGGAAAACTGATCTCGAACCTACTTGGGTACCACACAATCCTTGATCATCTCCTCTAAGTCTGTAGGGTGCCGACACTTTTGGGGTCATCCCTCTTCCCTTATGCATCCAGCAAGTACCCTCCTCATCTTCCCTTTGGGTCCCATGAGTTAATGAAGGTGATCAATCTCCTAACCCATGGCCCTCAAACAATGATAGTTGTTACCTCCCGACCCTATGGTCATGTGTAACTAGGGAATTAGGCAACTCCTACTTCCATCGGTCTTATCCCTACCTGACCCTAGGATAGACTTAGGATTCTAATATAGTACATGTCCAACTTAGAACCTTACCCAAGTCTCCATCATCTCTCTCTACATTCATGGTCTGACTTTCATCCTTTCATAGGGGTCATGGTGACCTGCCTATCTTGGTAGGCCCCATACCGGTTACCTCCATGGTAACACATTCACATGCACTTAGAGATGGTTATGTATGGGTCTACAGGTTCATTCCCATCCTATGTACTTTTCACTTACTTCTCAAGATACTATGAGACCTCTTTAGGTTACCCCAAAACCAACAAAATTGGTGTACACCCTACTAAAGGGTCCCTCTCCCAGGATGGGAGGAAACTACATCTTGATAACAAAGGTTATAAACGCCCTTATGTCTAGGGTTTACATCCACATGAGCATGCTTAACCCTAGGAAGCTACTAAGGTACAAGCAAACCACCCATTAAACCATGCTAGGTCATACTTGTTCTCATTCCTCAACATTGGACCAAGAACAAACCTTCCCATGTCACCAACTTAGTTGTGAGGGGTTCATCAAACATACCTTAAACTTAAGGAGGGTTCCCTTTCCTCTAAACATGAGGAGTGACATGCTCGAATATATAGAAACTCAAATCTCCTCATGAGAATCAGGTACACCACTTCCCCTCTTAGGCCTGGGAACCCTAGGTTCATATTTTAGACGTCCAACTGCATGTTCAACCTTTTTAAACATGAACCAAGAATGTACAAGGCATGACATGCCCTTCCTATCATCCTTCTACTCTAGTAACACCTCAAAGTTGAGTCCTCCTCAAGGACAACCAACTAGGTGTAAGGCTTCACAACTTGTTACTAAACCTCTTCAGGGTCTAAGGAACTCTTCTTCCTAACTCAGAAGGTAAACACCTATACCATAGGCACATAGGTACCAGTAGCCTCATCCTCTCTCTAGGGTTTGGTTCCTCTAAAGGCAACCAAGATATCATCAGCCTCCAGAGATCATGCATGAGGCAACCACAATCATCCACTTAGGTCACATCATCCTCAACTCCCCACTGTTCCTCATATCTTAGAGTCTAAGCTTCCAACCTTCTTGCTTGGGTCCTGCTCTCTCTCTCTAGAGCTAACTCCACAACCAAACTTACTACTAGAGGTCCTCCCTCCATGACGGTGGATCAAGATCACAAGCATACCCCTACATGGGTGAAGCCCCTATTCAAACTTATGTTCGCTCAAGATTATCCAAAATTCTTCTTGCTTATCTCATAAGCTATCCAACATACTCTCATGGCCAGGGTTTTAGCCTATTGTCAGCACTACTAACGTACTCTGGGTGCATACTATACCATGCTCATATAAGCCCATAGGGTTTCTATAGGTTCTTCACTAACCTCATCATTGAAGGAGCTATCATTCACTCTAACATGCACAACCCTTCCCAGGGTTGGGTCGCCAAAGGTACTAGGTCATCCAACCTCACATGGCTCATATTGTCATGGTCATCCAAAAGCATGTCCACCCACACACCTGATCTATCATGACATCTAACTCATCGTTTCATCTCTCTCTCTAACCACCACTTAGGGTTAGGGTTAGGGTTAGCATCATCCTTAGAGGATGTGCCAGGTCTCTACTTATAATGGAGATCTCTGCCTCTAAGACCAACTCTCTCTACTCATCCACCTGACAAGAAGGTCTGGCCTTAGGTCTCTCCTGAGGGCATGACAACATATGTCATAGGACCTAAGCATGCAACTATTCTTTAGTTTACAGTTAAACTATTAAGCTTATGACATCTTATTTACATGCTTTTCATTAATTTTGGTAGAGGATTCCTTAACCTTATCATGCATATCCTATCCTCAAGAGGGTGAAGAAGAGAGAGAAAATTCTAATCCTTACAATCCTTAATAGCATTTGAGTTGAGAATGGATGAACAAGATGAGAGAGTCCTAAAGGTATCTTATTTCGAGTCAAATCCTGAGACATTGGCCAAGCAGTCACACCAATCTGGGAGTCCTCATATTCAGACTAGCGGTGCAGAGGAAAATATTGCCAGCCCCCAGACGTGATCCTTTTCTAGACTCCTCTGTCTTTCGGAAAATCCTCTAATAACTCCCTTGGGTTCTATAGAGTTTGTAAAATTTAATAATTGTTAAAGATTAAATGAGGAACCTATGCTCTGATACTAAATGTAATGACCCCGCCTCCCAGTAACCCCCACTTAAGGGAGACCAAGAGTTCAAAGTCGTTATCCCAATTAACAGGATCAAAGGTTCAACAATTAATCAGTAATAATTATGAAATTTTACCAAACTAAACTGAAATATGGTATAAAATAAAACTTTGCATACCTTTTTCAAAAACTTGGATATCTAACTTCGATCCACATCTGGACTCTATTCTAACTAATCCTCCATTGTACTTTATTTCTTATTTAATTCCACATATGCCACTTTACTGTTTGTCCTTTTCAATCTTGTACCTAAAACGCCGACAAACAAAACGTCGGTCAGCATAAATGAATATGTCGGTATGTGGGGACAACTAAAATTTCACAAATATGGCTAACAATCTAATTATCACAATCAAGTTAATTAACAAGCCAATTTACACTTTCAGTGTGACATTCTCCACCACTTTTGCCCTAACCCTGGCATACCCACCTTAGGGTTTCTCTTTTTCCAATGACTTAAGGCCACCTTCTCAATCCCGAGCTTGGTGCCTGGGGTCACCTCTCATAGTTCCCATTAGTCATTGTATAAAGACCACCTTCTCAATCCCAAGCTTGGTGTCTGTGGTCACCACTCATGGTGCTTATGGGTCTTCCCTCCTGGGCTTGACCTTTTGGCATCATCCATCAGGGTGGCATGTAGGTGTGAGAATACACACTTATATTATTATTGTGATAATCAAAGTGGCATTATGATTTGCAAGTATGAACATCCAAACTGATAGGTTGCATTCAATGTGATTAATCATCAGGAAAACCTTTGGGAAACTAATGTGATTAACCATAATTAACCACATACTTGTGAGGCTGGCTTGAGTGCAAAAATAATCCAACTAAGCAAGAAATCCAATAAATAAGCAAGCACACAAGATGATCCTAAAATATGCATCCAATTTTAGGTCTATTAAAACTAGCTCGCTTTCTAGGGTTTCTAGTCCACTTTTAGGGTTTTTCTTTTACTTTTATTACTACAAACCCTATTTGAGAAAAATAACTCACAAACCCTAAGGATCATAACCTATCTCATCTAACAGGCTTAGGATCACCATTTAACAACATATTTTCACATAAATTGAATTAAATATGATCTTTTCCTCTTTTACCCTAAATTTGGGTTTCTAAGTGCTTAATCATTCTTACTTGGTGTAAAACCCTAAATTAGTCAACTTTTCATGTAAAATAGTTTGAAACTCAACTTTAATATCCAATAGGTTGCAATTTCTCAATTTCATCAATTAAGCATTATGAACTTAACCCTAATTCTCAATTATCTTCAGTAAGGATTCTTTAATCCAAATTATGTTCGAGAATCATTATATTACAGTTGTATATTGGAAATTTTCGAATTATAACCACAAAAACTCATGTTTTCCCAAATTAGGGTATTTATCCCATTAAACCATGTACATGATCACAAAAACCCTAAAAGCAACATATTAATCATCCTTTTATGACTTTATCCCTTTCCTTTACTCTTAACAGGTTAACATTGATAAAAAACAAAATCAAGATTCATCATGATTGCTTTTATCTCTTTCTAGGGTTTTTCTGTCATTTAATGCATTAAAAGATGTAAAACTCAATACTTTTAATAGTATTTATAATTATGCTTTGATATCATTTTATCATGTTATACACATTTTTTGATCATTATGCTTTGATATCATTTTATCATGTTATACACATTTTTCTGATCAAAAAGCACTACTTACTTGCATTTTTCGGGCAAAGGATCTATTTTTTATGATTTATCTAAGATTCAATTCTTTTCTTGAATATTTCCCAAAGAGGCAAGTTACCTGGCAAATTTCGGTAAAACTGGAGCCGTTGGATCCTCGGTCGTCTTTGATCGAGTGAGATTGGGCGAATCGCGTGGCTTGTGCCCACTAACGGACCTCTGGAGCGCTGGGCAGAATCAACTGTCGATCTCCTTCCTTGGTCAACAGCTGACCCCGATCTAATGGCATCAACTGCTTGTCTTCGCTCGACCCAAGGAAAAGCACCACGGAGGTGTCGTAGTTCGAAGCTCTCCAGAGCTTCTCGATCTCGTCGACTCGGGGCACGAGGGTACTAGGGAAGGGGCCAGTCGAGCTCGTGAGGGTCTGCCCGAGTTGAGGGGGGTCCTATTTATAGGATCTAGGGATCTCTTTAGGGTTTCCCAAACTCACCACCTTCCTTGCTCTTAGCCCAATTGGGCGTTTCTTCTAGAATGAATAAAACCATCTAAAAGTTAGGCTAGGTGGATGTGGAAACTTCTCACGAACCTATCCATGCCCTTTCCTTGCTTGCACACGGTGTATATTACGAGGAAAGTGGATTCAAAAATCCACAGGTTTCCTTCTCCAACTAAAGGAGGATGACACCCATCTAGCGTCGGATTCGTGGTCCCCTAGACCATGCGGGAATCCAACAGCTGGTGTCGCTCCTTTCAAATCCTTTTTTATTTCCTTTAATCAAAATATATATATTGTGATATTTTCTTTAGGGAAACCTATAAAAATAATAACTCTCAAACCGCTTATCCAATTAATCCCAAATTTTGAGGGAAACTTAGTAATGTCTTAATCTATTTATCTGACAAATTTGGGCTCATTATCTAAAATGAAACGTGCCTTTTCTTTAGGTGTAAGATATTACTCAATTAGGCTTATTTCTCCCATCTTTTCTCTTTCTTATTTTCTTATTTCCCATTATTTCTATTCCTTGTAATCCAAGAAAGCAAGTGGGGTTCGAATTATCATTCATTATGACCAAACCCTCACTTCTCTCTTTATTTCTTGCATTATCTCCTTTATTTCAAATATTCTTGATTAATTGTTTATCTCTGGTTTTTCTTTTGATTTTGATTCCTTTTTCCATTAGAAACTATGTGGACATGAAATCTCATCCAAAATGGATCCATTATCTAAATATCCACATATTTCTTGTAATATTATTATTATCTCATATTTCCTTTAATAAAACAATATTTAATTGATATTTTCTCTCTCTTGTTGCATTATCATTGCAACTTGGACTCCTTAGAACCCAAGGAATCCAAATGGCATGAAATCCACCTTTAGATAATATTCATTTGCCTTATAGAGGTTTCTACATCTTTCATTTCTCCATTTTCTTATTTACTAATATATTAATGGAGTTTCCTTTGTCTTTTCCTTGTTATTGGGCCCAATAGCCAATAAAGCCCACAAAACAACCAACAAGGCTATTGTAAACAAAATCTTTTTATTCAAAACAAATTATAGCATTATTTGTTCAAATATATTTAACAGGAGAAATTACATTTCTCACCAAAAGAACCCAAAAATTGGGGTTGTAACAGACACCCAAGTGGGTGACACTAAATGTAGAACGCCTTCAGCATTGGTTTCATAACCAACAACACAAAGCCATCCCCCGATTGCTAACCCAAAAAATGCACTAGAAGGGGGATTGTATGCGTCGGTTATCAAGTCATAACCGACACCACATCCCATCCCAAAAAAAAATTGACCCTAGGTTAGACCATAGGTGTCGGTTAGCAACAAAACACTGACTCTGTTGACCTAAAATCATTGACGGTTTGTAAGTTAACCAAATAGTAACCGACACCATTAGGGGATAAAGACGTCGGTTAACTATTGATCACCGACGAGTTAAAATTTTGTTGGCAATTTCTTTTGTTAACTGGCGACTATGTTTTGATTTTTTTTCTTATCAGCTTGCAGGCCTACTGTCCGGATGGTCAGTAGGATGTAAAACCTACAGTTCAGTTCTGAAATGTAGGTTTACATCATCCATTGATTTTATCCAACAACAGGCCACAAACCTACAAAATTAACAAGAATGGAAAGCTTTAATATATGGAATGATTCGCACACATGTATAAGCACATTTCATATTATGATTTCATCACACACATTTAGAAACCTATAGTTTCATTTCATTCCTCCATTTCATATTCACACACATTTAGCAACCTACATTTCCTTTCATTTCATCTCTTTTCACATTCAGACACATGTAGAAACATTCATGTATCATCTTCACACACATATGTATATAGATAAGACAATTCAAAAAAATTCATTCAGACATGTATATATAAGTGTGTCTTTCAAAGTTAACATGTCATCAAATATATAAATAATTATGACAACAAAGTTTAGAAATATCATTCTTTATCATTATCATCGTCATAATCGGCATCAGTATTCCAATGATAATAAAAAATTCCCACTACTTGTAAGGTATTTTCCCATTATTCTATTACATCATTTAATTCTTCCATCGTATAGGGAGTATGTACATCTAGTAACTTTTCACCTGTAGTGAAGTCACTGGTTTTAAACACCTACAAAGAGAATGACGTATATATAAAATTAATAATACATAATAAGATTGATATATTTCATATTATCTAGTGAGACTATATATAAAACTTGTTGTATGGTATCGATTTCCATTGCAGCATGTTTGATAATTAGGTGCATATATCGCATCACGTAGTATGCACATGCCTAATCATTATCTTGTGTAGCACACTATAAATTGAAACATACAAAATGTTAACAAATACAAACAAGCATAGTTTACATAAATAATATATACATTAGAGTCAGGAAATTACTTTCACATTCTCCCAAAGTAATGGTTTCTTTGTCTTGGCCATGTTTCCTCCAAAAATTTTTAACGCTTTTAAATTCCTACATGTTAATGTAACACATTAAATTGCATTATAAAATAATAATGTAATAATAGATGTTAACGGATATAAAATATGAAAGATTTCTCACGTGAATAATGGCATTTTCATTAAGTGTCCATATAATGAGTCCAATTCCTTTCCCGAAGGATCTAGATAATAAACAGTCCACGTCTTGGGGACAATAAGCAGTAACTCCCAATGTTGAGCACTAGAGGTAAGAAAGTTAAAAATTAATAACTCAAAATCCACAATAAAAATGTAATTTTCTTAAGTCAAAATTATAAGCAAGTAAACTTACTCAACATTGAATGGAGCTATTATCACCATCTTTTTTTAACCAAAATATTTAAAAGTAGCAGATCAGTATGAGGTAACTGTTGAAGGGTCTTTATCTACGCGACTGATCAAATATGGAACTAGAAATCCCACATGGAAAAATGAAAAATCTTTACAGATCGTGTGTAAGTGGCTGCAAAACATGTATTACGTATGCATTAATATATAAGAAACCAGATCATCATATATAAAACAAGGTATATAGATATATAAACAAGATCTCACCATATACATAGCTCTATCATAGATGTATTCAACCAATCATAATGAAATAACTCCAAAATATCTTGTATAAATATTTTGTTATCGTATGATTCGCCGCATCCACCAGAATAGAAACATTTATAGGAGAATTTGGGTCATGTTCACCTATCCATACTGCCATACCCTTACAATTAGGACCTAACGAGTCATATAGGTCCCTTGGAAGCCAACTAGGTACTTCAGGAAGAGGTGGAGGCGAAGTTGTAGCAGGTTTCTTCCTTTTGACCAGTATATATAATTTTAGATCAATTGACTAGCTCGTATATACACGCTAAAAAATTAATGTAATGTAAATTTTCCATACAATATCAGTATAGATGACATCTGTTTTGGTCCACAATATCACTCCGCCTTCTGCTTTACCAAGCATTTCAGAATCTGGGTGGGCATATGGCAATGGATGATGCCTCCATTGGTGGAGTACAAGTCTTGGGTTCACATGAACCACACCATCTGGTACTGGAGTGCCATAAAGGTGGTGCTCAGGTGCATTGTGACACATGGGGATGACTATGAGTGATGTAGATTGGAGTTTTCCCTCCTATAGGAGTATGATATATATGCCACTTGATAAGCAAGACTGAGATGTGAGTCAATATGTGATATTGATCTTACATATATCTCACAAAGTCTTCTCCAGTTCAAAGAACATGGACTGAATGTTGAAGAGCATGACTATCCATGCCCCAAGTTCAATCTAGATATCAGAGACAAAGAAACTAAACAATCACTATAATAGCAATCACATATTGTAGGTTGAAGTTGTTCTCAAACTTTATGATTACTTGGGTAGCAATGATGTCTTTCTAGATGCCACTCATTGCTTGTGATATCATAAATCAGCTATGGACATTCATTACCAACGTAATTTGGAACCTATTGGGTCACACACATATGATACACTTGGAATAGGAGTTTTTTCATGAATGTAGTTCAAACTTGATTACTAAAGTGTTAGGTATTTAATTTAAAAGACAACATCTAAAAGTTGACTGAATGGACTATTAACCAACCAGTTCAAGTGTTGAACCAATCAATTCAAGTGCTAGGTCAATTGAACCAACATTGGAAATCAGATCCATGAGACAACCGGTTCAACAACTGAACTGGTCGACTCAGATGTCTAAACTGACTGGTTGAGGTTGTGAACCGACCATTTGGTTGATGGATTCGATTGGATCAATTATTTATGTTTATGTCATGTTGTGCATTGATCGAATATTATTTGTCGATACAATTTCGATTGGGAAACATAGTGAAACAACCAGTTCAAGGGTTGAACCGATCAGCTCACATGTGAACTGACCGGTTCATCAGTGAGCTGACCAGTTCAATGTTTACAGGTCCAAAAAATTCATGAAATTTTGTCTCTTTGAATCCCACTTAGACTAAAAACACTGACCATGTCCCTCCTATAAAAAGAGGGCTATTGGGGGGCCTTCCAGAGACACAATAATAAGCTTTTACAATTGTTATCCTCTCTGGTTGTGGTAACCAAGAGAGCTCGAGCAAGTTCTACTTGTTAAAGGGAGGAACATCAATGAAGAGACAATTGGGAGAA
Source organism: Alisma plantago-aquatica (assembly GCA_963693085.1). NCBI lineage: Eukaryota > Viridiplantae > Streptophyta > Magnoliopsida > Alismatales > Alismataceae > Alisma > Alisma plantago-aquatica. The sequence continues at coordinate 777,803,000 of OY856410.1, forward strand.
CAAGTTGGCACTAGCACACTGACTAAGAGAGACAACTCCTTCTTGTCCATTCATCTAGAACAATAGGAGTTTCTAGTGGTCTTTATGGACTAATACAGAGGCGAGGAGGTGTTACCACTCACTAAGAGACGCGGTCAAATTATGTCTATGGAGATCAACCATGAGGCTGCCGACAACAACTGTCCAAGTGCAACTTAAAAAAAGGTGCATGCTATTGTAAGGGATTGCCGCTAGACTTGCTGCAAGACTAAGTATAAACCTTGCAAACCCTCTTTTCCATTACCTAGTTGTTGACGTAATCTACTGTGAAGGAAAATATGATAAGTAATTTTTTTGTTTCTGTTGCCTTATTTGATACCATAAATCCTAATATTATATATATATATATATATATATATATATATATATATATATATATATATTTGTGTGTGTATCGGTGCATCTATAGATGTATGTATATGTTTGTATACACACACATATGTGTGTGTGTGTTTGTGTTCATGTGTATTAATATGTGTGTGTGCATGTACATGTGCAAACACATATATCTTTGTGTGTGTATGTATACATGTACAAATAGTGATATATATATATATATATATATATATATATAAATCAAATTCATAAAATATGATATTAACAGTTCTATCTAATTACCATTAGAGACATTATAATTTTATGCACTCATTGTGTGATTAAATACTAGAGTGGTCATATGGTTATTTCTTACAGGTATTCATTATATGAGGTTAATTGTATTGATGCTCTTTTCAAGCTATCATCTGTGCATAAAAACCATTGATGATAGGAACATCAACATTTTAACCCTAGAAACAGATGATGCCCATGTTAACTTGATGAAATTTGGTTCCTAGCAATGCCTTTGGCGTCTTTGCCCCTTTCTTCTAGAGATCAAAGAGGTTTTTGATGAGTTTTCCATTATTGATAATTGTATCTGTTATGCTTCCAATGTGAATGCTTACTCTATTAGTATATGGGGAGTAAAATTGGAAAGCAGGTATATTACTATTGATCATATTGTCCTACCTATGTGGTGCAGGGGGACTAATGGTATTAGACCAAAAAGACATCTCTTATTATACTATGAATTGGATAGATATGTAGAGTTTTTTTTTTGTCTTTACATATGGGTTTCTTTTTCTTAGGTATCTCCATACGTATTCTTTGATTTTGAGGTTTTGCAAGATCTAATTTTGAGAAGGGTCCTTTTAGGTGGTTCTTTGAGGCCTTTTTGGGATTCAACTACTTTTTTAGGAGAGGGGATGTAATCACTTTTCTTTTGATTGTTGTTGTATGTATGAGGAGGGTTGGATGAACAAAAGAACCTACAAACTTATATTAAAATAATAATGCACTAACTAGAAAGAGATGGATATACATTACAATCAGTCATCATGAATCTGATATTAAAAATAATGGTGGTTAACCTAATTAATGTGTCTAAAGTTACTTTTATGATTTTGATACCATGTCCATTTGTATTTTTCAAAATGATACTTTCTTCATCTCTTCAAATGTGCCATGATTTTGTCACATTCAATTAACCACTCAAATTTTTGACGAATTCACCACCACATAGGTGAATTTGCCCAAAATTTGGGTGCATGCGCCCATATTTAATCCTTCTAAAGGGTTATGTTTTGCATCTCGTGTGAAATACAAATTGTCAACACACAATTGGATCTAACATGATCATGATGCCAATCCTTTGGCCAAAAATTACATGATCCCTTCACATATTTTTAACAACATTATGTAATAATACATACTAGAATAGACTATTAATCCAAGATAGGAAGTGATATGGATTTTATTCAAATGTAAGCTGTTTGAAAATGCACATTTTATCTTAATATTAAAGAAATATATCTGCAATAAAAAGAAGATTCAAACTTTTATGTTTTCTTTTATCAATAGTAAGAGTTTAAAAGAAAAATATATTTACTAATTGTTTCTCCAAGTGCATCATAAGCACACAAATATCTTTTTAATAAGATGGTTGAAGACATGTGACGTAAATTATATGAAAATTTAAAAAGTTACATGTAACACCATTGTAGGTGAAAAGTAAAAGTTAGGCACTTGCTTTGCTAAATTCTTAACAAGTACAATATGATAACTTTGGTATGGGAGGTGAAAAGTAGATTGCATAAAATAACATATGTGTGGACGTGAAGCACCATTTTGTAATAGGATAGGTGTAATGTAGTGGGTTGAAAAGAAGGTGGCAGTTGTTGAAGTGGGGAGAGAGGTGTTGGGTGCTTATATATGGGATACATTAATCAAAGCAACATTCATTTGTCACTTTTACAACTAAAACGTCTCCTTGTCTATATTTAAATCATTACTATGATGCCATAATATTTTTCATATATTTTATATTATATTCTTGGGGTTCTTTAAAAAATTGAAATATTCTTATAATAAAAAAGTCTTCACTTTTACTTGTTTAAAGAATCCATCATTTTAAATAAATAATAATATAAATAAAATTATGTGTATACAAAAAGAATAATATAGTATATCTATATGTTTAGAAAGTAATATGGGCCTATTTAGTTAATAGGTTAATTAGTATATATCCTTAAGTGTCTCGACCCACATAACCATGTTTGAGTCCTAAGTTTGTAATATTTCCCTCTTTCTCCTGTATATTGGATAGGGGTGTGTCATCTAATATAAATACAACACAAATGAGTTTTCCTCATACTTTTCAACATGCTACAGGAGCACTTATCCTAATCCTAGAGAGAAAAGAGAGAAAGCCTCTATGTGTAGGCAGTCGTCGTCTCTCCATGGCTTAGGCTAGCCACCCCAAGGCATTCTCCCATCATGTGTTTTAATTTCTTTTCTTCTTTCATATAGATCTTAATCTATATTCTAGTCTATCTTTCTCGACCATCTATGCTTCCCTGATTCATAGTCAAAGGCAACCACCAAGTCATCATTATGGTCGTCACCCTAGCGTCTTGTCGTCTCTTCACTGAGGTTTCCTTCGTGGTCATATGCATGTAGTGTCATCCTAGACATCATTAATCATAATTTTCTAATCTTCAGTGTCTATTGAATCCCATATCGTTACTGCCTCCATCCTATCAAGGGTTGGGCATCATCATAGAAATCTTCACCACCATCGCAACAACAAAGAAATACATGGCAACAAGGGAGTCGTTATCATTCCTTGAACCTCGTTCCTTAGACAACACTGATTTCAATCCATGTTGGGACATGGTCTAGGAGTCATTCCCTATTGCTATTATATCCTATAAGCCTCCACTAATTCCTCGGATAGTGCTAATTTCCATCCAGATTGTTCTTTGGTCTAGAAAAGGGCTATCACTCCCGATGTGTATTCCCAGGGTTTTGATCTCCTTGATGGTGCCAATTCCCATCCATATTGTGCATTAGAGGCCACCAACACTTCATGTTCTTCATTTGACACAGCCTGTCTGATAACACCAAATTTTGTGATGTTTTTGGCCCTTATTTCGGTGTCAAACTGCCCTTTTTAACTGTTTTCCTCTCCTTTTTGTCATGTTTTTGAATAAACAGGCCACGCTACGCTCTTAACTCAATTTTATCATCTTTTGCAGGGTTTTCCCTTGTTTTTCCACTCTTTTATCAGCAAAAGGCCACCCCAGCCCATAAATGCATTTTTACCTGCATCAGCCTCTAACGTGTCGGCCGATATGCTCACACCTTGCCACAGCAGCCCGATACGGGCCCTGAATGACGCGAGCGTGCTGCGCAAGGGGATCTGATGGGTGATACGTCACTTACCCGACAGGGAGCCGAACTCGCCATGACAACTGAAACATGTCGCGCGATACAAGCCACCCACCGGCAGGCGCCACCCGTCACGATAACCGACACGCTTACAGCCCGACATCCTTGTACCGGGCGACACACGTATCAGGCATCCCTGAATTCCTGATGGTGGAGCTGAAGGAGGACACGTGGTGCCCGAAGAACGACAACCTCTCCCAACCACAGCCTATAAATAGCAACTACATGACTCCGATGGGACAGGTCGGACCCTCACAAAAGCTAACTTCGAAAAGCACCTGGAGCTAGTGTGTCGCGTCCCAGAGGTGCACCGGGCGATACTAGGTGAGCACTTCCCCGATCCGAGAGGGTGGGAATGAGTCACTTAGAATCCGTCCTGGTCACCACAGTAGCACGATATCGGCCAATGAAAGCATCTGATATGAGCAACCCGACACCCTAAGCGATCTCTAGCCCGGCACGATACCGAGCCCGATACGAATAACTCGTCACGGTGTGTCGCCCGAGAGGGTGGTGTCCCGTCACAACTGTATCGGGCAAGGGAGCTTTGGTCGATACGTCTGCCCGTCATGGATTATCGCCCGACAGGGAATGTCGCCCGACACAGGCGTATCGGGCAGAGTCCCCGTAGGTATTGGGCTAGAGGGCCCTTAGGGATCTGCTACTGCATGTCACTCTTCTACATCAAGGAGACGATACCTATCTTTCTGTTTCAGTCATTTACCTTCTTTATTCATGCAATGTAACCAAACCCTTTTATACATTGATTATGCTAATGGAATTAGAAGAAGTTTAAATATTTGTTGTTGTACGTTTGGATCCTTTTTGTTGGGTGATTACTCCGTTTAGCATCTGAACTCTAGCTTGTATGCTTGGATCATGTTTTGACTAGCTATCGAATCGTGTTTCCCATTGCAACTTCCTCGAGAGAGGCGTTGCGGCTCTAGTGTTTGGTCCGATCAGGGAGTACGAGAGTACCCAGGATCGGAGTTGCTTCATTTATATTTCCAGTCTAACCCAAGTCCAGCAACCTTGAGAGAGGTGTTGGTGCTTAGTTAGAGGTACCCTCTTTGAGAGAAGGGGTACTGGATGTTCCTGCTGCCGCTTGTTTTATCGGAGTCTCCTCCTTCGTTCCTTACCGAAGAAATAGTTTTATTTCTTTTGGTTCTGTTGCGCAAAAACCCCTAAAAACCGATAAACGCTTAAAACCTTAATTTTCCTTGTAACTCCAGTTGGAGATAGTTTTCTTTTATTTTATCGTTCTTATCATGTAGTTCCCTTTGGGGAACTTTATTCTCACCTTGCCTTTACTGGAGTGTAACGTGTTGATTCCGAGTTCTTAACACTACCACCCTTATCCCTGTGATTCGACCCCGATCGCTACTTCAGACCCCGTCATCGTTGCAGGGCCTAAGAGTCGGGTAATTTAAAAGTCCGACTACTTCAAATCCGCTCCTTTTGGACGTGCAATTTAGGCCGGTCAACTTTTTGGCACCATTGTTGGGGACAAGGAAAAATGGTACTGATAACGAACCCGAATCCACTAACAACCCTCCTGTGCCTCAAGCTTAGTAATGAGCTTGATAGCACTACCTTTTGATCTTCTAACCTAAAAAGAGTATAGAGTAGTTCGTCTTATTAATACAAGTTTTCTAACTTAATTATGTGTTCTATTCAGGTACTCAGGAAAGAAGCTTTCTGCTCATCTGAGCACCAACATCACTAGGCATGCCACCTTGTGTAGAACCATCTTTTTCAAAGGGCGAGCAAAATGCGAGAGTTAGACCTAACCCACCTCCGCCTGAAGACAATGACCGTTATGATGACAATGACAACCATCAACATGAAGATCCTGAAATAGAACAATTCAAGGATGACCATTGCCAAGAGAGACGTCGTCATCACCGAAGATGTAGAAGAAATCAACATAACCAGGAGTAGAACTAGGAAGTCAGTGACAGTGAAGACTCTAACGAAGAAGAAAAGACTCTCAGAGGGTTGGCTACTATGAAGGCCAACAACTCAAGATGTCCGGTTGTCATACCAAGGTTCAATGCCACAAACTTTGAGTTGAAACCTTCCGTCATATCCATGATCCAGAACAAGAGTTTCCGAGGAAGTTCAAAGAATGATAATCCTTACCATCATCTAGATACTTTTAAAAATATTTGTGATACGATTAAGATGCAGGGAGTCCCACAGGAGGTCATTTACTGCAAGGGATTCATCTTCTCTTTAGAGGACAAAGCTCTATCTTGGTACCTCGGGCTACCGCACCAAGCCCTGAATGGATGGGGTGCACTTGCAGATACTTTTGTAAACAAGTTTTACCCTACGGAGAAAACTGTCAGGAATAGGCAAAGGATAACGTCATTCATGCAGAAGCCGAATGAGAATCTACACAAAGCCTGGGAACGATATCAAGAATATTAGAGGGACTGCCCCCATCACAACTACAAGAAGGACTTTCTTATAACCACCTTCTATAATGGTCTGACACCTGAAGAAAGGGTTTTGCTGAATGCAGCTGCAGGCAGTGACTTTTTGGGGAAGAAGCCCATCAGATCCAAAAAGATCATCGAGAATATGGCCGAATTACAAGCCGACACTGACTACGACAGATCTGATAGAGGACATGCTAAGAAGGCAGCTAGAGAAGGGCCCTCTGTCGAATCCAAGGCCCTCGAAGCTATCACTTCTCGGATCCAGAAAATAGCCACTGATGTCAGACAATTGAAAGAATCAGGTGGAAAGGGAAAGAAACAAGTTGAGAAAGTTATGAAGTGTGTCACCTGTGGAGAAGGTGGACACGGAGTCGATAACTGTATTTACACCTGACCTGAAGAGTCGAGTGAAAGTGAATCTGACGCAGAGGAAGCCGAGAATGTCTCTTTTGTCAACTTCAAGAGACCTGATCACCCTAGTTTTAACTATGGCAATAAGGATGCGGCCGAAAACTCGCATCAGCTAAATAACCCCACCAAGCAACCCCAATGTTTTGAGAAAAGGGGGGGGGACAAGATCAGTCCACCAGAACCACCACTTTCCTATCGAACAAGGCAAACTTCCAAGGACAAGGTAAGTACCAAAATTGGCAAGCAGCTAACCCTACTCACAGCCAAGGTCAAGCCAAGGAGCAAAGTCAGAACAAGAGCTTGAACCAACAAGATTTGGTAGGGCAGTTGTTTGATTTTGTCAAAAGACAAGATACTATCAACAACCAGCTGGCGCAAAGCGCGCTGTCAAATTCAGGAGTTCTGAACACGATGTAGGTTCAGATGGCAGACATGCAGACTCACCAACGCCAAATCGATCAGCAGTTGGCCCAGATGGCCGAGTTGATAAAGAACCCCTCAGGGAAGATACCCTCCAATACTAAATCTGCCAATTGAAGGATCTGAAGCTGTCGAGCTGACGACGCTAACTACAGCGCTCCTCGGGAGGCAGCCTGAGTTTTACTTTTCTTAGAATAGGACGTTATTTCCTTTTTTGCATGAGAAACATTATGAACATTATTATTGTAATAAGGCCCGAGTCAGTGCATGCGTCACATGCTCTGACTCTTCTGTTTTATGGGCCACCGCTATATTTTATGAGCATTGATGAGTAATATTATCTGAGGCTGGGAACTTCACCTTAGGCCAATGATGTTTTACCCATCAATTGCCTTTTACTTTGGTTTGATTTTGGTTTTTCATCAATTTTCTTGTTTTAAAGCTCTGTATCGGGCAAAGACACCTTGCTTTCCCGACCGTATTGGGCAAAGGACTCAGGCAGCGCGCGAACCACACCCTTATCGGTCTGGTATATCGGGCGACGCACGTTAGCCATGCACCGTGTCGGCCGATATGCCCAAAGGCGAGCATGCGTGTCGGGCAGCATGAGTAATTACCCTTGATTAGACGGATGGGATTGCTCGTCTCGGGAATGATTTGTCTCAACGGCCGACGTGCGCCCCTGTTTTACCCCCAATTTGAATTGCTATAAATAGTACAGAGGTTCTATCGTGTCGGGTTACTGCATTTATCTTCCATCTACCCGTATTGTGCAGTAATTTCTTTCGTTTGCTCCCGTGTCGCGCAACCCTCTTCTGCTCTCGTGTCGCGCAAAATAAACTTTAGATAGCAAAGGTATAGCCCGACAACCCTATCGTCCTTGTTTGCCCGACACAACCTCATGTCACGCACCATCATGTCAGGCTGATGGCTTTAGTTAACTTTCTTGTATCGCCCTACACATGTATCGCGTGACACATCTTTAATGCTCTTACGCGATACCTTGAATCGGGCATGACCGTGTCACCCAGCGTGGTGTCGCTTCGCTAGTTTCTGTTGTCGGGCGACACATTTTTCTATCGGGAAAACCATATCGGGCACTTTGTTTCACGCGACCGTATCGCCCGACACACCCATTTTGGGCAACGTCTATGACGCACAACTTTTCTCCTTATCATCCAAGTTTTGTATCACCTAGATGATTCTTTTGATGGACGACACTCGGCCCTTGTATCGGGCATGAGCCTACGGGGTATTCTTTGAAAGTTTCGTATCACCCGACACAGGTGTATCGGGCAAAGCATCATATCGCTTAGTTTTGAAGCCTGATACGGTGGTTTTAGGTAGCTTTTGTATCGGACCGATATCTATTTTAAGTTTTGTTTACCTAATATCGGAACATTTAAATGATCAATGAACTTGTTTAATGATAATAGAGATGACCCGTACAAAGCAAACTGTCGTTCGAGTTGACGAACACAGAGGAGGATAGACACCGAGGCTGCAGCTGAAGCAACAACAGTCGGGCAAAAATGCCCGAATCCCGAGGCAGTTGGGCCATCCACCACTGAGAAGAGGGCAAGAACAAAAGAAGTAGCTGCTCCAACAACATCTCCAACAACAGCTTCAACAACAGCGGCAGAACCCCTAGATCACACACCAGGCAGGTTCATGCCTAGAGATAGTGAGCACGGATGTCGGTACTCATAACTGGCAACAAAAATCTATAGGATGAGCAGATTATGCCACCAGTTGTCCTTCCTTAAACTAGGCATCTTTGAAAGACTGGAGAATGTCCTAGTTACAGCGGGACTGAAGAAGATCTGTCTCAGCCGCTCTGCCTCCTACACCGAACTCACCAGAGAGTTCATGCCGTCTCTCCGTCGGGTGAAGAATACACCTGAGGACGCCAAAGAATATGGTGGAGCAGACATGCTGTAAGGGCGGCTATACAACTCGGAGCACGTCATCTCCGAAAAGCTGCTCAACGAGATCTTCTCTTCCAGTGAGGAGGAGAAGGAACAACTTAATAACAGTGTGAGGATCACCGAAGGAGATAGGTTCAACCCTGTGGAACTCTGGAAGAAGCTAACCGACAAATCATCGTTCAAGCCGGGAAGCAAGGTGGCGGCGGTGCACTCATGTTTCTGGAGGATAGTGCACAAGCTGGTGGCATGCCTGCTGTTCAGCAAAAATGAGTCCAGCAATATCTACACCGAGGAACTCCACATCATGTGGCACATGATGGAGGGCAGAGTGATCAACTTGGGGTGTTTTCTATTGAACATGATGCACCCAATAAAGGATGCCACCAAGGAATATTGCATGGGTGGCATCGTCAACCTGATCGTGGCTGGGTTAAGGTACCCACGGGAGTCGTGTAGTCTTTCGAGGAAAAGGGAAACAAGTTGATCGACCTCAAGTACCTCATGAGGGCCAGCATCATAAAGAAGGAGGGGAGAAGCTACTTCTACAAGTTCACAAGGACAAACACTATCCTTCCACTCCCTCACTGTGCCGCCTACGACGTAGAAAAACTGGTCTTCACACCAGCAGAAATTGAAGCTGTGGTAGTAGGAGAAGCTTACGCCGCCACCACCAGAGTCCAAGAGAGGGATGCTACGAGAAGAGAACCAATTCCTCTCGACCCAAGGCAGGACAAAACTTCAACAACCCCTACCGAGCCAGCCACCACTACAGAGAAACCGACGACAGCAATTGATAGAGCCGTCGTCACTCCTACAATACCAGCCACAATCACGACGACACCTGTCGTGGCTGAAAGAGTACCGACGATCATTGGGGTCACCGAGACAACCGGGGCAGAGACAACAACGCCAGCCCCGAAGGGAGCTGTCGCGGAAGAGACAGCCACAACTCCCAAAGCTTCTGTGGTGCCTTTAGAGGCAGAAGAAGAAGCACAGCCAGACGCCGATAATGGGGTGTTCACCGAGATCCTTGAGATGGAGCTCGGAGTTGCACAGCTTATGCCGACACCACCACCAATGTCTCCTATAGTTGCTGCTGAAAAGATCGCCGACAATGTAGAGGTGGAGCAACATCCACTCACACCGCGGCCTTCCCCACCACGACAAGAAGGCGAGGTAGTGACAGTCACAAAGGTGTCGACGCCTCACCCAGAAACATCCACCTCGCAAACAGTGTATATCGACACTACCCCGAGTGAGGCAGCAAACTCGACGGGTAGAACATCACGAGGGAGGAGCATCGTGAGGACGCGAGGGAGATCTGCAGGAGCCCCTCCGTCACTCGGGCAAATGCCGGGAAATGAACTCGATAATTTGCGGGAGGTAACGGAAAGCCACTCTGCTAATTTTTCTTCGCTCACCCGCAAGTTTTCCATTTTCCAGTAGAGATTGAACAGCCAGGAGCGGCAACTGCTAACTCTAGTTGTTTTACCCGGCCAACTAGAGGCGCTCAATGCCACGCTGCAGCAGGGCCTCCAACGCCTCGACGTGATCGAGGAGAGGATGAACGGGAGGGATGATCACCCGCGTCCAAGGCAGCCGAGGAGATCTCCATCACCTCCTGGCTTAGGCTCTCTACCCTCCTCAGCGGCGTCTTTGCCGAGATCGTCGTCCACTTCCTCCTCCAGCGGGCCATCCACAACGCCCGAGGAAGGGACGCCACAAAAGTCAACTGATGGAGCTCCAGCTGGACAAACGAGCTCTCGCGGTTTGAAAAAAACCACTCCCTCAGTCCCCTTAGACGAAGCTAAGGATGACAATGAAGACATCAGCGTCAGGGATGACTCTTCTGACGAATCTGAGGGAGAAGGGGGGGGGACATCTGTGCCGCTAACAAAAGACACCCCCCCCAGAGGAAGAAGCTCGACGGCAGATGAATTCTCTGCGCCGTCAGAGATACCTTCCTTCAAGATGATTGACTTCGACAGAAGGGTAATCGGCTACCTGACGATTAGGGACCAGAAACTGCTAAACAAGGTCCTACGGTCGCAGGATGATGAAGAAGACGTCGTCTGGAGCGACGGCTACTTCTCCATACAACGGGGAGCACTTAGAAGCATTTTCCGCTCCCTTTCGTCGTCGGAAAGAAGTTGTTCAGGGTCCTAGAGGGTGCAATAATAGAAAATATCAGCACCCAGACAGGTCGGCAAACAATATACAACGCCACCCTGACCTTGGCAAGAAGATTGATGATGGGAGTACCAGACTCGATTGCGGTGGCCAACATGTTGTGATACATCGAAGAGCACAACACGAACATCGTGTTCGTCCCGTACAAGCACTGCAACATGTGGTTCTTGTGTGTGGCAGACCTCCGAAACCATGACGTCCAGCTCCTCAGCTGCTGCAACAAAGAGGTGCCACGCTCAAGACTCATCTTCATTCACCTGGAGGATAAACATCTTAGGATCCTACCGCTGTGTCTTCTCTGAGCCATCAAGCAAGGAGTCCAATGTCATAGTGGCATTTGGAACTTCTTCTCTATCAGAGACTTCCCCGTCCAAGCAGAAGAGGGAAGTGGAAACAGCGCCTTTATCGTCTTGCGCGCCATGGAGCTGCTCAATATCTTCGGATTCTTAAGGCATCTCCAGGGGCAAAACTTCTACTAGTTCAGAAGCACATATGCACTGCTGCTGATCAAAGACAGGCGCTACTTCCAAGATGCAGGAGTACCAGAGAGACTGCTGGACAGTGATCAAGAAAATGAATCCTCACAACCCAGCATCACTTCAGAGAAAGAAGCTGAGATAGAAGCACACGTCTACGGGGTAGGCAAGCGGTTAGAAATCTTGCGGGAAGCATACAGAATCAAAACCCTCGCTTCGCCTGAAACATCAGAAGAAATGATCAACAACTTCGACCGTTTCTCGTGCTCTACACTCACGCAGGAGTAGGTCAATGAAATTCTTCTGAAGTTAGCTGACTCTACTCCGGCAGACGTAATCTATGAGGCAGGCAATGTCATAGTCCCGGTTGATGACTTGAGGGACATGGTAAAAGAAGGAGGATGTTTGGCGATATCTGTGGAGGCCGCCTACATCCAGACTCTACAAAAGAAGTTTGAACACGCTTACATAGCTCATCTGATGTTGTTCAACGACATATGCCTTGTCGATGAATTAGAAGCAAAGCAATCCTTTCTGGCAGAGTTGCAGTGCAGAGTCTCGCGCATCATCTTTCTTCCCATCCTGCACTACAACCACTGGATGCTCCTGACGATGTACACCCACCAACGAGCAGGAATCTTCTACAACAGCTCAGACAGCAACAAAGATCATCCGGTGCAGTGTACATCGACAGCGTTGACACCCCTTGAGCGCTTAGTATGAAAATACTACGAGGAGGTGGCGGCGCTGACACAACCGTTCCTAGACACAGTAGCTAGCAAATGGCATGAGCTTCAGTTCTGCCACCACAATCCACAACAAATTCCATTATCCAACAACTGTGACATCTACGTGTTGGAATGGATATCAAATGAAGAGACACATGACAAGCTCCACCACATCGATTACCACAGAAAATGAGGAGAATATGTGTGGGAGCTTCTATCTGGCACAGGTGCGCTCACCAGCTAACCCTCACTGGGGTAACATTACCCTACCTTATCTACTTCACTACTCTGGGATAGAGTGTGGAGTAAGTTTGGGGGGGATTCTATGTACCAGTGAGGGAGGTACTAAAAACCCTTCCTTTTTATTCTTTCTATTCTTTTTTCCACAACATGTGTACATATACGTGTCTGGATATAAAAATTTTGAAATTTTTTTCTTTTTCTTATTTCAGTCTCTATACATATGTACAAAGGCACTTTATAGTAAAAACCTAATACGCCTTCTTTCTAGTTTGTTTTCTCTATGTCCAAAGAGGAGCAAGTTTTGCTTTGTCTTTTTGAAAATGCAACCTCAAACAACAAAAGACTACAACTTTCCACGCCAAAAAAAATCAAAAAATAATCTCGCGACAGCTAAGAGACGTGTATGCGGAAGGAAAAAGCTTCCCAAACAGCAAAAATTTCTTCTTATTTTCCCTTACCCAGCAAAATCCCAAAAAGAGAGAAAAGCCTTACGAGAGTGAATAAAAGCATGAGAGTTGTGCCAAAAAGAAAAAGAAAAATATATATATATACACACTTGTCCTTCCAAAAGTACCCATCTTTAGGAATGGTAGATCCGGGGCAGTGGTACGTAGGATGTGAAATCACTGCTCTAAAGCCAACTGGCTTGGACTGCAGGGACCACTTGCCCGCTAACGGACCCATACCTGGATGGACTGATGGGAAACAAGAAAAACCCAAAAAGCCTTAAGCCTACCCAAACACACAACTTTCTGCCCCCAAAAGTTGTTTGGTGTGAAAGCTAACTTTGAAATCATGCACCCAAGTCTCGCCGAAGCTGTGGAGAAAATTTTTGCTTAAATAAGGCAGGAAAAATAAAGTATGTTGTTTGTGGTCGGGTAGTGTTCTCTACAAGACATCTCAATACTCGCTCAAACTCATGGTCTGAAAACCATACCGGTTAAGAAGAAGAATCACAAACAAAGTTTAAAAGATTGATTGAGGACAATCAAAATGCTAAGTTTGGGGGAGTTGATAATGCCAAATTTTGTGATTTTTTGGCCCTTATTTTGGTGTCAAAACTGTCCTTTTTAACTATTTTCCTCTCCTTTTTGTCATTTTTTTAATAAACAGGCCACGCTACGCTCTTAACTCAATTTTATCATCTTTTGCAGGGTTTTCCCTCATTTTTCCACTCTTTTATCAGCAAAAAGGCCACCCCGGCCCATAAATGCGTTTTTACCTACATCGACCTCTAACGTGTCGGCCGATACGCTCACACCTCGCCATGGCAGCCCGATACGGGCCCTGAACGACGCGGGCATGCCACACAAGGGGATTTGACTAGCGATACGTCACTTACCCGACAGGGAGCCGAACTCGCCACGACAACTGAAACATGTCGCGCGATACAAGCCACCCACCGACAGGCGCCACCCGTCACGATGACCGACACGCTTACAGCCCGACATCCTTGTACCGGGCGACACACGTATCATGCATCCCTGAATCCCTGATGGTGGAGCTGAAGGAGGACACATGGCACCCGGAGAACCACAACCTCCCAACCACAGCCTATAAATAGCAACTACAGGACCCCGATGGGACAGGTCGAACCCTCGCGAAAGCTAACTTCGGAAAGCACCTGGAGCTAGTGTGTCGCGTCCCAGAGGTACACCGGGTGATACTAGGTGAGCACTTCCCCGGTCTGAGAGGGCGGGAATGGTTCACTTAGAATCCGTCCTGGTCACCACAGCAGTACGATATCGGCCAACGAAAGCATCCGATATAGCAACCCGACACCCTAAGCGATCTCTAGCCCGACACGATACCGAGCCCGATACGAATAACATGTAACGACGTGTCGCCCGAGAGGGTGGCGTCCCGTCACGACCGTATCAGGCAAGGGAGCTTTGGTCGGTACGTCTGCCTATCATGGCTTATCGCCCGACAGGGAATGTCACCCGACACAGGCGTATCGGGTAGAGTCCCCGCCGGTATCGGGCTAGAGGGCCCTTAGGGATCTATTGTTGCATGTCGCTCTTCTACATCAAGGAGGCGATACCTATCTTTCTATTTTAGTCATTTACCTTCTTTATTCATGCAATGTAACCAAACCCTTTTATACATTGATTATGCTAATGGAATTAGAAGAAGTTTAAATATTTGTTGCTGTACGTTTGGATCCTTTTTGTTGGGTGATTACTCCGTTTAGCATCTGAACTCTAGCTTGTATGCTTGGATCATGTTTTGACTAGCTATCGAATCGTGTTTCCTGTTGCAACTTCCTCGAGAGAGGCGTTGCGGCTCTAGTATTTGGTCCGATCAGGGAGTACGAGAGTACCCAGGATCGGAGTTGCTTCAGTTATCTTTCCACTCTAACCCAAGTCCAGCAACCTTGAGAGAGGTGTTGGTGCTTAGTTAGAGGTATCCTCTTTGAGAGAAGGGGTACTGGATGTTCCTGCTGCCGCTTGTTTTATCGGAGTCTCCTCCTTCGTTCCTTACCGAAGAAATAGTTTTATTTCTTTTGGTTCTGTTGCGCAAAAACCCCTAAAAACCGATAAACGCTTAAAACCTTAATTTTTCTTGTAACTCCAGTTGGAGATAGTTTTCTTTTATTTTATCGTTCTTAGTCTATAGTTCCCTTTGGGAAACTTTATTCTCACTTTGCCTTTATCGGAGTGTAACGTGTTGATTCCGAGTTCTTAACATTACCACCCTTGTCCCTGTGGTTCGACCACGATCGCTACTTCGGACCCCGTCATTGTTGCGGGGCCCTAAGAGTCGGGTAATTTAAAAGTCCGACTACTTCAAATCCACTCCTTTTGGACGCACGATTTAGGCCGGTCATTGTCGCGGTCCAAAAATCATCTAGTAGCATAGGGTGTCATTCAGATTGCAAGTTACATGATTGTCATATCTCAATGTGGTGTGTTGACGAAAGTGTATTTCACACCTACGTCGCATGTCAGATTTCCATTCAGCATGTTGGAGCAAATCTATTTCATGCCTTCAACATCCTACATGGTATGTTAGAATCTCCACATGGTGTGTTGTTGGGATCTTGTCACCTTCTACCAACAAAGTAACATGTTGTATCAATACTTCACATCTCGTCTCCAAAGAAGTTTCTCTACTTTCAGTTCAAGTTATGACATCCTACAAAGGTCTTTTTCTTTTGTAATACCTAATGATAATCCAATCCTATTTTTTGTCCTAGTTCAAAAAATTCAAGAAAAAAGAATCTATTTAACTTTTCTATCTGGATCTTATAATCGAGTCATTTTGCATCTTGACTCCAGTTAGCGATTTCTCTTCTCTGTATACTACACCTTGTTTTTTTTTGCATTTTCTTTTCTCACCATCATGTGTGCACCTCTTTTCACATGTGGGTGGTTAATATGCCTCTTTTGCACACCTGCCTACTCATTCTCTTTGTATTTGGTGTGAGGGGGGATATAGAGGAGAGAGAGTATGGGAGAGCATATGAGGAGAGAGATGAGAGATGATATATTCCAAGTTATCTTCATAGAGCTTCGTACTCTTCATTACATATGCTCTTCTGATGTGTTGTGGCAAGTCATTCCCACTAACCATCACTTTACACTTGAGTTGACTGCCTATACTAATTTTAGTTAGCCACTGCTTTCAGATGATGTTGAAGGATCTCAACTCCAAGATTGATTCCAAGCTTTTCGTGTTTGTACTGCTTATGTACGTCAGGACAAGAGCTTGCCATGTTAATTCCACCCTTTTGTCCCTCTGGTGTTAATGATGTTTTGGTTGATCATTCTAGCTGCATTTCCATGAGGCAAATGGTTGCTTCTTCACATCAGAGGTCATAGAAGCTTGTATCTCCTAGCTTACAAATTGTATATCTACATGACTTCATCCATGTTTATCTACACTGAGCTATTTTCCTTACATCTTCTCCGAGTTGCATCTGTTGACATGAGTCTTTTATTGGTCTACTTGGGTTACTCCACCTTAATTTTCTATCAAGCTTTAAAGATTCATGAGCCATATTTATGGAACCTATATGGCGCCATTAGCACCTCGTCCAGCTCGTGTTTATACCACATTATGCATGTTTGTGGTCTTCTCCACTAATTCCAGTTGGCTATATTTCTTAGACAATTTGAAGGTTCTTCTATTGCTACGTCAACATTGTGCCTCCTTGTCCATGTCACGTCATGTACGTGAGATGTGTTGACAATGCGCTTATAACACTCACACATTCCTGTCCAATGAAGATGGCATAGTCGGGGTACTTTTGATCATCTGCTTCAATTTGGTCGTGGCGAGATTTTTTTGTGGTGTTTGTATTCCATTTATTAGATGCTCTTTATTCCGTATGCACTTCAGAAGACTTTTTTCCAAAAATCAAGTATTTCCAACCTGCAGAACGCAACTCAAAAGAGTCATTATCATATATTTTTAGTTGGAAAGTATTGTTAAAGGGAAAGTGATAGTTTATGTATGGGGGGTGACATTTTTATTATTTGACCGAGTCTTGTAATTCCAAATTTATACATGTGCTTCACTCATGCTCCATTTTGAGGGGAAGTGTTAGAAAATAATATACATGCATATTTAGTTAATAGGTTAAATAGTATATAGGCTTAAATGTTTTGGCCCATATAGTCTTATTTGAGTCCCAAGTCTGTAATGTTTTTCTCCTTTCTCATATATATAGGACATGACTGTGTCATCTAATATTAACACAAGACAAATAAGTTTCCATCGCACTTTTCAACAATATGTTTTTGTTAACTTCGTTGAACATACTTTAGACTGGAACGGGGGAGCATTGTAACTAAGTTTTTTTTTTTTGGGGGGGGGGGGCATTCCTAATAATTAAGCATTTGTCACAGTTGCTTTTACCACCGATTGAATACCCCTACCCCACTCTTCATTCCTTTTCTTCTCGAGAAGGGAGGCTCCATTCTTCTACGTGATAAACAATGTGCCTTTGCAACGGGTATTTTTATATATCACAAGGACTTGTAAAGGAAAAAACGCAATTTGTGTTTTCATGAGGGCCTTGTTTATTTCATTTGTCTCTACTATTCAATTCTATCGACTTACGAATATTGTGAGTCGGATTCAATATGATATGCACGTGTATTTATATATAGTTGGCAAACTAAAAACGATGTTAACATGGGTATGAAATAAAATAATAATGGAGGTCCACTTTTGTCCAATCAGACCCCCGGTAAGTCAGGCAATTTTGCGTCGTCTTGAATTATTGTGTATCATGTGCTTATCCAGAGTCACATGCTTCTGGTTGGGTAATTGAGAACCTGATATTGTATTGGTGTGGCGCCAAAGTCCCAACAGTGTTGGAGATTTCCATGTCGTGCATATCCCAAGTATAGTTCTTATACAACGAAACTGTGGGGATATACTCTCAACACGAACATGTTGATCTCTTTATTAATACTAAAGTTTAACTAAGGCTCCAGGATTTTTTTACCGACCATTTACCTTTTTACTCTTTAATGTATCGACTATTGTATCCGGCCCAGAATTACGGATAACGCTAACTCATAGCTATGAGACTATATAACTAGTTCAGTGTGCATTCAAACAATGATAATAAATTAAAAAAATACCCGGTAGCTAAAAAAAATTAAGAGACAGTGTAAAGCTTTAGTATTCATTTAAACAATGATAATAAGAAAATATAATTCAGTAGCTTAAATTGTTTAGTGACAGTATGTATATAGTTCAACGTTTTTTTCAGGGAAAGCCAAAATTCTACAACATTTAATCGACGACTCTCATGCAGTTACTACCACGAGGAGTCCAATGAGAAGTAATTTTTAGATTTTAATGGGATTGTAAATCTAAAACTGGTAAAGGATAAGTAAACTCCACGATGACAAGTTTTTTTAGTTGTAATGTATTCAAACAATAAAAAATAAATAAATAAGTAATATCATAATTTGTTTTATGAGACCACATAAACAATTTAGTGTGTATTGAAACACAATTAAAAATAAAAGAAGGACTGATTAGCTATCTACATATTGCACTTCATATCTATGGTAATAATAAAATTCTGTTCAAGGTTCTTTTGTAATATTTTGCAATGTTTTTCAAATTACAAAGTAACATTTGTAATTATAATATATATTATACACGAAATAATATGAGAAGTATTGTATACATTTTTTAAACTTTCAATTATAAATTAAATGTTCTATTTTTATAACGCAAGAAATAAAATAATTTAGATATATTTTTCTTTTGATACTCAAAATTATATATGTATTCTAACAATGCAATAAAAAGGCCATAAGAAGGAGTGATAGTAATTTTTGTCTTTCGTTTTTTAAATTACTGATGGCCCGTTGTTATGACATATAAAAGATCGTGGAATGGTTGAATGTACTTTTTATTTTTAGTATTTTGAACTATTAATAAAGTTAGTCTATTCTAATAGACTAATAAGGTTGCTTGTACCGCAACCGTGGGAGTTAACATCTACCAGTCCGCATTCGAATTAGTTATTTTTGTACTTACTAGAAATATGAGTGTGGTGCAACGAAATTTAAAGGAGGTGGAGAACATGATTTTTCTTACGTGATACCAAAAAAAATCCCAACGGTGATGTTACTAACGTGAATAAATAATTATTATTCCTTTCATCTCTAATTCTTCTTCTTCCTTTAAGGTGTCTGGTATGAACTAGTCAAAACAAATTTTAATCCATGTTTACATTTATCTAACAACGTAATTTTCTACTTATTCTAATCTTATCTCATTCTGTAGATAGTCCAACACTGAATTTATGATATTTAAATTAATATAATATTCTTAAAGCCATACATATACTTGGTGATAGCGTGATAAGTAGCACCAAGGATCGGTCTCTGCAATACATACCCATCTTTATTTGGTTAGTACTACTACCTAGGACTCTTATCTCAATACTCGGTCGCGCAATGTGACAAGAGTATCACAATTTCCACGCCCTCCCAACTGTTTAGCTCGTAGTGGTATACTATCGAAAATGATTGTAAGAATCTACTCAGCCGGAATCTAAGAAGATTGAGAGAACAAACTAGCTCGCAATAACAATTTTTTTTCTTGGATGACGTGGGAACCAAGCTGAGAGCAGCCATATCAATGACTCCATTTCAGTAGTGTAACCCTTACGCTCCAACTATCCGCACATCAGGGGGCTGCAATTTAAATCATACATAGGCCGGTCTGCGTGGTGGGACAAACAATCACTAAGGCATATTCGGAGAAATTTAAACCCATGTCCCAATTTTGGAAAGGTTAGCTCTTTACCACTCTGCTACTACCCCACCGGCCGTAATAACAATCTTATCGATAAGAAGAATGAGAAGCATAACAATCGAAAGTAGAATTGTATCAGTCGTAAATGTTATATCTATGCTATATAAAAAAAATTATATAGGGTACTTACAACATTATTCCTCCCAGCACTTTGTGTAATTTAATTAGTCTTTTGTGTATTCTACTAAGAGTATGTAAAAGGATATAGGAGGAGAAGAATTTAATTTTTCGCTTTAGTTTTTCAAGTTAGAAATATATGAAATGTCATGTGAGATTTACATTTAATTTTGATAATTGTTGAATTAGGCTTTGTATTGAATTACTGTGTATGTATCGCGATTTTTGTGGTTTATATAGTAGCAAATGTGGCAAAATCAAAGTGTGGAGAGGTGGGAACGTGGTTACTAAGTGGCACTGTCAACACCATAAAGTAATTAATATTAATTTTACCATTATTTTTCTAGTGATTTTCATCTTCTTTCTCAACATTGTGCTTGTTTCACCATTAATTGTAACATGTCTCAACACAATACATATTCCTTGTTGTTTAAACTACTCAGAATTCCTATTTATTTGTATAGCATACTCTTTTTATGTAGTGAATAAGGTGAAGCAACTTCACATTTATTGTATTTGAAACAATTTAAAATTCTCAAACCTCTAATATGTACATATATCCCTATTTTTTATTAAAAAATGATGTGATAGTGTTCGAACATATGTACCCTTGCCTCCTCCAACTAAAAAAAGCCTAACCTAGACCGGCATGACTCACACCTAGGGAAGTCATAATTGGATGACCGCGATAAAGCTTGTCTTACTATGTACAAAACTTGTAAACAAGAGCTGCCAATTTATTTTCTACTATTGTTCGAAAAGCAGACCCCGCAACAAAGGCCCGAACTAGCCACACACATGACACACCCACTGATCCGAAGGGGCCTCAAGGACAACCAAGTTGTCTTCAACACAATCTCCAAAAGCATTAATGGGCCGACATGATTGCAATTTTTACTTGTGAACTAATAGTCTCAACAGTCCCACTTCAATATTTCAGACTGATATTGTGAATGCACACTGTGCTAACGACTAGTCTTTGCAACCACTAACCACTACGTCAGCCCAAGATTTTTACACCTCACGCACAGACTTGGCAAAATCAGAACCTGACGCAATTTAAATTATTTAGACAAAATATGGTCTAAGTCTAAGGTTTCTTGAAATGATCCATATTCAACCTAAATATGAAGAATTTCATATTATAGTTGGATATAAATCTAGAATTCAGACTCAAATTAACCTAATTATCAAGTTAATTAAAGGCTGACATGATGGTGTGCAAATAAGTCAGTTATGAACTGAATGATTGGCAAAATCGAAATCGATAAGCTATCGTAATAAAATTTGGGTGACAACATGAACGCCAATGACTAACAGTTAAGCCATGTAACAACACAATCCAAAATTTTCATGAAACCCACGACTCCAGCCGAGTGTGTTTTCAAGGGAATGCAAGAAATATAATAAAACGCACTGCTTTCTAGCACGCAAGTATGCAAATACAACCATGAACCATTAAATATCAATTTCCAATATTTCCTAACGTCTAAACTTTATTCACACTTCTAAGTAGCAAAATTTATTTATTAGGTCAAGAAATAGGGTTTTGTGAAGCAAAATATGTCCCTTTTGTGAAGCAACAACAATTAATCCGTTTAAGATGAGACTCCCAAACGGTTTAATTGTTATTTTATTACCAAAGTATCTCAGATTCAAACCACGACGACGACATGTATATAATCGCCAGTTTTTTATTTTGCAAACAATTTCAACTTGTATAGGGTATATAGTGTTCCCATGTTTGGTCAACGTTTTGATGCAATAGAAGCTTATTCCTATATACACCGAGAAAGAGAAGAACTGTCTAACTAATAAGTGGTGATTAGTGATTATCAAAAAAGAAGTGGTGATTAGTTTGTAGGTGATTAGTGATTATCAAAAAAGAAGTGGTGATTAGTTTGTACATCTGCAGTGATTGGACGGTTTGCCAACTTCCTCCGTACCACGAATGCACGATTCCCATACTTCTATTACCAACTCTATTGTGGCAGATTCTCATGGGTGGTCCAAGAAGGAAAGAGATGGATGTGGAACCTCGAGTCGAAGTGGTGTATTGACGGCGATGTCCCTGAGAATAAGAAGGTGAGATCGTACACGCTTGAAAGGACAGCCGTTGGTGAAAGAAAAAACACTCATTGGGGTACAAAAAAATTAAATAAGTGGGAAGTATAAAAAGAAAAAAAATATAGAGAATAGTATAAAAATAGGGGGTACACAAAATAGTAAAAAAAAGAGGGAAGCAGAAAATAGAGAGGAGTGACGTAGAATATAGAGAGGATGAAGTGAAAAAGAGGTGAAAAGTTCAAAAAAAAGGCAAGTAAAAATAATTTTTCTTCTTCTCTTTTTAAGTTTTTCTAATATTGTGTGGATCCAAAATTAGGGAAGCAGAGACTGAGATAATATTCTTTTTATTTATATATACTTGATAAATTGTTATGACCGCATCTGAGCTTAATTGGTAAATTAGGGTTTACTTGGATGATTGTATACTTAACTAAGTTGATCATTTTTAAAGCTTGATTAGTGATGGTTGTTAAGTTTTGATGTTTTAAATATAATGAGAAGATTTAATCATACTTTGATTCACATAATTAGGTTTTAATATTTGGAAACCCTAATCGGCTCAAAATAGGGTTTTGATGACATATGAATACAGAATTTGATAGTTATAGTGTCTCACTAAATGATTTTTAGTATTCTATGTGTAACTCTAATTGAATTCAAATTTGAATATGATTTGTATATCTCAAATATGAACACTATTAAAAAATATAAGAATTTTTGAAGAATGTTCTGACCCGTTTGTCGGTCGAGTTTCAAACTCAACCGATCATATTTTTATATTGATATAGTAGTGAAATATTTAATTTTTAATTATTTTTGGTAACTCCAAATAATCTAAAATTTTAAATGGAGATTTTAAACTCAATCATAAATAACATGTTAAATTTTCATAATTTTTGGTTGTGTTTAGACCTTACCAGTAGACGAATTACAGTAACATTTCTATGACAGAAAATTCAGCTAAAATAAGAGAAAGTATAGTGAGGGGTCATTGCGCAATTGACCCAAGCAGCTCAATTGCTCTATATGGTTAATCTAACACACAAGGAGCTCTCATAATTTATGATTCAATCTAGAGACACGAAATCCTAGAGAGAGAGGGAGAGTTAGGGTTTGAGAGGAGAAACTGATGGAGATGCTGATCTAGGGTTTTGCGGTCTGAGGAATGATGAAATAAAGTAAGTTTAGCTTCTTGGCATAGACTTTAATGGTGAATCTTCTCTCACATGTCAAGATTTCATCCCTCCTCTGATTTGATCCAAAATAGTATTAAAACTTTCCCTTTTCTCACTCTTTCTTCATAATCCCTCATTTCTAGGGTTTCCGAGTTGAAAGGAAGAAGAATCAGGTGAATTGCTACGGATTTGATATGAGATCAAGATTTTCATATATGAGATACGTTTTTAAGGTGTTTTCACACCTTAGGGTGAGTGGGAACTTCCTTTAAACATTATATTGTACGAAATTTGGTTAAATCATCCATAATCTTTAATTGCTTAGTATGCGACTACAAACCATGAATTGTCTGTTTGATCTAAGTTGTTGCAAAATGATATGATATGGATTCTTCCTCTATTTGGATGAGTTTTAGATGATAAAATCATATTAGAAATGTATACAATACATCCTAAAAAGAATTCCCTAAGTATTTGCAGAGGTTATAAGAGTAAACTAAAATATAAAGAATTTGTCTGACTGAAATTGTTGTATAATTAAATAGAGAAATTTGTTTATTTGGATCCCCTTGGTTATGAATTATTATTTATCTAAAATCATAGTACACATATGTCGGATACTATCTTGGATTTCGTTTAAGGTGAATAGTGTTTGTTTGATATCTCAGTAAAGAGGGTGAAACCCTAGATGTGAGAAAAGTTGGATATTTACGAATAGATATCGTGAAATCCATTTGAAGGGATTTTCTTAACATGATAGACTTTATTTATTCAATTTTATTCTTGATGCATGATATCTCAGTGAATGGCATGGAAACTTAAATTCAGCTCAGTTCCAAGGTTTCATACATATGTTGATTGTATATGATTTAAGTAGTCTTTATTCAGTGAATGTTTATGTCGTATGAAATCCTTATGAGAGCCATGTGATAAGTGAATGAGGTAAATGAAACCCTAAGGATAGGGTGTTCAATGAATCAAGTATTGTGATATCAATGTTCTCAGTATGAGATGTGGTTATGCTTAACAGTTCAATTGCGTGATTCTAATGTATAAAGTGCCAAGTTGACATGTATTCTATTTATTTAAGAATTTTAGTCTGCCTGTATGTATAGTATGATGATTACTCAGATACAATATTTTTAATATACTTCTCTGCCAAGTTTAGAATGATATACATGTTGTATTATAAACATCAAATAAATAGATGCGGTACCATAGAGATACCAAAGTCAAGTTTAAGTAAGGAAAAGATACAATATAGTAAGGGCTTTCCAAGAATAATAAAATAATAGACTTAGGGGCCCTGAACACCGTAGAACCCCTATGAGAGGTTTGCGCCTTAGGGGTGAAACGACCTAACCCTAGAAGTGTCCAGTATACAGGTATCGGAACGTACTAACAGGTGGTACGGGGGATGAAGCCCTAGTGGAAGTCTCCTTAAAATACAGAATGTAGTGTCCAACGTCAACCAGAGATCCTGGTGGCACTAGAGTACAGAAAAGCCAATAGGTGTCTTGACTCTCCACCTGTGTGCTCAGGTTAGAGGAGAAGTCCAGTTTTATGGCCCACAGGTGTGCCAAGGCCAGAGTGCCATTTTTCCTATTGCACACCAATGACGTTGTCAGGCTTAGCAATCCTGGGGTGTCAGCTATGTCTTGTACGGTGAGATCGTAGTTCGCTACAAGTCTTCATATGTAGAGTACACTGCCTATAATCAGGGCATAAGCTAAAATATGATCATATAGGTTTAAAGAGTTTCTTATAAGTAAAAATAGTTAAGAAATATTTGAGTACAATTTCGTAGTAGTTGTTCTTTAAATGTAATATTTACATTCCATGTTATTTTAACTATATTGTTTTAGATCTTCTCAGTGTAGTAATTACTGTATTTTATTCCAGTTTAATAAATTATCTAGAGTATCCTGCCATATTTATGTTTTTCAATGATTAGACTCTTTAAATATTACTATTGTTATAATTGATATCAGTTGCTTAAAGGTATATCTGTAATTATATATCAGTGCTTTAGATTATTTCTTTGAAGTACTCATTCACTGAGCGAGTAGGCTCACCCCTCTACTCAAAATGTTTAGGAAAACCACATGGACTTGAAGAAGGTCAAAGCATAATAGTAGATCTACCACATGAGTTAAGTATGAGATTAGTTAAGTTAAGTCGGTCCCTGTCACTCTAGGTCCTTGTATAGATGTGAGAGAGTTGTAAATGATGTTTGTATGTTTGTTTCCTTAATAAGAGAGAATGCAAATGATTGTCATGTCGTGTGTACATGAAAGTGTGAGAAACGTAATGAATGTATGGATGTGTATCATTAATGTTGAGATCATATTCGAGTAATAAAAGTTTAATTCTCTTGTAAAGTTTGTTTATGTGATTGAATGGGAGAAAACAAAGAGTTTGAAATAAAAAGGAAAAGTCAGGAGTGAACTTTGTATTAAGTGTAATCCTCATAGTCATGCCCTAATCTCATGATTAGTGGAAATCATGGGAAGTGGGTGTGATAGCTTGGTATCAGAGCTTAGGCTGAGTTCCCAGGGACCATAGGTTAGAAAGTCAGAGTTATAAGTGTGGAAGATAGGAGGTGATGTGTCTATAGCTCTGGGAAGTCTGGGTATTTGGATACCCAGGCCCGATATGTGAATGCTTAGATTGACCAGTATCAAACTAATTTGTCTATTGTTCTCTGGATGCCCTGGCCAAGTATCCAGAGGAAGGATGGGCTAGAGAGAAACCCAAGAAATCTTAGGGTTAGGAGACCGGAAGGTAATCAAGGAGTAAGAGATTAAATATAGAATGTGATACAACTCTTGCTTTATATTGCTTCTTTGATTGTAGATAAATATAAATTCTCTTATATGTATGAATTAATAATATCAGTTTGTAGAATATATATGGTTCTTTTATATTGTTGTGTATCATGAAGTGATTCGATTATTATTTATATTCTTTGTATCAAGTAGACCAAAACTTATGTTTGAATGAGTTTTCCCTAAGTGGATATTATTTACACATGTTTTAGATTAATAGGAGTTATTTAATCCCGAGTAGCTCTTGGCTTCAGGACTGTAGGTTCGGCTTGGTCCGGCAGGAAGGGTGTGTTACTGGGATCTAATGACACCTATTAAAAATATAATAAGAGTAGACACTGGATAAATTAGACACACATCATAGTGAGAATGTACATACACTAAGATGTTGAAACATATGGGAAAGATTAGAATAGCTAAGAATCAGTTGGAACTGATATCTGAGATCCAACTTTGGGGCCTCATATGAGAAACACTTAATTGGGAATAAAGGAACATGACATAAGGTTCAGATTAAGTTTAATTATTAGTATTATATGAACTCCAAATATGAAATATGGAAAAGATATGAGAAAAGTATGTAAGGGCCAAGATAGTAAGAATCTATCATGAGGAATGGATTATATAACCAAGTACAATGTTTTTTGTGTACTCCAAAGCGAATGGAAAATAGAAGAAAAGAGTTAAGTATACGATATGTACATAGAAGTGAAGAGTCTGTAGAAGAGTTAAAGTAAAGAGAATTAGATGAACATGTAAATCATAAGACTAGGATAAGAAACTAAGTTAAAACAAAGATAAATGTTAGAAATGATGAGCTTGATTAAGGAATGAGGGTTACAATATAATTGAGAGCATGGAATGTATACCTTTATTGTGAAGTTAATACATTCATCCTTACTACCTTTAGATTCCAAGTCTCTATAGAACAACAAACTAGTTTCTAAAAGATGAACAATGGTGTAGCTAAATAAATGAATAAGTCATACAAAGGTAGACTATATTCAGGAAGGAAAAACTTGACTAAAAGAGAAACTATGTTTCACCCATGCATGAGCCGTTTGATTTAAAATGAAGGATATGTAATGTATTAAACATGAGGTGAAACTAGTAGAGAGATTATTGATTTAGAATTTAAACTTCACATTAGTATAAGGATAAAAAGAAATATGTGCAAAATGGTATACATGATCATACACATGAATAATAAACATGATCATAAGAAGAAAAAAAATTGAAGTTAAAGATGAAAGGTGGAAGAGTAGTATATGGTAAGGCTATTATGGAAAGTAAGGAAGGGTTTGAAACATAATGGATTAATATAGATTATAAAAGAAAGAGGTTGCGAGATTCAAGAAAGTGTTAATTAGTCAAGTATCCTTGTTGATAATTAATTAAACCTACATATGAGAAATGTATTAATGAATGTTTGAAGATAAGAATTATAAGTCTCAAAATCATCTTCTCTTTCATATCTTCCTCAATGAGAGCAATGTGGGAATGAAGTGATAAAAAATGAATCATATATGATGCATAATCACCGTGGTAGAGACATCTAATGAATGTAATAATGACACACAATATGATGATGAAACCCTAGCAGGGTAAATTGAGAATATAATCTATCTGAATGGCCAAGTAAGAGAAAGGAAATTCAATTGATAAGATAAGGAAGACTTTTGTAAAACTTGTGAGATCAAAACTTTGAATTTCAAATTAATGGAGCAAAGTCCCATCACAATAACGTCATGCTACTGATAAGGACCAAACCCTAGAATATTTAGAGTTGTAGTAGTTCAAGGGATGTCACTAGTGATTTGACCTTGAATACTAGCATCTCTATAAAACACGATCATGAGATTTGCACTATGAGAAGTAAACTAGCACTGATAGTAATTCAGGGTTTAAAGGTAGCTAATCTGAAAGGTAGATAAACAATATGGAAATGATTTAGAGAAAAGGATAAGAAATTGATTTGAAATATAAGAGGTGTGTTTTGAACAAAAGGAGAAATACAATATGAGTTTGTGTGATATGAAATACATTCTTGCAGTGATAGCAAGAATGATGAATAATCTATTCATACCTTGTATGTTTCAATTTTAGGGATGTTTAATCTACATGATTAAAATGAGAAGGATAAGTAGCAAAAAGTAAGTAGTAGTGAATGAGGAGAGAGATAAGAGATAACAATAGCTTTTAGTAATATGTGAATTTGTTTTTAGAAGTATAATTTGTTGAAGGTATAATAAGGGATGTAAATTTGTTTTACGTATGATTTCAGTTGTACATGTGCAACCAATATGTTAATTAAAGGTGTCTGATAGTTTAAGTCATTCATACCAGTAATCCATCTTAGTATTGTACGATTGTGGTATGGTGATATGGGTTGAATGATGATGGAATAAATGGAGGGTTACCCTGAATAAGGTAGTCTTACCTATTCACTCATATGAATAGAAGGGATGATAACCATATTGTATTGATATGTAACCCTAATGAGGTATAGCTTGTTATACCTAGCTTTAATATAAATAAGTGATGGTAATTGGGTATGAATAGTCCTTGAATGACTAATACAACCATGTAGTACTATGTTACTATTGTTGAAAGCCTAGTATGCTATAACCCGATGGTTACACCTTGAATTATGTGTGGGTTCATACTTGAGAATAGTATGGAATGTGATGGTAATGCTTCACCTTATGCATCCATGATCCAATGGGGATGTCGTGAGTAGTATTGTACAATTGTTGTTGAATCTAGTCTTTCAACTCAAGACTAATTTGCTATTTGAGTAGCACAATAGTAAAAATTCAAAACAATTGTACATATTGAGCCGTATGAATTGAGATATTTGGATCAGATTATCAATGTTGAGGTAACACCTCAAGAGTATGAAAATATTGAAATTGTTGTTTCTCTCTCTATCCTATGATTGATTGTGGCATAGAGAATTCGTTATATATAATTGGGAACTGTTTTAGACATGTTGTGATTAGAAAAGAAATAAATGACTTAATGTTGAAAGATACATTCAAGTATGAAATATAAGAATATAATGACATGTAAGATATCAGAAGCTTAAAATAAACCTTGATAGTACTTGGCTTGCATATTTATGTTTTGGGGGCAAAACCTTTTTAAGGGGGGAGAATTGTTATGACTGCATCTGAGCTTAATTGGTAAACTAGGGTTTACTTGGATGATTGTATGCTTAACTAGGTTGATCATTTTTAAAGATTGATTAGTGATGGTTGTTAAGTTTTTATGTTTTAAATATAATGAGAAGATTTAATCATACTTTGTCACATAATTAGGGTTTAAGATTTGGAAACCCTAATCGGCCCAAATTAGGGTTTTGATGACATATGAATACATAATTTGATAGGTATAGTGTCTCACTAAATTATTTTTAGTATTTTATGTGTAACTCTGATTGAATTCAAATTTGGAAATTTTTTTATATCTCAAATGTTAACACTATTGAAAAATATAAGAATTTTTGAAGAATGTTCTAAATTATTTGTCAGTCGAGTTTCAAACTCGACCGATCATATTTTCATATTGATATAACAATGAACTATTTGATTTTTAATTATTTATTATAACTCCAAATGATCTAAAATTTTAAATGGCGATCTAAAACTCAATAATAAACAACATGTTAAATTTTCATAATTTTTGGATTTGTTTAGACCTTACCAGTAGACGAATTACAGTAACATTTATATGACAGGAAATTCAGCTGAAATAAGAGAAAGTATAGTGAGGGGTCAATGTGCAATTGACCCAAGCAGCTCAATTGCTCTATATGGTCAACCTAACACACAATAAGCTCTCATAATTAGTGATTCAATCCATAGAAATGAAATCCTAGAGAAAGAGGGAGAGTTAGGGTTTGAGAGGAGAAAGTGATGGAGATGCTGATCT
The DNA here is from genome assembly GCA_963693085.1 of Alisma plantago-aquatica. Classification (NCBI taxonomy): domain Eukaryota; kingdom Viridiplantae; phylum Streptophyta; class Magnoliopsida; order Alismatales; family Alismataceae; genus Alisma; species Alisma plantago-aquatica. The sequence goes on from OY856410.1 coordinate 777,833,060, forward strand.
AGGGTTTTGCAGTCTGAGGAATGATGAAATCAAGTAAGTATAGCTTATTTGCATAGACTTTAATGGTGAATCTTCTCTATCATGTCAAGATTTCTTCCCTCCTCTTATTTGATCCAAAATGGTATCAAAACATTCCCTTTTCTCACTCTTTCTTCATAATCCCTCATTTCTAGGGTTTCCGAGTTGAAAGGAAGAAGAATCGGGTGAATTGCTAGGGATTTGATATGAGATCAAGATTTTCAGATATGGGATACGTTTTTAAGGTGTTTTCACACCTTAGGGTGAGTGGGAACTTCCTTTAAACAGTATATTGCATGAAAATTGGTTAAATCATCCATAATCTTTAATTGCTTAGTATGCGACTACAAACCCTGAATTGTCTGTTTGATCTAAGTTGTTGCAAAATGATATGATATGGATTCTTCCTCTATTTAGATGAATTTTAGATGATAAAATCATATTAGAAATGTATACAATACATCCTAATGAGAATTACCTAAGTATTCGCAGAGGTTATAAGAGTAAACTAAAATATAGGGAATTTGTCTATGACTGAAATTGTTGTATAATTAAATAGAGAAATTTGTTTATCTGGATCCCCTTGGTTATGAATGATTGTTTATCTGAATTCATAGTACACATATGTCGTATTCTATCTTGGATTTCATTTAAGGTGAATAGTGTTTGTTTGATATCTCAGTAAAGAGGGTGAAACCCTAGATGCGAGTAAAGTTGGATATTTACGAATAGATATCGTGAAATCCATTTGAAGGGATTTTCTTGAAATGATAGAATTTATTTATTCAATTTTATTCTTGATGCATGATATCTCATTGAATGGCATGGAAACCTAAATTCAGCTCAGTTCCAAGGTTTCATACATATATTGATTTTATATGATTTAAGCAATCTTTATTCAGTGAATGTTTATGTCGTATGAAATCTTTATGAGAGCCATGTGATAAGTGAATGACGTAAATGAAACCCTAAGAATAGGGTGTTCAATGAATCAAGTATTTTTATATCAATGTTCTCAGTATGATATGTGGTGATGCTTAACAGTTCAAATGTATGATTCTACTGTATAAAGTGCCAAGTTGACATGTATTCTGTTTATTTAAGAATTTTAGTTTGCATGTATGTATAGTATGATGATTACTCAGAATATTACAATGTTTTGAATATATTGCTCTGCCAAGTTTAGAATGATATACATGTAGTATTATAAACTTCAAATAAATAGACGTAGTACCATAGAGATACCATAGTCAAGTATAAGTAAGGAAAAGATACAATATAGGAAGAGTTTTCCAAGAATAATAAAATAATAGACTTAGGGGCCCTGAACACCGTAGAACCCCTATAAGAGGTCTGCGCCTTAGGGGTGAAATGACATAACCCTGGAAGTGTCTAGTATATGGGGGTCAGAACGTACTAACAGGTGGTATGGGGGAAGCCCTAGTGGAAGTCTCCTTAAAATACAGAATGTAGTGTCCAACATCAACCAAAGATCTTGGTGGCACTAGAGTAAAGAAAAGCCAATAGGTAGCTTGACTCTCCACCTGTGTGCTCAGGTTAGAGGAGGAGTCCTGTTTTACAGCCCATAGGTGTGCTGAGGCTAGAGTGCCATTTTTCCTGTTGCACACCAGTGACGTTGTCAGGCTTAGCAATCCCGGGGTGTCAGCTAAGTCTTGTACGGTGAGATCGTAGTTCACTATGAGTCTTCATATGTAGAGTACACTACATATAATCAGGGTATAAGCTAAAATATGACCATATAGGTTTAAAAAGTTTCTTATAAGTAAAAAGAGTTAAGAAATATTTGAGTACAATTTCATAGTAGTTGTTCTTTAAACGTAATATTTACATTCCCTATTATTTTATCTATATTGTTTTACATCTGCTCAGTGTAGTAATTAATGTATTTTATTTGAGTTTAATAAATTATCTAGAGTATCATGCCATATTTATGTTTGTCAATGATTAGTCTCTTTAAATATTACTGTTGTTATAATTGATATCAGTTGCTTAAAGGTAAATATGTAATTATATCAGTGCTTTAGACTGTTTCCTTGAAGTATTCATTCACTGAGCAAGTAGGCTCACCCCTCTACTCAAATTTTTTGGGAAACCACGTAGACTTGAAGAAGGTCAAAGCATTAGAGTAGATCTACCACATGAGTTAAGTATGAGATTAGTTAAGTTCAGTCGGTCTCTGTCACTCTAGGTCCTTGTATAGATGTGAGAGAGTTGTAAATGATGTTTGTATGTTTGTTTCCTTAATAAGAGAGAATGCAAATGATTGTCATGTCGTATGTACATGGTAGTGTGAGAAACGTAATGAATGTATGGTTGTGTATCATTAATGTTGAGATCATATTAGAGTAATGATATACGTCACTTAACACACCAATCACTAAGATTGTTAATCCTAGAGTTTAATCCTTTTAACTCTCCGGTTAAGGCTAGTATAGAAGGGTTGAATCCCAAAAGACAACTTTTGAAGATAGTTTCTTAAAAACCCAATTATTTGAAGAACTTATTTTATTTGTTTTGGTATTTTCAGATTTAAAACAGAAAGTAAAAGTCGGAATGGGTGTTTGGTTGATTACACTAAAAAAAGAAAGAAGATGCTAAAATTGAAATTTGCACTTAAACAAAATATTATTTGCCCTGTAAAAGGTAAACAAAAATTGTTATTAGCACAAAAAGCAATTATGAATTAAAAGACTAAAAACTAGAGTAAACAAGAAAATCGACAGTTGAAATCAAAGGGGGAGAATCGAGGCTTTAGGGGTTTTCACCACCTTAGCCATGGTAAAAACACGAATTAATTATTATTAATCGATAAATAGATGACGACATGTGAATCACAAAAGAAACACAAAAGATGAACTCCACATGAGACCATTGGTCCTGGTGCTCATGTTTCCTAGTTCTTCATCCGAAAAAGAGATAAATCCGCGGTCACATCAAAATCTCTATGCGAATTGGTTTATCGTTCTAAACCCGGATTTCCATGGTCATATTTGTAAGGACCCTGACCTGCGTTTAGGGTTTACCCTGTTTGTTTTGCTTAACCTTAGTGGTTTGATGCTTGCTAATCACCTTTGAGAGGTGATTAGGGTTTTGTTGTGCTTTGTTCAGAGTTCAAGGGGCTACATGCAAATAACCCAAGTTTAGGGTTTTGTGTGCAAGTTGGTCATCTTGTGAGATGTTTTTCCCTCTTTGCTTCCTCTAGGGTTGAGAGGAAGGCTTGGGCTTGTTGTTTGAGTTCTTTGGGCCGGAGTTGAGCTTGTTTGGGCCTTGAGATGTGTTGTTTGGGCTTGGTTGAGCCTTGTGTCGGCCATGGCTTGCTTTTTTTCATCCAAGGGTGAGTGTGTGTCGTCCAAGGAAGTCTTGTGTCGTCTAACACCTTGGTGTGTCGCCCAGCAGCTTGTTTGTGTCACCCAGCAGGAGTTGTTGCTTGTGTCGCCCATGTGGCTTGACCTTGGTTGGTGACACTTGGTGCCTATCTTGGACAAGTGTCTTAGACCTTGCATGTGGTGGCTTGAACCCTAGGACAAGTGTCCCTTGGTTGGGCGACACATTGCATGGTTGTATCTTGGTTTCTCCTCCCCTTCTTTCTATATAAGCAGCTCTTCTCCTTGCCTTAGTCTCCTTTGCTCTTTCGGTCCCCCCTCCACCTTGAGTGCACGATATCCCTCTCCATCTAGCTTGTGTTGTCCGATACACTCCCTAGGGGTTGAAATGGTGGTCGATACACCTTCCTGGAGAAGCCTGGTGGACGATAGCTTTGGACCTTGGAGCTGTGTTGGACGATACCCCTTAGAGCTGGAGTGCTTCTTCTTCCTTGGAGCTTAAAGGCGGGTTGCATATCTTCTAACCCTAACTTCTTTACCTCTAGCTATGATCTCGTTGCATGTTAGTAGCTTAGCTTAGTTCCTTGCTTTTGTATCTTGCTTGTGCACCTTGGGTGGCCGATCCTCCTTAGGGTTTAGGGTTCCCTTGCGCACCTTGCTTTCTAGGGTTTGAGTCTCCATGAGTTCGAGGTAGAAGATGATCTGCTCTTGTGTTGGGCGATACCCTCCTTGGTTTTGGTGTGTTGGGAGACACCCATGTTCTTGTGGTGGACGACATAAGTGGTGTCCCTTGTGCTGGCCGATATGGTGACCATGTTGAGCGATATGGTCCTTGTGTTTGGTTTACTCTTGTTCTTGAGTTGAACGATAGGATGAGAGCTCTTGGTGTTGGGCGGCATGATGGTGCTCTTGTGTTGAGCGATATCCTTGCCCTTGTGTGGGCGATAGATCAAGTTAGTGAGGTGTTGTCCAGTATGGGTTGAGTTGAATGACAGGACCATGCTTGGCTTGCTTCCTTATGTTGACCGATAGGAAAGTATGGTGAGTTGGCCGATAAGTGTGGTTGTGTATCGGGCGATACCCCTTGTTGTGTCAGCCGACATGGTGAGTATGATGGGCGATATGGACCTTCTTGTGTTGAGAGACATCCTCTTCTTCATAGTGGATGATAGACCTAAGTTCTCGTGGTTGGTTGGTGCTGGACGATAGCCATGCATGGTGTGCTGGCCGATATCCATGTTGGCCGACATCCATGGTGGCCGATAGCCAAGGTGGGCGATAACCTAGGTTGGGTGTGTGTGTCGGCTGATAGGCCTTGATGGGTTTTAGTAAGGGTGGTGATGAGTTATAGTGAGGGTCATGTGTTCTTATAGTGACGGTCTCATGTACTATGGAAGTGCATGTTTATGCTCAAACGATAATGATAGTAACAATGATGATAATGGTAGTTGCATAATGATAATGATAGTAATGATGTTGATCATAGTTATGATGGCAATAATGACAGTAATGATATGCATGAAGTAATACTTACACTTAATCGTTAAATGAGAATGGTGATAGTTACAATAATGTTAGTAGTGCTAATGATAACCATGATGATAATGTTGTTGATAACTAAGATGTCAACAGTGTTGGCGATATTAGTTGTGTTGATGAAGGTAATGCCTAACTCATAAGTGAAAGCAATAATGATGTTAATAATATAATGTGATTAATGGTTGCCTAATGATTGGAATAATGGTAATAAAAGGCAGTTACATTAATAGTTACTTAATGATATAGCAATGAAGATAATAGTAGATGATGATGCTGATAATAGTAATAATGGCATCAAGAGTAGTAATGATTTTGGTAACAATGGTAGTTGCATTCATGGTTACTTAATGATAGAGATAATAATGATGATAGTTGATGGTGATGATAATGACAATTGGTAGCAATAGTGTTTGCTCTGTATACTCAACATGACTTTTTATTATAAATTGAATACCTTGATTGTTCGTATAATCTTGAGATAAGGGTAGGCAAGATTATGGTATGATGTGCTTAACAAGCTTGATCATCAAATAGTGTAATGTTGATAAATAGATTATCTTGAACGATAGCCCATGATAGTGAGCATATTCCTTATGATTGAATCTATGGTTGTTGTGTATCCTAACCATGCTGGTGATGTGTACCCAAGAAAGGGCTATGCGACATATGTGATGAATAACATTGCCTTGATATTTGTTCTATGAGATTATATATGTAATGTGTTGGTCCCATGATGATGATGTGAGCCTTGAGAGGCAATGACGGTACATGATGAAGCATTGATATCCTATGGTATGTGATGATCCTTGATATGGATCTGGATGGTTGGCAAGAGGCCAAGTGGTAACATGTGATGCTGGATCCTTGTGATGGATCAGGTTGATGAGGTTTCAATAATAATATAATGTTCTTTATTCTCTGTTACATCTTGCATGTTATATAACTTGGTTGAATCCTGCAATCCATCTAAAAGATACTAATTAATCACAATGAAATATCTCATGTAGTTTGCCCTGGCCATAGATCCATCATCTTCAGGACTTGGTGATGGTGAAACGGGTTCTCCTACGGGTTAACCCGGAGCACATATTGTTGAATATGCGAGGTTACTCCTAGCCTAGAGTAGGAGGTAAGAGTGTAACTTCGGTTATAGACTCAGATACATATATAGAGCATGGTGAACAGGCCCATGGCTCAGGATATGTGATGTGAAGAGCATGAATGCGTTCATGGCTCAGAGCATGGTGATCAGGCCCGTGGCTCAGTTGTACTAGCGCCGAGACCTGTACCAAGGCGGGCTAGAGTGAGGGTAGCCTATGGAGCTGACCCAGTGGCTTAGACCACTTCAACATGTGACTACGGTCCTGCTTGTGTTGTACTCGTGTACTGACCACGAGGTGGGAGGTTGTGGAGTCCGGCTCTTCCATTAACCTTGTATGGCACCAGTCTTGGGCTTCGCAGCCAGAGGTTGGATTTGAATGGTACGATTCAAATCCTCAGGGCATAATAACACGTAATACAGCCGTTTAGTATTTACTACATAGGTTAAACACGAAACATTGGTTGAGGCCTTGTTTGTGTATTAAATTCTGGTATATCTGCAGGTACTTCTAGATTCATCAGGTTTGTGGTAATATGCCTTGTCTGAATAATCAGGTTATGTAACATTGTATCTTATTCTGTTAAACATGTTCTGTTGAGAGATATTTTGTACAGCTGGTAAGCTTGTCGGTAAGAATAGCTTTGCTATTTATATATAGACTACTCTGGTTATACTTGTTGATAATTATCTGTTGTTATAGTTATCTTGCTAAGGTTCTGTAGTTGCGGTGGGAAGTTATGTTTCCCGCTGGGACAATTGTTCAATTGTCTCACTCCGCTGGTTTTCAGGTGGTCGAGGTAGACGTGGTCGTAGTCGTGGTGTTACGGCCGAGCAGCTTGAAGAGCAGTAGAAGGCAAGCAATGGATATGCTGCTGTTTTGGATGTTTTGTAGTAGAGTCTAGAGTCATCCCTGTACTCTCAGGTCCTTGGCAGTATTTTGATGATGTTTCACGACAAACGATCGATGTTGTTTGTATATCCTGCTGTTGGCCGGATGCGGGCCTCGATGTATATGAACAGGTGGTGAACTCATGGGATGGATGAACAACTGTTCCTGAGCTGTGGACATGTATCAGATCTCGTGTATGTATAGATATGGCAAGTTTTTGTGCAGGATGAGGACTGGAAAGTAATAGTTCCACAGTTTATATGTTTTTCGCTATCAGTTTTAATTAACTCGTATTTTCATAATCTGTGGTTATGGTGATTTCCGCACGTTTTCGCGTAACACCTCGTTATCTTTATGATAATGGGATGTGTTGCCACAAGTTTTGGTATCAAATCTTTAGGTTCGCTGAGTCTATAGGGATTTAGGACTAGTTGAGACTGTTCTTATGAGTTTTCTAGGATTTCTTACATATCTTCTGCCCTCAGTGGAAGAAAAGTCAAGATGTCTGGAAACCATGAAGAACACTCTGTTGAGTACAGTGATGCTGCATCAGTTGATGGAGTAGATGGACAGGCACATGAAGATCGGGTGCCTGAGGTCCCCCAACCTAACCCAGCCATTCTTGAACATCCTGCTTACCAACAGCTTATGGCGCAGTTAATGGCTACGATGAATCTCATAGTTGAGCGATTACCAGTGCCTCCTCCGTGAGCACAGGTTCCCCATGGAGAAGCATCGGGTATTGGGAAGACCTTCGAACGGCTTCTCCGAGTTGGAGCTTCGGACTATGTTGGAACTGTTGATCCAGCGGATGCAGATCTGTGGCTGACAAGTCTTGAGAAGGCTTTCCAGATCCTCGACATCCCCGAAGCAGACAAGGTAAAGCATGTTGTCTACCTTCTGAAGGGTAGTGCTGATCACTGGTGGACCATAGAAGAAGAGAAGCGGCCTGGTGAGGTGATCTGTTGGGAAGTGTTTCGACGCGAGTTCGTCACCAGATACTTTCCCAAGACGTACCTGGATGAGAAGATCAGTCAGTTTGAGAGGTTGCAACAAGGAATGATGAACATCACCGAGTACGAGGCCAAGTTTATGGATCTGTTGAGGTTTTGTCCTCACATGGCGGCAACAGACGAGGAACGGATCAGACGTTTTGAGAAGGATTTGAGTCCTGAGTTGACAACCCCAGTGTCTGCGTTGGAGAATCGAGAGCGGTTTGCTACGTTCGTGGAATATGTTCGACGGATCGAGAGGTCAGTAAGGGAGAAAAAAGAGTCTATGTCTCTTAAAAGACATGCTCAGTTTCAAGGACGAAGGTTTGGTGGCTTTAAGAAGCCTAGGGTTTCAGCACCATCAGTGATGAGAAGTTCTGGTGTACCATCTCAGTGGTCTCTGAGTAAGGGGAAATGTTATGTTTCTTCACCGTCTAAGGCGCACAGTTCAGATTCAGTGGCAGTAACAGGGCTAGCTAGGCCACGGTTTGAAGATAGGGCATGCTATCTCTGTGGACAGACCGGGCATCTCAAGTTGCATTGCCCGAATAGAGATGTTGAAGTGACACAGCAGTCAAGGTAGAACCAACAAGGATCAGATCGACAGCAGCCCAGTGGTAGTAGAGGTCGAAGATGCGGTCAAGCGTCTCAGGCTGGATCGTCTGCTCAAGGAAGCAGAGGTCGTGGACAGCAAGCAACGGCTCGATTTTATGCCATGAATCAGCTGGAGGCGATAGTCAACCCGCGAGTGGTGACAGGTCAGATGGAGTTATTTCATTTTGATATGTCTTCTTCTTGCTTTATATCTGTTCTGGTTGACCTGGGTGTTACACACTCTTTTATCGCCTATAGTATGCTTGAAAACTGTCGTTTACCTGTTAGCTGTAAGAAGGATAGGTTGTTGTTAGAAACCCCTCTTGATGGTTCCTCCCTACTTCGAGAAGTGTGTCCATCTTGTGTCTTGTCTTTCTCGGGACATCGCATTCAAGTGGATCTTATGCCACTTGACATGCATGGTTTAGATGTTATCCTTGGGATGGATACCTTAGAGAAGTATAAGGTTGTCTTGGACTGTGGTTCCAAGCAGGCTGTGTTTGATGTTGCTGGAGAGAAGTGGATCTTCCAGGGAGACATGAAGATTCTTATGACATGTTTGGTATCAGCTATGGTGGCAGACAAGTTGTTACGACAAGGATGTGAGGCGTTCTTAGCTCACGTGGTGGATACCGTTGTAGTTACCAAGGCGAAAGGACCCAATCTTGAGGAAGTGCCTGTGGTTCGAGAGTTTGCAGATGTGTTTCCTGAAGAGTTTCCTGGTGTTCCTCCACCACGAGAGATTGATTTCGAGATCAATCTGGTTCCAGGAACACAGCCAGTTGCACAGTCAGCGTATAGGATGGCTCCAGCAGAGATGGCAGAGTTGAAGAAGCAGTTGCAAGAGTTGTTGGAGAAGGGTTTTATCAGACCGAGTACATCACCGTGGGGTGCTCCCGTGTTGTTCGTTAAGAAGAAGGATGGTTCGATGCGGTTGTGTATAGACTACCGACAGTTGAACAAAGTCACGATCAAGAATAAGTACCCATTGCCAAGGATAGATGATCTGTTCGATCAGTTGCGTGGTGCTATAATGTTTTCAAAGATCGATCTACGGTCTGGATATCACCAGTTGAGGATAAAGGCAGATGACATACCAAAGTCAGCTTTCAGGATGAGGTATGGTCATTTCGAGTTTGTGGTTATTCCGTTAGGGTTAACCAATGCACCTGCTTCTTTCATGGACCTGATGAACAGGGTATTTTGTCCGTTCTTAGATCAGTTTGTTTTAGTCTTTATAGATGACATTTTGATCTACAGTCGGGACAGGCGAGAGCATGAGCAACATCTTCGTCAAGCGTTGACTCTTCTTCATCAACATTTGTTGTATGCCAAGTTCAGTAAGTGTGAGTTCTGGTTGGATGAAGTGACTTTCTTGGGTCATGTAATATCTGCCGAAGGAGTCAAAGTAGATCCGAAGAAGGTGGAATCCGTCGCAGATTGGGAACAACCGAAGATGCCGACAGAAGTTCGTAGTTTCCTTGGTTTGGCAGGATACTACCGGAGGTTTATCAAGGACTTCAGTGTGATCGTGTTGCCGATGACAAAGTTGACCCGGAAGGATGTACCTTTTGTTTGGGATGATCGATGTCAGCAACCTTTCCAGAGTCTGAAAGAGAAGCTGACCAGTGCTCCAGTGTTGATCTTGCCAGAGCCTGGGAAGGGCTATGTTGTTTTCTGTGATGCTTCCAAGAAAGGTTTAGGTTGCATTTTGATGCAGGAAGATCATGTAGTTTCTTTTGCCTCGCGACAGCTCAAGAAGCATGAGGAGAACTATCTGACTCATGACTTGGAGTTAGAAGCAGTGGTTCATGCATTAAAGATTTGGAGACACTACTGTATGGGGAAGTGTGTCAGATCTTTACGGATCATAAGAATATGAAGTACATCTTTACGCAGCAAGAGTTGAACATGCGACAGCGACGATGGATGGAGTTGATCAATGATTACGACTGCACCATCGAGTATCATCCTGGTAAGGAGAACATGGTAGATGATGCACTTAGTAGAAAGTCTTCTTCTTCTCTTTCTTCAAAGAAGGCACAGTTGAGTTCTCTGGTATGCCATAGGCGAGATATGTTTGTTTCTCTACGACAGATGAATGTGCAGATGGAAGTTTCTCTGTTGTCTGGTCTTTTTGCATAGATGCAAGTTTAGCCTACGTTAAGACAACAGATCAAGGATGCACAGCAGACAGATGATGCGGTACAGTTGATCAGATCAGAGTTCGACAGCGACAAGCGTGATGGGTTAGATGAGTCCGAGGATGGACTAGTCTGTTATCATGACAGAATGGTGGTTCCAAATGCCGATAATCTGAGGGAGTTGGTGCTTGAGGAAGCACATACGTCGATGTACGCTATGCATCCAGGTGTCACCAAGATGTATCATAGTCTGAAAGACTTGTACTGGTAGCCCGGTTTGAAGAGAGATGTAGCTGAGTTCGTGGCAAGGTGTGCGGTTTGTCAGCAAGTAAAGGCTGAGCACCAGAAACCGACAGGTACGTTGCAACCTTTGCCGATACCGCAGTGGAAATGGGATCATATAACCATGGATTTCGTAGTTGGTCTACCCCGGACAACTAGGAATCATGATTCCATTTGGGTGATAGTGGACAGATTGACTAAGTCTGCCCATTTTCTACCAGTAAAGACAATGTATACAGCTGAGAAACTCGCTCGAGTGTATGTGGATGAGATAGTACGTTTGCATGGTGTGCCAGCAACGATAGTTTCTGACAGAGGTCCTCAGTTTATGAGTTGTTTTTTGGAACAGTTGCACAGAGCGTTGGGAACGCAGTTGAGGTTCAGTACAGCTTTTCACCCGCAGACAGATGGACAATCTGAGAGGACTATTCAGATTTTGGAAGATCTTCTTCGAGCTTGTGTTTTGTAGTTTCTGGGCAACTGGGATGAACATCTGAGTTTAATAGAGTTTGCCTACAACAACAGTTATCAACGGAGCATCAACATGGCTCCTTATGAAGCTTTGTATGGAAGGAAGTGCAGATCTTCTTTGTGTTGGTATGAGTCTGGTGAGTATTAGCTTTTAGGTCCTGAGTTAGTACAGCAGACGATGGAAAAGATCAAGGTGATACAACAACAGTTGAAAGTGGCACAGGACAGGTAGACAATCGCCGACGACCTTTGGAGTTCCAGGTAGGAGACAAAGTATATCTCAAAGTCTCGCTGTGGAAAGGAGTGTTAAGGTTTGGTCAGAAGGGTAAGTTAGCTCCCAGGTATATGGGGCCTTACTCAGTCATAGCACGTGTTGGCCAGGTAGCTTATGAGTTAGAGTTGCCTCCGGAGTTGTACAGGTTGCATCCATTGTTCCATGTCAGTATGCTGAAGAAAAGTCATCCGGATTCAGGTACAGTGATACAGCCAGTTGAGGTTGAGCTTGATGTAGATGTGACCTACGAGGAAGGACCAGTGGTGATCCTTGATATAAGGATCAAGAAGTTGAAGAGGAAGGACCTGGCTCTTGTGAAGGTTCTTTGGCAACGTCGTGGCGCTGAGGAAGCCACGTGGGAGATTGAGGAAGAGATGAGGAGGAAGTATCCCTCGCTTTTCTCTTCGGATTTCGGGGACGAAATCCCTTAAAGGGGGTTAGCTTGTAAGGACCCTGACCTACATTTAGGGTTTACCCTGTTTGTTTTGCTTAACCTTAGTGGTTTGATGCTTGCTAATCACCTTTGAGAGGTGATTAGGGTTTTGTTGTGCTTTGTTGAGAGTTCGAGGGGCTACTTACAAATAACCCAAGTTTAGGGTTTTGTGTGCAAGTTGGTCATCTTGTGAGATGTTTTTCCCTCTTTGCTTCCTCTAGGGTTGAGAGGAAGGCTTGGGCTTGTTGTTTGAGTTCTTTGGGCCTGAGTTGAGCTTGTTTGGGCCTTGAGATGTGTTTTTTGGGCTTGGTTGAGCCTTGTGTCGGCCATGGCTTGCTTTGTGTCGTCCAAGGATGAGTGTGTGTCGTCTAAGGAAGTCTTGTGTCGTCTAACACCTTGGTGTGTCGCCCAGCAGCTTGTTTGTGTCACCCAGCAGGAGTTGTTGCTTGTGTCGCCCATGTGGCTTGACCTTGGTTGGTGACACTTGGTGCCTATCTTGGACAAGTGTCTTATACCTTGCATGTGGTGGCTTGAACCCTAGGACAAGTGTCCCTTGTTTGGGCGACACATTGCATGGTTGTATCTTGGTTTCTCCTCCCCTTCTTTCTATATAAGCAACTCTTCTCCTTGCCTTAGTCTCCTTTGCTCTTTTGGTCTCCCCTCCACCTTGAGTGCACGATATCCCTCTCCATCTAGCTTGTGTTGGACGATACACTCCCTAGGGGTTGAAGTGGTGGCCGATACACCTTCCTGGAGAAGCCTGGTGGACGATAGCTTTGGACCTTGGAGCTGTGTTGGACGATACCCCTTGGAGCTGGAGTGCTTCTTCTTCCTTGGAGCTTAAAGGTGGGTTGCATATCTTCTAACCCTAACTTCTTTACCTCTAGCTATGATCTTATTGCATGTTAGTAGCTTAGCTTAGTTCCTTGCTTTTGTATCTTGCTTGTGCACCTTGGGTGGCCGATCCTCCTTAGGGTTTAGGGTTCCCTTACGCACCTTGCTTTCTAGGGTTTGAGTCTCCATGAGTTGGAGGTAGAAGATGACCTGCTCTTGTGTTGGGCGATACCCTCCTTGGTTTTGGTGTGTTGGGTGACACCCATGTTCTTGTGGTGGACGACATAAGTGGTGTCCCTTGTGCTGGCCGATATGGTGACCATGTTGGGCGATATGGTCCTTGTGTTTGGTTTACTCTTGTTCTTGAGTTGAACGATAGGATGAGAGCTCTTGGTGTTGGGCGGCATGATGGTGCTCTTGTGTTGAGCGATATCCTTGCCCTTGTGTGGGCGATAGGTCAAGTTAGTGAGGTGTTGTCCAGTATGGGTTGAGTTGAATGACAGGACCATGCTTGGCTTGCTTCCTTATGTTGACCGATAGGCAAGTATGGTGAGTTGGCCGATAAGTGTGGTTGTGTATCGGGCAATACCCCTTGTTGTGTCGGCCGACATGGTGAGTATGATGGGCGATATGGACCTTCTTGTGTTGAGAGACATCCTCTTCTTCATAGTGGATGATAGACCTAAGTTCTCGTGGTTGGTTGGTGTTGGACGATAGCCATGCATGGTGTGCTGGCCGATATCCATGTTGGCCGACATCCATGGTGGCCAATAGCCAAGGTGGGCGATAACCTAGGTTGGGTGTGTGTGTTGGCCGATAGGCCTTGATGGGTTTTAGTAAGGGTGGTGATGAGTTATAGTGAGGGTCATGTGTTCTTATAGTGACGGTCTCATGTACTATGGAAGTGCATGTTTATGCTCAAACGATAATGATAGTAACAATGGTGATAATGGTAGTTGCATAATGATAATGATAGTAATGATGTTGATCATAGTTATGATGGCAATAATGACTGTAATGATATGCATGAAGTAATCCTTGCACTTAATCGTTAAATGAGAATGGTGATAGTTACAATAATGTTAGTAGTGCTAATGATAACCATGATGATAATGTTGTTGATAACTAAGATGTCAACAGTGTTGGCGATATTAGTTGTGTTGATGAAGGTAATGCCTAACTCATAAGTGAAAGCAATAATGATGTTAATAATATAATGTGATTAATGGTTGCCTAATGATTGGAATAATGGTAATAAAAGGCAGTTACATTAATAGTTACTTAATGATATAGCAATGAAGATAATAGTAGATGATGATGCTGATAATAGTAATAATGGCATCAAGAGTAGTAATGATTTTGGTAACAATGGTAGTTGCATTAATGGTTACTTAATGATAGAGATAATAATGATGATAGTTGATGGTGATGATAATGACAATTGGTAGCAATAGTGTTTGCTCTGTATACTCAACATGACTTTTTATTATAAATTGAATACCTTGATTATTCGTATAATCTTGAGATAAGGGTAGGCAAGATTATGGTATGATGTGCTTAACAAGCTTGATCATCAAATAGTGTAATGTTGATAAATAGATTATCTTGAACGATAGCCCATGATAGTGAGCATATTCCTTATGATTGAATCTATGGTTGTTGTGTATCCTAACCATGCAGGTGATGTGTACCCAAGAAAGGGCTATGCGACATATGTGATGAATAACATTGCCTTAATATTTGTTCTATGAGATTATATATGTAATGTGTTGGTCCCATGATGATGATGTGAGCCTTGAGAGGCAGTGATGGTACATGATGAAGGATTGATATCCTATGGTATGTGATGATCCTTGATATGGATCTGGATGGTTGGCAAGAGGCCAAGTGGTAACATGTGATGTTGGATCCTTGTGATGGATCAGGTTGATGAGGTTTCAATAATAATATAATGTTCTTTATTCTCTGTTACATCTTGCATGTTATATAACTTGGTTGAATCCTGCAATCCATCTAAAAGATACTAATTAATCACAATGAAATATCTCATGTAGTTTGCCCTGGCCATAGATCCATCATCGTCAGGACTTGGTGATGATGAAACGGGTTCTCCTACGGGTTAACCCGGAGCGCATATTATTGAATATGCAAGGTTACTCCTAGCCTAGAGTAGGAGGTAAGAGTGTAACTTCGGTTACAGACTCAGATACGTATATAGAGCATGGTGAATAGGCCCATGGCTCAGGATATGTGATGTGAAGAGCATGAATGCGTTCATGGCTCAGAGCAAGGTGATCAGGCCCGTGGCTCAGTTGTACTAGCGCCGAGACCTGCACCAAGGCGGGCTAGAGTGAGGGTAGCTTATGGAGCTGACCCAGTGGCTTAGACCACTTCAGCATGTGACTACGGTCCTGCTTGTGTTGTACTCGTGTACTGACCACGAGGTGGGAGGTTGTGGAGTCCGACTCTTCCATTGACCTTGTATGGAACCAGTCTTGGGCTTCGCAGCCAGAGGTTGGATTTGAATGGTACGATTCAAATCCTCGGGGCATAATAACACGTAATACAGCCGTTTAGTATTTACTGCATAGGTTAAACACGAAACATTGGTTGAGGCCTTGTTTGTGTATTAAATTCTGGTATATCTGCAGGTACTTCTAGTTTCATCAGGTTTGTGGTAATATTCCTTGTCTGAATAATCAGGTTATGTAACATTGTATCTTATTCTGTTAAACATGTTCTGTTGAGAGATATTTTGTACAGCTGGTAAGCTTGTCGGTAAGAATAGCTTTTCTATATATATATATATATATATATATATATATATAGATTACTCTGGTTATACTTGTTGATAATTATTTGCTGTTATAGTTATCTTGCTAAGGTTTTGTAGTTGCTGTGGGAAGTTATGTTTCCCGCTGGGATAATTGTTCAATTGTCTCACTCTGCTGGTTTTCAGGTGGTCGAGGTAGACGTGGTCGTGGTCGTGGTGTTGCGGCCGAGCAGCTTGAAGAGCAGTAGAAGGCAAGCAATGGATATGATGTTGTTTTGGATGTTTTGTAGTAGAGTCTAGAGTCATCCCTGTACTCTCAGGTCCGTGGCAGTATTTTGATGATGTTTCACGACGAACGATCGATGTTGTTTGTATATCTTGCTATTGGCCGGATGCGGGCGTCGATGTATATGAACAGGTGGTGAACTCATGGGATGGATGAACAATTGTTCCTGAGCTGTGGACACGTATCAGATCCCGTGTATGTATAGATATGGCAAGTTTTTGTACAGGATGAGGACTGGAAAGTAATAGTTCCACAGTTTATATGTTTTCCGCTATCGGTTTTAATTAACTCGTATTTTCATAATCTGTGGCTATGGTGATTTCCGCACGTTTTCACATAACACCTCGTTATCTTTATGATAATGGGATGTCTTGCCACAATATCCATCCGGATTAACAAAACATCTAAGCGAGTATTTAATTCGCTAGATTATCAAATTAATAAACCAATCGCCGTCTAAAGGAATCGACTAAAATTAATCCGATCAAACCATGGCTAAGGGGCTATTCCCCTTGCCTCGATAGAAAACTACTCACTCATGGATAGGGGGCAGAGAGAGACGGAGGGAGGAAGTGATCTAGCCATCTTCGAGTCTTACGACTTCTGATCCTCGATTAGAGACAATGAAGATGTTTGCCTCTTCCTAACTTGCTCGATTGATCGAGAGAGGGGAGGAGGAGAAAAGAAAATACTAGATCTAAAACACAACAGAACAAAATTGCAAGGCTACTTTATTTCAGAACTAGAAGAATACAAGAAGATTGCTCCAGAATGCTAATACAAGAGAAAACCCGAGACGCCCAAAGAGGAGGAAATGCCCCTCCTTTTATAGGAGAAGGATGGGGGTATACATTAGGTTTAGGGAAAAAGAAATGGCCGCCGGCGGCTGCTAACTTTCTAGATCTAATCAATAGAGGAAACAATTGATTGCTTTGCATTCCTTTTGCATTAATTTCCCACAATAGAAATTTCGAGCGTATTTTTGAGCTAGTTAAAAATGCGGAAGCAGCCCGAAAATATATTTTTCCTATAGATAATTGAATTATCTTTCCAACGCATACTTGCACAATAAATTCTGCCTTGGGATGTGAGAGTTATACCAATTTTGGTGAAAGGTATATACTGAAATCAGACTCTGCGGGAAAACGTAAGGCTACTTTCACTGGTTAATTGCGCAGCCAAATAAACACAAAAATTACCGCAAAATATGTCTTTTTTGTAGCCAATAAATTCTCTTTTCATTCCATACTTTATATTGAAATTCCACCTTTAGACGCAAAAGATATGGCTATTTTAGTGACGAGTATCTCAGGCACTGCGGGAATATTTGAAAAGCCTCATATCTTCATCTTTTATTTTCTCGATTTAATTACTTAGATAATTTCCTGAAAATTAAGAAAAATATCATAAGAATTCAAGAAAAATATATCAAGAAGATGAAAGTGCTATTTATTTTTTAATTAGCTAAAATTAACAAAAAAGTCCTAATTAATTATTCTAAATGAAGCAAAAATAAGAGATGAATATGCATTCATTAAGTAATAAAAGTTTAATTCTCTTGTAAAGTTTATTTATGTGATTGAATGCGAGAAAACAAAGAGTTTGGAATAAAAAGGAAAAGTCGGGACTGAACTTTGTATTAAGTGTAATCCTCATAGTCATGCATTAATCTCATGATTAGTGGAAATCATGGGATGTGGGTGTGACAACTTGGTATCAGAGTTTAGGCAGAGTTTTCAGGGACCATAGGATAGAAAGTCAGAGTTATAAGTGTGGAAGATAGGAGGTGATGTGTCTATAGCTCTGGGAAGTCTGTGTATTTGGATACCCTGGCTTGGTATCTGAATGCTTAGATTGACCAGTATCAAGCTACTTTGTCTATTCTTCTCTGGATGCCCTGGCCAGGTATGCAGTGGAAGGATGGGCTAGAGAGAAACCCTAGAAATCTTAGGGTTAGGAGACCTGAAGGTAATGAAGGAGTAAGATATTAAACATAGAATGTGATACAACTCTTGCTTTATATTGCTTCTTTGATTGTAGATAAATAGAAATTCTCTTATATGTATGAATTAATAATGTCAGTTTGTAGAATATATATGGTTCTTTTATATTGTTGTATATCATGAAGTGATTCAGTTATTATTTATATTCTTTGTATCAAGTAGACCAAAAGTTATGTTTGAATGAGTTTGCCCTAAGTGGATATTCTTTCCACATTTTTGAGATTAATAGGAGTTAGTTAATCCTGAGTAGCTCTTGGCTTCAGGACTGTAGGTTCGGCCTGGTCCAGCTGGAAGGGTGCGTTACTGGGATCTAATGACTCCTATTAAAAATATAATAAGAGTAGACTTTGGATAAATTAGACACACATCATAGTGAGAATGTTCATACACTAAAATGTTGAAACATATGGGAAAGATTAGAATAGCTAAGAATCAGTTGGAACTGATATTTGAGATCCAACTTTGGGGCCTCATATGAGAAACCCTTAATTGGGAATAAAGGAACATGACATAAGGTTCAGATTAAGTTTAATTATTAGTATTATATGAACTCCAAATATGAAATATGGAAAAGATATGAGAAAAGTATGTAAGGGCCAAGATAGTAAGAATCTATCATGAGGAATGGATTATATAACCGAGTACAATGTTTTTTGTGTACTCCAAAGCAAAGGGAAAATAGAAGAAAAGAGTTAAGTATACGATAAGTACATAGAAGTGAAGAGTCTTCAGAAGAGTTAAAGTAAAGAGAATTAGATGAACATGTAAATCATAAGACTAGGATAAGAAACTAAGTTAAAACAAAGATAAATGTTAGAAATGATGAGCTTGATTAAGGAACGAGGGTTATGATATAATTGAGAGCATGGAATGTATACCTTTATTGTGAAGTTAATACATTCATCCTTACTACCTTTGGATCCCAAGTCTCTATAGAACAAAAAAAATAGTTTGTAAAATAAGAACAAATGTGTAGCTAAATAAATGAATAAGTCATACAAAGGTAGACTATATTCAGGAAGGAAAAACTTGATTGAAAGAGAAACTATGTTTCACCCATGCATGAGCCGTTTGATTTAAAATGAAGGATATGTAATGTATTAAACATGAGGTGAAACTAGTAGAGAGATTATTGATTTAGAATTTCAACTTCACATTAGTAGAAGGATAAAAAGAAATATCTGCAACATGGTATACATGATCATACACATGAATATGCAACATGATCATAAGAAGAAGAAGAAAAATTGAAGTTAAAGATGACAAGTGGAAGAGTAGTATATGGTCAGGGGATCATGGAAAGTAAGGAAGGGTTTGAAACATAATGGAGTAATATATATTATAAAAGAAAGAGGTTGCGAGATTCAAGAAAGTGCTAATTAGTCAAGTATCCTTGTTGATAATTAATTAAAGCTACATATGAGAAATGTATTAATGAATGTTTGAAGATAAGAATTCTATGTCTCAAAATCATCTTCTCTTTCATATCTTCCTTAATGAGAGCAATGTGGGAATGAAGTGTTAAAAAAATAATCATATATGATGCATAATCAACGTGGTAGAGACATCTAGCGAATTTAATAATGACACACAATATGATGATGAAACCCTAGTAGGGTAAATTGAGAATGTAATCTATCTGAATGGCCAAGTAAGAGAAAGGAAATTCAAGTGATAAGATAAGGAAGATTTTAGTAAAACTTGTGAGATCAAAAGTTTGAATTTCAAATTAAGGGAGCAAAGTCACATCACAATAACAACATTCTACTGATAAGGACCAAATGCTAGAATGTTTAGGGTTGTAGTAGTTCAAGGGATATAACTAGTGATTTGACCTTGAATACTAGCATCTCTATAAAACAAAATCATGAGATTTGCAGTATGAGAAGTAAACTAGTATTGATAGTAATCCATGGTTTAAAGGTAGCTAATCTGAAAGGTAGATAAACAATATGGAAATGATTTAGAGAAAGGATAAGAAATAGATTTGAAATATAAGAGGTGTGTTTTGAACAAAAGGAGAAATACAATATGAGTGAAGTGTGATATGAAATAAATTCTTGCAGTGATAGCAAAAATGATGAATAATCTATTCATACCTTATATGTTTCAATTTTAGGGATGTTTAATCTCATGATTAAAATGAGAAGGATAAGTATAAAAAAGTAAGTAGTAGTGAATGAGGAGAGAGATAAGAGATCACAATGTCTTTTAGTAATATGTGAATTTTTTTTAGAAGTATAATTTGTTGAAGGTATACTAAGGGATGTAAATTTGTTTTACATATGATTTCAGTTGTACATGTGCAAGCAATATGTTAATTAAAGGTGTCTGATAGTTTACGTCATTCATACCAGTAATCGATCTTAGTATTGTACGATTGTGGTATGGTGATATGGGTTGAATGATGATGGAATAAATGGAGGGTTACCCTGAATAAGGTAGTCTTACCTATTCACTCATATGAATAGAAGGGATGATAACCATATTGTATTGATATGTAACCCTAATGAGGTATATCTTGTTATACCTAGCTTTAATATAACTAAGTGATGGTAATTGTGTATGAGTAGTCTTTGAATGACTAATACAATCATGGAGTACTATGTTACTATTGTTGAAAGCCTAGTATGCTATAACCCGATGGTTACACCTTGAATTATGTGTGGGTTCATACTTGAGAATAGTATGGAATGTGATGGTAATGCTTCACCTTATGCATCCATGATCCAATGGGGATTCCGTGATTAGTATTGTATAATTTTTGTTAAATATAGTCTTTCACTATTTTTCTATTTGAGTAGCACAATAGTAAAAATTCAAAACAATAGTACATATTAAGCTGTATGAATTGAGATATTTGGATCAGATTATCAATGTTGAGGTAACACCTCAAGAGTATGAAAATATTGAAATGGTTGTTTCTCTCTCCATCCTATGATTGATTGTGGCATAGAGAATTTGTTATATATAATTGGGAACTATTTCAGACATGTTGTGATTAGAAAAGAAATAAATGACTTAATGTTAAAAGATACATTCAAGTATGAAATATAAGAATATAATGACATGTAAGATATCAGAAGCTTAAAATAAACCTTGAAAGTACTTTTCTTGCATATTTATGTTTCGGGGGGAAAACCTTTTTTTTGGGGGGTGGGATTGTTATGACCGCATCTGAGCTTAATTGGTAAACTAGGGTTTACTTGGATGATTGTATGCTTAACTAAGTTGATCATTTTTAAAGTTTGATTAGTGATAGTTGTTAAGTTTTGATGTTTTGAATATAATGAGAAGATTTAATCATACTTTGATTCACATAATTAGGGTTTAAGATTTGGAAACCCTAATCGGCTCAACTTAGGGTTTTAATGACATATGAATACATAATTTGATAGGTATAGTGTCTCACTAAATGATTTTTAGCATTTTATGTGTAACTCTGATTGAATTTGATATGATTTGGATATCTCAAATGTGAACACTATTGAAAAATATAAGAATTTTGAAGAATTTTATGACATGTTTGTTGGTCGATTTTCAAACTCGGCCGATCATATTTTCAGATTAATATAGCAGTGAACTATTCAATTTTTAGTTATTTACTGGTAACTCCAAATGATCTGAAATTTTAAATGAAGATCTTAAACTCAATAATAAAAAACATGTTAAATTTTTATAATTTTTGGATGTGTTTAGACCTTACCAATAGACGAATTACAATAACATTTCTATGACAGAAAATACAGCTGAAATAAGAGAAAGTAGAGTGAGGGGTCAATGTGCAATTGACCCAAGCAGCTCAATTGCTCTATATGGTCAACCTAACACACAAGGAGCTCTCATAATTCATGATTCAATCTAGAGAAATGAAATACTAGAGAGAGAGAGGGAGAGTTAGGGTTTGAGAGGAGAAAGTGATGGAGATGTTGATTAGGGTTTTGCGGTCCGAGGAATGATGAAATCAAGTAAGTTTAGCTTCTTTGCATAGACTTTAATGGTGAATATTCTCTCGCATGTCAAGATTTCATCTCTCCTCTGATTTTATCCAAAATGGTATCAAAACTTTCCCTTTTCTCACTCTTTCTTCATAATCCCTCATTTCTAGGGTTTTCGAGTTGAAAGGAAGAAGAATCGGGTGAATTGCTAGGGATTTGATATGAGATCAAGATTTTCAGATATGGGATACGTTTTTAAGGTGTTTTCACACCTTAGGGTGAGTGGGAACTTCCTTTAAACAGTATATTGCAAGAAAATTGATTAAATCATCTATAATCTTTAATTGCTTAGTATGCGACTACAAACCCTGAATTGTCTGTTTGATCTAAGTTGTTGCAAAATGATATGATATGGATTCTTCCTCTGTTTGGATGAATTTCAGATGATAAAATCATATTAAAAATGTATAAAATACATCCTAATGAGAATTCCCTAAGTATTCGTAGAAGTTATAAGAGTAAACTAAAATATAGGGAATTTGTCTATGACTAAAATTGATGTATAATTAAATAGAGAAATTTGTTTATTTCGATCCCCTTGGTTATGAATGATTATTTATCTGAATTCATAGTACACATTTGTCAGATACTATATTGGATTTCATTTAAGGTGAATAGTGTTTGTTTGATATCTCAGTATAGAGGGTGAAACCCTAGATGCGAGGAAAGTTGGATATTTACGAATAGATATCGTGAAATCCATTTTATGGGATTTTATTGACATGATAGACTTTATTTATTCAATTTTATTCTTGATGCATGATATCTCATTGAATGGCATGGAAACCTAAATTCATCTCAGTTCCAAGGTTTCATACATATATTGATTGTATATGATTTTTTTTTTGAAAACCTTATATCAATTGTATATGATTTAAGTAGTCATTATTCAGTGAATGTTTATGTCGTATGAAATCCTTATGAGAGCCATGTGATAAGTGAATGAGGTAAATGAAACCCTAAGGATAGGGTGTTCAATGAATCAAGTATTGTGATATCAATGTTCTCAGTATGAGATGTGGTGATGCTTAACAGTTCAATTGCATGATTCAAGTGTATAAAGTGCCAAGTTAACATGTATTCTGTTTATTTAAGAATTTTAGTCTGCCTATATGTATAGTGTGATGATTACTCAGAATATTACAGTGTTTTGAATATACGGCTCTGCCAAGTTTAGAATGATATACATGTTGTATTATAAACTATAAATAAATAAATGTGGTACCATAGAGATACTAGAGTCAAGTATAAGTAAGGAAAAGATACAATATAGTAAGAGCTTTCCAAGAATAATAAAATAATAGACTTAGGGGCCCTGAACACCGTAGAACCCCTATGAGACGTCTGCGCCTTAGGGGTGAAACGACTTAACCCTAGCAGTGTCCAGTATACGGGGGTCAGAACGTACTAAAAGGTGGTAAGGGGGACGAAGCCCTTGTGGAAGTCTCCTTAAAATACAGAATGTAGTGTCCAACATCAACCAGAGATCCTGGTGGCACTAGAGTATAGAAAAGCCAATAGGTGGCTTTACTCTCAGCATGTGTGCTCAGGTTAGAGGAGTCCAGTTTTACAGCCCACAGGTGTGCCGAGGCCAGAGTGCCATTTTCCTATTGCTGACCAGTGACGTTGTCAGGCTTAGCAATCCTGGGGTGTCAACTAAGTGTTTTACGGTGAGATCATAGTTCACTACGAGTCTTCATATGTAGAGTACACTACATATGATTAGGGCATAAGATAAAATATGATCATATATCTTTAAAGAGTTTCTCATGAGTAAAAAGAGTTAAGAATGATTTGAGTACAGTTTCGTAGTATTTGTTCTTTAAATGTAATATTTACATTCCTTGTTATTTTAACTGTATTGTTTTAGATCTTCTCAGTGTAGTAATTACTGTATTTTATTCCAGTTTAATCAATTATCTAGAGTATCCTTCCATATTTATGTTTGTCAATGATTAGACTCTTTAAATATTACTGTTGTTATAATTGATATCAGTTGCTTAAAGGTATATCTGTAATTATATCAGTTCTTTAGATTGTTTCATTGAAGTACTCATTCATTGAGCGAGTAGGCTCACCCCTCTACTCAAAAGTTTTAGGAAAACCACGTGGACTTGAAGAAAGTCAAAGCATCAGAGTAGATCTACCACATGAGTTAAGTATGTGATTAGTTAAGTTTAGTCGGTCCCTGTCACTCTAGGTCCTTGTAAAGATGTGAGAGAGTTGTAAATGATGTTTGTTTGTTTGTTTCCTTAATAAGAGAGAATGTAAATGATTTTCATGTCGTATGTACATGGAAGTGTGAGAAACGTAATGAATGTATGGATGTGTATCATTAATTTTGAGATCATATTAGAGTAATAAAAGTTTAATTCTCTTGCCAAGTTTGTTTATGCGATTGAATGTGAGAAAACAAAGAATTTTGAAATAAAAAGGAAAAGTCGAGAGTGAACTTTGTATTAAGTGTAATTTCTCATAATCATGCCCTAATCTCATGATTAGTGGAAATCGTGGGATGCGGGTGTGACAACTTGGTATCAGTGCTTAGGCTGAGTTGTCAGGGACCATAGGATAGAAAGTCAGAGTTATAAGTGTGGAAGATAGGAGGTGATGTGTCTATAGCTCTGGGAAGTTTGGGTATTTGGATACCCTGGCCCGATATCTGAATGCTTAGATGTACCAATATCAAGCTACTTTGTCTATTCTTCTCTGGATGCCCTGGCCAGGTATGCAGAGGAAGGATGGGCTAGAGAGAAACCCTAGAAATATTAGGGTTAGGAGACCAGAAGGTAATGAAGGAGTAAGAGATTAAACATAGAATGTGATACAACTCTTTCTTTATATTGCTTCTTTGATTGTAGATAAATAGAATTGCTCTTATATGTATTAATTAATAATATCAGTTTGTAGAATATATATGGTTCTTTTATAATGTTGTGTATCATGAAGTGATTTAGTTATTATTTATATTATTTGTATCAAGTAGACCAAAAGTTATGTTTGAATGAGTTTTCCCTAAGTGGATATTATTTCCACATGTTTGAGATTAATAGGATTTAGTTAATCGTGAGTATCTCTAGGCTTCAGGACTGCAGGTTCGGCCAGGTCTGGCTGGCAGGGTGTGTTACTGGCATCTAATGACTCCTATTAAAATATAATAAGAGTAGACCCTGGATAAATTAGACAGACATCATAGTGATAATGTACATACACTAAGATGTTGAAACATATGGGAAAGATTAGAATAGCTAAGAATTAGTTGGAACTGATATCTGAGATCCAACTTTGGAGCCTCATATGAGAAACCCTTAATTGGGAATAAAGGAACACGACATAAGGTTCAGATTAAGTTTAATTATTAGTATTATATGAACTCCAAATATGAAATATGGAAAAGATATGAGAAAAGTATGTAAGGGCCAAGATAGTAAGAATCTATCATGAGGAATGGATTATATAACTGAGTACAATGTTTTTTGTGTACCCCAAAGCAAAGGGAAAATAGAAGAAAAGAGTTAAGTATATGATAAGTACATAGAAGTGAAGAGTCTTTAGAAGAGTTAAAGTAAAGAGAATTAGATGAACATGTAAATCATAAGATTAGGATAAGAAACTAAGTTAAAACAAAGATAAATGTTAGAAATGATGATATTGATTAAGGAATGAGGGTTATGATATAATTGAGAGCATGGAATGTATACCTTTATTGTGAAGTTAATAAATTCATCCTTACTACCTTTGGATTCCAGGTCTCTATAGAACAACAAACTAGTTTCTAAAAGAAGAAAAAAAGTGTAGCTAAATAAATGAATAAGTCATACAAAGGTAGACTATATTCAGGAAGGAAAAACTTGACTGAAAGAGAAACTATGTTTCACCCATGCATGAGCCATTTGATTTAAAATGAAGTATAGTATATGGTAAAGGGATTATGTAAAGTAAGGAAGGGTTTGAAACATAATGGAGTAATATAGATTATAAAAGAAAGAGGTTGCGAGATTCAAGAAAGTACTAATTAGTCAAGTATCCTTGTTGATAATTAATTAAACCTACATATGAGAAATGTATTAATGAATGTTTGATGATAAGAATTCTAAGTCTCAAAATCATCTTCTCTTTCATATCTTCCTTAATGAGAGCAATGTGGGAATGAAGTGATAAGAAAAATGAATCATATATGATGCATAATCACCGTGGTAGAGACAACTAGTGAATGTAATAATGACACATAATATTATGATGAAACCCTAGCAGGGTAAATTGAGAATGTAATCTATCTGAATGGCCAAGTAAAATAAAGGAAATTCAATTGATAAAATAAGGAAGACTTTAGTAAAACTTGTGAGATCAAAAGTTTGAATTTCAAATTAACGGAGCAAAGTCACATCACAATAACGTCATGCTACTGATAAGGACCAAACCCTAGAATATTTAGAGTTGTAGTAGTTCAAGGATGTCACTAGTGATTTGACCTTGAATACTAGCATCTCTATATAACAAGATCATGAGATTTACACTATGAGAAGTAAACTTGCACTGATAGTAATCCAGGGTTTAAAGGTAGCTAATCTGAAAGGTAGATAAACAATATGGAAATGATTTAGAGCAAAGGATAAGAAATAGATTTGAAATATAAGAGGTGTGTTTTGAACAAAAGGAGAAATACAATATGAGTGAAGTGTGATATGAAATAAATTCTTGCAGTGATAGCAAGAATGATGAATAATCTATTAATACCTTGTATGTTTCAATTTTAGGGATGTTTAATCTACATGATTAAAATGAGAAGGATAAGTAGCAAAAAGTAAGTAG
Source organism: Alisma plantago-aquatica (assembly GCA_963693085.1). Classification (NCBI taxonomy): domain Eukaryota; kingdom Viridiplantae; phylum Streptophyta; class Magnoliopsida; order Alismatales; family Alismataceae; genus Alisma; species Alisma plantago-aquatica. The sequence goes on from OY856410.1 coordinate 777,859,848, forward strand.
TAGTGAATGAGGAGAAGGATAAGAGATAACAATGGCTTTTAGTAATATGTGAATTTGTTTTTAGAAGTATAATTTATTGAAGGTATACTAAGGGATGTAAATTTGTTTTACATATGATTTTAGTTGTACATGTGCAAGTAATACGTTAATTAAAGTGTCTGATAGTTTAAGTCATTCATACCAGTAATCCATCTTAGTATTTTACGATTGTGGTATGGTGATATGGGTTGAATGATGATGGAATAAATGGAGGGTTGCCCTGAATAAGGTAGTCTTACCTATTCACTCATATGAATAGAAGGGATGATAACCATATTGTATTGATATGTAACCCTAATGAGGTATAGCTTGTTATACCTATCTTTAATATAACTAAGTGATGGTAATTGGGTATGAATAGTCCTTGAATGACTAATACAATCATGGAGTACTATGCTACTTGTTACAACCCCAATTTTGCATGTGTTTTCATAATTGAAATATAATGATTTTTGTGAATATGGACTTAATTAAAAAGGTTGGATGCTTTGCTTCAAAGAATGGTTTACTTTGCAAGTATCCCTTTTGATGGGAATTTCGTGGTTCCTATTAATATATTAATCCATTAATGGATATAAAAGAGAAGAAAAGAAGAAAAGTCCAAATGATGGAAAAAGATTAAAGATAATGGATATTAAGCAAAGTATTTTTGAGAAATACTTGGAAATATCTAGAAAGTGGCATTAATGGTCACAATTGAGTAAAATTCATGTACATGTGATTTCTAATAAAAGAAATATGAAAAGAGGAAAAAGGAGAGGAAAGATAATGAGAAATCCTTGCAAAAGTATATCTTAATAAAGAAATAAGTAGAATAATGTGAAATAATGGATATAAATGCATCTAGAAGGATAATAAGTATCCACTAAAAAGGATTTCGAAATTATTAGAGTTGCTTGGGATCCAAGGAGTCCCAATGAAGAAAAAAAGAGAAAAGGCAAATAATACAAAATGAGAGGATAATGTGATACATCATTAATGACTTTTTGATAATATCAAAATGGGATATTATTTGCTTTAAGAAAATAGGATTTCGTGCCTTTTGGGTTCCTTGAGTTCCAAGGAGTCCAAGTTGCAAAGATAATGCAACAAGAAAGAGAAAGGATTAATTAAATGTTGCTTTATTAAGAAGAAAATACTGAAATACAAGAAACATGTGGAAATATGGATAATGGATCCATCTTGGATAATATTTCGTGTCTACATGATTTCTAATAATAAAAGGAATCAAAATAATGAAAATAAAAGTTTTGGAGAGAGAAAATATAAGTTTAAGGCATAAATAAATGTCTTATCAGTCATTGGTTTGCAAACAAAGAAAAGGAGTTATTCTTTTTGTATTTTGGCTCCAAACTTGGAATATATGTGGATTAAGTCTTTATAGATTTTCCCCTAAAATTTGGTATTAATTGGATAATCGGTTTGGGAATTATGATTTATACAATATCTAATAAAGTGGAAAGGGTAAAGGAAATAAATTAAATGTCACAATATATGGTTTTTGAGAAAATGACACGGATCGTTGGATCTTGATCCAACAATAGCTGTGTATCATCCAGTTCCAGCCAAACTGGGAAACAGACTGTCGGATGGTGATTGTTCCAATCCGATTTTCTTATGATCTGATGCATGTGCATCCAAGAAAATTGCTCCTTCGGGTTTGGGAGAAGTTTCCGCACAAAACCGACCTAGGTTTTGTTAGGTTTCCTGTTGTTTCTAGAAAATGCCCAAATCCCTTTGGGCAAGGGTTCGACGGTGAAGCAAGGAGCCAACCCTAGCCACCCATGCCTATATATATGGCCACCCTTGACTTCGGGCGGCCCTCACGTGACTGAACGACCTCTTCTCATGCCTTATAGTGCCATGGATGGACCAATTGATAGAGCGCCGATGACGCAATCACCGCGGTGCCGCAATGGGCTGGAGTGCTGGGGAAGAAGGAAAGGGAGTAGCAGTTGCCGTCAGATGATGGTCCACAATGGACTCGCAAGGAGATCCAAAGGTTTGGGTTCCTTCGCTCTTTGGGTAGCGGTGAGTGGGTGCAAGCACTGAGAGCCGTGTGATCGCACTCAGTCAATGAAGACTGTGATCCAACAGCTGCATGTTTTTCAAAAACAAAAGGGCCGGATAGAGGATGTGGCGCTCTGCCATTGGACGAAAGGTAATTTATCTTGCATAAATCATAACTTTTGATTGGGAGCTCTGATGAATAAAGTTAATATATGAAAATTGATCCTCAGAATGATAGGAACCCATAGAAATTATATTTGAAGCCTAATTATTCTTTCTATTCAAAAAGTATGTAAAGATTCTATCTTTAATGGCTTAATTGATGAAAAACCCTAACCTATGATGATTAATGATTTGGGAAGGGTTATATGGGTGTTTAAAGTTGATATTAACATGTTAATTAGAAAAGAGCACATTAGATCCAAAAAGGATGATCTTTATGCATAGTTTAATTAATTTAAGGTTCTATGTACATGGATATGCTTTAATGTGCCTTGAAACCCTAATTTTGGTAATTATGACTCTTAATGGCTTTAATTGTTCGAATCCATGGATAGAACTGAGATTTGATGATTCTAAGTTGTTTCAAGTACAAAAGTTCCTAATGTGGATGAAAACCCTTAATTTGGTAATTAGGGTTTCCTAATGAATAAATGTAGAATTAGTGATAAATAGGGTTCGTATATGTGAATTTCACTATGATGAAATATGAGTTGTCAATTTACCAAAGATGATAATTGGGCTTGATAATCTTGACATGAATTAAAAAGATAAAGGCAGTAGTTTTAGTATAAAAGGAGCATAATTAGATTTAATTGACTTTCTTTTGTGCTTATGATGTTCATATTAGGGTTTGTGAACTAAAAGGGCATTAAAAGTGATAAGTGCATAATGAAGGCTAAAACCCTAATAAAACCCTAAAAGTTGACCTAGGAATCCTAAGGTGGAATCCAAGTCAATCTTGAGAATGTTTTGAATAAAACAATAACACTTGGATGTTATGCATTATTTTTAGGATATTGTTGAATGCTTGTTTGATTGTATTCTAATGCTTGGACATCAAGTTGCTCTGAATCAGGTATGTGGTTATGGTTATGGATAATCGCCTTAGTTTCACGGTGATTCCCGAACGTTTTTATCATTTTCCTGAAAATAACTGCTTGGATGACTTTTATTTCATGCAACTATAAAGTGACTACGATTATCACTATATATATATATATATATATATATATATATATATATATAACTGGCTAAGATCCGGGTCCTCCTCTGTGGCTTTGCAAAGGCTAAAATGGGTAACCTAGATCAAGGTCTAGGCTATCATGAGTTAGAAATTGGGCTACCTACGTGTAGTGCCATGCAAATCTTTAGCATACCATGAGTTAAGGAGTGGGCTACCTATGGGTAGTGCCATGTGACTCAACCCTAGAAATGGATTCACCTATTAGGTAAGATCATGAGGGGTTAAATGGGGATCTACCATATGGAAGGTAGCATCCAGGTCCACTGTATGGACAGCGCATAGGTTAGGGTAGGTATGGATTGAGCAGTTATGTTGAAAACGTAAAGTTATTTGTTAAATCATAATTGACTACAATATGTTGTTATCATAGTTGCACGATTATTGTTTCCCCAACATACCAGCTTTATGTTGACCGACGTTTTGTTTTTCGATGTTTTAGATACAAGTGAAAAGAACAAATAGTAAAGTTGCATATGTGGAATTAAATGAGAATTAAAGTGTAAAAGGAGGATTAGTCAGAATAGACTCCAGTTGGATAGAAGTAGTATCCAAGTTTTTGAAAAAGGTATGGAAAGTTTAATTTTATTACAGCCTTTCAGTTGAGTTGGTAGAATTTGATAATTATTATAGATTATTTGTCAAACCTTTGATCCATAAATTGGGATAACGGCTCTGACCTCTTGGTTTTCCTTAATTGGGGGTTATAGGGAGGTTGGGTCGTTACATTACTGTTGTTGAAAGCCTAGTATGCTATAACCTGATGTTACACCTTGAATTATGTGTGGGTTCATACTTGAGAATAGTATGGAATGTGATGGTAATGCTTCACCTTATTCATCCATGATCCAAGGGGGATGCCGTGAGTAGTATTGTACAATTGTTGTTGAATCTAGTCTTTCAGCTCAATACTATTTTGCTATTTGAGTAGCACAAAGTAAAAATTCAAAACAATAGTACATATTGAGCAGTATGAATTGAGATATTTGGATCAGATTATCAATGTTGAGGTAACACCTCAAGAGTATGAAAATATTGAAATGGTTGTTTCTCTCTCTATCCTATGATTGATTGTGGCATAGAGAATTCATTATATATAATTGGGAACTATTTCAGACATGTTGTGATTAGAAAAGAAATAAAGGAATTAATGTTGAAAGATACATTCAAGTATGAAATATAAGAATATAATGACATGTAAGATATCAGAAGCTTAAAATAAACCTTGAAAGTACTTTGCTTGCATATTTATGTTTCGGGGGAGAAACCCTTTTAAGGGGGGAGAATTGGTATGACCGCATCTGAGCGTAATTAGTTAACTAGGGTTTACTTGGATGATTGTATGCTTAACTAAGTTGATCATTTTTAAAGCTTAATTAGTGATGGTTGTTAAGTTTTGATGTTTTAAATATAATGAGAAGATTTAATCATACTTTGATTCACATAATTAGTGTTTAAGATTTGGAAACTCTAATCGTCCCAAATTAGGGTTTTGATGACATATGAATACAGAATTTGATAGGTATAGTGTCTCACTAAATGATATTTAGTATTTTATGTGTAACTCTGATTGAATTCAAATTTGGATATCATTTGGATATCTCAAATGTGAACACTATTGAAAATATAAGAATTTTTGAAGAATTTTCTGACATGTTTGTCGGTCAAGTTTCAAACTTGACTGATCATATTTTCATATTGATATAGCAGTGAACTATTTGATTTTTAATTATTTATTGGTAACTCCAAGTGATCTGAAATTTTAACTAAAGATCTGAAACTCAATAATAAACAACATATTAAATTTTCATAATTTGACCTTACCAGTAGATGAATTACAGTAACATTTCCAGAGAAACGAAATCCTAGAGAGAGAGGGAGAGTTAGGGTTTGAGAGGAGAAAGTGATGGAGATGCTGATCTAGGATTCTGCGGTCCAAGGAATGATGAAATCAAGTAAGTTTAGCCTCTTTGCATAGACTTTAATGGTGAATCTTCTCTCGCATGTCAAGATTTTGTCCCTCCTCTGATTTGATCCAAAATGGTATCAAAACTTTTACTTTTCTCACTCTTTCTTCATAATCCCTCATTTCTAGGGTTTTCAAGTTGAAAGGAAGAAGAATCGGGTGAATTGCTAGGGATTTGATATGAGACCGAGATTTTCAGATATGGGATACATTTTTAAGGTGTTTTCACACCTTACGGTGAGTGGGAACTTCCTTTAAACAGTATATTGCACGAAAATTGGTTAAATCATCCATAATCTTTAATTGCTAAGTATGCGACTACAAACCCTGAATTGTCTATTTGATCTATGTTGTTGCAAAATGATATGATATGGATTCTTCCTCTATTTGGATGAATTTCAAATGATAAAATCATATTATAAATGTATACTATACATCCTAATGAGAATTCCCTAAGTCTTCACAGAGGTTATAAGAGTAAACTAAAATATAGGGAATTTGTCTATGACTGAAATTGATGTATAATTAAATAGAGAAATTTGTTTATCTGGATCCCCTTGGTTATGAATGATTGTTTATCTAAATTCATAGTACACATATGTCAGATACTATCTTGGATTTCATTTAAGGTGAATAGTATTTGTTTGATATCTTAGTAAAGAGGGTGAAACCCTAGATGTGAGGAAAGTTGGATATTTACGAATAGATATTGTGAAATCCATTTGAAGGGATTTTCTTGACATGATAGACTTTATTTATTCAATTTTATTCTTGATGCATGATATCTTAGTGAATGGCATGGAAACCTAAATTCAGATCAGTTCCAAGGTTTCATACATATATTGATTGTATATTATTTAAGAAGTCTTTATTCAGTGAATGTTTATGTTGTATGAAATCCTTATGAGAGCCATGTGATAAGTGAATGAGGTAAATGAAAGCTTAAGGATAGGGTGTTCAATGAATCAAGTATTGTGATATCAATGTTCTCGGTATGAGATGTGCTAATGCTTAACTGTTCAATTGCATGATTCTAGTGTATAAAGTGCCAAGTTGACATGTATTCTGTTTATTTAAGAATTTTAGTATGCCTGTATTTATAGCATGATGATTACTCAGAATATTATAGTGTTTTGAATATACTGCTCTGCCAAATTTAGAATGATATACATGTTGTATTATAAACTTCAAATAAATAGACGTGGTACCATAAAGATACCAGAGTCAAGTATAAGTAAGGAAAAGATACAATATAGTAAGAGCTTTCCAAGAATAAATAAATAATAGACTTAGGGGCCCTGAACACCGTAGAACCCCTATGAGAGGTCTGCTCCTTAGGGGTGAAACGACCTAACCCTGGCAGTGTCCAGTATATGGGGGTCAGAACGTACTAACAGGTGGTACAGGGGACGAAGCCCTAGTGGAAGTCTCCTTAAAATACAGAATGTAGTGTCCAACATCAACCAGAGATCCTGGTCGAACTAGATTTCATAAAACCCAATAGGTGGCTTGACTCTCCGCTTGTGTTCTCTGGTTAGAGGAGGAGTCCAATTTTACTGCCCACATGTGTGCCGAGGCCAGAGTGCCATTTTTCCTGTTGCAAACCAGTGACGTTGTCAGGCTTAGCAATCCTGGGGTGTCAGCTAAGTCTTGTACAGTGAGATTGTAGTTCGCTACGAGTCTTCATATGTAGAGTACACTACATATGATCAGGGCATAAGCTAAAATATGATAATATAGGTTTAAAGAGTTTCTTATAAGTAAAAAGAGTTAAGAAAGATTTTAGTAAAGTTTCGTAGTAGTTGTTCTTTAAATGTAATATTTACATTACCTGTTATTTTACTTGTATTGTTTTAGATCTGATTAGTGTAGTAATTACTGTATTTTATTCCAGTTTAATAAATTATCTAAAGTATCCTACCGTATTTATGTTTGTCAATTATTAAACTATTTAATTATTGTTGTTGTTATAATTGATATCAGTTTCTTAAAGGTATATCTGTAATTATATCAGTGCTTTAGACTGTTTCTTTGAAGTACTCATTTACTGAGTGAGTAGGCTCACCCCTTTACTCAATTTTTTTAGGAAAACCACGTGGACTTGAAGAGGGTCAAAGCATCAGAGTAGATCTACCACATGAGTTAAGTATGAGATTAGTTAAGTTCAGTCGGTCCCTGTCACTCTAGGTCCTTGTATAGATGTGAGAGAGTTGTAAATGATATTTGTATGTTTGTTTCCTTAATAAGAGAGAATGCAAATGATTGTCCTGTCATATGTACATGGAAGTGTGAGAAACATAATGAATGTATGGATGTGAATCATTAATGTTGAGATCATATTAGAGTAATAAAAGTTTAATTCTCTTATAAAGTTTGTTTATGTGATTGAATGCGAGAAAACAAAGAGTTTGAAATAAAAAGGAAAAGTCGGGAGTGAACTTTGTATTAAGTGTAATCCTCATAGTCATGTCCTAATCTCATGATTAGTGGAAATTGTGGGATGTGGATGTGACATAAACAATACTTTCTTCCTCTTTTTTTTGCTTCTTTCTTCTTTTGATTAGCATAATGAAAATAATATGTGAATTATAACGACTTACGTAATTTGGTACTAATACGCACAAAACAATACGAAAAAGTACATTCTTCTTTTTTTCTACTCCCCTTTGACACTTATATTGAACTAATTTGTATATCTTTGAAACTGATGTGTATATAATACAAAAAAATTATATTTTTAGTACCGATACACAACCAACAAATCTTTTTTGTGTATATTTGGTAATGGACCATACATTATTAATCATGTGTCCCTCATATCTCTAGTTTTCACAGTGCTAGTGATGGAGCTACATATAGGTATGGGTGGGCACATGCCCTAATCTAGCCTTGCAATTTATACTAATATACATTTTTTCTATATATTTTAGAAATAAACTTACATTGTCCCCCCCTTTAATCATCAGTTCTTATGACCCTTTGAACTGTTGTATTGTATGGTGCCCACCATTTGTTATTTTATAGATACACCACTGCTAATAGTATAGATTGTCCTCTCTTTTTTACATATTCCTAAATAAAATACTTCTCTCCTCGATTTATATTTTTCTTCTTCTCTCTGATATACTTTCCTCTCTCTGTAATTTATTTTTCTCTTATGTGTGTAGAGTACTACCCACGACTCCTTTATTATTACGATGATGGGCATCACATGGTCATGCTATACAAGTAATATGACAAGAGTATTGTTGGGTTTTACATGGTCGGAGTACGCAGTGGAAACAAAAATTTTACTTGACCATAAATCCATAACCAGCAGATCGCATCAATATCTATATAATGGGAAGGACGGTTTTAGCGAGTCATACTTGGTCCTGAGGCTTGCTCAGCAACAATGCCTCACAAGAAGTGTAGTTTTCACCCACCTATCTTCGATGACATCTGTGCAGCTCCTAATCTTGACTCGGACTACGGTTGACAGTCATCCTCCTGAGTGGCAGAAGTCTCCTGCCTCTATAGATAGTCAACACGGACTACCGGGTACTCTAGTTGTCCTAAAGGACGGACTAGAAGGAGTTGTCTCCTTCTATCGATGTACTAGTCACTGACACACTCTCCAACCACCAATTATTTTTCTACAGTTGTCTTTCCCTAGTTGTTCCTCCCTGGATGGGTAGAACTTGCTTGGGCTCTCTCGATTACCACAACCAGAGAGGACAACAACTTTGCAGAGCAACTGATGTTCTGAGTTGTGTCTTTAGAGAAGCCTCCTGTACCCCTCTATTCATAATAGAGGGCAGGGTCAGGGTCCCCTTTCTATGAGGGAGTAGAAGGGTCTGGAATTTCGATGAACAATTTGCAGTGTGGGAAACGAACCAGTCGCTTCACAACTGAAATGGTCATTTGTCAAGGTGAGCCGATCGGTTCACTTGTGAACCAGTCGATTGGGAGTGTGAACCGATCGGTTCACTTTCTGGACTTGCCTCCAATTGACTTTCCTTGTTCGTTTCTAATTAATGCAAAGATTAATTCTTGTTCCAATCGAATTGAACAAGTGAAACAAAAAACTTTTTCTCACAAATTGGGACAACCCAACACTGCTCGTTTGGACAAGTGAACCGATCAGTTCACCAGAGTGAAACAGTCATCTCACCGGCCATGAGCCGATCGGTTCACCCAGTGAACATGTCACACCCACATCCCACGATTACCACTAATCATGAGATTAGGGCATGACTATGAGGATTACACTTAATACAAAGTTCACTCCCAATTTTTCCTTTTTATTTCAAACTCTTTGTTTCCTCACATTCAATCACATAAACAAACTTTACAAAAGAATTAAACTTTTATTACTCTGATATGATCTCAACATTAATGATACACATCCATACATTCATTATGTTTCTCACACTTCCATGTACATATGACATGTAAATTAGATACATTCTCTCTTATCAAGGAAACAAAGATACAAAATGTCATTTATAACTCTCTCACATCTATACTAGGACCTAGAGTGACAGGGAACGACTGAACTTAACTAATATCATACTTAACTCATGTGGTAGATCTACTCTGATGCTTTAACCTTCTTCAAGTCCATGTGATTTCCCTAAAAATAGTGAGTAGAGTGGTGAGCCTACTCGCTCAGTGAATGAGTACTTCAAAGAAATAGTCTAAAGCACTAATATAATTACAGATATAATTTTGAGCAACTGATATCAATTATAACAACATTAAGATTTAAAGAGTCTAATCATTGATAATCATAAATATGGCATGATACTCTAGATATCTACAAGAGTGAATCAATATATAAACATGCTTGATTAATCTCAAAGAGAACTAATGAATTAGAATCATACAAAGGATAATTGAATAACTACGCACACTTGTTTAACCTCTCATTCATCTTATTATGCCCTGAACCTAAATGAGGTGTACCACAACATGTGAAAGAATCACATCAAGCTACAATCTCACTGTACAAGGCTTAGAAGCATGCCCGGGTTCCTAAGCATATCTCTCGAGTAAGACCCCATCTGCAGCAGGCCTCGGCACGTCTACCTCTCGGCGGCTAATGGGAGCCGCCAGATATCTCAGACTCCACCTCTCAACCTGGGTACACAGGCAGTGAGTCAAAGCCATCAGGCTTACTGTGCATCAGTGGACCTACTGACCACTGATCACTACAACATGTAACACATGTACCACCGACATCCCCGGTTGGTGTTGGGTACCACACAATTATAAGGAGTCTGCCCTACCGATCAAGACCCCCACACCCTACTGGTGCGCTCCGGCTTACCTCGATCTGGACTACCACCAATTAGGAAACTGTATCCTCCTCATAGCACATGCCTCATCCTATGAGGATTCTATAGTGTTTAGGGCATCTACATGTCTAATTCACTCTTTACATTCACAATTCAATCATCACATCAACATATCTTAGTTTAGCTCTGTAAACCATTCGTTTCATAAACCATCTGATAACATTTAGGCAAAAATACCTAAATGGCACATTTGCCAATTTTAATTACCTAAATGGCACGTTCTTGAACTTATTGCCCAAAATGGCACATTTCTGGAGCAATGCGTCCCCTGCCGGGACGCATTGCTCTCCCGCGAGCCAATGCGTCCCGGTGGGGGACGCATTGGTCCCACAGGAGGGCAATGCGTCCCGAGCCGTGACACATTGCTCTGTTGTGGGACCAATGCGTCCCCCGCCGAGACGCATTGCCACGCGGCAGAGCAATGCGTCCCGGCGGGGGACGCATTGGCCCCACGGGAGTGCAATGCGTCCCGAACCGGGACGCATTGCCCTTTGTGGGACCAATGCGTCGCGCCCCGGGACGCGCCCAACGGCTAGAATTTGCCACGCGGGCAATGCGTCCGGGACGGGGACGCATTGCTCCCAGGCCAACGGCTATGTTACCGTTGGGCCGCCGCGCGGCGGTCCACGTGGGCGCAATGCGTCCCCAACCGGGACGCATTGCTCCCCTATATATATTGGCCGAAAACAGCCCCCCAAACTCACACCATTCTTCATTTCCTTCATCTAGCTCTATACTCCCATTGCTCTGGAGCTTCTTCTCGGATTTCTATTGCTTTGGGTGCTTTCTAGCTTATTTCGGGCGATCTTGGAGCTGATATCTGCTACTGCTCGGAGACTACTTGGAGCTTCTTCTTTCTCTTCTTCTATTCTTCGATTGTCAACAGATAACTCTCCATTTCAGGTATTTATTCTACCAAATTTTTAATTTTCAAAATATGAACTTAACTTTAGTACGAAATATTACAACTGAAAGAAATGTATTGTTACTCTTTAATTGTACATTACTGAAATAATGATGTAGAAAATGACAATTGAAGGCTACTTAATACCTGAAAATGTATTGTTCGAAATTGCAAAATTGTTATTTTGAAATGTTAGTGTTACTAAAAAATTAGCAAAATTGTTGTTATGAAATGTTAGTTAATTTTACTGAAAAAAATAGCAAAATTGTTGTTCTTAATTGTTGTTCACTGTTAATGTTATAGAAAAAGTAGTCCAATAAATTTAATTCCAAATTGATGTCACTTCTCTAAAATATTAATTTATGTTGATATAATGTCATAAAATATGAATTTCTTTCTGATGTTAATATAATATTCTAAAATATAGGAACATGGCATCTAGTTCAAATTCACGAATTGTGAAGATGCGATATGATGGGCAATTTCTCTCTGATGGGTCTTATTCTAGTCGATCTGTTAGACCCATAAACATTTCACTTATTAATACCCTATCTGAACTAAAATCATATATCTATACAACACTTGACATCAATCCCAACCACTTCTCTATCAAAATATCCTATCTTTTCCCTGGAGAAAATCATATGCTCATACAAGTTGATGATGACGATGCATACAGAACCTTGTTATCACTTTCAGCTGATGCCTATATTGATGTGTTTCTTGAAAAAATATCTATCCACCAACAACCTTATTTAATGAGTCTATTGAATCAATTTCAATCTCAATTCTCTTGGAGTCAACCACCTCAATTATCTCAAAGTCATTTAACTACTGAATGGAGTCAACCACCTCAATTCAGTCTTACACCTCAATTCAGTCTTAGCAATTTAACAGCTGAGTGGAGTGAACCACCTCAATTTTCTCAAAATCTAACTACTGAGAATATTGGTGTTGAGGTTGAGGAGGGAGATAATGATTGTGATCATGAAGGTGATAATGATAGTGATCATGAAGGTGATAACAATAGTGACATTGAAGGTGGTAATAACAGTGAACCACCTGAGGATGAGTCATTGACTGAAACCGATGCTGAGCACACACATCCATTCCCTGACTCTATTGTAGCATTGAGTCATATTCCATCCATATTTGACAACCAATGGCCCCAACATGAACACATTGATTCCAACTATGAAGCTTTTCAAGATGATGACTGGGTGGAAGATTTTTGTCATGAATTTTGTCTCGATTACAATCCTTCCAGTGCTGTTATATATGAGGGTGCTTTATTTGCATCTAAAGTTGTACTGGTTGAGACACTCCAAAAATGGTCGGTACAAAAGAATGTCCAGTACCGTACATTATGCTCAAATAATCGTCATCTTAAACTTGCTTGTATCCATGATGAACGATGTCCTTGGAGATTGACCGCTTGCCAGTCCAAAAAAGCAGGTGGCATGTGGAAGATAAAACGTTGTAAAGAAGGCCACAATTGTGAATTAACTGTTATGAATCATGATCATCACCAAGTCACAGCATCTTATATTTCTCGAATGATAATGCCAATCCTAGTATCACGACTGGATATGTCGACACGAGAAATTCGTGACAAGGTGAATGCTGAACTAAGGCTCAATATATCTTACAAGAAGGCATATCTAGCGAGGAGGAAGGCTGTTTGTAAAATATTTGGAGACTGGGAATCATCATATCATAGTTTGTTGTCGTTCCTAATTTCTCTGACACAATATATTCCAAGAACTATATATGCCCACCTTATTGATGATTATATCCTTCAAACTGAAGGCACTCGTAGATTCAAGCGGGTGTTTTGGGCATTTGGTCCAGCTGTGAGGGGTTGGGCCTATTGTAGGCCTGTTCTTACTGTTGATGGCACATTTTTAACAGGAAAATATACTGGCATACTTCTCCTTGCATGTGGCATAGATGCTGATAATGGTCTATTTCCACTTGCTTTTGATGTTGTCGAGAAAGAAAATAAGGACTCCTGGGAGTGGTTCTTTGGTTCTCTACAAACTTGTATTCCAATCATTCCACGACGTACAGACTTGTGTATTATTTCTGATCAAATGAGTGGGATTTTTCCATCCCTTCAATCAAAATTTCATTAGGCTCAACATCGTTATTGTCTTCGACATCTTCGGGAGAACTTCCATAAGCAGTTCAAGTCCAAGGAGTTGAGGGACCTTATGTGGAAGGTGGGATCCACAACTGATACACATGAATTTGATCGTCATATGACTGTTATAGAAACCATAGAACCAGCAGCGAAGTCATATTTATTGGGCCAAAATCCAGTACATTGGGCTCTCGCATATGACAGAGGTTGCAGGTATGGGTCATTGACTACCAATCATGTTGAAGGCTGTAATGGAGTCTTAAAAGGTGTTAGAGGTTTGCCAATACAAGCGTTAATTGTTGCCACATACTATCGCTCTGTGACCATGTGGCTGTGCAGGCGTAATCTCGCAAATAAACGTGCACAACATGGATTTCATTGTCCCTTTAAGGTTCATGATAAGCTTTATAATGTTCGAGAGGATGCAAAAAAATTGACAATACACATCCATGTGAACAATGATGAATGGCTTGTTGGTGACATGGATGGATATAAATTTCAAGTAATAGTGCGTCCAAATGGTGGCAGTGAATGCAGCTGTGGTTTTCCACAACAATGGCATTTTCCATGCTCTCATGTTTGGGTAGCTGCAGAATCTGTCAATTGGGATCTTGATGCACTCGTGAGTGCATATTATACAAATGAGGCTTATCTAAATGCGTACAGAACTGAATTTCGTGGCATTCCCGACAAGAGGTATTGGCCTCAATTTGATGAAAGTAGAGGTATTTATCCCTTATTACCCCCTAGGAAACAAAGGCAAGCTGGAAGACCAAAGAAAAAGAGAAGGCATTCAACTATGGATGTTGATCCAAATCAGTATACATTTCACTGTCATAAGTGTGGCAGAAAGGGCCCTAATAGACGCACTTGTCCTAATGTCATATGATGGCTTATCTAATGTAATGTTTGCAATTTCAATTTACTCAAGTCATGTAATATTTGCAGTTTCAATTTAACTAAAGTCATGTAATGTTTGCAATTTCACTAAAGTCATGTAATGTTTGTAATTTCAATTTCTATAGATGGCTCATCGAAGGACATGGACATTTCACATGTCCGTAGAGTTAATCCAAATAATAGCTACGAAGTGCCTACAGGGAAAAATGGCTCATCAAACTCTATTGGATGATGACTGGAATGATGTACCAGATTTGTTGCACAACAAGTTAGGATTTATAGTGACAAAAGAACAAGCAAAATTTCATTGGCAATTTTTAAAGCAAATGTTTCACATGTATGAAGAACTTCTTGAGCTACCTGGTTGGTATTGGGATCACACAAAACAGAAAGCAATGCCAATCAACGAACAAGTAAAAAACCAGTTAGCTGTATCACATCCAGAGATACATCGAGTGGTACATCAAGTGTGGCCATTTTATGAACCTCTAAATGAGATACTGAATCAAATGCAGTAATTTCATGTAGTTCATGTTGTATTTCTATATTGTTTGTTAATGTAATTCATGTTGTTCATGTTGTAATTTCATCTTATCTAATGAAGAATCTTGACAATCTTAAATGTTGTACACTATTTGCACTTTTCATGTAATGTAATTTTTGCACTTTTCATTTAATGAAATATTTTCACTTTTCATAGATATGGCTCCTAGACAAGAAACCTACCGACTCTCCCAGCACCACATTATGTTGGCACAATGGCCTATTATTGACCAGGATGTTTTAGACAATATTTCCATAGCTGGTTTTGGGCTTGTTCATAGGCTACCATGTATCCACCTTGACCCTACTTTAATAACTGCATTAGTTAACAGGTGGGACAACTCTAGCAATACTTTTAGGCTTCCCCCTTTTGAGATGAGTGTCACTCTTCAGGATGTTGCAGTTCTTTTAGGCCTGAGGATTGATGGCCCACCGGTTATAGCTTCATATCCTTTAGGTGTAAATGAGGGGCAATTTTCTTCATGGACTCACCTTTGTGAGAATTTCTTAGGAGATGCACCAGATGGGATGTCTAAGGGGCATATCTCCTTGATTTGGTTGCGTGAGACCTTCAAGGATATGGATATGACCGCGGGTGATGAAGAACAACAAGTAGAAATGAGGACAAGGTATACTAGGGCATATCTCTTATATTTCTTAGGTAGTTACCTTATCCCAGATAGTACAGGGGATAGAGTTCATGTTAGGTATCTCCCTCTTGTGTCCGATTTTGCACGTTGTGGCACTCTATCTTGGGGTGCTGCAACTCTAGCTTTCTTATATAGGGAGTTGTATAAGGCAACCACCCGGTCTAGGAGAATAGCCCATCTATCAGGTTGTGTGTGCCTATTACAGCTGTGGTGTTGGGAGAGGTTGGGAATTGGACGCCCAGGTACAATTAGAATGCGCTGGAATGATTGGCCAGAAGATGTTCCCTTGGGCTACAGGTTAAAGATCAACACAATTAACTTTTTTATTTGTCTAAATATTATGTAGTGTTTATCTAAATTTAGTTTCTCAATTTAATAGGTGGCCTACCTTTGTCCAAAGGAGTCAAACTATCAGGGGAACAATTCAATTTTATGATTCAGCATTTGACCAGATTTTGCCCTCACAGGTATAACTTACTTACCTCTGTTGTTTGATATGTTTTATTTATTTACAATTTACTCCTTTTTATATGATACACGTTGTTTATATGAATAACAGATAGATTTGACTCCTTAAACTGCTGAGGTTCTCGAGAGATTGCCTGCCATTTGTAGAGATGGTAGTGATATTTGGTTGGCACGAGTGCCTCTGTTGTGCTACACAATAGTGGAGTGGCACTTTCCCGACAGAGTACTTGGACAGTTCGGCTTTGTTCAAGTACAACCTACTCTTGAGCTGTCGAAGCTTAGCCGGATAGATGGGAGGGGTCATGCGGCTGAGGATTGGATGCTTCATTATAGGCAGGAGGTGCAGATGTGGAACAACAGACGTGAGAGCTTAGTTCCCGCTCCACCAGCTGATACAGTCTACAGTCCTCATGGTCACTATGCATGGTATCATCCACAATACATTGTGCCCCCTCCAGCTATGCCTCCAAGCATATACTACCCGCAAAGTTATCGTCAGCAGGAATTTGTGAGTATCATTATTATTTTCTTTTACAAATTGTTATTATTTATCTTTGTTATTTGTAATATATGTAATTGGTCTTTATTATGTGTACATACTTTATTTTACAGGTACAAACACATGTGGCGATCCGAGCGGCAGTAGAGCACGCCCCTGCACAGATCAGAGACAGCATCTATACCATCCAGGGGAGTTACTTTGATAGTCTTCCCGACTATGCTCGGCCGTGGGATCCCATACCCACTCATACCACAGCCCCTGAGCCCACTCCTACTCCTACTCCTACTCCTACTCCTACTCCTACTGTTGAGCCCACTCCCACTCTCACTTCTCAGTTCATGTCATGGGGACCGACAGGGCCATATTTTTCAGGAGCTGCTTCATATTCCTCATTCATCACCCCACCTCAACCACCATCATACCATGGAGCAAGTTCTTCTTCTGCTCCATACACTCCATTCCCACCAGCAATTATTCCCGAGAGCCGACCACCATCTTATGTCACATATTCACCTACTCCGTTTGATTTCTCAGGATGCACCCCACCTGATGCATCCTATCCTGGTTTTCCTAGACCCCTCACCCCACCTCCACCTTTTCATTTCTTCCCTGATGCTCGCCAGCAGCCTCCTACACAGTTGTCCCCAGTTCAGCAGTCTCCAGATGACATCGGTACAGAGGATCCTGATGTAGAGGGACGTGGGCGAGGACGTCGTGGGCGAGGACGACATACTTAGTTTTTTATATATTGTACAGTTTTGTATGTATGCCTTTGTGAGGACATCTATTGTATGTGGATCTATCATATTATGATATGACATTGGTTCATTTTGGATCATGTTGTTGTGGATCTATCATATTGTTCTGTTGTGTATTATTTTCTCGTCATGTTGGTTCATGTTTTAACCTTGTTTTTAATTGCTATCTCATTTATTTGGATTAAGTTCGTATTATATAATCAATTAGGAACCAACCAATGTTGGTTGCAATATACTTATATATTCCATATGCATGTTACGACCTATTGAAATTGACAAATTTATAATAATTGAGTATATTATAGACATCCAAATACAAGTGAACGAATTATAAATGTATAAATATAATCAATATTGTTAATTTACATATCAATAACATATCAGTGATTGCAAAAAATGATTAAAAAAACCAATGCGTCCTGCATGGGGACGCATTGCTCCAATGCATCCTGCATGGAGACTCATTGAGCAATGCGTCCCATCTGGAGACGCATTGGTCCCACAAAAGGGCAATGCGTCCCGAGCCGTGACGCATTGCAGTCCTGTGGGGTCAATGCGTCCCTTTCTGGGACGCATTGCTCTCCCGCGTGGCAATGCGTCCCGGCGGGGGACGCATTGGTCCCACAACAGAGCAATGCGTCACGGCTCGGGACGCATTGCCCTCCTGTGGGACCAATGCGTCCCCCACCGGGACGCATTGCCTCGCGGGAGAGCAATGCGTCCCAGCAGGGGACGTATTGCTCCAAAATGTGCCATTTTGGGCAATAAGTTCAAGAACATGCCATTTAGGTAATTAAAATTGGCAAATGTGCCATTTAGGTATTTTTGCCTAACATTTACCACAACTGAACTATTAAGCATCACCACATCTCATACTGAGAACATTGATATCACAATACTTGATTCATTAAACACCCTATCCTTAGGGTTTCATTTACCTCTTTCACTTATCACATGGCTCTCATAAGGATTTCATGCGACATAAATATTCACTGAATAAAGACTGCTATCAACAAATCATATAAAATCATTATATGTATGAAACCTTGGAACTGAGCTGAATTTGGGTTTCCATGTCATTCATTGAGATATCATGCATCAATAATAAAATTTAATAAATAAAGTCTATCATGTCAAGAAAATCCCTTCAAATGGATTTCACGACATCTATTCGCAATATCCAACTTTCCTCGCATCTAGGGTTTCACCCTCTTTACTGAGATATCAAACAAACACTACTCACCTTAACAAAAATCCAAGATAGTATCTGACATATATGTGCTATGAATTCAGATAAACAATCATTCATAACCATGGGGATCCAGATAAACAAATTTCTCTATTTAATTATGCAGCAATTTCAGTCATAGACAAATTCCCTATATTTCAGTTTACTCTTATAACCTTTGTGAATACTTAGGGAATTCTCATTAGGATATGTTGTATACATTTATAATGTGATTTTATCATCTGAAATTCATCCAAACAGAGGAAGAATCCATTTCATATCATTTTGCAACAACTTAGATCAAATAGACAATTCAGGGTTTGTAGTCGCATGCTAAGCAATTGAAGATTATGGATGATTTAACAATTTTTCATGCAATATACTATTTAAAGGAAGTTCCCACTCACCCTAAGGTGTGAAAACACCTTAAAAACACAGCCCATCCCTGAAAATTTTGATCTCATATCAAATCCCTAGCAATTTACCCAATTCTTCTTACTTTCAACTCGGAAACCCTAAAAATGAGGGATTATGAAGAAAGAGTGAGAAAAGGGGAAGTTTTGATACCATTTGAGATCAAATCAGAGGAGGGATGGATTCTTGACATGTGAGAGAAGATTCGCCATGAATGGCTATTCAAAGAAGCTAAACTTACTTGATTTCATCATATCTCGGATAGAGAAATCCTAGATCAGCAATTCCACCTCTTTCTCCTCTCAAACCTTAACTCTCCCTCTCTCTCTAGGATTTCATTTCTCTAGAATGAATCACGAATTATGAGATATTCTAGTGTGTTAGGTTGACCATATAGAGCAATTGAGCTGCTTGGGTCAATTGCACATTGACCCCTCACTATACTTTTTCTTATTTCAGCAGATTTTTCTGTCATACAAATGTTACTATAATTCGTCTACTGAATAGCTAAAATATCCTAAAAAATTTTGAAAATTTTATATATTGTTTATGATTGAGTTTCATATCTCCAATAAAATTTCAGATCATTTGGAGTTACCAATAAATAAATAAAAATCAAATACTACATTTCTATATTGCAGTCAACATCATGGTTGGTCGAGTTTGAAACTAGACCGACAAACATGTCAGAACATTCTCAAAAAATTCTTATATTTTACAATAGTGTTCACATTTAAGATATACAATTTATATCCAAATTTGAATTCAATCAGAGCTACACATAAAATACTAAAAATCATTTAATGATACATTATAGTTATCAAATTTTGTATTCATATATCATCCAAACCCTAATTTGGGCCTATTAGGGTTATATTTCTCAAAGTAAAAGCACACTTAAAGTTCTTATTAGGTTTAAAGAATCATAATGGAATTATTGTGATTAATTATATTTAAGAAATGATCAATCCAATTAATCATGTAATCACCCAGGTAAACCCTAGTTTACCAATTAAGCTCAGATGTGGTCATAACAGAACCGGTCGGTTGGTGGTCCAGATTGTGCAGAACACAGTCAATTTAGTACTCACTCAATCTGACACTTAGATTAGTTGGTTCAACACATGAACTTGATGATTCTGAGTCAATTCTATTGATTGAATGTTTGATTGAGTACCTAAACACTTTAGTAATCAATCCAAACATCATTCATGGCTAAACTCCTGTTCCAGGTTAATCCTTTATGTGTGACCCTATAGGTCCCATTTCACATTGGCAGTGAATGTCCATAACTAGCTTATGACATCACAAGCAAAGAGTGGGGCCTAGTTGCACATCAGTGCTACCCAAGTGAAAAGGAAAGTTGGAGAATAACTTTCAATCCTACAATCTGTGATCGGTGTTCCAATGAATGTATAATTCCTTTATCTCTGATATCATGAATGAACTCAAGGCATGTAATTTGTCATCCCTTCAACGTTCATTCATGTTTCTTGAACTAGAGCAGACTGTCTGATATCTGTGTGACATCAATATCATATATTGATTCACATGTGCATGTGCATGCCTTTCTCAGTCTTGCTTATCAAGTGGCCTGGACATCATACTCCCATAGGAGGGACAAATCCCATATCTATCACTCACAGTCTATGCCATGCATCAAAGCCACCCAATCATCACCGTTATAACAACCTATATTTTAGGACTGTGTTTGATGATGTCAAAGTGTGCCCAATTGCATTCAACGAGTGCAGTGATTTTAGGTCTAAGAATCACAATCACCAACATCACTATGAGAGATGATTCTGACTACCTTGTCATGGTTCTATGTATCACTCTCATGGTGGATTTGTCTGATACACTGTTCTCTAACATGTATCTATGTGCTTGGTTTGATATCATATATCATGACTAATGAGACACTGCCATCAACCAACACACACTCTAGTCTTGATGTGTCATTGTTGTCTATCAACCTTCCATAATGACATCTGACTAGGGACATAACAAGAATGTACATACTCTTCGCATATGTATGATCTCATTGTTCAGGTCCTCAACCCAAAGACATACATCATTGAGTATTTTCATTCTTTAGACATTCATTTGGCTCCATCATTTATCTCATAATAGATTGAGCTAGAATAAATTGGAAGCTTGCCTTTGATATTTATCAAATCAATCATGACATATGCCAATTCAATCATCATATGATTGGCTCTCAGGACATACATACCAACAAACTCCCACTTGCACTTAGAGCCAAACACCTTTGAATCATATTCTTAGTGATCTCTAAACATGTCCCACATGTTTCTGTTGTGCTAGTGCTAATCCAGTGAGTTAGCAACACTTTGCTTTATTCAGTATATTGTATGTTTCACATCTCTTTATTGTACGAAATTTTATATGAGATGGAGTTATTGTAATATGCTATCTGATATTCCTTGTCTAACAATTAGCTCCATAGTTTGACTTAGTATTTCTACTTTGTCATCAATGGGTGGAATATCTATATGTTCATATGTATGAACTTCTAGATCCATATAGTATCCTCTATTTTTCATAACACAAGGATACTCAACATTCCCTTTTAGAATTAAATGGCCTTTTAATTTTACTCAAAACATTTCCATTTAACAACTCATATTCACTTATATATTTTGTGATCATTTTTCTATCATTTTGGAAGCTTGCATCAGTGTAACTCATTTACAATCAACCCTTCCTTTTTATTACCATAGAACTAATCCTTTAATATTTCATAAGTACTTAAATAAGTTCTTTATGGTATTCTAGTGACTCTCACTGGAAGTAGACAGCCATCCACTCGTCATGTCTAATACATAATAGATAACTGGATGAGCATATCATATTGTCATGTCCAATACATACAAGATGATGAATGCATATATATTTTCTTGTCATGTCCAATACATACAAGATAATGAGATGACTACATACATGATAGATCCAATGTGAATGCATAAGGCATCTATCTATGTGTTCCTATTCTTCATAAGAATTTGGGACACTTGCATCTGAGAGACTAACTCCATGCAACATGGACAAGTTTTCTCCCACTGAATCTTTGCATATTGAAACCTTCAGTACAGACTGCCAATGTATGCTCTCTCTTTATCAGGTCAAGAGACTTTCGAGAACTATCTCTATAGGTCTCTATTCCTATCACATAGGACATTTCTCTTTATTGCCTTAAAGAAGGTATTTCCACACCAATTTCTATTCTATTCCTCATCATCATGTGGAATATGAATACACTCCCACTAAATCTTTGTAATCACACATCCCTTCTTTATTTTGATATATCAGTCAAACCTTTTGACTATATAATCAAAGTAAAGATTCTAGTTCTGAGGTGTTTGTATTTAATCAATCATATTGATTAATCTCTTGTAACGTATAGACTGCATTTGTATTAACAAAATTATAAAACCCTTCAGGTTGTATCACATACACAGCCTCATGTTATTCCTGCTAGAAATGCAGTTTTAATATCCATATGCCAAATTTTATAGTCTTTAATTTCCAATAGCAAGCATGATCCTTTATGGCCTATAGCCATTGCAATTGGTTAAATAAAATAATAAGGTTTAACACCTTGAACTCACTTGAATTTATCTCAACCAATCAACTCTTCAAATGTCATCCATGTCAATTTTAACTCTTAAGACCCAATTGCACTTATGGGTTTTATCCCTATGAGTGTTATCACTATGGTCATACCTTATTTGGTTCACATGGAAGTCATTTTGGATCTTATGTCTTCAAGCCATAACTCAAAATCTGGTTCCTCAACATCATATAGATAGATTATTGGATCATCATCATATGACCAATTAATCACCTTTGAGTTTGTAGGATATCATAATCCATCAATATCAAGGTGTTTTCTATTAGATATATGAGGTGTATCTGTTACATAAGGAATTTGAGATTCCATAACATTTGTGATTCTTAATCTCCTTTGATACCTTTATTTAGTGTAAAGCATGTTCTTTTGAAGAATTCTAGAATATTAGTTATTTATTTGATGATCATGCTCTTACTATTTAGAGTATGATTCCTTCTTTGACTTAGACATCATTACACCTTGATCATGAGTTCTCTATGATACATTATCATAGTTACTCACAAGGTCCTCAAACATTTGGTTTAAGTATCTCATTCATTGATCATATCAAAGAATTAATACTTTTACCAAGTTTGTGCATCATTTATAATATTCTTGAACATTTCAAGATATTCATATTGACATTTCACTAAATACCATATCTGAAGTATTAGCATTTACTCCAATAGGTATGTATATACATCAATATGTATTATACCTAATAGAATAGTCATTCTCCCACTACATCTAGTGAAGATTGACTTGTCATCATGAACAACAAACAAGACATTCATATCTCTTAATGGTTCATTAACCAAGAGAGTCTAGTGTTGGATCAATGGGCTCTAGAGGGGGGGTGAATAGAGCTTCACAAACTTCACAAAACAAATTAGACCACCAATTTATATTAAGTGTAGAAACTAAACCACATAGCAATTTGATGTCTTAATCTAGCATTCAAAGCAAGGATAAGAGACAAGGAAGAGAAAGCACTTGGACAGGTGGTTTAGAGTGGTTCCGTGTCCTAAACTTAGGAGCAATGTCAGTCCACTACCTAGAGTGGGTTAGTCTCTAGGATTTGCAATCTTGGTACTCTTATATTCCACAATAAGATTACAAGACACAACAACCACACATCCAAGGGCTTAGTACCTCAAGCAAAGATCTTCAACCTGTAGAAGGAGCTTACCCACTTGAATCATAGGAGTCTTCAGCCATCACCATGGACTTACCCACTCCTTTCTTCAAGTCTTTTTCCTTCAAGGAATTACCCATCTTTCTTGAGCACTGCCTTGATCATCTCCTTCACTTGGAGACCTTGGAGCACCTATCTCCTTCACTTGGAGACCTGGAGTAGCTTGCCTTCTTCAACCTTGAAGAACAGCAACACCTTCTCCTTCACTTGGAGAAGCTTCTTCAATCTTCTTCTTCTAAGAAATGGAGGTAGGAAGATGGATGAGGAGAGCTTTACATCAATACATGGAGTAGCTCTCTTACACAGGAACCTATATCACTCATACTCATGAATTTGACTTGAAGGTAGTGAGAGAAAGGGGCTCAAAGGGTTAGAACACTCTCAACTATGCTAGAACCAAGTTTGCAATGAATGAGCAGCCTTGGAATGAACTCCAAGAGGTCTATTTATAGTTGAGGGTGCCCCTTTAAGTTGTGGGACACTTGGATACAAAAATAGCCGTTTTTTTCAAAGGAACGACTCTATTTTCATCATAAACAGTCAGCAACGGTCACATCACTTTTTTCTGCAATTTTTGTACAGTGCAATCGGTCGAGTTTCAATAAAGTTAACTCGACCGATCAAGTAAAAGACAAAGCCGATATTTAAATCATCGGTCCAGTTTGTCCTGGGGAAACTCGATCGACCATTTAAAATCAAAATGGTCTTGTACTCAATCGGTCGAGTTATGTGGAAACACAACTCGACCGATGCAATCTCCAGAAAATCAACTAAGGATGATCGGTCGAGTTTTAACACTTGGAAACTCGACCGACCAAGTGCCTGAAATCAATTTTCTAAATTGCATCTAAAGTGGTCTAATTATGGTGTTTTATGTCCCAAACATTTTTGTCATCTAAGTTACAAGTCAATTCATCATTACAAGTGATTACAAAGCAATTCTAAGGTCATTTACTTAGAAATCCCAAATTACACACTTGCAGCTATTTGACTTGAACTTGAGCCATTCTAGGGCTTTTGATTTTGGATCCTTTTCATGTACCTAATGCTAAAAACAATCTTTAACATACATATTAGATACATATGAATGGAATGGTGAAGTCATTATCAAAATATAGGCAATGTATAACCTCTTGGTCAACATTCTCCCCCTTTTTGACAATCACTAGTACAGGAATGGTCTGTAGCGTCGGTTTTTTTAAGCCTGCAGCGTCACTTTATAACCGACGCCTAAGTGGTCGTTGCTATAGAATTTGCTCTATAGCGTCGATTTATTTGACCAAATAAAACCGACCTTACAGAGTAAACAACGACGCAAAAGGTTGTAAAAAATCCGACCCAGGCGAGAAAAAAGGAGCCTGTAAGGTCGGTTATTCCAAAAAAACAGACCCTGTAAACGATCTCGGTCGAAAAATTTATCGACCGAAAATATTTTCGATCGACAATTTTCTCGATCGATATTGTTTACAAGGTCGGTTTTTTTGGAATAACCGACGCTAAAGATTGAATAACCACTTGAGTGTGATCCTCAGTCAAGAAAATTTTTGACCGAAATATTTTCGGTCGACAATTTTCTCGACCGAGAGAGTTTTACAGGGTCGTTTTTTTGGAATAACCGACGCTAAAGATTGAATAAACACTTCAGTGTAATCATCGGTCGAGAAAATTGTCGACCGAAACTATTTCAGTCGAAAATTTTCTCGACTGATGATTACACTGAAGTGTTTATTCAATCTTTAGCGTCGGTTATTCCAAAAAAAAACCGACCCTGTAAAACTCTCTCGGTCGAGAAAATTGTCGACCGAAAATATTTCGGTCGAAAATTTTCTCGACCGAGGATTACACTGAAGTGGTCATTCAATCTTTAGGGTCGGTTATTTAAAAAACCGACGCTAGAAGTTACGATTTTTTTTTAAATTTTCTACAGAAAATGAAATAGAACAGAAGAACAAGAAGATTCATATATTCTGGGAGATGGGAGCATTGATGCTCAATCGTCACCATTCAAAACCACACATTCATGACAAAAATGATTCATAATCACATAAAAATTTACAAAATGATAGATTGCAAGTCTGAGATGATATTAATTAGATACAAAAGTAAATATGAAAGAGTACTCAAACCACATACATAAATGGAGCTGACATATTTAATCCAATGCTATATTGACTTCATTTAGAAAAGAATCTGACCACTCTTCTCGGAATTCATTCAAGTCCACAAGTGTGTAAGGCTGAGTTGTAAAGATCTGTAACAGAAAATGCACATGCTAATATTTTATAAAATGACTACAATCACTTGTAAATTTATGATGTTATTCTTTATTACCTGACTTATAAACTGAATGTCATGTCATGCTTGTTTGACAATAGATTGCATATATTTCATTACATAGTAGCCACAAGCCCAGTCATTATTTTGCATAGGACACTACAAATAACAAATTATACTTAATGTTAGTAAACTACTATAAATAGCAGTTGAGATAAGACTATAAGAGTTGACATATTAGAATTGAAAATTAATACATATAAGACTAAGCAGTTGTCAAAGTAGCTACCTTGACATATTTCAAAGTCAATGTCTTTAATTTTGTGGGTATTTGTCCTCCAGCAGCACGAAAAGCCTTTATACCCCTATCAATTAAATAATAGTTGGTAAAATAGAAATTCTAAATAGAAATATCATGTTGAAGCATTGACTAAATTTATGCTTACTCCATAGCTGGCAATTTCAGTTTGTGACTCCTTGTTGTTTTACCCATTGGGTCAAGATAATAAAGAGTCATCAATTTAGGGGCAATCACCACTAATTCCCAATGTCTAGCTCTGAGTAAGAATAAAACAAACATTAAAATAAATAAAAAAAATTTAGAGAAGTCAGGTGGTCATCTTATTCATCTTGCCCACCTCATGCAAGCAAAGTTAAAGAAGCATTACATATGGTGGATAAATGCAAGGAAAGAAACTTGGTAGTACTACTACCATTACGATAGGGTGTTTGACCTGGATCAAACACATTAGTAGGGGGGTTTCATAGAGAGTATAACCACTACTTTGGTTCAAATGAAATTTAGCAAGGGCATTAGCTTGGGTATTGTTCCTCCTGTCAGTGTGGTAGATCTCAGTGGTCTCCTTCTTGATCAACTGAATGCCTTGTATGATATTAGAAAATCGAGGGTGATTCCAGTAGTCCTTGTTAATCATGTTGGAAGCCTGCTGACAATCAGTAATAATTTCCGCTCTCTGAATATCACACGTCTTAACAATCTTGACTGCCAACGCAATGGCCATGAGTTCAGCTTCCAGAGGGCTGTCCACCTTCATAGACTGGCCTACTCCGCACGACCAATGATCATTACCGTCTTTTATAACAACCGCGATGGCACCCTCCACCTTCTTCCAAGCTACGTCAGTATTGAGCCGAATGATGTCCAGAGCAGATGGATTTGGTGATCTTGATCTCCGAATCTGCTCTTTGCTAGTTTCCGCTTCCTTCCAGGCTTTGGAATTTATAGTTATTTCATGTTGAATCATATGTACTTGATGCTGAATGCAGTTGTCCTTTCCTTCAAAAATCCAAATATTGTGTTGTTTCCATAAGCTCCAGCAGGCGATAAGAAAAAGAATTTGGTGGCTGTCCGGAGTCTTAATGTTCTGACTCAACCATTGATCAATGTTTTCTGTAGTCCAGAACTGGTGGGAGGCATGAAGCTTCAGCAACTTATTCCACACGTTCTTAGCCTTAGGACAATCCCAAATAGCATGTAGGATGATCTCGTCCTTCTCATTGCACCTGGGATAGATCGGATTAGATGTCATATGCCTGTGTTTCCTATTACAGTTCGTGAGAAAAGCTCCATTTGCAGCTAACCACATGAACATCTTAACATGCATCGCAACCTACGCATTCCATATGCGGTACCAATTCCCTTGTCTTCTAACTTCGGTTTCAGCTCGCAGAGCATGGTAGGCTGTTTTAGCTGTATAGCTACCCCCTGTGTTAAGCATCCACACCCTCATATCCTCCCCATTAGGGTCTGTAGGGGGAATAAGATCGCAGATAGATTTTGTGATATCAGCTGGAAACCAGTGCTCAAGGAAACTACGGTCCCAATGACCCTCCAGGTTAACCAAGATGCTAATAGTCAAGTCGTCGAGATCTTCTGGAATAGGGTGAAGAGCAAAATTTCTTAAAGGACCTGTATTCGGTATCCACTTATCATGCCACACATTGATGGATGTACCGCTCACTGGACACATATAGGTATTGCTATCCATAAACGGTTTAGTTAGAGCAATATTCCTGGACAGCCGAGAAAGATGCTGAGTAGAACTCTGTGTATTCTTTAAAATTTTCTTAGACATGGCCTTGCTCCAGATGGTTTTCCTCCTGCTATAAATGTCCCAACTATTCTTCATGAGTAAGGCTTGGTTCCGTTCTTTCATAGATTTAATCCCAAGTCCACCATGTATCTTTCTGCTAGTGACTCGGTTCCAAGATATAAGAGGAACCCCCCTTTTTCCACGCCCCCCATTCCATATAAATCATCTAATCTCCCCATCAATTCTTTCACATAACTGTAGAGGCAGCTTGGCCGTCTGCATAACATAGGTAGGGATAGAAGTTAAAGTGCTCTTATCCAGGCTCACTCTACCTGCCATAGAAAGACTCTTAGCTGCCCAAGAGTTGATAGACTTAGTAACCTTCTCCAGCACTTCATTGTAGGTACTCTTATTAACCCGGTTGTGAAGGATGGGTACTCCCAGATATTTGCCAAGGTCCTGTGTTCTTTGCATACCACATAATTTGCATATGTCCTCAGCTTCCCGCCCCGTGACACTCTTTGAGAAGAAAACTCTTGTTTTCTCAATAGAAATAGCTTGTCCAGAAGCTTGTTCAAAGTTCTTGAATCACTTCATGATGGTTCTTATATTGAAAGTGCTTGCTTTAGCAAAGAGGATGATGTCATCAGCAAAGCAAAGATGAGCAATTTTTGGTCCTCCTTTCCCGATCCGCATAGGAGTCCACTTACTTTCTGTAACAAGCTGGTTAATGAGTTGGCTTAATCTTTCGATGCACAGAACAAAAATATACGGGCTGAGCGGATCCCTCTGTCGTAGACCTCTAGTAGGTTTGAAACCAGAAGTCTTCTCGCCATTCCAAACAATTTGTGAATTACCCGACCTGATGGAGTTCATCATGTATTTCTGTATATTGTTGGGTATGTCCGTCTTCTCAAGAGTGTCATGTATAAAACTCCATGCCTATTATAATAGGCTTTGGTAAGATCAATTTTGATAGCCATAGATTTGCTGCAATTCCTGCATTTCATCATATGGATGAGTTCCTGTACCACCAAGATATTATCAGAGATTTTCCTTCCGGGTACAAAGGCACTCTGCGCCGGGCTGATCCACTTAGGCAGCCACAGTTTCAGCCGTTCAACAACCACCTTGGAGCAAAGCTTAAGAACAGTATTGTTGAGAGATATAGGCCTGAACTGACTTCGACTTTCCGGTTTCTTATCTTTCGGTATAAGAACAATGGAATAATAATACTTATTGCACGTTAAAAGGAATTAGGATAATTTTCTTCCCTTCACTAGCAAAATATTTGAATGCAGTAGAGAAGTACTCATTCACATCCTCAAAATTTGTCTCCACTTGACTAGTGATTGAAGGAACTAAGAATCCAACATTCCTTATATCAAAGTTTGTGATCTTAGTATATAAATGGTTGTAAAATATTTGTAATTATTTCCATATATAGAACTAAGCTAAAAATGTGTATTGGAATTTGATATATATATATATATTGATAGATCCTTACCTTATCCATACTTCTATTACCGAAGTATTTAGCCAATCATACTGGAACAACTCTATAATATCATCAAGAAAAATAAAATTCTCAAAGTCCCTCCCAGCTGCATCTTCTGTTAAATTGACCAACATATGTGATCCTGAGCTTTGGTTGGCTAAGTATCGACACAAACATTTACACTTGCTTCCCAATTCGTCAAATGTAGCTTCAGGAATGAAAGATGGCTTGGGCATAGGAGGACGGCTAGTAGAATTTTTACTTTTTTGTTTACAAATTTGTTAATTAAATTACATACTTATATTACACGAGTTCATATATGCAGTCAAATATGAAAAATATGGTAGAAATAAGGTATACCTTATCATTGATAACCAAGTGTCTAGGACAACCCACCATAGCACCCTCAGCTTCTTCAATTGTACTATATTCAGGATTAGGTATGGGTAGTGGTTTGTCCCCCATTCCGTCATACACAAGATGGATGGACACACGACAAATGTCATCAGTAATTTGTTGGCAATGCAATGTACCACCAAGGTTGTACACCTTGCCCGCTGCCACAACATTATATTTTGGAACCTCCACTGCAAGTTTACAGTTCATACCAACCTAGATTGAAATAATATAAGTTATATAAGAAGTAGTAGAACAGATACATGTTACAACTATATATATTATCATATATATCATACTAATAACACAACATATAGAACAAAAACTTACTGCAGATTGTTGTGGTAGTTCATTGGGAGTGCCCCCTTGACCTTCTACAACTGGAGCATGGGCTTGTACCTCATCACTTGAGATACGTGCAGTATGAATAGGTTGAGTAGGCTGAAATGAAGACATTATTTCTTTTACTTTATACTCTACTAATGCTTCAACCTCCTCTTGAGTAAGACCTCCTACACGACCTCTTTTATATTGTGAAGGGCCAAAATAAGACTTGAATCCTATGCCAACTCCTAATCCCCTAACACGGACAGGATGCTCCTTCGTACCAAGAGCAACTGATAGTTCATCCATGTGGCCAGTTGGGATGAACTTTCCTTCCTTCCTTTGCTCGCGGAGATCAATCTATTCATAGTTAATAAAAATATTAAATCACAATATCAATTATATATAAATAAATCTAAGTTTGTGGGAGTTACTCTTTACTTAGTTGGGATAAACCTACCATCTTTTGTGCCACCTCCTTAGTTGCATGGTTGACAATTTCACCTGCTTGATTCTTTCTAGCATCAATCCATGTCAAGTGTCGGGGTGGACGCTCAAGTTGAGTTGTACTAGATTCTTCTCCAGAAGAGGATTGCTTCCCTTGTAGTTGGCGGCGGAAGGCATAACCACCGGGCCCCAAGCGATGGTCATGCACATTTTTGGCCCGTCTTTCCTTTTGAGCCTGGTGGATAGCCTGATCATTTAAAATGAGGTATTGCAATTTAGACTTGGAAAACATGTATAAAAAGATTCACCTCCTTAATTGTATAAAATTAAATATTCATACAATACATCACAATCTTTATTACCTGAAACTCTTCCGATCTCCTAGCTGCAACAAATCTTTCCCACTCCTCAGGATCTAAAAAAATATATACATATGTTGCTTTCTTCTTTTGTTTAGGATTATCTATAAATTCCCTTGCGAGATATGTCTTAAAACCCCTCCATCTTACACCACAACATTGTAGCACTCTTTTCTTGTGATCTTTTTCATTTAGATGAAAAACACTCTATCCATACAAAAGAAGCAATTAATAATGTTGTTTTGAAAAGGAATTAATTCCAAGCAAACTAAATTAGAATCAATAGATAAAAAACATATTAAAATAATATCACTTCCATTCACAGATATATCTTTCCATATGAGGTCTTTTTTGGCATTAGGAACATCATGCCAATTTTCTATATCTATTGGCACCTTACTGCGTGCAGTCGCCCCTACGTAATGCTTGAAAGCACTAGCATGTTCCCCAACAGGTGCTCCTGTGATATCAAATTGGATTGACAATTTGTCCCCTTTAGCCCTGAGCTCCTGCAGCCGACGCATCAGTGTGGGACCTCTACTTTTCTTAGCATCACCACTACCATCCTCATGGTGCTCATGCTCATGCTCAGAATGTTCATCTTCATTCGCCATTTTATAACCTGCAAGTATACATGATAAAAAAAATAAATGATAATAAAAGCACAAGTGATAAGGTATACATGATATATGATGCATATTAAAAATATTATTTGCTTGAATGATAATAAAATAAATAATTCAAAGAATACATGCCTTTAGTATTGGTTGAGTTGTTAGTCAAGTAAAATTCCTTCAGCATGGTCATGACGTTTATAATATTCATCGTTGTTATCTTTAACATTTACACTTGGCAAACCAACTGAGAATGGACTGAAATCATCATACTTTTCGTAGTATTCTTCTTCATTTATAGGATCTACACTAAACTGTCTTTTTCCATGAAGAACGACAGACCAATTTTTATTTGCAGGGTCATCAATATAGAATACTTGTTTTGCTTGGTCTGCCATGATGAATGGCTCATCTTTCTCGCCAATTTTTTCAAAATTCACCAATTTGAAACCCAACTCATCCACTAAAACTCATTTGTTGTTGTCAACCCAATTACACCTAAAGATAGGAACTCTGAAATTTGTATAGTCCAATTCCCATATGTCCTCAATGACGCCATAATATGACATCTCAGCTTCGTGTGGTTTTTATCTTTGGCACTAGCAAAATACAACGAACAAGCTTGAACAGTAACCCCACTATTTTGGACCACACTACTTTCATCTTGATGCTTTGTGTAGTATGAAAATCCATTTATGTCATAACCTTCATATGACATGACATCCATTTTTGGCTTAAAGGCGAGCCATTTTATGTTCTCAGCAACATTATTCGGTGATTTAGATAGTTGATTAAATATTTTCTCTTCAAACCACCTAATAAATGTTTGATTATTCTCTCTTGCAAGCCACATTGAACTAGATCGTGGATGATTTTTCTTGATAAGATCATTGTTTTCTTTGATGTAGCTACTAACTTCATCGATGTTGTGTAAAATATACAAATGCGCTTGTTCCCACAACTCATGACGGATTCCTTTCACTTGTCCTCCCAGAGTTCCTTTGCCACAATAAGATCCAGTGTGATGGGAATTTTTTAGATCGCTATTGCAATTAAAAAAATCATTACAAAAGTCCATCACCTCCCTAGCCACATAACCCTCAACAATACTCCCTTCAGGACGATAATGATTCCGAACATCACCTTTAAAAACACTCATGTAGCGTTCAAATGGATACATCCAATGTAAGAAAATTGGACCCAACATCTTCACCTCCCTTGTAATATGTACTACAATATGAACCATGATATCAAAAAAATGAAGGAGGAAAGTACATTTCAAGATGACACATGGTAACAATTACATCTTTCTGTAATTTATCGAGAGTATCAGGATGTATCACTTTGTTGCATATTTCATTGAAGAAGAAACAGAGTCTTGTGATTGCAAACCTTACATGCTTCGACAATATAGATCGAATAGCCACAGGTAAAATTTGTTGCATTAAGGTGTGACAATCGTGAGATTTGAGACCTATCAACTTCAGATCCTTCATTGATACCAATTTATGAATATTAGAAGAGTATCTTTGTGGAACCTTAATATTATACAAGCACTCACAGAAAGTCTTTTTCTCCTTCTTTGACAAAGTGTAACAAGCTGGTGGTAAATATGTGTGGAGACCCCTGATCTCCACTGATAATTCTTTTCTTATACCCATTAATTCTAAATCTTTTCTAGATTTGATGCCATCTTTAGTCTTTCCTGGTATGTTCAATAGCGTACCAATGATGCTATCACAAATATTTTTTTCAACATGCATGACGTCAATGCAATGTCTAATTGTCAAAGATCTCCAATAAGGAAGATCCCAGAATATTGACCTCTTCTTTTATAGAGATTTGTCACATGCGAGTGGATGACTACTTGAACTCTTTCCAAATTCATTAACAATATGTTTCACCCTATCATATACAACATTTCCTGGTATAGGTTTAGGAGCACTTCATTCCTCAGTTGACCCATTAAAGGTTTTGTGTTGCCTTTGATAAGGATGCACTGGTGGGAGAAATCTCCGATGACCAAGATATGTGATTTTACCACCATGTTTCAGTCTGATTGAATCAGTATTTTCCTCACAAACAAGACATGCTTTGTATCCTTTTATGGTATATCCAGACAAATTTCCATAAGCTGGAAAGTCATTAATCGTGCAAAATAACATAGCACGCAAACTAAAGATCTCTTTACGTGAAGCATCATATGTCATAATACCTTCTTCCCATAGTTTCATTAGGTCATCAATTAGAGGTTGAAGGTAAACATCAATATCATTTCTAGGTTGCTTGGGCCCTGATATCAATATTGACAACATCACATACTTATTTTTCATACACAACCAAGGAGTAAGATTGTATATAACAATCATAACAGGCCACGTGCTATGTTGGCTGCTTAATGTACCATAGGGATTCATTCCATCTGTACAAAGTCCAAGTCTTAAGTTTCTTGGTTCTTTACCAAATTGAGGGTATAATAAATCAATTTTCTTCCATTGTGGTGAATCAGATGCATGTCGTAGGATGCCATCATCATTGGCCTTTAACTCCCCATGCCAAGACAAATTTTGCGCATCTTCTGTATTAGCAAATAAGCGTTGAAATTGTGGTATTATTGGTAGATACCACATCACCTTGCCAGGAGAGCCATTTTTAGCCTTAGCAGAATTTGTAGTCTTATACCTTGACGCACCACATTTTGGACAATTTATCAAATTACTATAGTCCTTTTGAAATAACACACAATCATTTGGACATGCATGAATCTTCTTAGCCTCTATTCCCATTGGGCACATTATTTTCTTTGCTTGATATGTTGAAATTGAAAGCTTGTTGCCTTCAGGAAGAATTTCCTTTAACAAAAACAACAGTGAAGTGAAACTCTTATCGCTCCACCGGTTTTGAGCTTTAAGAGTATATAATCGCATCACAACACTCAACCTCGTGAACTTAGTACAACCCTTATATAATGGTTTTTCAGCATCATGGACAATGTTTGCAAATAAAGAAGGTGGATCAATGACATTGTCCCGACAACTATGTAGCATCTCATCAACCATATCATCCTGAATCTGGTCATCTTGAATCGGTTCATCATTAACATTATCATCATTATCTATATCTTCTATGCCACAACTATTAGTATCGACATTTTTTGATCCATAATTCAATTTCTCTCCATGCCAATACCATTCATTATAACCTTGTATGATCCCATTGCATATGACATGATTCTTAATTTCCTCACCAGTATCAACTTTCAAATTGTTACAACAATTTCTACATGGACAATATAGCCTATCTGTAGGTAGTTTCCTATGATCCTCAGCAAATCTGATAAATTCATCAAGACCTTTGGCAAACTCTGGACTGCAACGGTTCTTGATAGACATCCAACTTCGATCCATTTTCTATATCACATTAAAATTAATTATAAAACTAACCGTTTAATATTGATACTATAATAATCTGTAAGTTTTTATTGATAGGAAGTTAATTACTTATATACTAAAGTGTACCACCTATCCTATTTTTGAATATTTAATCTCACTAGTAACTGTATATTGTATGTTTAGTTTTGAAGAAAATTTCAGCAGCATTTCCCCTAAGTTCTCCAAGTACACCGATGTAAATGGCAAATAACCACTCACATATGTACCCAGAGAACAAATGAAGAAATCCTACTGAAATTTTCTACAAAACTAAATATACATTATACAGGTACATACTAAGTGAGATTAAATATCCAAAAACAGTCCCAAACCAGGGACTATCCAAAGTTTACTCCTAATGAGTAAATTTTGAACGGGTTTCTAAGTTAATATATAAATGCATTATTTTCATATTTATATATTAAGTTAAACATCATGCATCAACCCTAAAGTGTCAATCTGATTTGTGAACATTACCCAAAAAATAAGGAGCATTATAATATTCAGTCCACACATAAATAAGGAGCAATATGATTAAGGAGCATTATAATTTCCAACAGTCCAAAGATTGAAATCAGTATAATATTCAGAACTATTTGTGAACAATACAACAAATATGATTAAAACATTTATAGCTCACACATAAATAAGGAGCAGGTCCACTCTCGGTCGACAATTAGTCGACCGATAGTCAACCTGGACGGCGGGCGGGAACGAAGGAATGAAGGAAGCGGCGAACTTACTTGGAAATGGCGGCGACCTACGTGGAGGATGAGACGACCTTCACGGAGAGGCGGCGACCTTCGTGGAAGAGTGGAGAGGCGGCGACGACGAGCTCTATTTGGCGGTGACGACGAGCTCTATTTGGCGGCGCAGAGAGGTGGCAACGGCCCGGACACCACGATCCTCTTGGTGGTGCAGATAGGTGGAATGACTTCACGGAAACGGCTTCATGGAGAGGAGGCAAGGGCTTCGCGGTGGAATGACACAAGAAGGCAAGGGCTTCGCGGCACCGTGGGAGAGAAAAATAGAACTGAAAGGGTTTTCGCGGGAGGAAGAAAGACTAGGTTTCGGCTTTTTCACTTAGAGAAAGACCTACAGCATCGGTTAACCCAAAAAAACCGACACTACAGATAAGCGGTGTCCATATCGGGTTATTTAAAAACACTCAAACTCATTCTTGGTCGATGAATTTGTCGACCGAATTGTTATCGGTCGACAATATTGTCGACCGAAGAGCCCTCTAGGGTCGGTTTTAAGGAAATAATCGATGCTACAGGTGCTTATACGAAGGAAATCTGGCTCCATATCGGTCGATGATTTTATCGACCGAGTGGTTATCGGTCGATAAATTCGTTCGGCCGAGAAAGAGCCAAATTTCCTTCGTATAAGCACCTCTAGGGTCGTTTTTTTCCTTATAACTGACCCTAGAGGTGCTTATACATGTGTGAAAAACTAAAGTGGATCCTAAGTTTATCTCGGTCGACAATATTGTCGAACGAGGAGGACTTTAGGGTCGGTTATAAGGAAAAAACCGACCCTAGAGGTTCTTATACACATGAAATCTGGTTCCTTCTCGGTCGACGAATTTATCGACCGAATGGTTATCGGTCGACAAATTCGTCGACCGAGGGAGCTCTAAGGTGCTTACACAACCCTAATATGAGATGATGTTATGTGAAACCCTAATATATGGTGATGTCGTGTGAAACCCTAATATGGGATAATGTTATGTGAAACCCTAATATGGGATGATGTTATGTGAAACCCTAATATAGGGTCATGTTGTATAAAACCCTGATATGGGATAATGTTATGTGAAACCTTAATATGGGATGATGTTATGTGAAACCCTAATTGATAAAGATGGGAAACTCTAACTCTAATGAGGGAATGGTGATGTTATTTTTGTATTGCATGATGTTGATATGAAATTGATATGGTTGTTATCAAGTATACTAACCATGCAAGTATCATGAGATAATAAGCGTAACCAGGTATGAGCTATGATGGTAATGGGCCTTGTGAGCCATTATTTTATTTGTTGCATAGTGAAAGGTGACAACAAGAAGTTGAATATGCCTAGTGAGTTATGTGAGATGCTTGTGTAACAAGTATCCTAAATACCTTGGTTAGATGACCTGAAGATAGTTACCTGATAAGTGATAACCATGTTTAGTGATGAACTAAGGGTTTGAATACCCAGATCCAACAAATGTGATGATGGTGGTATTGAGGGATGTGAATTCCCAACAATGAGACAAGGGATTGAGATCCTAATGCTTTATAACATTTTGAAAAGTACTAAACTCGATCCAAAATTAATGTCGGTCGACAATATTGTCGACCGAGCAGCCCTTTAGGGTCGGTTATAAGGAAAAACCGACCCTAGAGGTGCTTCTCGGTCGACTCATTTGTCGAGTGAATTGTTATCGGTCGACAAATTCGTCGACCAAGAACCGACGCTAGTGGTGCTTATACATGCGTGAACTAAACTGGAACCAAAATTAATCTCGGTCGACAATATTGTCGACCAAATAGACTTCTAGGGTCGGTTATAAGGAAAAAACCGACCCTAGAGGTGCTTATACGCGTGAAATCTGGCTCCTTCTCGATTGACGAATTTGTCGACTAAGATTATCAGTCGACAAATTCGTCGACCGATAATAGCTCTAGGGTCAATTAAAAGTACAAAACTGACGCTAGAGGGGCTTATACATGCGTGAACTAAACTGGAACCAAAATTCATGTCAGTCGACAATATTGTCGACCGACATGCCTTTTAGGGTCAGTTATAAGGAAAAAACCGACCCTAAAGGTGCTTATACACGTGAAATCTGGCTCTTATTCGGTCGATGAATTTGTCGACCGAGGAGCCCTTTAGGGTCGGTTATAAGAGAAAAACCGACCCTTGAGGTGCTGAACTAAACTGGATCCAAAATTGATATCGGTCAACAACATTGTCGACCGAGGTGCCCCTTTAGGGTCGGTTATAAGGGAAAAACCAACCCTAGAGGTGCTTATACACGTGAAATCTGGCTCTTATTCGGTCGATGAATTTGTCGACCGAGGAGCCCTTTAGGGTCGGTTATAAGTGAAAAACTGACCCTTGAGGTGCTGAACTAAACTGGATCCAAAATTGATATCGATCGACAATATTGTCGACTGAGGTGCCCTTTAGGGTCGGTTATAAGGGAAAAACCGACCCTAGAGGTGCTTATACACGTGAAATCTGGCTCTTATTCGGTCAACGAATTTGTCAACCGAGGATCCCTTTAGGGTCGGTTATAAGGGAAAAACTGACCCTAGAGGCGGTTATACATGTGTGAAGGCAAACTAGATTCAAGATGTCTAGCCCGCATTTTTTGTAGACATATAAGGTCGGTTATTTGGAAAATCGACCGTATAGATCGAGGCGTGAAGCCAAAATCAAGCAAATTTTTGCCGCGGGAAACTGTAATTGACTTTCTAATCCAATTGTCTATAAGGTCGCTTATTTTATGAAAACCGACCCTACTGAGATGCACTACAAGGTCGATTATTTTAAGAAAAGTGACCCAAGAGGTCTTATGTGGTGCCCGCATTTTTTATAGACATCTAAGGTCGGTTATTTGGAAAACCGTCCCTATAGAGATTCACTACAAGGTCGGTTATTTTAAGAAAAGCAACCCAAGAGGTCTTAAGTGGTGCCCGCATTTTTTTAGACATATAAGGTCGGTTATTTGGAAAACTGACCCTATAGAGTTACACTACAAGGTCGGTTTTTTTAAGAAAACCGACCCAAGATGTCTTAAGTGGTACCTGTGATTTTTTTTGACATATAAGGTTGGTTATTTGGAAAACCGACCCTACAGATAGTGACGTTATAACCCATTTCTGTACTAGTGAATGGCAAACCATTCCTAAAACATATTGAAAAGGATATGAAAGTTATACCTTTGCCTTGTGAATTAGGGGGATTCATGATACGAACAATGTGAATTGCTCCCCCTCAATCTATGCTTCCTCTAACCTACATGATTTGTCTATCTATACATAGCAATACCAATTATTCATGTAATTTGTAGTCCTTTGCAAGTTCACATAATAAGCAGTGAATGAACAAGAAAAGGATCTCACAAGCAAAAGCAATATCATAGCAAAGACCAATATGATTGAGTTTCAAGAGTTGTGCTATCTCTTGAAAATATCTCCCCCCCCCTTTTGACATTATCAAAAAGGTAGGGGGGTAGAAGAGCAAAAGACAGGTCTTCTCCACAACTCAACCAACCATATATGCAAGGTAATAAACAACAGTTTAAGAGCATAATAGCACAAAGAGAGAAAAGATAACATACAATCCAAGTCATAATCAAAATATAACTCAAGAAGGCACCAACGCATATGATAAAACAGAGTAAATAGCCATAGTGCACATCAAGAATATTACAACTCAGATATATGCCCACATGAGAGCAACTACATAACAACTATAAAATAAAGATAATAAATTAGTACAGCTCAAAAGAAATGTGCCAAGATGTTTCTTATACAAAATAGCCTAGAAAGATGTATATGATAAGAATGCTAGACTATAAGCTAAGAAACCACCTAAACATCTAAGCTATCTATATCAACAATGCCATCATCGCCAGGTGTGTAGTCCTTGTCTCCGTCATAAGGAGCAGCAGCAGTGCCAGCATCAGATCCAGCACCATCACCATCACCATCATCAGAAGCATCCTCACCATCATCGTCGTCATCATCCTCAGCATCCTCAGCCTGGTCTGGCATCTCCTCATCAGTAGGAGGTCCAAAGGAGCGACTGGGCCAGCGGGTATTCTGCTCAGCCCAAGACATACCAAGAGCGTGAAGCTCATTGGCCTGTGGGAAAGACAGAGTAGAGGCACCCAGGGACGTGAGCAGGGTGGCTTGGGGGCCAGTAGGTAATGGTAGGATGACATGAGAGGAACTACCAGCAGCAGGATGAGGCGGAGCAGCAGCGGAAGGCTCGGGAGCAGGGTAGTAATGCTCATATGCATATGAAGCATAAGCACTATCGGGGTAGGGATGGTGGGTGGGGTAGGGTGATGCACAAGATAGGTTCATGGTAGACATGATAGAACACAAATCCCGATGCAGGTGGTCTTAAACCTGTTGGTTGTATGCCTATTGGTGCATCATATAGCCCATAAGGGTCTCATTTGACACACAGAAAGACGCATGGCTAGGTATAGGAGGAGGTTACGGTGGTGGAGCTCGGGTGGAGGAGGATGGTGTAGCTGAAGCGGATGCGGAGGCAGAAGCACCAGAGGCAGGTTTAAACACAGGGACATACTTCTGAAGTGTGGTCTCACTAATACAAACACCCTTTTTGGCAACCGGATAATGGAAGTTAGAAAAGAGACATTTGTCTGTGGTGAACTTGAAAAAACCACAAATCAAAGCCGGATAGGGAGGGTGTGTGCCTTTGGTGTTCTTACCAGTGTCAAAGCAGGTCATGTGATGTAAGATGTATCTATCCCACTTGACACTGATATTGTTTAACAAACAATACATAATGACCGCAGTGTTCTCTGCAATGTCTGTTTGATTTCTCTTTGGATGGACATTACAGTTAATCACCAAAGTCAGTATGCGCCTCATAAGGTCAAGAGAGGAGGAGGGTAGGGAGGACTTCTTCTTATAGGCCACGTCAGGTTTCTTCAAAAATTGATGAATATCAGGCAACGTCAATTCATAGTGTTTGTAAAAACCTTCCGAGTCAAGAAGATCGAAATACTCACCATAATCCTTATGCCATGTATCATTTTCCTGATCTCCAGCAAAAAAGACATTTAATGTATCCTCAGAGATTTGGAAATGACGACCGAAAATCATAGATGTAAGAATTACTTGAGTATTCGGCAGCGGGATAAGTGTGTCGTAGTTCCAATGCAAGTTCATGTAGAACTCGTGAACTGCTTTAGTGCTTGATAGAGTGTTGTTAAAATAGTCACATTCGACTGCTAAGGCAGACAGATGGTGGGTGGATAGAAGCCGAGAAACAGAGGCTATAATCACTTGATACCTAGGAGAAGGATAGATCAAATCACAAAAAGGAAAAGGGCTTCGAGGAAGAAGGTCCTTGTACATATTTACAGCTTCAACCGACACAAAGGAGGTATTATCAAACGGAATCAAATGATTACTAGATGAGGAAGTTGGGACATTGCTTGGAGTAGGACATTTTCATCTATGAGAAGCCATGGAAGAGAAAACGAGATGAAAAATGTGCACACAAGCAAAAGCAGACCTCAAACGTCAAAGAAACACCACCACTGATGCCCGGGGAGGTCAAGATCAAGGTTTCTAGGTCGAACTAGGGCTAGGAGCGGGAGGTTTAGGGCTTGGGTTGAGAGCTTAGGGCTAAGAGATGAGGAATTGGTCGGCTATTTTCTAGTTGCAAGGGAAAATAGTCGGCCGATCCTAACTTTTAAGTTGGCTCAAGCCACGGATCGGTCGATTTCTGAGTGTAAAACTCGACCGAACGGTCCACTGAAGAACTACTCTCAGCTCCTGATCGGTCGAGTTTTCCTGGGGGAAACTCAATCGATCGAAGTTCAACCTGATCTAAGAGTCGCATTCTTAGATTCTATCCATATACGTGCCAGTTAAATTCATTTTTCAATTCTATTATGTATAATTAAAATACTTAGGCACATTGAGCTCATCATTGGGTACTATTTTGCGATAAAACATGAAATTCGATAAAAACCCAAAAACAAGCAAAACTAAGCATGTTA
This sequence comes from Alisma plantago-aquatica, assembly GCA_963693085.1. NCBI lineage: Eukaryota > Viridiplantae > Streptophyta > Magnoliopsida > Alismatales > Alismataceae > Alisma > Alisma plantago-aquatica. Next base: position 777,901,945 of record OY856410.1, read on the forward strand.
ACAAGCAAATTTTGGCACATTCAAGCATATATAGGCAAACAAGATGAAGAATAACATGAGCAAACATATAGGATAGAGACAACTAGCTAGATCACATGGCAATATCATCTAAATCAACAATGAGCAGTTTAGATTGAATAAAATTGAATTTCTCTCTAGCTAGAGGTTTTGTAAATATGTCAGCCCACTGGTTTTCTGTGTCCACATGCGTGATATAGATATCCTTCTTGGCAATGTGGTCACGAAGAAAATGGTGGCGAACCTCTATATTCTTAGCTATACTATGCAATATAGGATTATGAGACAGATTAATTGCACTAGTATTATCACAAAAGATAGGAGAAACATCAAAAAATATGTTGAAGTCTTGGAGCATTTGCTTCATCCATAGGACCTGTGCACAACAACTCCCGGCTGCAATGTATTCAGCCTCGGTAGTTGATAATGCTAATGTGCTCTGTTTCTTGGAAAACCAAGACACCAAGCATGGTCCTAGAAGGAAGCAAGTGCCACTTGTGCACTTTCTATCAACCAAACACCCTGTGTAATCCACATCACTATATGCTCTAAGAGTAAAATCCCTTGATTTAGGATACCATAGTCCAAAATTTTGGGTTTTGGCTAAGTACCTCAAAATCCTCTTTACAACAATAAGATGTGACTTCTTAGGGTTAGATTGAAAGTAAGCACACCAGCCAACACTAAACATAATATCAGGTCTAGAGGCAGTTAAATAAAGTAAACTTCCAATCATACCTCTATAGAGATTCTCATCTACCTTCTCACCTTCTTCATCCTTATCAAGTTTGGCGGTGTTGGACATGGGTGTATCCATCGGCTTCATGTTCTCCATCCCAAAGCGTTTGAATAGTTCATTTGTGTACTTGCCTTAGTTGATGAAGTTTCCTTCTTTCATTTGCTTGATTTGAAAGCCACTACTACAGAAATGGCTTATAACATCACTATTAAAGGCGTCAGTTGCATAAATACACTGACACCTAAACAATAAAGCGTCGGTTTATAAAATAAACCGACATCAATTTGTGAAGGGTGACCAGACACGGGTATCATTTTTATTCAGTGTCGGTTCCTTAATAAAAAACTGACGCCTAAAATTAACCGCCAAATCCAAAATTTCCAGCGAAAAAAATTACCTCCAAAATTTAACATATGGCGTCGGTCATTAACTAATAAACCGACGACTAAAGGTTATTCGCAAAACAGAAATTGGGCACATTTTGATCGTCGGTTTTACAACAATGATCGATGCTTATGGGTTTTCCCGTGCTATTCGCGGGAAATTTTTCACACCCTTTGAGCGTCGGTTTTTTAAAAAAACCGACGACTATGGTCATTAATCAAGAACAAAATTTTTGATCGGCATATGTAGATAGACGTCGGGTTTTTTCTAGTTAAAACCGACGACTATCATTGAGAACAGGTGTCGATTTTTCTGTAGAACCGACATCTTTAGTTTTATGTGTCAGTTTTATTTAATAATCGACACCTAATGTTAACTTAATAGCACCCACGCGAGCCCGACTCTTCCCCTTTCTCTGTTTCATTGCAATCGAAGCCGATTTTAGGATCTGGTGATTCTGGTGAGCAAGCAGACTCCCTCCTTGTGCGTCGCTGCCCACCGCCGCCATTCTCCTTACTCACCGCCGCTGCCACTATCCACTGCCGCCGTTCTCCTTGCTCGCCGCCGTCGTCGCTTTTCCCTCTATGCTCACTGGCTGACTGCTCATCACCGCCCTTCTCCCTCCTCCTTGCTCGCTCATCGGCTACCTGCCTATTTCCTACTCGTCGGCTGCCCGCTCGACTGCCTGTCAGCTCCCTGCTCACCTGCTTGTTGACCGCCGCTTGCCTGCTCGCCTCCTGCCTGCTTGCCTGCCCTCCATCTCACCCTCTCTCCCTGCTTACGCCCGGCTGGGCTCAAATAGAGGTAAACATCCCCCAAAACCCTGTTTTATTACACTACTTGATCTTAAATCACATAGACTTAATCAACATTGCTACTTGTATGATCTTATGATTAAAATCACTCTTTCTTGGTACCTCAGTAACTAATGTTCCCTTGAGATGAGTGTTAATTGAGCTAGCTTGCTTACTTTCCTTGTAATGTATCTTTTATGTGCTATGACCTACTAGTCACCTTTAGAGTATTAAAATGATGCAACTTGTACACTTGTTAAGTTTGAATCTATAAATCCCATGAAATGATATCACCCCACAAAATCAGTAGTCACTATTATGTCGTGTATACTCTAGAATCAAGATCTAATACTTTTATGCTATTTTAACACCATGAGACCTTTTTTGCTCATTCTAGTGGATTATTATGACCTATGATGACCTAACATGAAACCATGCTATTAATGATATGATTTTGTTGGCCTAGAAACCCGTACAAGATTTACTTATTAGGAGTAAATATTGGATAGTCCCCGGTTTGGGACTGTTCTTGAACACCTAATCTCACTTACGATGTAAGTGTATAATGTGTATTGGATTTTTAAGAAAATTTTAGTAGCATTTCCCCATTTGTTCTCTAAGTACATATGTACTTGGAGAACAATGGGGAAATGCTACCGAAATTTTCTTGAAAACCCAATACACATTATACACTTACTAGTGAGATTAGGTGTTCAAGAATGAGATAGGTGGTACACATTTATTATATATAAGAATGACAACACATGTATTTATTGGCCTAGAAACCCGTCCAAGATTTACTCATTAGGAGTAAATCTTGGATAGTCCCCGGTTTGGGATTGTTCTTGAACACCTAATCTCACTTAGGATGTAAGTGTATAATGTGTATTGGGTTTTTGAGAAAATTTTGGTAACATTTTCTCGTTTGTTCTCTAAGTACATATGTACTTGGAGAACAGCGGGGAAATGCTGCTGAAATTTTCTTGAAAACCCAATACACATTATACACATACTAGTGAGATTAGGTGTTCAAGAATGGGATAGGTGGTACACATTTATTATATATAAGAATGACATCACATGTATAAAACCCTAAAGTTTTAACCATAAACTCTAATCTGTTTACCCTAGACCCTAATCTTGTTGTAATATATACTTATTTTCTCTTTGATCATAGAATGGATAGATCATGGATGTCCATTCGCAATCGCTGCACCCTAGAGTTTATTTCTGGTCTTGATCAGTTTATTAGATTTTTCGAGGAACATAGGAAACAACCTGGAGATAGGTTCTACTGTCCATGTAGGCATTGCGGTAACAACTTGAAAGTCAGTACTGGTGACGAAATCAGAAGTCATGTCATGTACAACGGGATTGTACAAGGCTATATAGAATGGCACTGGCATGGACAGATTTCAAACCCGAAACCAGTGGATGTCGATAGTAGTGCTTGTGTGGAAGAAGAAATTGCCTTCGATGACGTAGATGTGAACGAATCAGTTCTAGTAGACATCATTGATACGATGTTGGATAGTTTTTGGGTAGAGCACACCAAAATTGATCCACCTCCCATGTTTAGAAACATTGTGCATGATGCTGAGATACCGTTATACACGGGTTGTAAGTTTACGAAGCTTAGCGTTTTGTTGAGATTGTATAAACTGAAAGCTAACAATCGATGGAGCGACAAAAGCTTCACGTCATTGTTGTCTTTGTTGAAAGAAATTCTTCCTGAAGGAAACGAGCTGCCGATCTCAACATACCGGTTAAAGAAATTGTTGTGTCCAATGGGAATGGAGGCCAAGAAGATACATGCATGCAAGAATGATTGTGTATTATTTCAAAAGGACTATGTGGATTTGAAAGATTGTCTGAAATGTGGTGCGTCAAGGTCTAAATTGACGACTTCGGGGGAGTCCAAAACAGGTTCTCCCACCAAGGTGATGTGGTATCTACCTATAATACCACGGTTTCAATGCTTGTTTGCCAATCCTATAGATGCGAAGAATTTGAGGTGGCATGCAGATGTTAAGAAAAATAATGATGGGATCCTACGACATGCGTCTGATTCCCCACAATGGAAGAAGATTGATTTATTGTACCCTGAATTCGGTGAAGAGGACAGGAATCTAAGACTTGGGCTTTGTACATATGGGATGAATCCGTACGGGACATTGAGCAGCCAACATAGCACTTGCCTAGTTATGCTTATTATATACAATCTTCCTCCCTGGTTGTGTATGAAAAATAAGTATGTTATGTTGTCGTCTTTGATATCGGGCCCTAAACAACTTGGAAATGATATCGACATTTATCTTGAACCTATGATTGATGACTTGAAGAAGCTCTGGGATGAAGATGTGATGACCTATGATGCTTCATGAAGAGAGACATTTTGTTTGCACGCTATGTTGTTTTGCACTGTGAATGACTTTCCAGCATATGGGAATTTGTCTGGATATAGTATCAAAGGATCTAAAGCGTGTCCTATATGTGAAGAGAACACTGATTCAATATGACTAAAACACGGTGGCAAGACTGTATATCTTGCTCATCGAAGGTTTCTTCCAAAATTTCATCTGTATCGTAGGTTGCGCAAAGCATTCAATGGATGGAATGAGGAACGTAGTGCACCTAAATCTATATCAGGGAAGGATGTTTATGAAAGAGTGAAAGACATCGCCAATGAATTTGGTAAGAGATCACAATGTATGATGGCCACAAGGAGTGACAAGTCTTTATTCAGGAAGAAGTCGATATTTTGGGATCTTCCTTATTGGAGTTCTTTGACAGTCATGCATTGTATCGATGTCATGCACGTTGAGAAAAATGTATGTAATAGCGTCATCGGTACTCTGTTGAATATACCAGGTAAGACTAAAGATGGGATAAAATCCATAATGGACCTACGTGAAATGGGAATAAGGACAAAATTAACAGAAGTAGTTAGTAGCGATCGGAGAACATACTTACCTCCCGCTTGTTACACGTTATCTAGAAAGGAGAAGAAAGCATTTTGTGAATGCTTGGTAAATGTTAAGGTGCCACAGGGTTACTCATCCAACATCCATACATTGGTATCAATGAAATATCTAAAGTTGATAGGTCTTAAATCTCATGATTGTCACACTCTAATGCAACAAATATTGCATGTGGCAATTCGATCTATATTGCCGAAGCATGTACGGTTTGCAATCACCAGACTTTGTTTCTTTTTCAACAGTCTGTGCAGCAAAGTTATTGACCCTGATACTCTTGACCAATTACAAAGAGAAGTGGTTGTTACCCTATGTCAGCTTGAGATGTATTTTCCTCCTTCGTTATTTGATATCATGGTGCATCTTGTTGTCCACTTGACTAGGGAAGTGAAAATGTTGGGACCAGTTTTCTTGCATTGGATGTATCCCTTTGAACAATACATGAGCATTTTTAAAGGTGATGTTCGAAACCGTTATTGGCCTGAAGAGAGTATTATTGAGGGTTATGTGGTGAGAGAGGTTATGTATTTTTGCAATGACTTTCTGAGTGGTAATGACGCTCCCGTGAATGACAAGAATATTGAGGAGCATTTTGGCAAAGGAATTTTGGGATCATAGGTGAAAGTAATCAGTAGTGAGCAGTTGGAGAAAGGTCACTTGTATATTTTACACAACATCGATGAAGTGAGTGTTTATATCGAGGAACATACCAATTTCATCAAGAGACAATATCCTTGATCCAATTCAATGTGGCTTGCTAGAGAGCATAACAAGACATTTATTAAATGGTTTGAAGATAAAGTCTTACATCAACTATCTCAAACACCAGATAATCTTATTGAAACCATCAAATGCCTCACCTTTAAACCAAAATTGAATGTTATATCTTATGAAGGGTTTGACATAAATGGTTTCTCATATTACACAAAGCGTCAAGATGATAAGAGTGTCGTCCAAAACAGCGGGGTCACCCTTCAAGCGTCTTCATTGTTTTTTGCAAGTGCAAAGGATAAAAGTCCACGTGAAGCTAAAATGTCATATTACAGTGTCATTGAAGACATATGGAAGTTTGACTATGTAGATTTCAGAATTCCGCTCTTTAAATGTAATTGGGTTGACAACAAAAAAGGAGTTATAGTGGATGAATTGGGTTTCATGTTAGTGAACTTTGAAAAGATTGGCGAAAAGGGTGAACCATTCATATTGGCATCACAGGCGAAACAAGTATTTTATATCGATGATCCTGCAAATGATAAATGGTCGGTTGTTCTTCATGGTAAAATACAGTTCATTAAAGATCCTATAGATGAAGAAGAGTACTATGATAAGTATGATGACTCCAGTCCATTCTCAGTTGGGTTGCCAACACCACCAAACATTGAAGCTGGGGATCATAATGACTTGTATGTTCACGGGGATCATAATGAAGGATTGTTAATTGATAAAATATCACAATATTAGAGGCATGGATGTTTATATTTTTATTATGTTTTATTTTTCTGAATGTGAACTTTACAATGTGAATGTCGACTTTACAATGTGAATTACTTTACAATGTGAATGTGAACTTTACAATGTGAATGTGAACTTTACAATGTGAATGTGTACTTTACAATTAGTGTTACTTTACAATGTGAAATTTATAATTTGAATGTGAACTTTCAGATGGTTGAGCATTCCCATGATGACTGTGCTAATGATCACCGTGATGGTGAGGACGTGATTGCGCCGCATGACAATGTTAGTTAATTTTAATTATGAATATATCCCTGAGGTTTCTATCTATATGTTCATTTATAATTATATCATGTAAGTGTGTTTTTTTTATCAAATTTTAGGCTGGTGATGTACCCCCTGAAGTTGTTACAACACTTGATGAGCAACAAAATAAAATTGAGAAAGTGAGGGGCATCACAATGATGAACAAGTTAATACATCAAAGAGCATCTCCATTGATCATGCACTGGATAAGATCATTCATTCCATGGGTACCAGAAGGCAGGGACAGGGATGTATGGCGGTTAAGATCGACCTCTCCAAGGCCTATGATAAAATGGAGTGGGATTTCATCTGGGACACTCTCCAGAGAACGGATATGCTAGAGAATATTGTTAATATCATTATGAATATCATCAAATCTTGTGAGATTGGTCTTCTATGGCAAGGGGAAAAACTAGCTCCTTTTAGAGCTACTCGGGGAGTTCGTCAAGGAGACCCGATCTCTCCTTATGTTTTTGTGCTTTTCCTGGAGAGGCTTTGTCAAACCATCACTGAGATGACTCATGAGGGAGAGTGGATCGTGCTTTAGGTCAGAAGAGGAGGCCCAGAGATCACCCACGCATGCTTTGCTGACGACATCGTCTTGTTTGGAGAAGCTTCTGTTGCGCAAGCTAGGCAGATGATGAAATGCCTTCGCGATTTTGGAAATGCCTCTGGCCAGGAGGTTTCTAAAGAGAAGTCGATGATCTTCTTTTTCAAAAATGTGGATAGGATAACCAGAAGATGTATTTGTTGACGTATGGGGATGCCCCAAATGGATAACCTGGGTAGACACCTGGGTATTCCTATGCTTCATGGACGAGCTAACAAGTAGGTGTATCTCAAGCTTCTCAATGATATGGAGGGGAAAATTAACGCTTGGACGAACAGAACCTTATCCTTCGCGGGTAAGGTGACTCTGGCCCAATCTATTCTGAATTCCACACCTGCCTATCTGATGCAATCGGTCCACCTGCCGGAGGCAGTGTGTGACACCATCGACCAGAGCATCAGGAACTTTATTTGGGGTCGGAAAATGCACACCATTGCTTGGAGAAAGATCATTGCGGCCAAGAAGGAGGGGGGTCTGAAGATCAAATGTGCCTGCCTGCAGAATGAGGCTCTCCTATCCAAAATGGTGTGGGATGTTTGCACTAGAAGAGATATCCACTGGAGGAAAGTTATGGATGCCAAGTACTCACATCTGAAGGACGGAGGCCTTACCAAAGGTTCGAGACTTTGGAAGTTCATTTGCAGACACAGAGATGACATAGAGATGCATATCGGGAGGGTGGCTATTAATGGTGAAGATACGTCTGTCTGGACAGATAGATGGGTGGAAGGGGAAGCTAAGGTGAGATTAAAGGATGGCAGGAATATTCTAGTTGAGTACTCTGATATGAGAGTATCATCGATGGTGAAGGATGGAGGATGGGATATGGATTTCGCCAGATATTGGCTTTCGGAGGAGACCTGCAAGGCCATCTTGAACACTACCGTGCCTATCAGGGATGCTGACAATGATGAGTGGCAGTACACTAAGGCGCGAGATGGTAATTTTTCTTCTAAAATTGTCTACAATAGCCTGCTCCTGAAGACTAGACAACATGTTACAGGTTGTTGGGTGAGTATCTAGAAGCTTAGAGTGGCCCAGTGGACTAAGGTGTTCCTGTGGAAAGCCCTGCAAGAGGGTTTGTTAACTAATCTCAATAGAGCTAAACGGAAGTTATGCATCAGTGATAGGTGCCCGAGATGTGGAGAGGGTGCGGAGAGAACATTCCATGTGCTCATTGACTGCAGATTTGCGAGAGGTATATGGGAGATGTTTAATATTGAGCATGGTTTCTAGAACGGAAATCACCATGACCTGAAAGGGTGGCTGTCCAGTAACCTAAAATAGAAGAAGGAGTACCCCTGCCGGAGGGAGGCGGCTGCTATTATCCTGGAGGGTATTTGGAAATGTAGGAATGAAGCCATTTTTTAAAACATTACCCACACCCGTCTCCAAGTGTTCCACAGAATTCAAAGCCAAATCAGTATGTTCTGGAAGGCTTTTAAGCCTGCCCAGGAGATGCCTTCTAAGGGAGATCATAGCTTGCAGTAGAAAAAGGATTTGATCACTTCTCAGGCGAATATATTGAACATTGACATGGCCTTCTGCAAAAGAACGAGATGGGTTGTGACCGGTTTCATTCTAAGGAATTATAGGGGCTGTTGGATTCGAGGAGGCAGTGGTTCTTCTGATCTAAAGGATATTACGACTATCGAGCTGTAGGCTATAGCCAGGGGCCTGGAAGCTGCGTAGTCCACGGAAGGGGAGTTGGTGGTGGTGTCCGACCACAAGTCTGCTTGTGATTACATCAACTGCAGGATCCCGACGCCGGCCAAGTATAAGCCTGTTGTCAACGTCTGTCTTCAGCTGTTGGGTAGAAGGAACCCTACCTCTGTCATCTTCAACCCTAGGAACATGAACAAGCTGGCCGACGCTCTGGCTAAACGGGGGACTAAGGTGTAGATGGGCGTTAATGTTTGGAACTCTTGCTCGAATTTCTTAAGTGAGAGTCTCACTCGGGATACCAGACTTCTATTTGAATATCGTTTAGAGCCTGCAAGGAGGGCGGGGTGAATAAAAGACCTCCTGGTTTTCTCGGTAAAAAAAAGTTAATACATCAAAGGGGAAATGGACCCAAATTGGCTGTGGATTTTGATCAGGCAGGAAATCCATATGGAGTGAACCGCAACTCATTTGTTTCATATCTTGGGGTTCTTACTCACAGCCATTGCAGTCCTATCCTAGAATCATGGCATAAAGTTCCTAAGGGGAAGAAATACCACATATGGAAGGAGCTATGTGTGAGTTATTATTATTTGTAATTCTATTTGTGTAGATTACTAATTTTTAAGATACTAGTTAATAGCAATTCTATTTAATTTGCAGAGCATATTTGATTTGGATGAAAAGATGCATCGTAAATGTGTGATGCAACGTTGTGGGAGGGTCCTAGGGAACTATAGGACCAATCTCACCCGAGATTACATACGCGATGCTGAGAATAGGTTCTTGATTGATTTCTAATTCTAGACATTGATCAGTATTTCAATAACTCTACACTAATAATTTTTGTTTGTATTCTCTTTGAAAAATAAATATAGGAAGAAGGAAGCCACACAATAATGGAACTACTTGGACCCCAAAGATTGGGAGGAGTTTGTTACCCAAAGAAAAATAGATGAATTCAAGGTATTAAGTGCCACTCCCAATTTAATTAGTATACATTTTTATGTATTCACCTATTCAAGATTAACCTTTAGTGTTACTAACCAAATCAATGTGCTAACTAACTAGGCTATCAACGATGCCCAACGAGCAAGGTGTGCATTGAATGTGTACGACCACACAATGGGTCCAAGAGGATATGCAGGCGTTCGCCAAAGACTACAGGCTGAGTCTACTCAGCCTACTGCTACTCAGGAGACTGCAGAGTCCTCTAATGCTGCTCCCGCACCTCTGCCTTGCCATGCTAGGTGGATAGCTGGGAGGTAAAATAAGAAGGGAGAGATACCGAAGCCCGCAACCACTGAGGCGGCTGCAAAAATGGTAAAAATCAACTCTTAGAGCAATCTATCGATATTGATTATTGTTATGTTTACTTACGAATTTTTGTTGATGGTGATTAGCGGGAGCTGCACGAGCAGAGGAAGGAAGGAAAGTTCATCCCTCAGGGTACAAGGGATGAACTGACAGTTGCTCTGGGTAACCCAGAGCATCCTGGACGTGTAAGGGGTGCAGGCGCTGGTGTGGGCATCAAAGCATTCTTTGGGCCATCCCAGCGCAAACCTATCCCAAAAGCGGGACTTTCACAAGCTGAGGTAACTTATTCTTATTTTAGAATATTATTGCGAAAGGGAATTTAATAATTAGAAACTAGCATTTCTTTTATCCATGTATAGGTAGATTCCTTAATTGATAGGAGAGTTGAGGAAGTAATTGATAAAAGACTCCATGAAGCAATTAACAAGTGGCAGGCCTCTCAGACTGCCACTCAGACAGTACCTGTGGCGGACCTCTCTTCTCCTATTGCTCGTACTACAGAGGTTGGGAGTAATCCTATAGACCCACAACCTAGCACGTCCTTTGTAAGTATTTTTATGGAATATATAATAGCTAGTCTATTCAAGATGATATGTTTGTGTATATATGCATCCAACATTCTTTACGTAAATTTGTAGGGGTTGAAGCCATGCCGACTAAAAAGTGAAGAATATATCATTACAGAGGCATCAGCTTACCCACCCCTTAAAGGGTGCATGTTTCATGGGAGTCCAGTACCAGATGGCATGGTACGTGTGAGCCTGATACATGTACTCCCTGACTGGACGAATCTTTCACTGCCTCATGCACACCCAGATGCTGAAACACTTGGTGAGGCAGTAGGCGGAGTGATACTGTGGCCCGAAGCGGATGTCCTCTATACTGATATTGTATGATAAATTTTCATTACTTTAATTTGTTAGTGTGTATATATATATGAGTCAATTGATATGAAATTATATATACATGTCAAAAAGACGAGACCTGCTACATCTCGGCCTCCACCTCCTTGACTACCAAGTTGGCTTCCAGGGGACCTACACGCCTCGATAGGTCCTAATTGTAGGAGTGTGGCAGTATGGATCGGCAAACATAATCCAAATTGCCCTATAAATGTTACTATTCTGGAGAATGCTACAGGTAAATCATACAATAACAATCTATTTATACAAGTTTAGCATACGTAAAAATGCATACGTAATAGAAGTTCTGGATACGTATTAATGCAGGTCAAACATTCGGAAATAACATATTTATACAAGATATTTTGGAGTTGTTTAGTTATGAATGGCTGAACACATCTATGATAGAGCTTTGGATATGGTGAGATTAATGCATAAGACAATCTGATTTATACATACATATACCTTGTTTTATATACGTCAATCTGGTTTCTTATATATTAATGCATACGTAATACATGTTTTGCAGCCACTTACACAAGACATGTACATATTTTGGGTTTTCCCATGTGGGATTTTTGGTTCTATCTTTGATTAGTCTTGTAGATAAATACCCGTATTTAGTTAATTCATACTTCTGTGATGCTTTTGATTATTTTGGTAAAAATAAAAAGATGGTGATAATAGCTCCATTCAATGTCGAGTAAGTTTACTTTGCTTGTAATTTGGACTTAAGCAAATTAAATTTTTATTACGGATATTGAGTTATTAATTTTCTACTTTCTTACCTGTAGTGTTAAGCATTGGGAGTTATTAGTTATTGTCCCCAAGACGTTCACCATCTATTATCTAGATCCTGTAGGGAGTGAGTTGGATGTATTATATGGACATGCAATTAAAAGGCCATTATTCTCGTGAAAAATATTTTATGTTTTTATATCTGTTAACATCTATTACTGCATTACTATTTAATTATGCAATTTAATGTGTTACATTAACATATATAGGGCTTTACAAGTGTACAAAAAAGTTGGAGGAAAGGTCCCCAGGAAAAAAGATCTGACACTCATTTGGGAGAATGTGAAAGTAATTTCCTGACTCCAATGTATATATTATTTATGTGAACTGTGCTTATTTGTATTTTTGAATATTTTGTATGTTTCAATTTATAGTGTGCTAGACAAGACAATGGTTGGGCATGTGCCTACTATGTGATGCGATTTATGGACCTAATCATCAAACATGACATATTGGAAATCGATAACATACAACAGGTATTATACATAGTCTTGTTAGATAATATGAAATATATGGATCCTATTATATATTATTATAATTATGTATATACGTCATTATTTTTTTAGGTCTTTAAAACTGAGGACTTCAACACAGGTGCAAAGCATTTCGATGTACATGCTCCCTATACGAGAGATGAATTAGATGTTGTAAGAGAAGATTGGGCAAAAGCCCTGCAAAGAGTGGGAATTTTTAAATATAATTTTGTTGACAATGATGACAATGATGAATAAAGAATAACTTTGTTCTCATAATTAATTTTGTGTGAATGTGAATGAATTTTTATGAATTGTCATATGTGTGTGAAAATCATCAATACATGAATGTTTCTACATGTGTCTGAATGTGAAAAGAGATGAAATGAATGGAACTGTAGGTTGCTACTGGTTTCTACATGCATGTGATCAAAAAATAATATGAATTAAATGTTCTTATACATGAGTGTGAATCACATATATATAATATTGTCCATCTTGTTAATTTTGCAGGTTTGTGGCCTATTGTTAGCTGATATCAATGGATGTCGTAAACCTGCAGTTCAGTGAACTGAACTGTAGGTTCTGCATCCTGCGACCAACCACAACAGGCCTGCAAACTGATTAGAAAAAAATCATAACATAGGCGTCGGTTATTTGAAGAAAACCGACACCAAAGACATACCGCGGCAGTTTTCACTTAAAACCGATGTCTATTTGACTGTGTTGTCAGGGGATATGGTGTCAGTTACTGTTAAATACCGACGTCTTTTCATCATATGTGGTGTCGGTTTCTTTTAGAAAACTGACGCCTATAATCCCTTTGCTGGCGTGTTTTTGGTGGCGGGAAGAGTTTTGGCGTCAGTAGTTTAGTAAAAAATCGACACCTATAGTCCCTTTGCTGGCGCGTTTTCGGTGGCGAGAAGAGTTTGGGCGTTAGTTTTTACTAAACAACCGGCGCCTATAGTCCCTTTGCTGGCGCATTTTCGGTGGCGGAAAATGTTTTGGCGTCGGTTGGGAACCGACACCGAAGGTGTCCCCCTTTAGCGGTGCCCACTTGGGTGTCGCTTTAAAACCGACACTAAAGAGCTTAAATAATCGACGCTAAAAGGCTTTTATGTAGTAGTGAGCCAAGGAAGAAAGTCAACTCACCCATCATGCTCATCTCGAACTCACTCTGCATAAGAGAACTAAACTCCTTGCAAAGATCAAGATCAGTCCCCCCAAAAATGATATCATCAACATAAATTTGAATTATAAGAAAAGTACTAGAAGTGTGTTTTAGAAACAAGGTAGAATCAACTTTGCCCATGACATACCCATTATCTAACAAAAAGTTCTTTAATTTCTCATACCAAGCTCGAGGTACTTGTTTGAGTCCATAGAGAGCTTTTTGCAACAAATAAACATGATTGGGTAACTTGTCATTTTCAAAGCCCAGAGGTTGAGAAACAAATACTTCCTCCTCAATTGTACCATTCAAAAATGCACTTTTAACATCCATTTGGTATAACAGAAAATTTTTGTAACTAGAAAAGGCAAGTAGCATACGAATAGATTCTAATCTAGCAACAGGAGCATAAGTTTCATCAAAGTCAATACCATCCTGTTGGTTGAAACCTTGTGCTACTAACCTTGATTTGTTTCTTACCACTTTTCCTTGCTCATCTAGCTTGTTGCGGTAGACCCATTTGGTGCCAATGATCTTTCTATCATTAGGTCTTGGTACTAGAGTCCACACTCGATTCTTCTAGAATTTCTCTAGCTCTTCTTGCATGGCTAGGATCCATTCATCATCACCAAGGGCTTCTTTGATGTTATTTGGCTCCAGCTGCGAGATGAAGGTGTTGTCTACTTGTTCTTTGTTGTAGGCAGCTCTTGTCTTCACCTCTTAAAAGGGTTGCCAATGATCAACTCCTTGGGATGGTTCTTTGCAAAGCGGGGAGTAGGATCCTTCTTTTCTTCATCCTCTTCTTCTATCACCTACTTACCTTTATTCTCGATGTTGAGGTCTTTAAGGATAGGAATCAAATCATCTGAAACATCATTATCAACAACATGTTTGCCAACAACAGGGTTGGTCTCAATAAACTTAACATTGATAGATTCTTCAATTCTAGACAATTCAATGTTGAATACTCTAAATGCCCTGCTTGTAGTGCTATAGCCAAGGAAGAAAGCCTTATAAGATTTCAGATGAAACTTGTCTAGAGAATCCTTTGTGTTTAAAACAAAACAAGGACATCCGAAAACATGAAAGAAATCAATGGATGGCTTTCTACCACGCCACAGCTCATAGGGGGTTTTCTTCAAAGAAGGGTGTGTAAAAACCCAGTTCTGCACAAAACAGGCGGTGCTAACGGCTTTGGCCCAAAACTTCTTAGGAATGTCATATTCAAGAAGCATTGTCCTCGCCATCTCTTGAAGTGACCTGTTCTTCCTCTCAACTACCCCATTTTGTTGAGGCGTACGAGGAGAAGAGAAATTGTGCGAGTAACCCGATTTTTCACAAAAACACTCGAAAAGGTCATTTTCAAATTCTCCCCCATGGTCACTGTGGATAGAAATAATTCGGCAAGAAACTTCATTTTCAACCCATTTACAAAAGCTCGAGAAAACACCAAGAGTATCACTTTTCGAGACGAAAAAGAAGGTCCAAGTATATCGAGAAAAAATCATCAACAATAACAAGACAATACTTGGAACCACGAAGCGTTTGCGTTCTCATTGGTCCGAATAGATCAATATGAAGAAGCTCAAGAACTCTTTTAGTACTCATGACTCCTTTGGACTTGAAGGAGGATTTGGTTTGTTTCCCTTGTGTACAAGGTTGGCATTCCTCATCCTTTTCAAAATCCAATTTAGGAAGTCCTCGAACCAAATCCTTTTTGCTCAACTTCTTCATTTGATGCAAATTCACATGACCCAAATGACGATGCCAAAGAGAAAGGTCGTTTTTATCCACTACCAAGAATATATCAAGTAAGGGCTTAAGAACATCAAGAATAATAACATAAAGATTACCATTTCTAGTTCCCTTATATATGACATTGTAAAAATTCTAATGATGTAAACAACACAAGATATCCATTATCACATAGTTGACTTACACTAATCAAATTGTGATGTAGGCCATCAACAAGCAAAACATTTTTGATACAAATATCATTGCCTACATCACCCTCACCTATGACCTTACCCTTCTTGTTGTCCCCAAAAGTTATTGATCCTCCTTTCTTTTTCATGAACTTGTTGAAGTGGTTGATTTCACCAGTCATGTGCTTAGAACAGCCACTATCAACAATCCATCTCTTTTTAACCTGCAAGAAAGAAGGATGTCAGAACCCAACTCAAGATTTGGGATCCGGGGTTAGCTTGGGGACCCATTTCATCTTTGGGTTGGTCCCCTTAGGCTTGTAAGGACAATAAGTAAAATAATGGTCATCACATTTGCAATGGACACATACCATAGGGTTCTTAGAGTTGGAAGACTCTCCATGGAAGATAGGAGGTTCCACACTCTTGTTCTTACCCTTGTTCTTGCTCTTGGTCTTACCTTTGGGAGCAGTCTCGTTGTATCCCAAACCACTAGTACCAATTTGTTTGGTAGAGTGTTCTAGGACATCATTGAGGGATTTCTTGCCCGTGAGGAACTTTTGCAAAGAGGATCTTAACTTAGCATTATCATCACTAAGATTAATGACAGTAGTAGAAAGACTAGCAAGATCATCTCTAGCATGCAATAAGTCAGCCTCTAAACAGAGGGCTTTAGTATGAAGATAATCTTTTTCTAAAGTAATGCTAGCAACTTCATTTCTTGGAAAAATAGGCCTAGAAGATAAATCATTAACTTGAGCAAGCGACTTGGCATTTTCAGATTTAAGCAAGACAATTTCTCTTTGATAAGCATAGACTTCCTTTCTTCTAGCATCATCAATGAGTTTAAGTTCTACATTTTCAATTTTAAGAACAACAAGCTCGTCTAGACACTTTTGGTTATCAATCTTAATATTTTCAATATTTTTAAGATAAACAACATTTTCAACCTCTACATCAGTATGTTGAAGTTCAAGGTCAAGAAATTGCCCTTGCAAAGAGTCTATGCTATCAAGGAGCAGTTTTTCATTTTTATCAAGAATCTCAATTTTAGCATAAAGATCATCAACTATCTTGCCTAACCTTTTCCTTTTAGACTTGCATTTAGTAAAAGAGGATTTGCATTCATTTAACATATCAATGAGAGTTTCCTTAGATAACTCATGCAAATTAACATTTCTTACCTCACTTACCTCACTTACATCTTCACTAGTAGAGGCCATGAGTGCAAGGTGGCATCCTCCATCATCGGAGCTTGAGGAGCTTGAAGAAGACTCCTCCCAAGCTGCATGAGCTGCATCTTTGGATCTTCTCTCTTTCTTTTCTTTCCTCTTGTACTTTCCTTCTCTCTTGTACTCCTTGTCTTTCTTGTGGCTATTCTTGTGATGGCTCTTCTTGGCCTTTCGGCAGTCACTCTTATAATGGCCATTTTGGCCACACTCATAGCACCTTGGAGTTGAATAAGAAGACTTTCCCTTAAAGTGCTTGCCCTTAGAGTAGTTTGCTTCATGCTCATTAGGGCCTTCATCTTCACTTGAGGAAGGGGTAGGATACTTCAAGGCTAGTTGTTGTTGTCACACCATTTCTTCAATTTGGGCTTTGAAGGTTGTGTCTTTTATCTTCTTTGACTCCTTTGCTTCTCTCTTCTCTTCCTCTTCTTGCTTGTCAAGCATAGTTTCACGGGCTTGCAGGTTACCAACAAGCTCCTCAGTTTACAACTCACTTAGCTTGTACACCTCTTCAATTGAAGTGACCTTAGGCTCCCATCTCTTAGGAAGAGATCTCAAGATCTTGGAGTTGATGATGCCTTTGTCTAGTACACTCCCAAGGGCAACTAATCCGATGATCACATTGAGCCTAGTGTACATATCAGCCACTCTTTCATTCTTACCCATCTTAAAGTTTTCAAGCAGCCCACCAAGCATGTAGATCTTGGATTCCTTGACTTGCTCCGTACCTTCATAGGTGACACAAAGCTTGTTCCAGATTTCATGTGCGGTGTCCCATGTGTAGATGCGGTTGAACTCGGATGGGGTGAGAGCTGCATAGATGATGCTCACTGCCTTGTCATTCAATTGAGCTTGCTTCATTTGTGCTTCAGTCCAAGTGGAGATGTCCCCCTTTGGGTCTTCATACTTGAGATGAACAACTTTCCACATCTCATAGATCACACCTTATAGATAGAATTGCATTCTCCTCTTCCAATATAGGAAGTTGGTGCCGTCAAAGACCAGAGGTCGCACGGAGAAGTTCCCTTCTAGGTTGAGGGATCCAAGAGACAAATTGTCCATCTTATCTTACTTGTAGAAGTAGCTCGGAGAAGACATGATCTGATACCACTTGTTGGATCAATGGGCTCTAGAGGGGGGGTGAATAGAGCTTCACAAACTTCACAAAACAAATTAGACCACCAATTTATATTAAGTGCAGAAACTAAACCAATAAGCAATTTGATGTCTTAATCTAGCATTCAAAGCAAGGATAAGATACAAGGAAGAGCAAGCACTTGGACAGGTGGTTTAGAGTGGTTCCATGTCCTAAACTTAGGAGCAATGTCAGTCCACTACCTAGAGTGGGTTAGTCTCTAGGATTTGCAATCTTGGTACTCTTATATTCCACAATAAGATTACAAGACACAAAAACCACACATCCAAGGGCTTAGTACCTCAAGCAAAGATCTTCAACCTGTACAAGGAGCTTACCCACTTGAATCCTAGGAGTCTTCAGCCATCACCATGGACTTACCCACTCCTTTCTTCAAGTTTTTTGCCTTCAAGGAATTACCCATCTTTCTTGAGTGCTACCTTGATCATCTCCTTCACTTGGAGACCTTGGAGCACCTATCTCCTTCACTTGGAGACCTGGAGCAGCTTGCCTTCTTCAACCTTGAAGAACAACAACACCTTCTCCTTCACTTGGAGAAGCTTCTTCAATCTTCTTCTTTAAAGGAATGGAGGTAGGAAGATGGAGGAGGAGAGATTTACATCAATACATGGAGTATCTCTCTTACATAGGAACCTATCTCACTCATACTCATGAATTTGACTTGAAGGTAGAGAGAGAAAGGGGCTCAAAGGGTTAGAATACTCTCAACTATGCTAGCACCAAGTTTGCAATGAATGAGCAGCCTTGGAATGAACTCCAAGAGGTCTATTTATGGTTGAGGGTGCCCCTTTAAGTTGTGGGACACTTGGATACAAAAATAGCCATTTTTTGTTTAAAGGAACGACTCTATTTTCATCCAAAACACTCACCAATGGTCACATCATTTTTTTCTGCAATTTCCATACAGTGCAATCGGTCGAGTTTCAATAAAGTTAACTCGACCGATCAAGTAAAAGATAAAGCTGATATTTAAATCATCGGTCGAGTTTGTCCTGGGAAAACTCGACCGACCATTTAAAATCAAAATGGTCTTGTACTCAATCGGTCGAGTTCTGTGGAAACACAACTCGACCGATGCAATCTCCAGAAAATCAACCGAGGATGATCGGTCGAGTTTTAACACTTGGAAACTCGACCGATCAAGTGCCTGAAATCAATTTTCTAAATTACATCTAAAGTGATCTAATTATGGTGTTTTATGTCCCAAACATTTTTCTCATCTAAGTTACAAGTCAATTCATCATTACAAGTGATTTTAAAGCAATTCTAAGGTCATTTACATAGAAATCCCAAATTGCACACTTGTAGCTATTTGACTTGAACTTGAGCCATTCTAGGGCTTTTTATATTGTATCCTTTTCATGTACCTAATGCCTGAAAACAATATTTAACATACATATTAGATACATATGAATGGAATGGTTAAGTCATTATCAAAATATAGGCAATGTATAACCTCTAGGTCAACATCTAGTTTATCCATCAACATGGAACCTAGAGATGAATTTCTCATTCATTTGTTTAGATGATAATGCTAATTTATTGTTTGAGTCATCAATAACTTTTAAGTATCATTATTTTATCTTATGCATATCAAGTACCACAAGATAAATAAGGCATTGCCATAAAAGATCATATCTTTGAAATTGAAACACGAACTTTATTGATAGACATCCTTGTCATTACAAGATGCAAAAATAATGTGTTTCTATTTATTGGAAAAATGAAATAGTAGTTCATAACTCTATTACATGCCCTTTGGGCTGAAATAAACTAAAAGGTACTACTATCTATGGCAACAACTCTTGCAACAATGTTGATGAGTGTTCCTTCTTGTCCTTTCAAAAAGGCCATCACTTTTTTTTAGATCCTACACATCATATATGTCAAATCTATATCTTGGTATCATATTCCAAAGATAAAGAAACATTTTAAGTTTATTTCATAATACCTGAGGTGGAGACTTGCATCCCCTCATTCTACTTCTTTAGTTCATCTATGTAGAGAGGGAAATTTCTCTTCCAATGTCCTGGTTCATGACAATGGTGACATTTGCCTCCCTTGTTCACCCCTCCCTTGGCTTTGAGAGTTGAAGATGACTTGGACTGCTGGCTAGCATCAGAACCTTTCTTTGCTTTGCCCTTGCCCTTGCATTTAGACTTTCCCTTCTTTCTGTTGATCATCATCATAGATTTGGGTTTGTCTTTTTTCATTTGTGCCTCAGCTGTCCTCAACATGCCCAACAACTCTGTCAGTGACCTGTCAAAGTTGTTCATGTTGTAGTTCATCACAAACTGATTATAGGATTCTAGAAATGATTGCAGCATCACATCAATAGCCAACTCTTGACTCAGAGGGAATCCCAGTCGAGTTAGGTTCTCCACATACCCGATCATCTTGAGTGTGTGAGGGCCTACTAGATCTTTATCTATCATGATGTACTTGAACAATGCCTTGGATACATCATATCTCTCTTGTTGTGTTGGGTCTTGATACATGTTCTTGAGATGTTGAACCATCTCAATTACGTCCATGTTCTCATGCTGTCTCTGCAACTCATAGTTCATTGAGCACAACATCAAGCACTTCACATCAATGACATCCTTAGTATGCTTCTTGTAAGCATCCCTTTCAGCCTTTGGTGCAGTGGGAGTGGGTTCATTTGGCTCTGGTGTATCTAGGACATAGAGCTTTTGCTCTTGAGTGAGAACAATTCTCAACGTCCTAAACTAGTCGTGGAAGTTGTTCCCATTTACCTTGTCCTTCTCAAGGACCAATCATAATGAAAAGTGATTGTTGTTGGTAGCCATTTATTATACAAATAGGAAATTTGCAATTTTAGTCCAAAACTCTTTTAATTTGATTTGATTTGAAATTGACAATATTAATTAGGTCTTTAATGAAAAAGCTTTCCCACTATTTTGATCAAATTGACAACCCTCATGTATCAGTTTAGAAGATTGTAGTGTACAACCTTCTAGTGAGCAAGATCCTGATTTCCTCTAAGTTATGGACCCGCGATGGCTGTCACCCACAACTAGATTCTTTCATATAGGCAACTTTTGCCAATTGCATCATATGCAACTCTTGAGAGATGTCATGTGCAACTCCTTGCCATGTTCATCTTTAAACCTCAATGTGCTTTATCCTATCAAGGTCATCGAGTTAAGACTGACCCATAATCCAACACGATGAATATGCACCCTACGAAGGTACACCCACATATTCACCATCACACTTCCACAAGATAGACGGTGCATCATGTGAAGGCGTTCCCACACTTAGTCGATCAATCTTTTCATGTGTGTTACTTTTGGAAGGCATCTTAAACTTAATATTTTGTTGAGGGGTTTTAGTATGCTTATATATGCATATATGTATCCAATCACCACATATATAGTATGTATCATATACATGCTATATCCCACAAATAAAAATATGTTATAATGATAAAATGATGATTATGTCCATCCTATTATAGTTCATTGGAGCCACAAGGAACTATTCATTGGAGCCACAAGGAACTATGGTCATCTATGGTCTACATCACATGCAACATGTTGTTGATGAAGATATGTGCTTAGGCCATTCCGGGTCTATGATTGATCGGCTCACCTCCTGGTCGGTCGGTTGGTTATCACCAACAGATCGTCTGGCTCCTAAAGATGGTTGGTTTGCCAGGTCGTCAGGCTCTTCATTAGGCCACCGACTGATCCTCAGTCGGTCATCTCGGTCCATCAAGCGGTCATCTTCAGTTTTAGTCATAAAAAGAAATAAAATTGTCCTACTTTTACATATACTTTGTGAAACCTCGAGTTACATTCAATGGGAGCAAAGGTAGAAGAGAATCTCAAGTTATCTTGAGTTACATTCAGAATAGAAGAATAGGGCTTGGTGCACAGACTAAGATGCAAACAACCATAACCAACCACACACATGTACATAGGGTTTATAGGCCATAACCATGCTACACATCCAACATCAAAACCATTTTAGGGTGACACGTATTGATTGCATACATACCATATCATATATGTATATATTAGATTGGGATCATGTGGTATTAATCAGATATTCACATTAGTCATTTAAATATTCTCATCATATGCAATAAATAAAAGACGGTAAAACCAAAATCTGATCATATCGATTATCCCAAAACATAGAGTATTGACGAGGCTCTGATATCACTGTTGGGTTTTACATGGTCGGAGTAGGAAACGAAAACAAAAATTTTACTTGACCATAAACCCATAACCAACAAATCGCATCAATATCTATGTAATGGGAAGGATGGTTTTAGCGAGTCATACCTGGTCCTAAGGCTTGCTCAGTGACAATGCCTCGTAACAAGTGTGGTCTTAACCCACTTGTCTTCGACGCCATCTGTGCAGCTCCTAGTCTTAACCCGGACTGTGGTTGACAGCCGTCCTACTGAGCGGTAGAAGTCTCCCACCTCTATATATAGTCCACACGGACTATCGGGAACTCTACTTGTGCTGAAGAACGGACTAGAAGGAGTTTCCCCCTTCTATCAGCATACTAATCACTGACACACTCTCCCACTACCAGTTGTTTTTCTGTAGTTGTCTTTCCCTCATTGATCCTTCCTGGATGGGTAGAGCTTGCTTGGACTCTCTCGGTTACCACAACCAGAGAGGACAATAACTTTGTAGAGCAACTGATGTTCTGAGTTGTGTATCTTGAGAATCCCCCTGTACCCCTCTATTTATAGTAGAGGGCAGGTTCAGGGTTCCTAGCCTATGCGGGAGTAGAAGGGTCTGGAATTTTCATGAACAATTTGCACTGCGGCAGGCGAACCGATCATTTCATAACTGAAACGATCATTTGGCAAGGTGAGTCGATCGGTTCACTTGTCGGTCGGTTGGGAGTGTGAATCGGTCAATTCACTTAGTGAACAGGCTGTTTCACTTTCCAGACTTGCCTCCAATTGACTTTCCTTGTTCGTTTCTAATTAATACAAATATTAATTATTGTCCCAATCAAATTGGACAAGTGAAACAGAAAACTTTTTCTCACAAAGAGGGACAACACAACACTACATTTTTGGACAAGTGAACCGATTGGTTCACCAGAGTGAAATGGTCGTCTCACTGGCCATGAGTCGATCAGTTCACCCAGTGAACTGGTCGGTTGGTGGTCCAGATTGTGCAGAACACTGTCAATTCAATTCTCAATCAATATGACACTCAAATCAGTTGGTTCGACATTTGAACTTGATGATTCTGACTCAAGTCTATTGATTTGAATGTTTGATCGAGTACCTAAACCCTTTAGTAATTAATCCAAACATCAATTATGGATAAACTCTTCTTCCAGGTTAATCCTTTGTGTGTGACCCTGTAGGTCCCATTTCAAGTTGGCAGTGAATGTCCATAGCTATCTTATGACACCAAAAGCAAAGAGTGGTGTCTAGTCGCACATCAGTGCTACCCAAGTGAAAAGGAAAGTTGGAGAACAGCTTTCAATCCTACAGTCTGTGATTGGTGTTCCAGTGAATGTATAATTCCTTTGTCTGTGATATCCTGAATGAACTCAAGACATGGAATTATCATCCTTTCAACATTCATTCATCTTTCTTGAACTAGAGCAGACTGTCTGAGATATGTGTGACATCAATATCATATATTGATTCACATGTGCATGTGCATGCCTTTCTCAATCTCTCTTATCAAGAGGTCTGGACATCATACTCCCTTAGGAGGGACAAATCCTATATCTATCACTCACAGTCTGCGTCATGCATCAACGCCACCCAATTATCATCGTTATAACAACCCATGTTTTAGGACTGCATTTGATGATGTCAAAGTGTGCCCAATCGCATTCGACGAGTGTAGTGATTTCAGGTCTAAGAATCACAATCACCACCATCACTATGAGAGATGATTCCGACTACCATGTCATGGTTCCATGTATCACTCTCATGGTGGGTCTGTCTGATACACTGTTCCCTAACATGTATCTATGTGCTTGGTTTGATATCATATATCATGACTAATGAGACATTGTCACCAACCAACACACACTCTAGTCTTGACGTGTCATTATTGTCTATCAACCTTCCACAATGACATCTGACTAGGGACATAACAAGAATGTACATACTCTTAGCATCTGTATGATCTCATTATTCAGGTCCTCAACCCGAAGACATACATCATTGGGTATTGTCATTTTTTACACATTCATTCTGCTCCATCATTTATCTCATAATCGATTGAGCTAGAATAAATTGGAAGTTTGCCTTTGATATTTATCATATCAATCATGACGTATGCCAATCCAATCATCATATGATTGGCTCTCAGGGCATACATACCAACAACTATCACAATCTCCAAGTGCTTAGGCTCGTCGTTGTTATGCTATATAAAACGATGGCATTCAATTTGACCGGAGCCTTACCGGAGTTACACGTACAAGAAGATTGAAGTAGTAAACTAGCTCGTAGTAAAAACGTATCATTATGGATTGTGGATGAATAATAGTACAAATGAAAGTAGGATGATATCAGCCACACAGGTTGTATGTTTTAGAAAGAGTGTGGTATGCTAATGTTCATAGCATGTGCACCATCCCCTCTACAGCTCCACCAATCAACAAAAGCTCAACCTAGACCGGCATGATATACACCCAGCGCAGTCATAAACTGGACGGCCACGATAAAGCCCATCTTACTATGTCAGACCCCAATGGCTGCTTGTATATTTCTACCAACGTTTGAAAAGTAGAACCCCACAACCAAAGCTCAACCAAGCCCAACATGACACACAGCCAGTGCGGAATGGCATCTCCACCGGAACAGCCCATAGTGGCAGCCAGTCCTCTTTGGTGGACCGACATGATTATGCACATTTTTACTGGTGAACTGGATGGACCTAACAGGCCATCTTCAATATACCAGTCTGACCTTGTGAACGCGACTAGGCCGTGTAACCACTAACCAACGCAGCCCAAGAGTTCTACTCTTCTTTTAAATACCGACATCTGCCTGGAACATAGGGGCCGTTTGGGCGGCTCCATACGTAACTACTGTAGTGAATGTGGGATTCCTACTACTTGATTAACAAAGTCGGTAATGCATAATTGTGTTATTTGAATGACTGCAGATTTGGGCACAAGGATTTGTACCCGTCGTCCGCAGGTGTGGGATCCAGAGTGTGCCTACGGAGGAAGAGAACCCCACATCTCAGAACCTGCCTGTGTGGCAGCGTACGGCATCCCGCGTCGCAGAGCTCCGCAGCCAGCCGTCGGCCACGCCCGACAGTGGAAGCTGTCTGAGACTTCGAGTCGCCGCCAACAACGCTGTCGGACAACACCGATACTCTTCACGTCAGCGCCTGTGGAGGAAATGTTCGGCGAGGAGGATGATGTCGTTGTTTCCCTCGAATCCTCCCCTGCAGCTCCTTCCGGAGCTACTTGTCATTGGGCAATAGGGACCGTCTCGACGTGAATCGGATGAAGCGGCGGCCTCGGCGAGAGGAGACGGTCTGGGGGTGGGTGGGGTGACGGAGGCGGCGGCCTCGGCGAGAGGAGACGGTCGGGGGGGGGGGGGGGGGGGGGGGCAGGATGAGACGTCGGGGGAGTCCAGGCGGAACATGGGATTGCACATCACACCAGTTTCAGTGTCTTTTGTCAGGGCCATCGAATTAACGTGCCCAAAAATACCGCAGTTAGAATACGGCAGTGATAAAAACATATACGAGTATACAAACGTGACTATTACAAGTATGGTAGTTAGAATACCGAAATGGAATACAATACCACTTCTAATTACCTCACCCTAACTGTCCATAGAGTTTGCAAAATTAGACGATCAGATCAACTTGACCGGAATCCAAATTGATTAAATGGGTTATGGTAAGGCTTTTGGAGCTTATTAGAATTTGACATAAAACTTGAAAAATCTGAAATTATTTTAAGATCAGATCTGAGTGTTTAGACTTTAGGCCCGAATTGAGCTCATCTGCTCGAAATTATTTCAGAGGGTTGACGTGATGGCGTGCAGGTAATAAACTGTGAACTGGATGTTGGGTCAAATCAATTGGCGGACCGTTATAAAATTAGGGTGAGTTCGTGAACGCCCAACTACAGTTAGGCCCGTGTAACAACGCACGATATTTCCACGGAATCGACCGACTTCAAGCAAGTACGTTTTCATGTATAAAACTCAAGAAATAAAACAAAACACTCTAACCACAACAATTGAGCATCAATTTCCCATTTTTTCTATTTTCTCAAATTTATTGTCACCTATAAGTGCCTAAGCTATTTATTAGGACAAGGAATAGCGTCTATAGAAGAAAAATACGTCCTTTCTTTGAGAATTCAACTTGGAAAGAGTATATAGGGTGCTCATGTTTGGTCGGTGTTTAGATGCAATAGAAACCAATTTCTAGATGCATCGAGAAAGAGAAAGAACTTCTTAACTAATAAGTGGTGAAGGTTTTGTACACCGGCAATGCTTGGACGGTTTAAAAACTTCCTACGAACCATGAATGCATTATTCTTGTACATGTATTATCAAGTCTACTCTTGTAGATTCTTATAGGTGGTCCAAGAATGGCAAAGAAGGCTGCGGAAGTGGTGCACTAATAGCTATGTAGAAGAAAACAAGAAGGTGAGATCGTACACGCTTGGGAGGGCAACCATGATAAATTTCATCCAAAAAAGGGGGCCAAGGGGAAGGACATCACATAACATTTTGGCGACACTGTCAATTGTATTTATATTAACAGGTGTATATTGTTGATATCATGCAAAGATCAGAAACCATAAAAGACAGAGAGTGACAAGGGCAAAATAGACAAAATGCCCAATTTAAAGCAAAACGGGAAGGCTCACATGCCTTTATATGACTACTTACACAGACATTTTTACAAACACTCAAAGCGCATAAATCTAGCGATGTCATCTAGTCATTAACACTCCCCCACAAACTGGTGACGAGAGAATCGAAGGCCCAGCTTCTTGATAAGAAATTTAAATGCTTGCTTTTGAACCGTCTTGGTGAATAAGTAACTAGTCGATCCTTTAAGTTGATTGACTTGGTAATAATGTGGCCAAGAGCCACCTTCTCTCTGATGTAGTGGTAGTCGATTTCAATGTGTTTGATATGAGAATGAATGATATGATTGACAGTGAGGTACAACACACTTATATTATCACATGACATTGTTGTTGGTTGAAGCTGTTGTAAACGAATGTCACGAAATAACTAAGAAAACCAAGTACGTTCAGCAGCGGTGAGAGAGACAGATCTATATTCTGCTTCTGTACTAGATCTTGCCACAGTAGTTTATTTCTTAGAAGACCATGAAACATAGGTGCATCCAAGAAAACACAGTAGCTGCTTGGGCTTCGTCTAGTCAGAGTGAAACTAGACCAATCTGCATCAGAGAAGATTGTGAGAGGTAAAATGATACCAGAATAAATTTGGATACCACAATGTATGTTGCCTTTAATGTAATGCATGATGCATTTGACAAGAGTCAGATGTAAGGTGGTTGGCTGGTGCAAGTATTTACATATCGGATTGACCTCATAAGTGATATTTGACTTGGTAAGCATGAGATTTTAGAGTGAGCCTACTATTATTCTGTATTCAGACACATCAGATAGTGGTTCTCTACTTTTCTTGATTTGTTCATGAAGAAAAGAAGGGCTAACATGGGTAGAAATTGGCTTGCAGTCTATCAAATTTTAATGATGGAGAAGATCATAGGCATATTTTCTTTGACGAAGGAGACAACCAATACTATTCTCTTCAACTTGTATCCTAAGAAAGTAATGAGCATCACCCAAGTTTTGTAGAGAGAATTCCATTTCCAGTTGCTTTATGAACCCATGAACGGTAGGAGTATCATTTTCTCTTACGAGAATGTCATCAACATAGAGAAGTAAATAAACCAAATCGTTCTTGTATAATAGACAAACAGTGATGAGTCTGCAAAATTGGATTTAAAGCCTAATTCAAGAAGAAAGTGGCTGATATGATTATACCAAGCTCTTGGGGCCTATTTCGTCCCATAAAGAGCTTTGTGTAATTTACAAACATGCATAGACTTTGTAGGTTCAGTTAAGCCCAACTAATGTGTCATAAAAACATATGTTTCTAAGATCCCATTTAGAAATGCATTACACACATTGAGTTTCTTAATGTTCCATTTGTATGAAGTAGCTAGAGAAAGAATGGTTTTGATAGTAGGTGATCTTATGACTGGACTAAAAGTCTCCATGTAGTCGATCCCTTCTTCTTGATGAAGCCTCTTTGCAACCAGTATAGCTTTGAGTCGATCTAGAGATCCATCGACATTTGGTTTGGTTTTGAATATCCATTTACACCCAACAATGTTAAAAAGAGAGTCACGTAACCGGATTGGCAATAGCGCAAACACTCTCTTTCAGCACAACCAGGTTCAAATCTTTGTTTGTACTTGACTGGTTAATTGTTTAAAAAAAACAATGTTCATGTTATTTTGAGGCGACTAGACTCCAAGTTTTGTTCTTCTGTAAGGCTAGTAATTCAGACTCCATTGCCTCTTTCCAGCCTAAATGTTAAAGAGCAATTTTAATGTCCTAAGGTGTGAATGGAATGTTATAAGCAATAAGAGCATATTTAGGATTAGGCCTCCCTATACCACACTTCCCTCTAGTTATCATGTGATGTTTATGCACAGTCTTGTTCACGAGAGATCATTATTGCTGAAGAAGGAACAACTTGATTATTTGTGAGTTTGTTGTGAGAAGAAGAATTGTTTTCAGTAGTATTGTTATCATGAACATCAGTAGGGATGGTTCCGGGATTTTTTGATGTAGAAGTCAGTTTTTGTGAACTATTGTCACTGTTCAAATTGTCACTACTGGAAAATGAGTAGAGTCACCATCAAGATTAGTGATTGTCTTATCAACAACTGTGGGGTTGATTTGTACATCATTCTCACATGTGATGCATTGTTCTAAGTCAACATTGGATATGTTGTTTATATATGATGGTGCATGTTGTTGAGAACGTTCAGTGTATTATTACTGAGAATTGTTATTGCTATGAGAGAAGACAAGGTTCCAACCATGGTCATGTAGACTTCCCATGACAAGTTGTGTAATAGTATTACTCAGATTTTTTTAAATGAGGTCAATCTTATTCATCTTTCCCCTCAAGCAAGCAAAAAGAAATCATCCACATGAAATACATTTGATCACCCCCAACATTCTCTCAAAAATGATCCACACAGCAAAACACCCACATCCAAAACAACCAACCTCCTAACTGATCCATCAAGCCTCAATTGTACCAACCTCTCTTCATCCTACCTTTGAAATTGAGGATGGATCTATCGCCACCCGCCTCCTCAACCTTCCCTATAGAGATATCAACGTCAGGACAATCGTCCACCAACCTGATCGATGGACTAAGTGTGCTGCCATCATTCCCAGGGTCCGTCTCATGTGGGGAATCACCACCTAATTGAGAATCAAGAAAGTCCCCAAAACATCTATGACGCAGATGTTTGTGCACACTGACAACATCATGTATCCACCTAGTAACTTGATCAGCCTTATTGTTATTCTCCCTACCAAAATTATGATCAGCAGAGGAGGATGCCTGTAGTCAACCTCCACCATCTCTAGTTTGTAGGAGACCCATTGGATAGGTCTGTACCATGTGGCATGGGGATTTGTACCTAAAGCAGATCGTAGGTGAAGAGCAATGTCATTGCCGATGTCCATGCTTCAAACAGCGAAAGCATCTATTCCTAGGAAAGGAAGGATGCCATCCCCCTACTGAAACTCCCGGACAGTCCCTCGCACGATGACCGGGGGATCGACACCAAAAGCGGACAACCAGAGATTTTCACTGATGTTTCCAGTGCCCACGCCACAGACAACGAAAGCATGAACCCCTATGGACACGAGGACCCAAGCCGGAAAGGCCAGACTTATCGGCTTCCAAGGATGTAGATACCTTGTTCCTTGCCCGATACACCCGCCCACCTCCAGATCCACCGCCTCAAAGGTAACACATAAGATACCAACCATGAAAAAATCCCCCACATCCACCGTCATCTCATCCCTAGTCACCACGACGGGGCAAGTTGTTCTGTTGGCATCAAGATCACAACCCTTCACCTCACACGCATCCTGAATGGGAATATGACCAACCCTTAAATCATCAAACACATGTTGTGTGTCTTTCATCTCCAGCATCCACTCCCTGATTGAGTCCAAGCTCACCCCTTCAGGAAGATCGCCATCCCTCCCCCATCCACACCATTGCCAACTGTAACCCCAACATCCCTGATGTCTGCAACCCACCTGTCGAACCCACCAGCAACCTCTGATCTGCCATCCCCAACGACCTCAGTGCCACTATTGGCATGGGCCGACATGTTTGCATCACTCCCAACCGAAGCCACCCGATTTGCTGTTGCAGATCCAAGGAGGTCCAAGCAGCAAGACCTCTTGTAGAGATCCATCGGAGATGCACCGAGGGCACCCCAATATTCCTGGGCCTCTCGCAGCTAAGACTTGAAGTCAGCGATGGTCTCCATGTGCACCACCTATGTCGTAAGAGAGAGATAGGGCATGATCAAGGAGCCCCTTGGCTTCACCTGTCAGAGAAACACCGCCCGTAGGAGACACCGATGATCCGGCTTGACCTGCCACCGGAAGGAGAGATACACACACCAACATAGCGTTGAGCTACCTCCATAGGGCATCGTGCCTCCGCGATGCTGCCAATTACACTAGGAAAGCCCACCGATGATAGACATGTGATCGTAACCGCCTTCTGCACGAGCCCCCAAGGGCTAGGTAAAGACCCCCGCTCGCCGCCATCGTAAGGGCGTGGCCGGGAACCCTAAGGTCCCCGCTCCACATAACGCCTCATCGCTCCGCACCAAAGGAATAACACATGTGAGTAGTACTTAGATATTCTTACTTATATGGAAAACATTACTCATTGAAGACTACATGCTTCGATACATAAACTTTGTTGCTCTAAAGGTGAAGACATTTATATCCTTTGTAGTGAATATTGTATCCAATGAAAATACAAGGTAGGGATCTTGGATCCGACTTGTTTTGATAATAGGCTCATAGATAAGGCTAGCATAAAGAGCCAAACACCCACAGATGATCATATGTAGGTTTGGTATGATATAGTAACTCAAATGAAGACTTGTTATTGAGATTGGGAGAGGGAAGATGATTTATCAGGTAGTTAGCAGTACATAACACATCAAACTAATAAGTTGATTGGCAGAACTGCTTCAAACATCATAGCAAGGCCTAGTTCAACAACATGACAATGTTTTCTCTCTAGTACTCCATTATGTGAAGGATCATAAGAACATGATCGCTGATGAATTATGCCTTTCTCATTAAAGAATTGACTTAACTATTGATTGGAAAATTCTACTCCCCCATCACTTTGAAAGACTTTGATGGTTGAACCAAACTGAGTGCAAACCATATTATAAAAAGAAAAAAAATAGAAGGGAAATCACCTTACACTTCCTAGGAGTGAGCCAACTAAATCTCATACAATCATCAGTTAACAACACACAATAGTTATGTTTATAAATGGACATTACAACAGCCTCGCCCCATACATCACAATGAAGAATTTGAAAAGGTGGTGTGGCTCTTATATGAATATGCAAAACATGAAATCTCCTACTTAGTTCATAACTGTTACATATATTTTGATATGTTTAAGTAATGTGTATTCCTTTGTCTTGAATGATCTGATGTAGAACATCTTTATTATGGTAACAACTACATCTATGCCAAATGACTCAAGTAGCTTTATTATACCTATTTGAGAAGAGAGCTTTACAGCTGCAGTCTGAGATGAGTTGTTAGTTTCTGAACAGTG
The DNA here is from genome assembly GCA_963693085.1 of Alisma plantago-aquatica. Taxonomy (NCBI): domain Eukaryota; kingdom Viridiplantae; phylum Streptophyta; class Magnoliopsida; order Alismatales; family Alismataceae; genus Alisma; species Alisma plantago-aquatica. The sequence continues at coordinate 777,933,765 of OY856410.1, forward strand.
GAAGCATGTACATTCCATCACAAAAAGGTCCTTAAGCTAGAGACATGTGGGTTCTTTTGTCCTTAACATAAACCATATTGTCGGTGAACATAACATAGCAGGGAATAGTGAATGTTAATTTGGATACAGATAAACATTTTCTCTTTATGGCCGGCACAATAATGACATTTTTCAATGGTATAGATATAATTTTATGGAGAAGTCCATCACCAATATAAGATATTGGCACAAAGTTACCATTTCCCATCATGATAGTATCACCTTCTCTATATATCTTGAGATTAAGAAGGGTACCTAAGTTTTGTATGACATGGTCACTTGAACCAGATTTGACATGCAAATTAGTGAAATATTCAACATTCACACAAAGAACAACAAGTGTAGCAGTGGTATTGTTAGCTAGAACTTTTGGTGGATTGGAATTCTGATAAGCATTGTCAAATTTGTGTCAACACTTAAGAGCACCATGTCCTCACCTGCCACATAGCTGACAAAATAGTGGTGCTCTAAAATTCTCTTGATTGTTATTAATGACACCACCAGTCTATTGTGTAACTTGAGAAAATCCCCGTCCTTGGGATGTGAAGTGTGAGACATTCTGTACAGGGCCACTTCCAAGTATTCCTCGAGCGTAATTTGTGTAATTGTTTATTCCTCTACCTATGTTGTCGCTACATCCACGTCCATTGTTAAGTTGTGATAGTCAGACTATGAGTTCAGACCAGCATCAATGTTGGTCTAATTTGATTAAAAAGCCAGAGAAGGTGTTAGCATAAGTCTTCTTAATTTTCTCCTTTCAAAATCTTGCAAAAAAGAGACTAGTTCAAGGTATTTGGGAATCGGCGGATTTAACATGGACATGACAAACCCCTCATATTTAGAATTATCAAGGCCATACATAAGTATAAATACATGTTCCTGGTTACTAACAGTGCTACCTATAATATTCACTTGATCACATACATTTTTAAAATCATGAAGATAGTCATCTAGTGGGTCATTTTCCTTTGTGGCGGTCCTTGATTTAGATTTTAACTCAAACTCCCTGGTCTGAGATGATTCAGCAAATTTCTTGCTCAGTGCTGACCAAACTTCAGTGAGCTCTTGCATCCAATCAATTCTCCCATGACATCTTTAGTAACAAAACCAGAGATCCACCCCTTCATAAGTTTGTTCGTGCCCAACCACACCTTATATCTAGGGTTAGCATCAGGAATTCCAGATTCATCTTAAACTGGCAGAGGTGGTTGAGCTTCTATACCATCTAGGAAACCTTTAAGACAATAGGATTCAGAGAGAATTCTGACTTGCGATTCCCAGAGAAGGTAGTTGTTGAAGTTAAGTTTTATCATCAAGAAATTTGATACATTCAATCCGACTGGATATGGATACATAGATGGAATGGTTGAGGAGGACGATGAAACAACATAAATGGAGTTAGAAGCCATAGCAAAGCCAAATTCGAGATCAAAGAAAAGCATATGGCAGGGAGATATTCCGCAAGAGAGGGAGAATTAAACTGCAATATCTGATATGTCATTTCTAGACAACATACTTTGTTGATGAAGATGACGGAAGATCGATAGATAGCGAATGAAGGAGGGGATCCGATTTGCCTTCAAATCTGAACTGGTGTTGATTCAGAAGGCAACAAAGCAGACTAATCACAGTGATATGAGATTGTCAAAGAAGAAGGAGATAGCCTTTAGAGAATCACGTATCTCTAGATTTGATCTATCACAACTTCACCGAGTCAATGTGGTCGTCTTATGAGATCGGGGCTACAAATTTGATCAGGTTGGGAAGCTAGGTATTTATATTAATAGGTGTACACTATTGATCTCTTGCAAAGATCAAAGATCGTAAAAGACTGAGAGTGACAATGGCAAAACAGACAAAATGCCCAATTTAAAGAGAAGTAAGAAGGCTCTCATGACTTTAAATGACTGCTTATACAGACAATTTTACAAACACTCAGAGAGCATAAACTAGCGATGTCTTTTAGTCATTAAGAAACCACTACAGTTTGTTAATTGCAGAAAATGCTAATTAGTTCCTTTTTCCCATGTTGTATCTAATCCAGTGTTTAGCCAAGACAACACAGACAGAGAGTTGGCTGTCCCACAAGCAAAGGGTTAGGTTGATCGTGAACCAACATTATGCCTTTCATGGCTGAAAGCTTCAACCTTCCTACAATCCATGGTGTTTTGTATGGGAGTACTGTACACTAGACAAGGAACATCATTGATGGTGTGTCCTATTGAGAGACGATGTCATTTGGGCCGCTTTTGATCTGAGGAATATCACTTTCCCCTTACCAATTCATGTCTCAGCATCTGTTGTAGTGCCAAAATTCGGCAAACCTACGACCTTCCAAATGAAGAAACTGAGCATACGTCCGGTCCAGACCGGCCTTTTGCCCATCGCTTCTCATGTGAAGCCAGCATAAGCTGCACCGCAGAGGATATTGCTACTCATGTCGAGTGTATGGCACGCACAGGGAAAACGAAAATCAATTATTCATGCTTGTTTTGGGTAATCATTTACGGAGGGGCGTGCAATTGAAACTATTCACGGTGGGGTTTAGGGGCTCACTCGATGCCAGTAATGCCTATCTGACGCACTGTTGGCTATTTGAACGAGGAAGGGGTGGGGTCGATATCCTTATAAGCAGTAGTTTATCAACAATTTTTTTCCCGATACAAGCTACAAAACCAATTCACTGTTTCAAGGGGCAAAGATTAACAAAGGGTGTTTCATTGTGGGGCTATTAATTGTAGTCGTGTATGATATGCTCTCCCGACTCACGAGCATGGCCGTCGAATTTAATATTCTATGACATGTGATATTTATACACAATGACATGAATATAATATAAATGATGATGGGATGAGGCCAATTCTACTTCTCTAGAATGAAGAGAGACACACCATCATCGTCGGCGGAAGATTTCAAAGTGGGTAAGGCATGTGTATTATAATGTTATTTCTTGTAGTCGACTACATTTTCATGAATATAGATCTCATAACTATAAATATATTAACATGGACCCTATTTAAAAAAACATGAAACACACAAAGACCATAAGCTAAGTCAAGTGATCGATACAAAGTGAATAAAATAAAAGAGAAGTACAAAATATGACATAGCCCAACAATTAAAATTTTATGGAAAGTACGGAATAAGTCTTCGGTCTTCCAACTATACCTAATACCTTATGTAGAGTTGGGGAATAATGACAAATATTAGAAGAACGTGTAACATGAGATACTATACAAATGTAAGTAATTTGTCTTTTTGTCTTTAGATCATTGAGTTTTGCCATACAAAAAAGATTGGAAGTTTTTTTTTTGGTTGATATTTTTTGATTTTTTGGTTTTTGAAAAAATACAAAACTTGTTAGCTCTCAAGAGAACCAACTGAAGAGAATGAATCTTATCTATACATCAGAATTATAGAATGAGGAAACCATAAAAACCACCACCATTAAAAGCTAGGTGGCACGACTTTACCGTGCGTATAACGCAAGTGCACACGTCAAAGTAATATAGGCCTTTGTGAGGCCCGAGTCGAACACATGGAACATATTTTCGGTAGACTACTACTAACTACTTGCAATCAGCTAGACCGATTAAAATGGTTTGAGAGTTGATTGAAAAAGAAAATGAAAATAAAAGAAAACAAAACAATCGATTAAATGGTTGGTTCAATCAATTAAAAATGGAATCTTTAGGGTTACGATTTCACCGTATGTTCTCATTGTACTAATTTCTACAGACGTCCTAATTCGTCTCCTATTCTGGGTAATGGCCTGTAGTCAGAATTACTCGCTTTCGCGATACAATTCACTACTTAAATCTAGGTCGGTTCCACGGTAGTAGTAACCTATACCCTAAATTAGGTGCATGAAGATCAAACTCTGGGTTTCCACCATTAACTGTACATCGCATTGTTCAAAGGATTTATTAGTTAATATGATTATCATCTCTTTTCAACCGTTAATTCTTCTTTCAAAGTAATTAAAAGTATTAGATTATCATTAGGGTGATCAATCATAATGATATAATAGAGAAAACGACATCATACCATGGATTTGAGAGACAAATTATGATAAACTATGTAAAAAGTATCATACAACGATTACCCGAGCTACTCCCGGTCCTAAAGATAGAGGAGATTAGCCCCGCATGTTCATCTCAATAAAAAAACAACATGGAAGAAGAAGAAGACATGGGGAAAACGTGATGGAGATGGTGTAACTCCTGAACGGAGAAGATACGGGCATTCCTCGGCGTGGGATGAGTACTCTATAGCCTTCCGGCGGTGGAAAACTCCTTTTGTGGCCTTCGGAACAATCGGGGTGTAGCTCTGGGCTCCGTCCTCTTCTCCTCTCCTCGAGACTTGTGCAGCGGCTATGGACGTCCACCTACGGCTTGGGCCGTCTTTCCTAGGTATAGGTATCACTTACGGCCGACAAAACATCACGGCCGTTCGATCTGGATCGATCTGAGTGTTTTCCTGATCTGACGGCGTCGATACCATCGACGTGAGTCGATGGTATCGACCCGTATGAGGCACCGGCGCTTGCGCGATTCTTGGGATTCTTACTGATGGTATCTCGATACCATCGATGGATGGTCGATGGTATCGACATTTTCTTCCTTAGTACGCTGATGCTAACTCGATACCATCGACAGTATAGTTGATGGTATCGACATGTTGTGCTCCTTCTCCGGCAACGTGTTGTGACCAGGTCGATGGTATCGACCACCCGTCGATGGTATTGATGGCTTCAGATATGCGAATTTCCTGAAACAAAGAGAAGAACACCAATCAAATTTGAGAAATATGATCTTTTATACATAATAAGATGAAACAAGGTAAATTTGATGCATTATGAGATTATAGACTAAAGGGAGTGAATCATGCGATATTAATAACAAATATGACTGAACCACACATAAAACACATGTAAAACTAGCATATAAAAGCGACTCAAAACCATTGCATCAAACTCCCCTAAGCTTGAACATTGCTCGTCCTCGAGCAACAAAACAATAGAATGTAATTGCGAGAGTCAACTAAAGAACATATTAGCATAAAAGACATCACAATATGATTCCCACCTGTCATGCACATACCGACCCTCACTAACCACAGAACGATAACTACCCTAAAGGCGACGATGACCATCCATGAGAGATGTCCACCCCAAGTTCAACGAACACTATCAAATAAGGCAGTTAATATAATAAATTCCTCCGGTTCATGCTGGGTGCATCTTGTGATCTCCTATCTACGTTGCTCAAGTCCTAACTACCATCTACATGGAAGCAGATCTCCTGATACACAAGAATGAGGAGATAATCACGTTGGTGACCTACCATTTTGAGCAACGGGTGGATGAAATGGGAGGTTGTGGAAGAAAGGGGTGCACAATACAGTTTTAACATGCAAAATCAACAAAAATGACCTAAATGATGCATAAGCATATGAAAATGACCTAATGCCTACATTTTGGTTGGAATGATGCATGCTCTACTATTCCATCTCAATGCGAGATAGAATGTCTACAACTACATCATGTACTTATTCTTCTTATTATGCAGGTTGAACAAGTTCTTTTCTCCCTCTGATTTCACTTTATTTTTTTCAAGCCCTTATTTCTCTCAATTTGACTAATGAGACATTTATTATATATATTTTTCGGGCCTATTTTCACATAACTGCTATCATTGATGCATTGTGGATTATTTTTTAGAGGGTATAGAACAAATTTCCTGCTTTTCTTATTTTTCAAAAGAAATAAGGCACATAAAGTCCTATATGCTCAAAAATATGTAAAATGCAACTACATGAAAGTAATTATGCAACCATAATGACATGCACTTGAGAATGTGTGCATGCATGATTCATCTACAATTTTTCCTTCCATTTTCCATTTTTCTCATTTATGCAAAATCTAACTATAATGTAATCCTATCTAAATGACATGCAATCAAGAGATGAAAACTGTAATGTGCTCCCAGTTTTTATGGTGGAGTGTGAATACAATGAGGTGGATAGATCACAAGACTATTGACGGAACCATTGGAAAATATTATATGTCCCTCCTTACTTACATGTGTAACAATCAATCAAAGGGTTTCTCTCTCACACTTTTGATTAAAGTCCCATTACCATTTGGTCAGATTAGGCTCAACATCCATGTCTGTCCACATTTCTTGAATCTTAAGGATGTACAATTATGATCTTATGTTTTAAAGTTGACAAACCCAATTATTTTCATAAGTTAAGTGCTCAAGTTCAAACAAACTCAACTTTCTATTTCTTGCAAAATTTTCAATTATGCTCAGATTTCGCACCCATAACTCCCATGTGAAAAGCATTGAGATGACACATTAACATTAGACATCCATAGATTACACTAGATAGCATGTGGATCCTAAAAACTAAGAAAATTGCTAAAATAAAAGAAAAGGAAATACAAGCTAAGATAGAATAAAAAAAAAGGAAATACAAGCTAAGATAGGAAACTGTTCCATCTCCCCCCTAAGCTTGAATTCGACTATGGCCTCATAGTCAAAAACAACCTCAGAAGGTGGAACAGTGATACCGTCTACTACTCAGGTGGCAGATACTGTGGGCCACTGGGATCCCATGATGGATATTGCCCCTGAAAAGAAAGATCAGATAGGGGCATCAGTGGCGGCTGTGGGTAGCCCCCGAAGTAGTTCTAGCTCCAATAGTGGTCGTAGAAGGGCTACTGTTGCATCTCCATCCTCTGCAACCTGTTGTGGATGTTCTCTTGGTTGGCTAGGAGAAGGCACTCGTTCTCATATATTGCTTGTTGATTCACAAATAGCCAGTTCGTAGTATCCTGAATACCGGCGAATGACGCAGTGTGACGTTGTTGCGTCTCCTGGATGATTTGGAGCATGGTATACATTCCCTGCATAGAATAGACATCCTCTCTTTCCTGAGAGGGCTGTGGTGGTAGAGGCTTAGAGGATGATGAAGCACCCAGATAGAAGCGTGGGTGCTTTCTCGGTGCTACTCGTGCCCGAAGAGGAATGAGAGGTTCCTCGTCCTCCTCACTGTCGTCACCTGCATTGTTGTCGTCAGCTGCAGCTTCAACTTCTTCCTCAGACTCGGCAATGGGAATGATGGGCCACCGAAAGTGTTGGCCCGCCTGTATGTTGAAGATGGGGTCCGGGAGTGATAGTCGCAAATACTCCTTTCCGATGTGGCAATGAGCATATGCCACACCGCCGTCGACGATAATAAGGCTGGAGCGGTGTAAGTGCTCCAGATCGACTTTATTCTTGTTTACTAGCGGAGTGAGTTGTGAAATATCTAGCCCGAGATAGAGAGCTAGTGGCGTGATAAGCCCCCCAAAGTGGATAGGGGCTCGTCTGGTACTCCTCCGTACATCAAACACACACGTTAAGAAAAATGTGCCCCATTTGAGCTTCTCTCTAGTCAAAAGTTTGTAAAGGAAAAATAGATCCGTCTCTTGAAACTTGCTCAATGCCAGATCGCTTCGAGCAAAGAAGGTGACACATAGCAAACGATGCAGAATCCGAGCGAACGGATGCTGAAAATTGACCACGGCTGCATTGTGGTAGCTCGTCGCCTTTCCCGCCGGAGTGGTGACTAAATCTGCAAAGATGGCATCATAGTCCGCCTGACTGTCTGGCCTCCTGTACTGGTTAGGAGAATGATACCAGTTGTAGATTGAATTGAAATGGGCGAGAGTGATGGTGTAGTTGTTGTTGAAAAGCCGAAAAGAAACTCAGCCTTTGATCCATTCCTGATCGGTAGCGATAAGGTCGTTGGGCATGACACATATGCCGAGAGATGCCATGAACTGCGCCACCAGCTCCTTGTATGTCGGCCATTTTCCGAAAAAGGGGTGGCCCTCAGCGTGGTACTGGACATGGTGAGCTGGCCTGGATGTATGCCTAGCCTACCCCTGAAGGACACAAGCAAGGTTGGCCTCAAACCCGAGGTCGCGGATCATAGCCCGATTAACATATCAGGTAGGCTCAATTTTTCACTTGAGCAGCTCCTCATAAATCTTCTTCAAGTTTGTCGAGGGGTGAGCGATCCTCAGGCAGGGAATAGAGCCTGGCGATGGAGGAATGAAGGTTTCAATCTCCATAGGTGCAGCACACGAGGAAGATGAAGCTCCTGCTATCCTCACCATTTTGAACAGAAAGGGATAGAGAAGCAGAGCTCGGTGAAGGTCGGAGAAGATGATCTCCGTAGTCGATGAAGAGCTCGGGGATGATTGCTCGATCACTAGATGCTCGGTGAAGGTCTTTGGTTGCTTACAAGTGCTCAAGCACAAGAAGGAAAGGAGAAGGTCTGAAGGTGTGAAGAGAAAATGAATTCAACCCCTCATTTTATAGCTTAGATCGAAGCCACTGTTGACCCGTCGATACCATCGACGGTGTGTCGATGGTATCGACACCTGTATCACAATCCGGGTCTTCGCTGCTATCGACGGTCATCGATGGTTGGATGTGGGGGCCCAAATCGATGATGTGTCGATACTATCGATGAGAGTCGATGGTATCGACCCATCCCACATATCGAATTCTTGTTTTGGCGGGATTCGTTGATGTCTTCTCATGGATTGGTGACGTGTCTCATCGATACCATCGACAGGTGGTCGATGGTATCGAAACTTTCTGTGTTAGTTACCCTCGCGAGGCCTGACCGCCGCTTCCTTACTGATGTCGGGTCGATACCATCGACTAAGAGGTTGATGGTATCGACTTCATTGAGAAGAACTTGTCTGAATATCTCCAGAGATCTCGCGAGCATTGACACTGGGGTCGATACTATCGACCTCCTCCAGAATTCTTCATCACTCAACCAGATGGGTGGTTGATACTATCGATGAGGCTGTCGATAGTATCGACGGAGCAGGTTTTCTACAGATGCTGCTCTGCACCCTCGTCGCTACCATCAACATAGTGGTCGATGGCATTGACTTCCAATCAGCACTGCACACTGAGCAAACCTATTAGGGTATCATTTTTACACTAGAAATGAAATTAACCACAACTAACTTGAAAACACGAAAGAAAATGAAGTAAGTAAAAAAATGTAAACTACCAATGGTTGGGTTTCCTCCCAACAAGCACCCTACTTTAACGTCTTAGGCTAGACGCAATTATTCTTTTCATCAACTTGGGGCATCGAGGGTGTCCCTAAGGAATCATTTGGCAGTTTGAACTCAACTCTTTCCTTGTCGATTCCTAATGTCAAGGTACCTCTTCCAATAGCAGTGATAACATCAGCCGTAGCTTGAAACGACCTCCCTAGTAACATCTCACATCCTTGCAGCTCATGCATGTCTATTACTACAAAGTCAACAGGGAAGATGAATTTGTCAACTTTGACAAGTACATCCTCACACACTCCATATGGATTCATCATAGATCCATCCACCAACTCAATAGACATGGTGGATTTCTTTAGTGTCTTCAATCCCAGATTTTGAAACGTGGCTAACGACATAAGGTTTATGATAGCGCCCGAATCGCACTGTGCGTGCGGAAAGTGATGGCCACCAATTGAGAACGACATGTAGAAGCTCCCAAGATCTTTCTTCTTCTTTGGTAGAATCCCATGGATTATTGAGCTCACCGTCTCATTCACAAAGCAAACATCCGTGTCTTTTATCTGCCTTTTTTTGGTGATGATGTCCTTGATAAATCTTCCATATGTCGGAATCTGTTCTATCGCCTCCACTAGCGGAATGTTAATGTGGAGATTCCTAAACATCTACAAGAACTTCTTGTAGTGCCTATGCTCTTTCTTCGGCCTCAGACTATCCGGAAAAGGCACATTTGACTCCTTCATGCGCTTGTACGGTGGCACATATGGGCTATTTGGGGTCTCCTCCCCTAAGCTTGCTTCAATGTCACCCTCTGGCGTAGGCTTTGGCACGTCATTCACAGTTGGTGTAGCTCATGGCTGCTCATCCTTCTCGGTGGTAGTATCTCCACTACGCAATATGGCCTTCACCTACTCCTCTTGCCTAGGTGTAGGTATGGCTGTGATGGTGGTTTGGTGGGATATCTTGAATGGGCAACATCCTCCTGGTAGTCCATACAAGCTGCAGGGGTATGGCACTCTGGGTTTAGCCTCTGTATCAAAGTGCAATTTTCCTTTTTCATGGACCTTCACCGCCAGGGGCTCTGTCTCCTTAATCACAGATATATACTTAACTTGATGATGTGCTTGAGTGGCCTCTGCATTACCAGCCGGTCTTTGTTGATTTGTATGCTTCATGGCCACCACTTCATTGGCAATTTGGGTCACAATAGTCTCTATTTCCCTCATTTGCGCTCCATGACTTTGCAACGTCTGCCCAAATTTATTCAAAATCTAGCCCTGGGACTATAACTGCTTGCCAAACGTACTCATCAACTCTTGATTTTGTTTCACCATTTGACTGAGCAATTCGGTGCTTTTATCCTTTGCACTCGGCTGTGGCTTTGCATCTGGATCTTGCAGGAAATTGTTTGGATCCTTCCATGAGAATTTTCTGTCCTTCCTCCAAGAGTAATCATTGTTCCTATAGCCCTATTGTTGCATGAATCTAACTTGGGCCTCCTCATCGGA